>JAJGRX010000027.1:0-658738 GCA_025461125.1 Carex kokanica | reverse complement strand
GTGTCCGAGACTATTTGTATCCGTATCTGTATCCGTGTCTATATCCGTATCTGAAAAATTATAACAAAATTAAAAAAAAAGAGCCAAAGAACCCATTTCATTGCTGAAAGTTTAATTATAGATATGGATAAGGCAGGGACGTTAGGGAATAAACCCCAACCCCAAACCACTTAGTAAGTAAAGTATTGGAGTAAAACAACCAAGTAAGCAAATTAGTCAAATTTGAGAACTATCTATTGTCCAAAAATAAACCAGATAAGATAGTTCTAAGCCACTGAGTAACGGGCTAGGTATTAAGCTAATAACAAAATTTTGGGAAGAGGTGTTCTTCATTCTTCATAACCGGGAACTCCAGGTAAGGGATGATAAATGGCAAGCTCCATATTTGGTGATATCACAGCTAAAGGAATAGCATCCTCAATGATAGGCAGCCATTCAGCAGCAGCTTGTTTGGCTTGTTTCTTGACATTACCTATCCAATAAAGTACAGTAGATTTAATTAGCAAGATAAGAGAGCGAGCATTTTTGGGGTTACAATCATTAAAGCATCTATCGTTCCTATGTTTTCAAATTACCCAGCAAACATCACTAAAAATAATAAGAAAGCCCGTGAGTTCATGGTGAGAAAGTGTGAGAGCAAAATGAAAAATAGCATCCCATGAGTCCCACGAATGCATGAAGAATTGGTTTTTTCCTAACCAAAACCAGACCTGTTGAGATAATGAACAATGAAGAAACAAGTGATCTCTAGTTTCTAAGTGAGGACAGAATTGGCAAGTTTAGTCTCCGACCCACCCTTTAGATAACATAGTGTCTTTAGTCAAGATTTGCGATGCATGATTAACCACATGAAAACCCTAATCTTAGGTGGTATTGGCAAGGACCACCAAATAAGTAGATAAGCTACTAAAATGCCTCTATTATTAAGAAAATTATAGATAGACTTGGTAGAATACTTCCCTGTGTCAGACCATCTCACTGCTAAAGTATCATATGGAGATGTAAAGGATACAGAATTGATGATTTGTAAAAGGGCTGACCAGTCCTCCTGGTTAACCCCTACTAGTGCCCTTCTGAATTGAAGAATGGAGCCTTGATTATGTATAACATCTGTGACCAATGTTATCAGAACCGGACCGGAGGTTGACCCGGTAAAGCTTCGGCTCAACGGTTCACTGGTTAGACCAATGGCGGTTCAACCGTTGATTTTTTATATGTATATATTTCTGAGATATATGTATAATAATAAAAAAAATATGTTATCATATAGTGAAAATTCACACATACATATTAAATAATATAATATAAAAATAAATTTATGAATTAATCAAAAGTTTCTCCCACAAATATAATAAAACTACTCATTTTATCGACAAATGACAAAATGATTTTTTTTAGGAAGAGAAACATATAGCATTCCGATATTTTAAATTTTTGTACGATAAGTTTACTAAAATATTAAAGATATATAAATTTAGTGCTTTCAATACCAAGTATCGCAAAAATATAAATATATAGATAAGTTCAAGTTCAAGTTCTTGAATAAACAAATTGGACTTTCAGTGACAAATTTCATAAAAATGTTAATAATAAGATAATAGCAAATATTGTTTCAAGGTACACATTATTATTTGTATATAAATAATTGTGGTGTATATAATTCTTAAGTGACTTTGTTATAATATCTAAAATAATAGGGTCTTCTATAAAAAATATATAATTAGATGAGAGAAAAGTATGCATTTCTTTTTTCCTGACATGTGATTAAAAGTCACGCATCTAGACTACAGTCTAGTTTCCTACTACAGAGCACATGTGACCTAGTGTTTTTCTTTTTTGTTGACACATTTAAACCGAACCGTAGGTTCTGTGGTTCACTGGGCCTGGTTTTTAGATAAAAACTGCCGGTTCAATTAAAAATATCCGGTTTCATTGCACATCCGGTCTTAACAACAAACCAAACCAGAAATAAGTTCGGTTCCGGTTTATTCCGGCCGGACCGCCCGGTCCGGTCCGGTTTTGATAACAGTGTCTGTGACTAGTACATTTCTAGTGAGGCATATTTGGTACAAGTGAAAATATCTAGTAGCTAGAGGACAGTTCTGGTACCAAATGTCTTCCCAGAATCTAACATTAGAGTTAATACCTGGTATATAACTAACACTAGTGTGACCTAAGTGTTCTAAGGTACTAATAGCTACCCAAAAAGAAGATTTAGGAACTACAACTCCTATATTGTATTTCATTAAAAACAAAGTTTTCCAAGTACCAGAAAAGAAAGGGTTTTTTCAATTTTCACCACCAAAAAAAATTATAACAAAATTATAACGGATAAGGATACTATAAGATATTTAACTATCTGTAACTATCCATATCATACTGTTTACACCTCTAAACCACAACAAATGTACTCTATGTTTTTAAATTGATTTATTAAGTTGCATATATATGTAGTGATTTATTAAACTGCATATACATATATATATTCTGATAAATAATATAACATTATGTGCATAATTTGTGACTAATGTTTTGTAACCAGCAAGCTTATTATGAAAATGTTAGATCTAATTTATGAATGAAAAAAATTATATTTAGATGTTATTGTTTACTATAATGTACATTAGTAATTTATTTTTAATTATTCAAATTTATATTCATATCCGTATTCATATCCGTCCGATATCCGATCCGTATCTGTATTCATTTAATATCCGATCTGTATCCGTATCCAAGACTATCCGTATTCGTATCCGTATCCGAAAAAATTAACAGATAAAAATACGGTTTAACCAATGTGTATCTGACCGTTTACCACCCTAGTCTCAGAAGCATTTATTATTTACTTGGGCCGTTATCCGTGATTGGTGGAATCGTGATAAAGTTTTTTTTTTTGAGTGATTAAAAAAAATAGAAATTAAGCTCTATTAGATCAAGTTGACCGATATTCTGCATTTTTCAAAACAGCAGCATAGCCGGATCGTTCAGTTCAATTCTAGTGCCATTAATTGGTTTGTGGTCGAGAATATATGGCATTTAGTTGCAAATTTTAACATATCAGGCTAGCTAGATGTCATTTTTTTTAATTTTTATCAAGAAAATCAATGTGGACGTGTAGCATTATAATAGGTGTCGGGCTGTTGGGCCTTTAAGAATATACTAAATTTTAATAGAATTTTAAGAAATGTGTCTCCCCTTCTAGTGTAGCAAAATAATTAAGAGGTTCAATCAAAAAAAAATAATAATAATAATAATTAAGAGGTAACAAACAAAGTCTCCTGTTAAGCAATATCTCTAATGCAAAACTTCACATGAGTAAGATTTTGTATATAATAACACTAGTCTCATGTTAATTCGCAATCTTTTTAGTGTTCTTCTTCTCTTTTACTACTACAAACTAAACCTGTTCCTTAATCTCCTCCATGATTAAATAAAAGAATACATTGCACTAATTTACACAAGAGGCCCACCCTTCAAATACTCGGTGAAAGCCAAGGCCACCAAGCCTAGCATGGCAAATCTTCCGTTCCACATCTCGGCATTCTCATTCATGATCCCGGTGGTTTTCGACTGCACATTTTCTCCTTTGAACAAGGGTACCAATGAGGCAACCGAGAATAGTACCGCTGTGCCAACATACAAGGGGAAACCACCGTTCGCTAACTGCGCAAATAAATCTTCGCCACTCGCGGCCTCTGCAGCTATTGCTGCGACGAAACCGAGCATGGCTAGCCGTCCATTGATTCTCTCTGGTGCTGGACCGCTGAATGCTAGCACGTCGGAGAATTTAGTGCTCACCTAAAAAATATTTGTCAATTAATTTTTCCAAGCATGATTGAGTTTACTAGTTGTAGAAACTTAGGAAGCATGTAGCAGTAGTTTATACTGTTCTCTTTTTTATTTCAATTATTTTATATAAGTACCTTTGGTGTAGGTTTTGGAGCAGGAGATGGAGATGGCTGCTCCGGTTGCATAATTAATAAGAATAAATATATTGTCAGTTTCAAATCAAGTGTACTGAAGTGTGTGATGTACTGATGTGGGTATAATAAGCGTATCATAAGTGTCGGTGCGATGTAATGTTTTACGTGTCTATTCTGCCTTATAAAATAATAACACTAATATATAACCCCGTTCAATATAATTGTGTGACATTTTAAAATCAAAGATATTATATTTTTTTTTAAAATGGATGAACAACTTATATATGCCCGTGCACCGTACACAGAACTCGACACAGTACCATTACATGCACCAACTATTAATTATATCATCTAGCTAATAATTTCTCAGTCAAATTAAAGAAAGTAAGAAAGAAATTTATCAGGATACTTACCTTATTTTGGCAACGAATGACATTCCTCCGTGGCAACGATCTCACGGAGGAGAGGCCGGCAAGGCGGCTCCTCTGAGCAACAATCGGTGCCCTCACTGACATGTAGGAGCTGAGGGCAAATGATGAAGTTGCCATTATAAAAATTCTTTTGTAAATGAGATAGCACTAGCAGGTGGCTCTTACTGAGAGAAAACAGTAAAGCTTGTGGAATGTGTAGTGATCAAGTCAATCTGCTTTTTAGGGTTTGAGGGAGGGGTCAAATATATAATGGTTGCTCCTGGGCTGCTCTCGTGAGGAGTGGTAGTTCTAACAAGCAACACGTTGGTTCAATAATTAGGACCGCTGGATGGTCGCCACGTGGCAAGCATTGTGCCCTTATGGTATATGATAGTGACGTGGGTGCCGAGGTAACCAGAGATGGTGGTGAAGTTTTGAAAAAAAAATTGGGAGGAGATGGCCTCTGTTGAAAATATTAAAAAAGAAGAGTGAGAAATAAAAAAATATTTTTGAATTTCTAGCAGTAGAAGGATCCATAATATTTGTACCTATTAAAAAAGTTCAAAGTTTAAACCGGTGAGGATAATACCGATCCAAATTCATTTTCTTTTTCTTTTTTTTTGTATTCTTTATGCAATGAGGAGTGAGACCCATACACCATTTGAATAAAGAAAAAGAGAGTTGTGCCTTTATTTTGGTCATATGGTAAGAGGTGGACCCACTCTTTTTGTCATTATAGGAAAGAAAGAGTGAGTTTGGAACGGTATCAAATTCACCCATCTTTTTATGTGAAAAAATAAGAAAACATTTTTTCTATTTTTCTCTCTTCTTTTTAATATTTTCTACCATAAAAAAATTCTTGAAGTTTCTTGGAGTGAGTTTTGGTGCTTAGCGTGAGTGTGCAACGTGTACGCTTTTGGCACGTGAAGTAGCTAGGTCAGTATTGGAGCTAACTGTTGGTGTTTCTCTCCCGTTAGAGCTGTATCATAGATCATTACGGTCTCGTAAACTTATCGTATAAACTTCAAATTTAAATTTAAGTAGCTTATTAAATTAGTTATATAATAAACTTGTAGATGACTATTTTTACTATTTTTAAAATTATTTTACTATTTTTTATGATTTATGAAAGATGGTAAAAAAATGCTTAAAAATAATAGAAAATTGTCAATATTTTAGGCAATTTTTTTAATAATTAAAAATAGTAAAAAAATTTCAAAAATAGAGAGAGAGAGAGATGGGCTATGGTGAATTTCAAATCTAAGTTTTACTATTTAAAAAAAAAATTCAAAAACTTGGTATTCTACAACTTAGATCAAAGTTTTAAGTTTATACGATAGGTTTTTGAGGCCATAGCACGGAAGGGCCTTACTCTTTATATTTTATTTATTAGTTTATGTTATGTTATGTTATATATATATATATATATATATATAGAGGAGGGATCCAATTACACCTTTTTTTGAAGACACACTTTGACACCTACCATTTTCAAAGTCCAAATAGTCGATTCAAACCGTTCAACATGATGGATATATTAAAATGTGCTTGGAGATCAAATTTTACATTTTTTTGAATTTTTTTGCTATTTATTAAGATGGTAACAAAAATCGTTGTTTTCAGACCATTGAAAAATAGCGATTTTGTAACCATCTTAATAAATAGTAAAAAAATTCAAAAAAAATGTAAAATTTGATCTCCAAGCACATTTTAATATGGTGATCATGTTGAACGGTTCGGATCGACTGTTTGGATTTTGAAATCGCAAAATTAACCTATATAAAAAACGGTGTCATGATGTGTCACCAAAAAAGGTGTAATTGGATCCCTCCTCATATATATATATAGTGAGTGGCTAAGCTCAAAACGTTTGCACCAAGGGTTTGGTGCAAACGAATTGTTTTCGGATTTCCAAAGTTCAAACGGTCGATCCAAACCGTTCAAGTTGTTCTCCATATTGAAATGTGCTTGGAGACCAAATTTTACATTTTTTGGAATTTTTTTGCTATTTATTAAGCCACTTTGAAAGTTGCTGATCACACGGTCTAGAATTTTATTGCACTGTTTTTACTGTTCACCCGAATCAGCAACTTTCAAAGTGGCTTAATAAATAGCAAAAAAATTCCAAAAAATATGAAATTTGGTCTCCAAGCACATTTTAATATGGATTAAATATCTAACGGTTTGGATCGACCGTTTGGACTTTGCAAATAGGAGAACCAAAACGTTTGCACCAAGGGCTTGGTGCAAACGTTTTGAGCTTAGCCAGTCTCTATATATATATATAGTAGAACTAAGGTGCTCTTAAGCTCACCAAGCCCTCCGTGAGCTTAACTCAAAAACCTATCAATCTGACTTCAAACGATATTTCCAAACCGTTAGATGTTCAATCTATATTAAAATGTGATTGGAGACCAAATTTTACATTTTTTGGAATTTTTTTACTATTTATTAAGCCGGTTTGAAAACCGCTGTTTTCTAATGGTGCAGATTTTTAATAAAAACAGTGATTTTCAAACCGGCTTAATAAATAGTAAAAAAATTCCAAAATGTAAAATTTGGTCTCCAAAGCACATTTTAATATAGATTGAACATCTAACGGTTTGGAAATGTCGTTTGAAGTCGGATTGATAGATTTTTGAGTTAAGCTCACGGAGAGCTTGGTGAGATTAAGAGCACCTTAGTTCTACTCATATATATATATATATATATATATATATATATATATATATATAGGGTCTGTCTAATTTGCTGCCGGCAGCAGTTCGGCCAAGTGCTGCCGGGGCTATATTTAGCCGTGTGATGTCCAAACAACAAATTCAAACCGTTAGATGTTTAATCTATACTATAATCTACTTGGAGACCAAATTTTACATTTTTTTGAATTTTTTTACTATATATTAAGCTGGATTGAAAACCGCTATTTTTAGTAAATTTCTGCAACGTTAAAAACAGCGGTTTTCAAACCATCTTAATATATAGTAAAAAAATTCCAAAAAATGTAAAATTTGGTCTCCAAGTAGATTATAGTATAGATTAAACATCTAACGGTTTGAATTTGTTGTTTGAACATCACACGGCTAAATAATGCCCCGGCAGCACCTCGGCCGAACTGCTGCCAGCAGCAAATTAGCCACAGCCTATATATATATATAATTTTTACGGAGGAGCAAAGTGATATCTAACCCGTATTTTTCACTAAATTTCAAAATTCAGAGAATTTAGTTGCCCCTTGGCTCAAGGTAGGTTCGCCCCTGACTATTGAGGAACCAACTCAGTAGAGAAAAGCACATTTCTGTTTTCCGATCCGAGCCATTCAAATTTGTTGAAATTTGTGCATGAAAAAGTTACTTTATCGAAATACACGAATGAAAAATTTTGAATGATTCGAATTGAAAAAATAAGAAACTGTTTTTCTCTAAGAAAAAAAGCAGAGTCGGATCCGACTATTGAGACGGTTCTTTCCAATCTCCACATATTCTAAAACTTCTCAAAATCATCACCCACGTCACAAAATTGAGTATCGATGTTTCTAACCTCCAAAAAAAGCTAAAAAAAGGAGGGAATTAATAAAAGAAGGGGATAACTTTAAGGCGGAGTTAGATACAAACAAAGAAGCGGAATTCCCACTTTAAGGTCACGAAGAAGTACTGTAACAATGAAGATCTGAAGACAAGGAGATCATAATCCAAAGGTTTCATTTTCTCGTCTTGTTTTTATACTTTTATTTTATGATGTATTACTTGTAATCGTTGTATTCGTGAACCTATGAGAGGCTGATTTTTCCTCCTAGCTAGGATTTTGGCATGTTAATATGATACGTTGAAAATGTTTTAGTTAATTTAATTACTCCTAACCCTTAGGTAGCAATTTACTCAATCCACCTCTTACTCCACAACAAAACATGGTCTAGCTTGAGAGTAGAGTCAAATCCTCTGTTTTTCAGATTTGTTTCATGTTTTCTGTATAAATAACTGATAACGGGTCTCAGATAGGAGTGTAAACAGATCAAATATTATCCAATTTCATCCGGATCCGAAACCGAAAAATTACTTAAATTATCCGATTTGTATCCGTGTCCGAGACTATCTGTATCCGTATCCGTATCCGTGTCTATATCCGTATCCGAAAAATTATAACGGATAAGGATACTATAAGATATTTAACTATCTGTAACTATCCATATCATACTGTTTACACCTCTAAACCACAACAAATGTACTCTATGTTTTTAATTGATTTATTAAATTGCATATATATGCAATGATTTATTAAACTGCATATACATACATACATACATACATATATATATATATATATATATATATATATAGAGTTTGGCTAATTTGCTTCCAGAAGCATTTCGGCCGAGGTGCTTACGGAGGCATATCTTGCAATTTGATGTTCAAACAACAAATTCAAACCGTTAGATGTTCAATCTATATTAAAATCTACTTGGAGACCAAATTTTAAATTTTCTGGAATTTTTTTACTATTTTTTAAGCTGGTTTGAAAACTGTTGTTTTCAATACTTCAGAAATTTAATAAAAACAATAGTTTTCAAACCAGCTTAAAAAATAGTAAAAAAATTCCAAAAAATGTAAAATTTGGTCTCCAAGTAGATTTTAATATAGATTGAACATCTAATGATTTGAATTTGTTGTTTGAACATCAAATTGCAAGATATGCCCCCGTAAGCACCTCGCCGAAATGCTGCCGACAGCAACTTAGCCGCTCCCTATATATATATATATGAGTAGAACTATGGTGCTCTTAAACTCACCAAGCCCTTTGTGAGCTTAACTCAAAAACCTATCGGATTGACTTCAAACGATATATTCAAACCGTTAGATGTTCAATCTATATTAAAATGTGCTTGGAGACCAATTTTTTTACTATTTATTAAGATGGTTTGAAAACCGCTGTTTTTATTAAAATTCTGCCCCATTAGAAAACAGCGGTTTTCAAATCATCTTAATAAATAGTAAAAAAATTCCAAAAAATGAAAAATTTGGTCTCCAAGCACATTTTAATATAGATTGAACATCTAACGGTTTGAATATGTCGTTTGAAGTCAATCCGATAGGTTTTTGAGTTAAGCTCACAAAGGGCTTGGTGAGCTTAAGAGCACCTTAGTTCTACTCTATATATATATTCTGATGAATAATATAGCATTATGGCATAATTTGTGACTAATATTTTGTAACCAGCAAACTTATTATGAAAATGTTAGATCTAATTTATGAATAAAAAATTATATTTAGATGTTATTGTTTACTAGAATGTACATTAGTAATTTATTTTTAATTATCCGAATTTATATTCATATCCGTCTGATATCCGATCCGTATATGTATTCGTTTAATATCCAATTCGTATCCGTATTCATATCTGTATCCGAAAAATTAACGGATAACAATACGGTGGTTACCGTGTATCTGACCGTTTACCACCCTAGTCTCAGAAGCATTTATTATTTACTTGGGCCGTTATCCGTGATTGGTGGAATCGTGATAAAGTTTTTTTTTTTGAGTGATTAAAAAAAATAGAAATTAAGCTCTTTTAGATCAAGTTGACCGATATTCTGCATTTTTAAAAACAGCAGCATAGCCGGATCGTTCAGTTCAACTCTAGTACCATTAATTGGTTTGTGGTCGAGAATATATATATGGCATTTAGTTGCAAATTTTGACATATCAGGCTAGCTAGCTAGATGTCATTTTTTTAATTTTTATCAAGAAAATCAATGTGGATCGTGTAGCATTATAATAGCCGACATTTTTATTAATACCCCAAGTTAATTAAAGATTATTAAAAATACCCACGGTTCCGGAAAAATTTAAAAATGCCCACACCGGCCATTTAATGGCCGGTACCGAATAAAATGCCCAACCGGCCATTTAATGGCCGGTACCTAATTAAACCCCAAACCGGCCATTTAATGGCCGGTACCGAATAAATCTCCCAACCGGCCATTAAATGGCCGGTACAGAATTTTTTTTTTTTTTTTTTTTTTTAACCAAGTTTTTTTTTTTTTTTAGAAAGATAGCTAAAATACTGAAATCTAAAAAATCGAATTGTTTTGTTAAATATTTGTTAGAAAATATGTTACGAATAGAGCCGATTTTGTGCTAAAATACGGTAAATTACAATAATTATGCTAAAATACAGTAAATTTACTAAAATGCTGAAATTACAATAATTATGTAGAATTATGCTAAAATACGGTAATTTACTGAGCTACGTATATTGAAGAATAGAAATGAAAATTTTAATCGGAAATGATGCAATATGGGCCTGTGCATGCTTCATGAAAAGGAGCGTAACTTTTGATCCGTCCGTCGGATCGGGCTGAAATTTTGATAGGAACTCCACAGCCCAAAACCCGATCCGAAACCCATCTAGGATCCGTTTCGCCCATTTGCGGGCTCAGATTAGCGATCCGAGTCTTCCTTCATGGACTTTTGAACATTTCTTTATAATTTCAGAGTTTTTAGGGTCTTTGATGTATCTTTTATATATATTTTCTGTATCTTTTATATATATTTTCTATTTTATATATATTTTCTGTTTGGGTAAAAATAAAAATCTCGGATTTTGCATATTTTAGCACAAAATCGGTCCTATTCATAGTGTATTTTAGTATAAATATGCTATGAAAAAAGTAATCTAACAAATATTTAACAAAACAATTCGATTTTTTAGTGTTAAATTTCAGTATTTTAGCTATTTTTCTAAAAAAAAAAAAAAAAAAAAAAAAAAAAAAAAAAATTCAGTACCGGCCATTAAATGGCCGGTTGGGAGATTTATTCGGTACCGGCCATTAAATGGCCGGTTTGGGGTTTAATTAGGTACCGGCCATTAAATGGCCGGTTGGACATTTTATTCGGTACCGGCCATTAAATGGCCGGTATGGGCATTTTTAAAATTTTTCCGGAACCATGGGTATTTTTAATAATCTTTAATTAACTTGGGGTATTAATAAAAATGTCGGTTATAATAGGTGTCGGGCTGTTGGGCCTTTAAGAATATACTAAATTTTAATAGAATTTTAAGAAATGTGTCTCCCCTTCTAGTGTAGCAAAATAATTAAGAGGTTCAATCAAAAAAAAATAATAATAATAATAATTAAGAGGTAACAAACAAAGTCTCCTGTTAAGCAATATCTCTAATGCAAAACTTCACATGAGTAAGATTTTGTATATAATAACACTAGTCTCATGTTAATTCGCAATCTTTTTAGTGTACGTTCTTCTTCTCTTTTACTACTACAAACTAAACCTGTTCCTTAATCTCCTCCATGATTAAATAAAAGAATGCATTGCACTAATTTACACAAGAGGCCCACCCTTCAAATACTCGGTGAAAGCCAAGGCCACCAAGCCTAGCATGGCAAATCTTCCGTTCCACATCTCGGCATTCTCATTCATGATCCCGGTGGTTTTCGACTGCACATTTTCTCCTTTGAACAAGGGTACCAATGAGGCAACCGAGAATAGTACCGCTGTGCCAACATACAAGGGGAAACCACCGTTCGCTAACTGCGCAAATAAATCTTCGCCACTCGCGGCCTCTGCAGCTATTGCTGCGACGAAACCGAGCATGGCTAGCCGTCCATTGATTCTCTCTGGTGCTGGACCGCTGAATGCTAGCACGTCGGAGAATTTGGTGCTCACCTAAAAAATATTTGTCATTTAATTTATCCAAGCATGATTAAGTTTACTAATTGTAGAAACATAAGAAGCATGTAACAGTAGTTTATACTGTTCTCTTTTTTTATTTCAATTATTTTATATAAGTACCTTAGGTGTAGGTTTTGGAGCAGGAGATGAAGATGGCTGAGATGGTGGTGTTGAGGCTGTGGGTTGTTCCAGAGGTTGCTGCTCCGGCTGTATAAGAATTAATAAGAATAAATAAATTGTCAGTTTCAAATTAAACAAGTGTACATGTACTGATGTGGGTATAATAAGTGTATCATAAAGTGTCGGTGGGATGCAATTTTTACGTGACTATTCCCATGGGCGGATCCAGAATTTTCGTCAGGGGAGGGCAAAAAAATATCGAATCGGGTTTAATTACCTAATCGGGTTTAAATCCATTAATCAATTGGGTACTCGATAAAAAACAATGATTTAACTTATACTTTCCAATGCTTTGACTTGTAATTTCTGATTCTCTGACATATAATTCTAATTACCAATCAAAATTCAACAAATTTATTTCAATTTTAACCCTAAATTTAACCCGAATTACAAATCAAACGTTCAGAGGGGGGCAAAAAAAATTCCAGGAGGGGGCAAAGTCGGTCAGAACTAATAAATCTCCACTAAAACTCAAAATCCAGGGGGGACAGCTGCCCCCCCTGGAATACACTGGGTCCGCCCCTGACTATTCCGCATTATAAAATAATAACACTATTAATATCCTGGTTTTCATAAAAGAAAATTAATATCCTGGTTCAATATAATAGATTAATAGTCACATTTTAAAATATTAATTAAAAAAAATAGAACAAACAGGATGGATGAACAACTTATAGTTGCCCGTACGTGTACACTGAACTCGATACACCAACCATATATTTGATTAAAGCATTGAATAATTTCTCTGTCAATTTAAAGAAAGTAAAAAAGAAATTTATCAGGATACTTGCCTCGTTTTGGCAACGAACGACAGTCCTCTGTGGCAATGATCTAACGGAGGGGAGGCCGACAAGGCGGCTCTTCTGAGCAACAATCGGTGCCCTCACTGACATGTAGGAGCTGAGTGCAAATGATGAAGTTGCCATTATAGAAATCCTTTTGTAAATGAGATAGCACTAGCAACGCTCTGCTCTTACCAAGAGAGAACAGTAAAGCTTGTTGAATGTGTAGTGATCAAGTTACAGTGCAGATCTACTTTTTAGGGTTTGAGAGAGGTGTCAAATATATAATGGTTGCTCCTGGGCTCTCCTCTCCTGACGAGTGGTGGTTCTAACAGAGAACACGTTGGTTCAATAATTAGGACCGCTGGATGGATGCCACGTGGCAAGCATTGTGTCCTCATGGTATATGACAGTGACGTGGTGCCGAGGTAACCAGGGATCGATGGTGGTGAAGTTTCGAGAAATTTTTGGGAGGAGATGGCATCTTGCACGATATCTCTCGCTTTTTCTCAGAGTGGGTTTTGGAGCTTAGCGTGAGTGTGCAACGTGTACGCTTTTGGCACGTGAAGTGGAGCAGCACTGGAGCTAGCTGTTGCTGTTTCTCTATCATTAGATCTCCAGAGAGTATAGGCAGATTCTCCCATTTCTCTGTCATTAGATCTCCATATCACTGTTGTAAATAATGGTATTCGTCGGACGAATGTGTACCGTCAAGCAATTAATTAGTATGCGGCTGATTAATCGGAATTGTGTGCATAATTTAACATATTTATTAAATTTATATATCATAATTTATTAAAAATAATTTATTTAACTAGCTCATTAAACTTATTAAGTAAACTTAATTTAATTTAGTTTTATTATTATAACATAACACTACATTTATTTCTTCTTAACACATAAGCATTTTACATGTGTAAGTAACATATTTATTTAATGAAAAAATAAATTTGAGAATTAAACATTTTTAAATACTAATAACATATTATTTGAAAGAAATGAAACATTTCAACATAAAATCACTAAATTTAGTTTATGATAACAACTTAATTTCATAAATAAACACGTCGTACTAATTGAAAAATTACATCAATAAGTAAGAAAAATATATGTTATATAAATAATAGAAGAATGAATCAATTTCAAAGTAAGTAATAATAAAAACATATATAAAAAATATTGGATGTATATCCAAGCACAAATAAAACTACAATACCGGATTTATAAATCTTATTATCACATGCTATCACAGAAAAAAAAAATTTAAAATAAATATTCACTGAAATAAACGGGAATAAACAGATGATTAAACGGTAAAACGGCCGATTAATCGTTTTCATCCACAAACATGCATCCGTTAAGTGTATTCGTAACGGTTTGACTGCCGTTAACGATTAAACAGCCGTTTAATCTGCCGTTAAGACTGTTTTTTACGACACTGCTCCAGATAGTATAGGCAGATTCTCTAATTTTCAGGATTTGTTTCATGGAGTAGAACTGTGGTATTCTTAAGCTCACCAAGTTTCTTTGTGAGGTTAACTCAAAAACCTATTGAATTGGTTTCAAACGACGCATGTAAACTGTTGAAACCGATCTACTTCACGAGTGATGAGTTTACATGTTAAGTTTTTAAATTTTCGAACTAATTTAATATAAAGTCAAGTGGTCAAAAAATGATGAAAAATGAACACATTAAAATTAACTTATAAACTATTTTTTTACCGCTTGACTTTATATTAAATTAGTTCAAAATTTATAAATTTGACACGTAAACGCATCACTCGTAAAGTAGATCGGTTTCAACAGTTTGGATACATCGTTTGAAGGTAATTCAGTGGATTTTTGAGTTAAGCTCACAAAGGAACTTGGTGAGCTTAAGAACACCCTAGTTTTTCATGTTTTCTGTTATATATCACTGATAAAGGGTCCGAGGAGCATTATTTTTACTTTTACTTGAGATGTGCGGAATTGGTGTAATCGTTATAAGGTGTAATACGCATCCCTCAGGTTATCTGGTAAAATTGGGAAATCTCGATCGTTCTTTTAACTCTGGCACGAATATTAAAATGGACCTCTATATCTACAATAAGTATGGAATTCTTTTTGACCCGGCTAGAATAAAATCCGGACCGTTATTTTTCCATTATAACCTCAGATATCTGAGGGGATACGGATTCTATAAAGTGGCCCTGACCTGAGTACCAAAACTTTTCTATAAAAAATTGGAATCATTATTCGACTCGATGAAGAATTAAGATTAATTGTGCCGGAGAATTATATGTTACAGATTTGAAATTCAATTTCTTTATGAATATTAAAATTCAAAGATTTCGACTCATGTAACACATGACCGGGAAAATAAAAATAAAACAGTCCTTCCATAAATTGATATTCATTGTTCATCCCCTTACCTGCCAGGCAACTTGAAGTAAATAAAAAATGTACTAAAAGATTTAAAGATCGATTATTATTTTTCTTGAACTATTGTGTCATCTTCCGTGCCAAATGGACACAAAAGAAAAACTTCCAAATCTCAAATAAAATTTTAAACGAGTACTTGTACCTTTGATCTTGTCATTTACTTAATATCATATTTTGTTTATTAATTCATTATGATATTATTAACATATATATATATATATATATATAGAGAGAGAGAGAGAGAGAGAGAGAGAGAGAATGGCTAATATCAAAACGTTTGTTCCTGGGCTCAGGAACAAATGGTTCCGTTCTCCAATTTTCAAAGTTCAAACAACAAATCCAAACCGTTAGATGTTCAATCTATATTAAAATGTGCTTGGAGACCAAATTTTACATTTTTTGGAATTTTTTTACTATTTATTAAGCTAGTTTGAAAACTGCTGTTTTTTCAATTCTGCAGAAATTTCATAAAAACAGCAGTTTTCAAACTAGCTTAATAAATAGTAAAAAAATTCCAAAAAATGTAAAATTTGGTCTCCAAGCACATTTTAATATAGATTGAACATCTAACGGTTTGGATTTGTTGTTTGAACTTTGGAAATTGGAGAACGGAACTGTTTGTTCCTGAGCCCAGGAACAAACATTTTGATATTAGCCATTCTCTCTCTATATATATATATATATAGAGAGAGAGAGAGAGAGAGAGGGGGATCCAATTACACCTTTTTTGATGACACATCATGACACCGTTTTTTTATAGGTCAATTTTACGATTTCAAAATCCAAACAGTCGATCTGAACCGTTCAACATGATCACCATATTAAAATGTGCTTGGAGATCAAATTTTACATTTTTTTGAATTTTTTTACTATTTATTAAGATGGTTACAAAATCGCTATTTTTCAATGGTCTGAAAATAATGATTTTGTAACCATCTTAATAAATAGTAAAAAAATTCAAAAAAAATGTAAAATTTGATCTCCAAGCACATTTTAATATATCCATCATGTTGAACGGTTTGGATTGACTATTTGGACTTTGAAAATGGTAGGTGTCAAAGTGTGTCACCAAAAAAGGTGTAATTGGATCCCTCCTCATATATATATATATATATATATATAGAGTAGGGCTATTGTGCTTCATGAAGTAAAACGAAGTTTTACTTCACGCTCATTCTCCCATTTCTAAAATCCAAACGGTCGATCCAAACCGTTCAAGTTGTTCTCCATATTGAAATGTGCTTGGAGACCAAATTTTACATTTTTTGGAATTTTTTTACTATTTATTAAGCCACTTTGAAAATCGCTGATCCATTGTGAATAGTAAAAAACAGTAAAAATTTCTGGACCAATGGATCAGCGATTTTCAAAGTGGCTTAATAAATAGTAAAAAAATTCCAAAAAATGTAAAATTTGGTCTCCAAGCACATTTCAATATGGAGAACAACTTGAACGGTCGGATTGATGATTTGGATTTTGGAAATGGGTGTATGAGCGTGAAGTACAATATGGGTTTTACTTCATGAAGCACAATAGCAAAATTCTATATATATATATATATATATATATATATATAGTGAGTGGCTAAGCTACAAACGTTTGCACCAAGGCTTTGGTGCAAACGAATGGTTTTCAGATTTTCAAAGTTCAAACGGTCGATCCAAACCATTAGATATTTAATCTATATTAAAATCTGCTTGGAGACCAAATTTTACATTTTTTGGAATTTTTTTGCTATTTATTAAGCCACTTTGAAAATTGCTGATCACATGGTCCAGAATTTGATTGCATTGTTTTTACTGTTCACTCGGATCAGCAATTTTCAAAGTGGCTTAATAAATAGTAAAAAAATTCCAAAAAATGTAAAATTTGGCCTCCGAGCACATTTTAATATGGATTAAATATCTAACAGTTTGGATCGACCGTTTGAACTTTTAAAATCGGAGAACCGAATCGTTTGCACCAAGGGCTTGGTGCAAACGTTTGAGCTTAGCCACTATATATATATATATAGAGTTGGGCTATGGTGCTTCGGAAAGTAAATGGTCTCTTTTACTTCAGATTTTGAACCGTCCGATCCGCTTTAAAATCAGCGCCAGATCAGATCTCTGATCAGCTGAATAATGCGCTGAAACGCTTCTCAAGTGAACATCAAACTCCTGGAGGCGTCCATTCCACCTAAAATCCTCAGCCCCGTCCCCCTCTCTTTCCCGCTCTCTCTTTGCGATTTCCTAGAATAGAACCCCCTCCTTCCTGCCATGCTCTCCTCTCTTTCGGTGAAATCGCCGAGCCCAAGCGATCAAGCTCTCTACGGCGATCAAGTTCTGTACCCTTCTCCGGCGATCAAGCTCTCTACGCCTCCCTGCCGCTTTCTCCTTTTCCGCACAGGGGATGTCAATCTCACAGCGGCACTGACCTAGAAGCGCTCTCTCTGCGATTTGCCCGCCCCACCTCCTAAGTCGCGCTCTCCTCTCTCCTCACTGCTGTTTATCTCGGCGTGCCTCTCCCCCTGCCTGACCCTGCGCCCGATTCTCAGTTCATGAATCGCGCAACCCTCTCGTCAATCGCACCTCCTCTGAAGCTCTTCTGAATCAGATAAAGGTAGGTTCTGAGCTCCTTTTTTTCTTGCTTGTGACCTTATCGGGTTCGGGTCTGACTTACCAGTACCGGTACCGGTACTGGTCTTTGCTGCCTTGGGTGTTGACTGTGCTGATTTTGAGTTATTTGGAAATGACCACCTTTAACGTAAGAAACGCAGGTTAAATCATGTATAAAACCTGTAGAATTTTCCTTGCATAATTACCCTGAAGTAGACTTAACAGGTTACATATATAATTTGCTCCCTCGATTTTGTCCTTTTATTTTTCCAAACGTTGTTGTTCATTGCAGTGAGTGGATATTTTGACTGCATGAATAGAGGTGTAGCTGCATGTGCTGCGATTTCTGAATTTCTGAGAAGTTTGCGAAAGCAATCATCGGATGATACCTCAAGAGCTGCATAATAGATATTTTCCCTAACTTCTATGAGTTTTTATCTGGTTTGTGTCTTAAATCAAATTCTCTCTTTAACATACTCTTTTAGTTAGAGCCCTTTTCTTATTGGAAATTAGATTCATTGAAGTAGAAATTTAAAATAATAGGTTTCGGGGCAACACTGTGTCCTTCTTCAAGTAGTTAGATTAAGTCCTCTTTTGTCCCAATCCAAGCATAATCAGCCAATTTTCTTTCCTATTTCTTTGCCCTTGTTAAAATAATCATCGACAATATAGCAGCGCACTTTGGGAAAATGCAGTTTATGTTAACTTCAGAGTCTAATGTCCTTTATTTTACTTTGAATATTGAAAAAGTATTGAACAAGCACAGGTCAAATCACAAGTAAAAGGTTTATATTTAAAGATGAAAGTATGATTTTATAAATGGCTAAGAGCATCTAGATATTTTCATCATTCTTTTACATTGTATTTTCATCTTCAGTTATTCCTTAAACTTATGTAATTATTTTCCTATATTCTCTATTTTTTAATCTAAATTTAAATTTTACCAAATTCGCAGCAGCCACTGGATTCATAGCCAGTGAATTTTTGGTTTTACCCATAAAAAAGGGAGACGAAATAATTACGTTTTTATGAGAAAGTAGGCAAAGCTCTACAGGTAAAGGTGAAACAATTTACGTTTTTGATTAATTCTATATGATTTATTCACAGCAATATGTTTCATTTTTTTTAGTGTTCTTGTTTAGTGACTAATTGCACAATTTGGTTAAAGTTGAGTAAATTGTGTGGTAATCATGCCATGGTTGACTTGTAGAGGGTTAGTGCCAAAGCAAGTTCTGAGTAAATTTAATTGGGTCATATTGTTGCTCTCACCACTCAATTTATTTCTTAAATTAGTTGCACAAATTACCTTTGTTCAAGAAAGGAAAATAAAGAGTGGAAGAAAGAAGGTTCAAATTGGAATGTTGTTTTTTACATTTTTATGCATATTTCTTTTGAAGCCTACTACACCAATAGAGCCATGCGCTTGGACTAACAAGCTATTTATGGAAATATGGCCTAACTACTTTGAGCCTAAACTCTCCAGGACATTGTTCTCCACTGTTGAGGTAAATATCTCGAGTTTAACGGAACACATTTGGTGTGCTTGCTTGTTAAATTTTTCAAATTGTCATCTGTTATCTGTCGTATTAGAGATAGGATCGATTTCATGTGTATTCTGCAGAGACCAAAATATAGCATTTGTACCTATACATGTGTGTCTAACAAGGAATATAATATACTTTGGTTCCAAATTATAAGTATTATCAAACTTCTATTGTCATTTTTATCTCTATATAAGAGATGAAGAGGGTCATAACGCAAGAACATGCCCACAGGTTAATTTTGTTTTGTACTATGCATTTCTGAATACTTTTCACTATTCTTCTTCGTGTTAATTGCTGATCATTGGCTATTGTTTATAAAATTGGAAGCGAGAAAAAGGCTCTAAAAAAGGGAAGAAAAAGGCAAATGATCATGATGATATCGAAGAGGAAGAATTAGAAGACTCTGAAGAATCCGAAGAATCAGAAGAATTCAAAGAATAGAACACTGTTACAAGAAAAAAAAGAGTAGCAGGGGTAAAACTGGAAAACAACTAGAATACAAATTTGTTACTCTACTTTTGTTTGAAAATTAACCTGTTTTTGTAAATTCATCTGTTACTCTACTTTTGATATCTGACATGAAATGGAAAATTAATTTTGTTCAAGTATTCTTTAATGTTTGGTATGTTATGTTGTCTATTTTTATGGTACTTATCCAAAATTTTGGTATCAACATGCTGCAATGATATATTTTGTTCCGAATCAACATGCTGCAATGATATATTCTTATGTTCGAAGTTGCAATGATATATTTTTTTTCCGAATCTATCATCACTCCTAAACCTAGATACAAAAATGACAACAATTAAACCAACATTAGATAAGCCGGAATTAAACCAACTCCTGTTTAAACTATTTAAATAAAAATCAGTAAAGAAAAATAGCAGACCTCTTGCAATACATAACACTGCAAATTGTGAAGATGAGCAGATATAGCAAAATAATAATAATCAACTCAAATCATGATACCACAAATATTACATGCACTGCAACAATAGCTAACAGACCACAAAAAACTACAAGATCCCTATTACAAAGTCACTACTCACCATCTAAAAAATTAAAAAGAAATCATCAAGAGGTTGAGACAAGCTGCCTCCATCAGTCCCCCAAGATGCATGAAAAGACACCATCTTCAATTCCTGGATGATCTTCTGACTGGGCTTCGACTGAGTATTTTGAGTAAAAAAAAAAATATATTAGCCATATACCATTTACACTTGATGCTATATCAAATGTCTCAAACAAAAGCAAACTACGGTGGTTCTTAATTAAAAGAATAAAAATAAGCAAACTACAGCTCAACATAAAGTCTTTATAACAGATCTGCAATTAATAAGTAAACCTAACAAGCAAACAAAACCAAGATTAAAATCAGTAAACTGATTAACTAATTATAAATACTGGTATTCTGGGTGGAAATCCTGCTCTCACTGTGTCACCCTGAGCCACTTGGAGAAGCTATCGAACTCGGTGTAATCGCTGTCAGAAATCATGGTCTTGTACCATTCCTTTCCGGCTGCCTTGATCTTTGCCTTCTCCTATTATTAATTAATCACATTCCGATAAAAGAAACAAAATAATTAAACTGTAAGCCGTAGAAATAGCATGACATCGGAAGTGACAAAATTTATGCAAATCAAGGAATAATGGTTGACAAGCTGAGCAGTATAATTAATTAAATATCATTCTTTAAAAAAAGAAGACATATAACCCGTTTTAGAAAAGAAACTAGAAGGTATCTTACATTCTACTTAGTGGTAATTACATTCTACTTTGTCATTTTGGGACCTCAATTGATCTCTTGATAGCAGCAAAACACTAAAACTTCAACTGATAGCCCTGCTGGACTTTATTTCAATATTAAAAGCTAGCATGGACAAATTTACTAAAACTAGGACTCCAGTCTTTTATGTTAACTGCATGGTACATCATGCTACTGTTCAATTTGGACAAATTTACTAAAACTAGGACTCCAGTCTTTTAATAGTTGTTCACCAAATATATTTCTACTTTGATTACTCAGAAATGTTCTTTATAGTTTCTACCTATCTGTCAAGCATACAAGTCTAGATGCTCTTAGCCATTTATAAAATCATACTTTCATCTTTAAATATAAACCTTTTACTTGTGATTTGACCTGTGCTTGTTCAATACTTTTTCAATATTCAAAGTAAAATAAAGGACATTAGACTCTGAAGTTAACATAAACTGCATTTTCCCAAAGTGCGCTGCTATATTGTCGATGATTATTTCAACAAGGGCAAAGAAATAGGAAAGAAAATTGGCTGATTATGCTTGGATTGGGACAAAAAGAGGACTTAATCTAACTACTTGAAGAAGGACACAGTGTTGCCCCGAAACCTATTATTTTAAATTTCTACTTCAATGAATCTAATTTCCAATAAGAAAAGGGCTCTAACTAAAAGAGTATGTTAAAGAGAGAATTTGATTTAAGACACACAAACCAGATAAAAACTCATAGAAGTTAGGGAAAATATCTATTATGCAGTTCTTGAGGTATCATCCGATGATTGCTTTCGCAAACTTCTCAGAAATTCAGAAATCGCAGCACATGCAGCTACACCTCTATTCATGCAGTCAAAATATCCACTCACTGCAATGAACAACAACGTTTGGAAAAATAAAAGGACAAAATCGAGGGAGCAAATTAAATATGTAACCTGTCAAGTCTACTTCAGGGTAATTATGCAAGGAAAATTCTACAGGTTTTATACATGATTTAACCTGCGTTTCTTACGTTAAAGGTGGTCATTTCCAAATAACTCAAAATCAGCACAGTCAACACCCAAGGCAGCAAAGACCAGTACCAGTACCGGTACTGGTAAGTCAGACCCGAACCCGATAAGGTCACAAGCAAGAAAAAAAAGGAGCCGTACTGGTCAGAACCTACCTTTATCTGATTCGGAAGAGCTTCCGAGGAGGTGCGATTGACGAGAGGGTTGCGCGATTCATGAACTGAGAATCGGGCGCAGGGTCAGGCAGGGGGAGAGGCACGCCGAGATAAACAGCAGTGAGGAGAGAGGAGAGCGCGACTTAGGAGGTGGGGCGGGCAAATCGCAGAGAGAGCGCTTCTAGGTCAGTGCCGCTGTGAGATTGACATCCCCTGTGCGGAAAAGGAGAAAGCGGCAGGGAGGCGTAGAGAGCTTGATCGCCGGAGAAGGGTACAGAACTTGATCGCCGTAGAGAGCTTGATCGCTTGGGCTCGGCGATTTCACCGAAAGAGAGGAGAGCATGGCAGGAAGGAGGGGGTTCTATTCTAGGAAATCGCAAAGAGAGAGCGGGAAAGAGAGGGGGACGGGGCTGAGGATTTTAGGTGGAATGGACGCCTCCAGGAGTTTGATGTTCACTTGAGAAGCGTTTCAGCGCATTATTCAGCTGATCAGAGATCCGATCTGGCACTGATTTTAAAGCGGATCGGATGGTTCAAAATCTGAAGTAAAAGAGACCATTTACTTTCCGAAGCACCATAGCCCGACTCTATATATATATATATGAATAACGTTGGTACGTATATATATAGCTTTCTTTCTGCATGGCTGCATGCATAATCCTACTTTACTATTTTAAGCTTAATTATATAAGTTTACTATAAATGGTTTTAAATGTTGAGAACGTACACGGAAGCGCTCAAGGAGTAATTTTATCGAACACCTTGCGGGCATACACCAATATCCGACCAAATGGAGAAATATGCAAGTCAAACAAGAAGCCAACACAAACAAACAATCAATCACAGAAAAATAAAAGAGAGACACAAGATTTTACGTGGAAACCCTTTCGGAAAAAAACCACGGGAGCACACGGCGCAACTTCACTATATTCAATGGAGTCTTTACAATACAAGGAGATAACAAGTCATTAACACTCACTCTACCACTCTCTTACAATTTCATACACTAATATATGAGATTTTCAAGTGTATAGGTGGATTGAATCAAGAGAGCAAAAATTCTAGAATGAGCATAGAGAAGAAGAAAAAAGGAACGGCTTCAATTTGTTTCTTATCCCGTTATCTTTCTGTCTCTATATATTACCCTTTCGGAAATCATTTCAATCAAAGCCACAAAGGAATTGGCTTATTGGGCCGAAGCCCATTTGAGTATTAGGCTTCAATATCAACAATAAAGGCCCACCAAATTTGAGAGACGATCAATTCAGATATATGACAGTTTGATTTAAATAATAATTAGTAATCAAAGTTCATCAAATTAATACTTATTTGATCGTCCATGCATAAAATGGAATATATTTCATCAAATTAACAATATTGATGAATTTGTTCAGCTGCACTTGTTGATATTCTTTATTAAATTTAATAAAAAATTGTCAACAGATCAACATTCGACTGATTCCATAACACAATAGGGTCTCCTTTATTGTGCCTAAAATATTTTATTCTATTCTTCGGAGATTGTACCAGTACATTTTAATCACAGTGAAGAAAAATTGTTCTTCTTCAATAATATTTGTTTTTTCCTCACATTATGTAATTAAGTTCTTATTATCTACAGTAATATCTTTTTTAATTTTCATGTGCAAAATTTTTAGGATTTATGATAATAAATTTGTTACTGGATTCCTTGGTGAAACTTGTTAAAAAAATTGTTATTTTTTCATAATTAAAGTTACGAGAATAATATTAAATTTACTGAGTAGAATTAGGGTGTTCTTAAGCTCACCAAGTCTCTTTGTGAGCTTAACTAAAAAATTTATCGGATTAGCTTCAAACAATACATCCAAACCGTTGAAACCAATCTACTTCACGAGTGATGCATTTACATGTCAAATATATAATTTTTCAAACTAGTTTAGTATGAAGTCAAGCGGTAAAAAAAGATGAAAAATGAACTCATTAAAATGAACTTATAAATTATCTTTATTTGACCACTTGACTTTATACTAAATTAGTTCAAAAATTTAAAATTTTGACATATAAATGCATCACTCATGAAGTAGATCGGTTTCAACAGTTTGGATGCGTCGTTTGAAATCAATTCGATAGGTTTTTGAATTAAGCTCACAAAGAGGCTTGGTGAGCTTAAAGAACACCTTAGTTTTACTCAAATTTACTAGCATTTTAACAGAAAAATATTTCGGCCACAATTAATTGCTGGTGAACAATTTTTTGGAGAAAACTTAATATTTTTAATTTCTTGACTAAATTTAAAGTCCGTTTCGTTTGAAATAACATAGATTTTAATTAGGAGGAAGCAGTAGAACTTGTTTAAAGTTACGCAAGTTTCATTGTACGAATTAATGATGCCAAATTTAATTAAAAAAATGCGTAAATGACCATAGCACCCTAGTGTAAATAATGGATTTACTCAAGTTGTTGGATGTAAATCAGAATCAAAAGGACTCATTTATCTTTTAAATTTATAATAATAGTAAATCCTACATTTAATGCATGATAGTTTCTAGATATCAATTTAAGGAAATATCGATCGTAGCAAAATCTGTTCTAGTGAAGAAATTCAATGAACAACAAAGTGGCACTTAAAATAACAAATTAACAATAAATACTTACACACGGTAGGTTATCTCCTTTAAGTTGATGATGATGATATTTCTTTGGTTGGTCACTTCACTTGGTCCTAGTTGATCCGAAATTTTTATTAATAGAAAATAAAATAAAAAAATATCGACATTGAAGAAGCATTTGGCGAAAATTCGAGATATAGCTAAAACGTGATAGTCCATAACGTCCAGGGTACTGTAGCTGGACGTTATGGACCATCACGGCCAGCTAATCTGATCGTTAATGATTTCTAATTAAGAAAAACAGTAGTTGGACGTTATGGTCCATAACATCCAGCTACAGTGTTTTTTTTATTTTAGCTTCGTTTGTGAATTTTTTTGAAAAATAAAAAAATACTGTAGCTGGACGTTATGAACCATAACGTCCAGCTACAGTTTTTATTTCGGTTAATTAGCGGTAACTTTATTTCGTTAAGTTGGTTGTGATGGTCCATAACGTCCAGAGGATGTTATGGACTATCATATTTTAGCTATATCTCGAATTTTCGTCAAATGTTTCTTCAATGTCGAAATTTTTTTATTTTATTTTTTATTAATAAAAATTTCGGCTATTTGAGGGGCTATCTTTGACGCTTTTGGCGATTGAAGAATTAACATATAGTGATAAATATGGGCCTAAATGGGCCTGATTGGTGAATATTAAGGGACTGAAACACAATAGTGCTACTCAGTAATGAAAAAAAAAATAGAGTAAATTTCGCAAGATGTCACTAAACTTTGTTCTTTGTCACGAATTGATTGTCCAAGTTTGAATTGTTATTTTATAGCCACTTAATTTTTCATTTGTTTCAATTAAATCAATTTATAATTTTTTCATAAAAAAAATAATTAAATATAACTTTTCCGATTGGTGAATATTAAGGGACAAATCAAACTTATGAATTTATTTCAAATTCACAAGTCATGAGGAGGAACTTTCATGTTATTTTTTTCATGTCAATAAAACTAAAATTTTCATGGTATTTTTCACACGAAAAAAAATGAGAACAACAACATCATCAGAATCTTCATGCGTCCACTCATTAATATTGCTTCCAGAAGCTCTGATATGCAGTTATTAATTCCAAATTTAACATTGAAGCTTTAGTTTAATTGGAATGAGAAAAATAATATAAAGTTCTTTTTTATAAATATCAAGCTTTTTTGTTTGTTTTTACTATATATCCTAATAAAAAATGAAATTGAAAACGGAGAGGAAAAAAGAATACACAATAATATTTTATTGAAAAAGTTATAAAAGGAGGATATGTCATTTCTTTCGAAAGTTTGCCAATCGAACATTTCAAAAGTCTTGTGATTTCTGGATATAGACATTTAATCAAAGGTTTAAATAACGTTTATCGCATTATAGCGGAACGGCTGAAAAAACGCTATAGCGCGCTATTTTGAACCTTATTATGAACTGCACGGTAATAGTGTCATAGCTTCTATGGTCCAAAAATGCTATAGCGGCGCTATTTAGAACCTTGCATTTAATAGATGTTTTGGCTTCACCCAACTCAGGAATCAGATTTTTTTTGTTTTATTTTGACTCTATTATTATTGTACTTCATAAAGCAAAATCATTATGTGCTGTCAATATTCCGAATTTTTTATTATATCCAAAAAAATTTCAAAATTTACAAATAGATTTTACAAAAATTTCTGAAACTGCACAAACCAGAAAATTATTTCCCGGATCCAGCTCCTAGATCCAAAAAATAATTTTCCAGATTTGAGCATCCTCTTTCCGGGAAATAATTTCACGGATATAAGATTTTTTTTATTTTTTTAATTAAATAGAAAATAATATGATTTATTTATTTTTTTATATTGAAATATTAAAAAAAAATATATCGTGATCTAAGTAAATAAAGAAAATATCGTGGTCTGAGTAAAAATTATTTCCTTTCATGATTTGATGCTTTATAAAGTTTTTGCACCGTTTTCAAGCAGAGCATCTACTGTGAAATAGAACAAGTCTCGTAAATTCCCAACTCAAATCCTCTTCACAATTGAGTGGACAATGCATTGTCTTGCTTCAGACCAAGTAAAAGATATGTTTCTCTCACAAATACTAATAACTTAATAACAAAATTTTAGTTTAATCTTTTTAGATTGATATAGAATAGACTAAATCGTGCATTACAAGCTTGTCAAAACTAAAAAAAAAAAAAAAAAAAACGGTCACATTCAGTGGCGCCTTTTGGCACAATTAGACTTAAAAGTGCTGGTCATGGATCATAAATCATGGGCAACTTTGTTGTGTGTCTCATGCTGAATCAAAACCAGTGTTGAAACAACGTCCGTTTAGGCCAATTAATCGGCCGATTAATTGTTGGCGGTGACCAAACCGTTAAATTTTTTCCTGAATTAAAACCGATTATTTTTGTTTATTCACGATTAATCGCTTAGCGGTACCATGTCCGTCCGACGAGCGCATACCGTTATTTACAACACTGATCAAAACATCATGCCATGGACCCTTGTAAATCTCATTTCAAGCTTCAAATTACTCTAAACAAGTTTTAGTATCAATCTAGTTTATTAGACATTGATTCAAATCACTTAACATTATGAAACAATCATCAATCGACTCCGTACTTCAAATCTAACATAAATAGATTCAAACTCAAGTTGACAATGAAATAAAAACCAAAGCCCTTCTCTTTTTTTTTTTTGAGTTAAGATTAGAGATCAAGTTCCCCAACTATTTAATATCCACAAATAATTATTTCTTTCGGATTTTGAACCTGCAACTTCCCACACAGAGAGTATTGTTTGTGCCACTAGACTAATGAAATCAAAACCAAAACTCTCCACTTACTTAACTGTAACTGCACTTAAATATATTCCTAATATTTTAAATATCTAGTACTGACAATTATATAATCATATGAACTAGCTGAAGTACTCCAAAAATAAATTCAATAAAATTAACTTTATTTTTTTATCGCCTGACTTTATACTAATTAAATTTTTTGAAAAATTTATAATTTTTTTTATATAAACACATCACTCGTAAAGTAGGTTGGTCACAATAGTTTGAATTCGTTGTTGAAAGTCAATCTGATAGATTATAAAGTTAATTAAACTTAATAAAATTTGGTGAATGTAAGAACAATACCCTAATTCTATTCGGATGTAATCATTATGAATTACAATTCATACATATATATTTGGCTAATTTGACCCTAGACAACTTATACAAGCATATTTTACATAAAATCTGCTTCATCTGCAATTTAATAAATCTATACTAAATTGCAAAACTTTCTAAATTTTTTTGTCCATAAATACTATATTTCCCTTTTACAAATTGTCCCTACATTCATTGTATTTTTCTAAGCAAAACAATTCATGATTTTAGATCTAATTCCTATACAGAGAGTGGCTAATATCAAAATGTTTGTTCCTAAGCCCTCGTTCAACCAAGTCGTTTTCGGATTTTCAAAGTCCAAACGGTCAATCCAAACTGTTAGATGTGATCTCTATATTAAAACCTAATTGGAGACCAAATTTTACATTTTTTGGAATTTTTTTACTATTATTAAGCCACTTTGAAAATTACTGATCACATGGTCCAGAATTTAGTTGCACTGTTTTTACTGTTCATCCAAATCAGCAATTTTCAAAGTGGCTTAATAAATAGTAAAAAAATTTCAAAAAAAATATAAAATTTGGTCTCCAAGCAGATTTAATATGGATTGAACATCTAACGGTTTGGATCGACCATTTGGACTTTGAAAATCCGAAAACGACTTGGTTGCACGAGAACTTAAGAACAATTTTTTTGATATTAGCCACTCTCTTCCTATATAATATTAACTAAATCAGTAAATACATTTGCATACAAAATTTACTATAAGCCCCAGACAAGACATTGCACTATTAATACAAAATATGTATGAAATTCACTCCATTGATTCCTTAAGTACTAGAAACTTTGCACACTTAACATAAATAAATTAACTAGAGAAATAGTTCTTTTTTCTTGTAAAAAAGCTAATATTTGAGTGGGTTAATATTGTGATGTATGCACGTTGAACTTTTAATATGAATACAATGCTCAAGACTTGCAATATAATGTTCATAAACCTTTTTGTCAATGCTAGCAATACAAACATCTTACTCAATGTCAAATTTTATTAAAATTTGGTGAAAATTTTAATCTGGTTTTTTTGCTTGCCAAATTAAAAAAAAGAAGTCAAACCTTTCTAGAGAAACATCATATTATAAATAATAGAGAATTAAATTAATTATAATTTAAAAGGTTGATGAGTAGACACATACGTAATAACATATTACACGATTAATCTTATCAAATGACAAATAGTATTTACTTGTTGCAGCCGCTGGCCAGCAAATCACAAGTAAATCTTACAATCAATCTAGCAATTAATTATTAAAAAAATAACTCAAGAATAATTTAGACAAGATGAAATATTATTTAGTCCAGTCCCAAGTCCACACCATTTTTTTTTTTCCCGATTTTAATCGATTATTCTCTCTTAGTTGATCCACCAGTGTTAGGTGGGGTTGTTCTCCTCGGGTCCGGATCCCCTAGAGTAACCCAATTTTTGGGTTTTGGATCGGGACCGTCCGATTCGAATCCATCGCTTGAGATCTGTTCTCCACTTCGGAATGGATTGTCGCAGATTCTAATCGGACGGTCCCGATCTAAAACTGGATTAATTCACTGGATCTGAATTCGTTCTTCCTCTGGGCTGCCTCTCTTCTTGGAGTCTGATCCTCTAAAGTAACTCAAATTTTGAGTTTAGATCACGACCGTTCCATCAGAATCCGGGACAATCCGGCCCGAGGTGGAATGTCCGGGATCCCTTTAATATTCGTGCTAAAGCAGATCGGACGTTCCGAATCTAAACTCAAAATTTGAGTTAACTCTGGTGACCTGAAATCCTCCTCTTCTCCCTTCTCTCAGTTGCGAATCCAAAGATTTTGTTCTTTATATCAGTTCACCTTCTTTGGCTGCCCCTGAAAGCGACTTGTTTTCTAATTTAAGTTTGTCTTTGTCCCAATCGGTAGGTCTGTTTGAGAGGAAAAGCTCACTTCTTCTTCAGTTTCTTAGCTGATCCAGGTTACAGTAATTTCAAATAAGGGGCTTTTTCTTTAATTCCACGACCTTGTTGGTCGTTACTACAATTTAATAGCTCAATCTAGTGTGAGTAGGCGGGTAACTTATTTACTAATTTAAATTTTCCTTAGTAAGGTTCTTCTATTTTTAGCGTTGATTCAGGACGGGTTTCGCTTGCTATTTGCTATAGTTTTCGTCTTTCGCTCAACTAGAAAGATGCTCCGTTTCTAAATTTTGATCCTTGTATAGCTTAATTTACTACTGAGAGGTGTTTGATCTTAGATAGAAAGGTGCTCCGTTTCTCTTTAAAATTTGTCCCAAGTTGGATGCGCTGAGAAAAAGAAAAAGTTTTTTTTTAAAGGTTTTTTAATTTCTCCCCTGATCTAGGTCAAGCTAATTCTCACTTGTTCTCAAAAGATATATCACTTGTCAATTTTAAAAAAATTATAAATTTTGTGTCCCATTGTGATCGGATACTGTGGAGATTTGGGAATTTTTCTCCCTCTTGTGCTCTATGAAGAGCATGTTGCTCTCAGAATCACACAAAGAGACTCAGGTCCACGATTTCAATACTCAATCATGGCTTCAAGTTGAAAGAGGGAAGCTTTCAAAGATTTCATCATACTCTCCTTCTTCTATGTAAGTCTACTTAGCAAAATGATTCTATTAATTCTTAGTTAAATATTTGCAGACTGTACCCTGATACACTCTGTGAACAAACAAAACCAGTCCTATTATAAATTTGCAAACCAGTTTATTTGTAGAAAACACCTACAGATCTAAAATGTAACATCATTTCAACAATATGAAAATAGCGTCCTCCATAAAAATCTCTGGTTGCTTATCTTTTAAATAATGTAGTTGTCTGAGGATAAATATGGTCTTTTTCAATAATCCTAACAGAATAATTAGACCAGGTTCTAAATATCAAAAAAGTATATTGGGGTGTCTGCATATGTAACATGCATATTTTGCAAAATGTTTATAAAGAAGTTCAGATTTCTTCAATACATTTATAATTGTTTTATTCTACTTTGATAATTGTAGAGAATCCTTAATTAAAATAGTGGAGCCGCCAATTCTTCCATATCTCAAACCAGTAGACTATGTTAGTGTATTAGCCCAAATTCACGAGGAACTCGAACAATGCAAGCCAGAAGAAAAATCAGATCGTTACTTACTTCAATATCATGTTTTCCGAGGGCTTGGTGAAACCAAATTGCTCAGGAGAAGTCTCCATTCGGCTTGGAAGCACGCAAATACTGTCCATGAGAAAATCATTTATGGTACCTGGCTGCGGTATGAGAAGCAAGGAGAGGAGTTCATCACTGACCTCCTCTCCTCTTGTGGTAAGTGCTTGAGAGAGCTTGAGCCTGTAGAAGTCTCTTTGGAGATTCCAGTTGGGGCCTCTTTACCTGTTTCTGATACCAGTACCAGGAATGATGCAAAAGAGGAGGCTACGATGGTGTCATTTCAAATAGGAGGAGAAATGATAATTTGTAACAGGTGCAAGATTGCTTCTTTGTCGATCCCTTTTCATACCATGCTTAATGGGCCTTTTACCGAATCAAATCTGGAGGTGATCAACTTGTCAGAGAATGGTATTTCAGCAGCTGGCATGAGATGCATTGCTAATTTCGCTGTTACTGGCATATTATCTGGCAATGGCTTATCAGCTGATATCTTACTTGAAATTCTCATATTTGCAAATAAATTTTGTTGTGAGAGATTAAAAGAAGCTTGTGATAGAAAACTGGCATCTTTGGTTTGTTCAAGACAAGAAGCAATTGAGTTAATAACATGTGCACTTGAGGAGAATGCTCCGGTTCTTGGGGCTACTTGCATGCAAGAGCTTTTACGGGAACTCCCGACATGTCTGGGTGATGATCAAGTGGTAAAGTTATTTTGTAGTGCTAACAAGGAACAACAATATGCCATGGTGGGGAGAGCTTCTTTTCCCTTTTATTCCTTGCTGAGTGAGGTTTCGATGAAAACAGACCCAACTTCTGAGAAAACTTCAAGGTTTATAGAAAAAATGGTTGAGTCGGCTGTTGGTACATCGCAAAAACAAATTGCGTATCACCAACTTGGTTGTGTCCGGTTTTTAAGAGCGGAGTATGGGGAAGCAGTGTGTGCATTTAATGCTGCTCTCAGTTCAGGGCATGTATATTCTGTTACTGGTATTGCCAGAATAGCTTTTTTAAAGGGTGACACAATCTTGGCTTTTGAAAAACTCACCTCTGTTATGTCCTCGTCCCAGCCTCTTGGGTGGATGTTTCTAGAGAGAAGCCTGTATGCTGATGCCACTAGAAAACTAGAAGATTTGGATAAAGCAACGGAGCTTGACCCCACTCTGACATATCCATACATGTATCGCGCTATTAACCTCTTAAAAAAGCAAGACCCGAAAGCCGCATTGGATGAAGTAAACCGTATTTTGGGCTTCAAGATGGCACTTGAATGCCTTGAGCTAAGGTTCTGCATCCACCTAGTGATGGAGAATTATGATTTAGCTCTTCGGGACGTGCATGCGATCCTGACGCTTGCACCTGGGTATAGGATGGTGGAGGGGAGAGTGGCGGCATCAAAAATAGCAACTCTTCTGGGTGCACAAGTGGATAAATGGAGCTCTGCAGATTGCTGGATGCACCTCTATGACAGGTGGTCGGCAGTGGATGACGTGGGGTCACTTTCAGTGATTTTTCAGATGATGGAGACTGATGCACCAAAAGGAGTTCTTTATTTCAGACAGTCATTGCTTCTCCTTAGGTCAGGACCTTTATTAAATTAAGTACTTTGTTGTCTCAAAGTAATGGTGCCTAAACATCATTTGTGTGAACATAAATATTTGCTCAGTGTACCCTTTTGATCTATTATACCTTTTCTTATATATAATATTATCATTCAGTGTATTGCTTTTGATCAAGTGTGCATTGCACCTTTTTTTTTTCAGAAAAAATCAGGTATACCTTTTTGCGCCGTAGAGAATTTGGTGCTTACTTTGGCTGTTATTGTTTTGTATTCACTATCAGTTCTTTATGTTCTTATAAAATATTAACCAGCATTGGCAATAGCAAAACATTGTTATTGTCATTTATGAATGGTCCTTCAGAATAATAACTGGTCTGTTTAGGATATTGTCTATTGCCAAATTACATGTTTTCTGAAGATTCTTCTCTTTAAAATTTTGAATGGTTATTTCTTCTAAAAAGATTATGGAAATCATGCCATTAACTGCTGTTGGTATGGTATGTACCATTTTTACTGGGTTCACTAGGTCATAATCCATGCATATAGTAGGTGGAGATGATCCACACTTTCAGTCAAATAAACAAAAGGAACCAAAGAAGTAGGTGATCCACACATTCAATCAAGTAAAAAAAAAAAAAAAAAAAAAACCCAAAGAAATAGGTGATCCACACATTTAACCATTGCTGGTATGGTATGTACCACTAGCAAGTAGCAACTATACAGTCTGGGTATTATTCCAAATTTAATATCATTCAATTATGTTCTGTTCTCTTGATATTCATTCTGCCTGAAATAGGTGAAAGAAGGCTCAATTTAATCAATTATACTACTTTTTTTGACTAATGAAATTGGGCAGAGTGTAAATACTTCTACATACCACGTAACCATGTATTCTTTTTACTTGCCCACACACACCATGTATTCTTTTTACTTGCCCATTCAAAAGCAAGCCTGAAGCCCAAGTCTTGGTAGTAAGTTTGCTTGATTGGGTGGTGGATCAGTACTGAATTATAAACCCTTCGTATTGCAAGTTTCGATATAACTTATTCGCTATAAAGCCAAAGCTTGATTTCTGAGTAAATTTTTATATTTAGGTTGAACTGTCCTGAAGTGGCAATGCGCAGCTTACAGCTGGCACGACAGCATGCCTCAAGTGAGCATGAACGACTTGTATATGAGGGCTGGCTTCTTTATGACACTGGCCACTGCAAAGAAGCATTGTGTAAGGCTGAAAAGTCCATTTCCATGCAGAGATCTTTTGAAGCCTTCTTTCTGAAAGCCTACGTGTTGGCTGATTCAGGCATGGATCCGTCATGCTCGTTGATTTGTATTTCTCTCCTTGAGGAGGCACTTAAATGCCCTTCTGACAGGCTTAGAAAGGGTCAGGTCAGTTCTCGTCCATTTGAATGTATTCTAATAGTTTGTTTTTTCTTTTTGCTATTTTGATTTTCTGGTATTAGTACCTGCTTGGGTATTAGTACCTGTAATTTACTTACTTTACTTACTGAATACTAAAATTCTGGCTAGCCTGCTATAGCTTCTCTTTTTATGCATATTTTATACAATTGATGTTAAATCAAGGCTAAAGTTGGGTGAAAGTAAAGACAAATTTAATCTTAATTTGAGGCATTTGCTGACTGAGGTTTCTTGATACAAAACTCGTTATTTTTGTGTGCACACGGAAACTTTACTTTTGCAACTTCACAGAAACAAACACGCTTACTCTCTTAATAATTTACAAGTGCTGATTGATTTTCTGTCACTAATAAAGCAGGCATTAAACAACCTAGGTGGTGTGTACCTTGACTGTGAGAAGCTGGATTTGGCAGCAGATTGTTACACAAGTGCTCTCAAGATCAGACACACCCGGGCTCATCAAGGCTTGGCTCGTGTCCATTTTTTAAAGAGCAACCGGGTGGCAGCATTTGAGGAAATGACACAATTGATAGATAAGGCTAGGAGCAATGCATCAGCCTATGAGAAACGGTCTGAGTATTGTGACAGGGAGCAAACCATGAAAGATTTGGAGATGGTAACTCGTTTGGACCCGTTACGTGTTTATCCATACCGGTACCGTGCCGCAGGTGAGATTTTATTGACTGTTAATTAAGATTATGTATTAGAGAAAATTGTCATGCTGAGAAGTGTTGGATCGGGTCGGGTTTGAATCAGTTGGGTTTGGGTTTGGGTTTGAGCCGTATCAGGCAAATTCTTTGGGTTCAGTGAGATTTGTTACTTCTAAAGTGGCATTAGACGTACCAGATCATGTTCGGGTCGTGTTAGCTCGGGTCTGCTTGACTTTAGAGAATTATGGAGTCACAGGTTGGGTTGGGTCAGGTCAGGTCTCGGGCCGTCCAACTTTGGATCAAGTTTGGGGTTTGGGTAAGTTCGGTTCTTCAAAAAATCTGGTCAAGTCAGATTGGACCGATTCTTCTGGTTGGGTCAGATTTTGCCACCTCTGGAAGCTGGTTCTGTGAAGGAAAGAGGGCAGAAGAGATATCATAATTACAATTTGTGGTTGGGAATGACTAATATGGACTTAGGGTTCCAGAACTTCTAAGGTCCTTTAATCTTAAATTTTTTTTTTGGGTGGAATTGATTTATGTGTTAGATAGAGCATTCTTTCCCTTTATCAGGGCATGTTCATGGCTAGAGATCATGATCCGTTTTGTACACGTTATGGGCTTCAAAATACATGTTTTCATAATAAATTTTCTTAGAAATCTGAATCAAGTTGTATTGGTGATTTATCATCAGCTAAATCAGCACCAAATCCACTAAATTATGTAATTTTGTAACATTTTAGTTTGAAGTGTGCAAAATCCACAAAAGCCTTTTTAATATCTGCTTTTTAAAAGCTTAGCTGGTACGGAAAGGGCTGGAACAGTACCAAAATATGGTGCAACTTTTGCTAAAATAAAACAATGACCGGAAAAAGTGCTTAGTATCCTCACTAGCATACCAAACATTAGAAATCTGAATAATTTTTTTGTACCAGTTACTCAGCCAGTACTGTACTGAGATCATGGTATTCTCAGTAATGCAATGAGACTTTCTTATGTTCAGAAATCATTTTTTAACATGTTTGTGTAACCCAATGACCTTTATGTGATTTAAAAGTTGCATTTGGGTGATTCATACTGATTCCTTTTTTTTTTCTTATTCTTTTTTAATTATGGTGCAACTAGTGTTAATGGATAGTCACAAAGAGAAAGAGGCTATAGCAGAGCTGACCCGTGCCATTGCATTCAAAGCAGACCTTTATTTGTTGCACTTGCGAGCGGCATTTCATGAACACATTGGAGATCTACAAAGTGCACTTCGTGACTGCCGTGCTGCACTTTCCCTTGACCCCAATCACCAGGAGATGCTTGAGCTTCATAAGCGTGTACACAACCAAGAAACCATCACCGGGTTTGACACCATGTAGAATGTACAGACATGCAACTGAACACAACCATGATTTTTTAGTTTTGCTTTCAAAAAAAATGTGGAGATGCACCCTGAAACCTGAAATGTTTTATTACCAGAGAAACTGTCCTCTCCTGATTTTAAAGGGGCCTTATTTTACTGAGAAAAGATGTTTACAATATTTTATTTTATTTTATTTTTTATTTTCACTGGTCCTGTTCGTGTGATTTTATTATAAAATGTCTGATGAATTAGGGTTAATATCTTGGAGCTGAGGAAGCTGATTTCGTGTCTGTTATACTGAAATCGCAGTATAAAGTAATTTAGTCAATCAAAATTAATTTATTGTGTTGATCCACATTTATTGAGAGGTATAAACGGAATCGACGAGTTGTTGGTCTGGAATTCTGGATCTACATTTTCCAAAATGAATCTAGATCCAAGCGATCTAACCGACAAATTAACGGCCCAGTCTAGATAAGGCCCACGAATCTGTATTCCATTCACCTCAGTGCACTTTATACTGGCCTTTCGAACCTGAGGAAAGGCGAAGTCGGTAACCCAACCTGATTTCTCTCCATTTTACGACACCTGGAGTCCTGTGAGTCATCTCATGCCTAATCAACATACTCTATCTTCTCCTACAGATACCTCCATTTGTTGAACTACCCGGGTACCACTTTATTCGGAGGAGGCGGTGAGCGCACGCATCGGTCAGCATATCAACGGATCCGCAACTCCCTCTTCCTCGGCCTTTCTGCTCCACTCGTCTCTGTAGTCTATACTACGACCGACGCCCGCTTCATCAATCGCTAATCGCTCTTTTTTCCAGAAGCTTCCGCTGTTTCACCGTATCTCCGATTCAAAATTCGATGTCGACCCCACCTCTTCTCTAGAATGTTCCTTTCCTCCCCTGTTCCCTCTCCCGCCCCCACTTTTTAAATCCAACGCCGCTTGTCTCATATTTTACTCATCAGCTCTGTTACCAAACTTCGTACTCTTTATCCCGTACCTCGGATTGAAATTCGTACTGACTTCTGTGGAAGATTTCTCTGATTCATCGACTCAGGTCGCCATTTTGACATCTCAACTGGTCTTCTATCCGATTTAACATTTGCAATTAGATTTAAAATCTTCAGTTTTAACAGTTTCTTGACAACCCAAACCCTAGTTAATTTGATTTCTGAGAAGATACATGGATCCTGTGCTGAACCCAGTGAAAGAGGAGTATCCAGGTGGTGAGCAATCAGGTATGGTTTTTGATGAGGGACCTGAATTTTCACCGAAGCCAATGGAAGGGTTGCATGAGGTGGGACCACCGCCGTTTCTGACTAAGACCTATGAAATGGTGGATGATGTGGCGACACAGCATATTGTCTCATGGAGCCGGGCCGGGAATAGCTTTGTGGTATGGGATCCGCATGCTTTCGCAACTACTCTGTTGCCGCAGTACTTCAAGCACAACAATTTCTCAAGCTTCGTGAGGCAGCTCAATACTTATGTGAGTGTCTTGGTTCTAAGATGCAAAATCTTTTTTGTGACATAATTTTAGGTTGTAATGCTCTCTGCATGGACCACACTTGTTTCTAAATTAATCATTTTAGTCTCATTTACTTCAATTTAAAGGGTAATTTGTTGCATGCACATGTCAGCGCATATTAGCATCACTGGAGAGTGGCTGAATCTTGAACTAAAGGGGAAAAGATTTAATTTGATGCCTTGATTAATTAAAAGAAAGAAAAGTAAAATGTTCATGATGCTGTGCCCTTATCAATATTGAAAGAAAGTAGTCCTCAAGATGTCTGCAAGAGCAATGATAGATGATGTGCAACAAGTTATTTTAGAGAAATGAAAATTATGTAGATGGAAGTAGAGAAATAATAAAAAAAAGCAATGTAAACTTTTGAGTGTATTGACAATATTCATCACGATTTTGAGGATACATTGACAGTGTTAATCACAATTTAGAAAGGAGGAATGATAAATAGTGGAATTGATATGTAACTTTAAAAAACAACTTAACAGTAAGTTTATGAAACATGTTATTTTTGGAAGATTTCTGATATAGATTTTTATTTTTCTTTCTTTGAACAACACTTAAACCTGTAATAGTTTCCTTTTAATGTTTTAAACTGTACAATCCAAACAATATCTTTACTAATCCGAATAGCATCATTTTCACACTAATCTGAAAATCACTATTTTTTTCTCTATACTCATTTGCTATTCTCAAATTTCGCTATTCTAGCTATTCTAGCTCCCATCCAAATGTACCCTTAGAGTACAAGATATCAATTATTCTTCACCATAATTTGATATAAGCTACACATTATTTTGCACATTGCTGATAAAGAAAGTATGTACTAATAACTTATATAGCATTTGAACTTTCTGTAAGAGTCGTACAAACTTTTTTGAACTCCAGTATGATATTTCTGGATGAGGAAACACGCCCATTATTTAACTGACCTTATTCAACTATTACTTTTAGTTATGAGAAAGTAGAAACAGTAAATGATCTTTGTGTTATTGTCTATTAAAATAATAGAAGAAGGTGAAGAAAGCAGAAGAAAGTTGAAGAACCCCTTGCAACTCAAAAATGTTTCACCCAGGTTGTAAGAGGTATATGCAGCATATATTTATTTTCTTTATACAAATAATTAAAAATAACTTTTTCTAGATTCAATGAGAATAATAAACCCAATAAAAAGTTGATCAAAATTTTCTTAATTAAACAAATGTGAACGCCGGATAATTTTGTAGTACATAAAAATGCTGGTTCATTTGCCCCTCCAATTTTTTAAATCTTCCTTTTTTAATCTGCTAAATTCTGGTGTTCTTACCAACTTGTTTACAATATTATGCAGGGATTCAGAAAAGTAGACCCCGACAAGTGGGAATTTGCCAACGAGGGTTTCTTAAGAGGCCAGAGGCACCTCTTAAAAACTATAAAAAGACGAAAACCACTAACACAACCTGTATCCTCGCAACAGTCTCATGGCCCTTACCTCGAATTAGGCCAATTCCAATATGAATCTGAAATTGACCGCCTGAAACGAGATAAGCAACTACTGATGACTGAGCTTGTAAAACTGAGACAAGAGCAACAGACGACCCGCTCCCACCTCAAGGTGATGGAGGATCGGCTGCAGGGCACTGAACAGAGGCAGCAGCACATGATGGCATTCCTGGCGCGAGTGATGCGCAACCCTGAGTTGTTGCAGCAGCTGATCTCTAAAAATGATAAGAGGAAGGAACTAGAAGAGGAGATATCAAAGAAAAGACGGAGAAGGATCAACCAGGCGCCAGAAATTGATGATGTGGGGGCAAGCAGCTGTACTGAGCAGGAAACTGCAATGAAGATTGAGGAGGGCATCACGGTGTCTGACGGGTTGTTTGGATTGGAGATGGAGCAAGGGATGGGTTTAGGGTTAGGGCTAGATGAGGGAGGGGAAGATAGTTTGCTATTGGATCCCTTGGTAGAGTTGCCAGAGGAAGAGGCTAAGGTGGAGTTGCCCGGGGAAGAATTAAATGATGATTTCTGGGAGGATTTGCTGAATGATGGAGTTGGAGAGAAGGCAAGTGGGTCCTGCATGGCAGAGCGGGGGAGAAATGGAGATCAGATGAGCTTGTTTGCAGATAATCCCATTTGAACTCAAATATCCCAAGGAAAAGGTGATGTATGTTTTGGAATTATAATGCCTGGTTTGCACATATAAGGTACGTTGGCATGCTTTTTTGCATTCATCTGTGGGTTTTTATAATTTGGTAATCACTAGTTAAAGTCAACACCTTTATAATGACCTTAAATTTTTCTGGTAGCTGTTTGGCCAGTTTGATTGCCTTTAATTGGGTCACTGATGTGGAGGAGGATTTCTTTTTTCGACTTGGTTATAGAATGCATGAGTCTTACAGATGAATTTGGAATTTTTTTTTTTTAGGATTTTTTTAGCTTAGTAGTAACCTTATCTTAGTTGTGCTTTAGTTGTTTATTTATTACTGACAATTACATTTTTTTTTTGTAATCAACTTTTTGCTCATGCATGGACATGGAATACTGATTTTTAAATGAGATAGCTGAGCATTCAATGTAATATTTGAAATTCATGGTCGGGATGGTATGGTACTTTTGACAACGGGTCCACCAATTTCACAGAATTCATTGGATGTGGATAGTTCATTGTGACTTGAATTACAATGCACTGTATCATGCGGTTATAGTTCACAGTTTTACATTACGAGCTTATCGCTACAACTTCCGAACTTCGCTTTTTGAACATTATTATCAACTTGGAAGCATTTGTTATCTGGTGCATCCTAGTATTTGTGGTCTGAATTCAAAGGCATGTATTTTGCACTGTGTGATTTACTAGTGTATTTATGTGTTAATTGATAAACGAATAAAAAGTAAACGTAGATGAGCAACGCGAATGTTATAAAATGATCTTATTTACCTCTGAGAGTTTTAAGTGTCATTATTTATTGTCTAATTTAGCCGAGAAACTTGAGCCTCAAAATATACATCGGCGATTAGAGCTATATACCCATATTTATCCTATATGAATTCCACAAGTAAATGAGAACATGAGCACGGTCATTGTGTTAAATTTTTTTTTTTTTGAAAACTTGGTAGTGGCTACCAAGATTGTATATAGATGTAATTACAACAACAGTTCCTCCTTATTACAACATTACATCATGTAATTAACTATGCTCGCTTCTCTGTTGTGCCCTATAACTCAGCTGCACTCTGTTCGTCCCACAATACAGACCCCAAAGTGATGCATCTTCAATTGCTCGGTTTGCCACAATCCAAGTAGGTGGCTTAGAACTACGAAATATAACTTCATTTCGTTGTCTCCACAAAGACCATAGGACGACCATGAATGTTGTAGTTCAACTGTTTTTGTGCCGGCCAGTATGCTGACAATAATGATTCCGCGATGCCACCCATGTCGATTCAACTGAGTATCTGCATTGTAACAGAATCGGAAACTGGCGCCAAACCTGCTGAGCATTAATACACTCAAAGAACAAATGGTGAGCTGTTTCAAATGGGCAATCATCACACATCGCAGCTCGCAATTCATACCCCTTCTTTGCATCATCTCGTGTGTGAGGATACAAAATTGACCCTTCAGTGAAGAAATGGTTTATTTAATTAATTAACAAATAACCCTTCAGTGAAGAAAACAAAATTGACCCTTCAAATCTGTGCTGACTTTTGATCTCCACGAACTGAAAAGACGAAGTAGTCACAAGCTTTCATGAAAGTTGCAGTTATTGAGTGGTCATGTATACGACGAGGGATCGGATTACACTATTTTTTGTGATATCGAATTACATCGTGTATTTTTAAAGTTTTAAAAGTCCAAACAGTCGATCCAAACTGTTCAATATGATAAATATATTAAAATGTGTTTGCAGATCAAATTTTACATTCTTTTGATTTTTTTACTATTTATTAAGTACTTTACAAAATTATTATTTTCAGACCATTGAATTTTTGTACTCATCTTAATAAATAGTAAAAAATTCAAAAAAAATGTAAAATTCGATTTGCAAACACATTTTAATATATCAATCATATTGAACGGTTTAGATCGACTGTTTGCATTTTGAAAATAAACGATGTCATTCGATGTTACTAAAAAATAGTGTAATCCGATCCCTCCTCCAAGTATATATCCAAAAGTCCAAATCAAACATAAAATGGCTCTCTCATGCCGGGAGGAAGCCTACAGATCTGCCGCGATTGAATTATTTACATCCAAAATAAGCATAAAATAGCTATCTCATGACATATATTGACACAACTCACATCTTTGGATTAAGCATAAAATAGCTATTCACGAAGCATTGGATGTAACATTCTGATTACGATTCAACTCGATTTAAAATAACAAACAATTGATGTGAATACTTTCTGAATAAGAATCCTCTTCGGAAACCTCCTCGCCCCTGACCCAGCAATTAATTCAATCGAATCAATACATGTCATGAGTATATCTATCCAGAGCCTAATTGTGAGGTCCGAATAGGACTGCACAAAAAATTCGTAGTTTGTAATTCGATTCGAGTTTGATTTGAAATTGAGTTCGTTCGAAATTAATTCAAACCAAACTCAAACTGGACCTAGTTCGTTCAAAATGGGTTCGCAAACCAAATTTAGTTCGAAATTAACTCAAACGTGAACCGTTAATTTCTGCTGATAACTTATGTTCACTGATTTTTCGGGTAATCCAGGCTAATAATGCAAAAATAGTGTGGGATGTTGAAAACATTCCTACTGCATCTATAAAGTAATTTGTAGATGTTCAGTAGCTAGTTTAATGAAGCGAAATATATGGCTGAAGCTTTGGATACCTGTGAGGGTTTTTCAGTAGCTAGTGCCTAGTTGTAATAAACTTTAATATTTTATTTAGGATAATATTTGGGTTTGTAATAATTCTAAGACTTTGGTGATTGTTCTGTACTTCTATTGATATTTAAATTGTACTTTGAATACTTTGGATATTTGAAATAAACTTTGATATAAACTTTGGTGTACTGTGTAATTAGAATTCAAAATACTTGAGTTTTTACTGAAGTGCGGTAATTTCGCATTATGACCCAGTTATAAGTCATAACTCGTAAGTCGTAACAAAGTTCGTAAAGATTTGAAATTGAGTTCGTAAAAAATTCGGTTCGAAATTGATTCAAACCAAACCTAGTTCGAAATTAATTCAAACAAACTCAAACTGAGAGTAAGTTTGATTCGGTTCGATTCGTTTGCAGCCCTAGGTCCGAAGCATTGGATGTAACATTCTGATTACGATTCAACTCGATTTAAAATAAAAAAAATTGACGGATCAAAAGTCGAACTTGAATACTTTCTGAATAAGAATCCTCTCCGGAAACCTTGCCCCTGACCTAGAGGTGCCAATGAGTACGATACGTATGATACGTATAGGGTGCAAAATGTTTTCAAATTCATATCTATTAAAAATTAACTTTATTCATAGCACACTCTTATTCATTAAGAATTGACCGTACTGTACCCTATCTTTATCCACTAAAATTATCAGGTAACGAAACAATAGCTGATGAATAACGAATAATATTAATATAATATTGAACATCAAAACCCATTCATTTCACATATATACAATCACATTACTAACACAAACAAAAAACAAATGTGTATTTAATTTCAACTAAATTGTTTTTTTATAAAGAAAGACGAATTTATTTTTTGGACAAATTCAATTATTTAATTAAGGGTGTGCTCCAGAAGAGGGTAAAGGAGGAGGTAACGAGTACGAAATAATATTTACCTGAACCATTATCCATTTAGCTAATGGAAAAATTCCTTACCCATATCCATACTCGATAAGCTACTGAAAAAAAGAAAGAATTCCTCATACTCACCTTATCGAATACGGTATGAATATGATAAAAAGTTAAGGGTATCATTGACACCCTACCCCGACCAGTAACACTTTTAATTGCAACTAAATAGGAAGTTACCAATATATGTCACCACTTTTTTTTTTTATCATATCTAACAATTATTTATTATGGATCCATACGGATACCATGAAACTCGTAAGAATAATTATTTAGACACGGATTATTCAGCTATGGTGCGTATATTTATGATATCTACTTTTTTTTCAGCTGTAGTGTGTCTCTGCTCAATTGTACTAAAATTGTTGGGTCTCATTTTATTCGTTTCTCTGATTTATTGAGCGCTCTGAATTTGGATCACCTCCGGCACTAATTGTGACACAAATTTGGATCGCCTCCGAATTTGGTTCACCTTCGGTACTTTAATTGTGACACAAATTTGGACCCCTCCGAATTTGGATCACGTCCGGTACTTTAAATTGTGACACAAATTTGGACCACCTCCGGTAATTTGTCTTGAGAACCCCGAATACATTTAATTATTAAATCCGGACTGTTCTTTAATTGTGATACAAATTTCAAAAACGGACCCCTTTTTTTTATATTTAAATGAGCGACATAGACACCGAATTTCTATCGCTCAGCTGGGAGCTTTTCTTTTTTTAGAAAAAATGCAAGTCAAAGCTCACATTTAATTTATTAAGAACCGATACAAGAATCTGTTTTGCTACACAGTACTAAGTAGAAAGCAAACCATACTGAAAACATTTGAGTATTATAAATTAAAAAAGAAAGACATGAAATAAGAAAACAAAGCAGTAGGTAAAGCAAAATAAGAAAAAAACATGAAATTAGAAACTGATTAGAGCCAATTCTCTGGAGCGCCTTAGCGTTGATTTGTATGTCTTAACTGTTCCTCTTCAGTAACTATTTTTCATTGCACAAATGCTGGTATGTCCCTTTTTCCGGTACAGGCTGTATGTATCAACTTCGCCACTGTACAGTGTCAGTCCCAGTCAGCATTACATGTGTTCCTGGAGTTGTGCCAGTTCGATATGCATAACCGTACCAATCCAGTGTGTCACAGAGCTGTACCAGTCCATTGTGCCACCAGTTGAGTGTGTTAAAAGGTGATGAAGCTGAGTTGTGCCTGCAGATCCATCCAAAGTTCTGGTATTGTTTTGCTTCTCTCGAAAAATCCTAGAGCAGCATTCCTTCCACAGTATGAACTGAGTAATCATCAGGATTGACCTAGTCTTCAATTCAATTGTGTCATTTAGAACAATTGTTGGAAAATTGTTTGCCGGTAAGGTCAGAAGCTGTTGTGTATGCAAGTTTCGGTACAGTTCCCTTGTTAAGGCACATTTGTTGAACAAATGATGTATCGACTCCGAATCTGACTTGCACAAGGGGCATCTGTTGACTAGTGTCCAACCTTTCTTTATCAAGTTATCAGTTGTCAGTATCCGATTTAGCGATGCTAGCCACCCAAAAACTCTGATTCGCGGTGGTACCTTTAATGCCCAAATCCCCAAATGATTCGCTCAGCTGGGAGTTAATCTCAGCTCATTGAACCGAGTGCGGTACCATAAAGGATACGAACTTGACTCTTATCACCCCAACCTGATATCGAGGACCCGACTCTTTTTTTTTCCGCTTAAGGTTGACAATTTTTACTTGGTTTGTAGTGGAAGGGTCTTAATATTTAGGCTTAATTTTATATTAGTTCTAGGAAACTACTTCAATTACTTATTTCTTCTAAATTTTTTTTATATTTGCTCTTTAACTCTTCTTTTTCTTTAATATTTATCATTAAAACCAGCCAGATAAAATTAATACTAGTTGAACTTCACAAACTAATTGTTTATCTTTGTAAACTGACAAAACTAACCTTATTGGTAATCATCTCTATTCGTATTTCTTGCCACCATCTAACCTTATTGATGAAACTAATTTTATTATTTTATTTTTCTTTCGTCGCATTTTTTTTGTATTTGGTAGCTGCTATTCAGTATTTCAAAAGAGAGATGCATTTGGTAATCATCTCTCTTCGTATTTCGGTCTCTGTCTCCCTCTCTCTCCAAGTTATTTAGGCTTAATTTTATATTAGGGTTTGCTATCTCTCGCCATATGAATCGCTCTTTAAAAAAAAAAAAAAAAGCGAAAGTCGCTCCCCGACTCCTCAAAATCTTGATCCACAATTATATACTAATTTCACACTTGTGCAAAGTGCAAACCATTTTTAAGTTCACCTATTAATTTTTATTTTCAAGAGAATAGTTCCAACCTTTAAGTGCATATTATTAGTTTTTTTGTAATAGCAATTTATGTACGCACTATGTGAATAGTTTGATCAAGAGAAAAATTTACACAGTATGACATTAGTGATAATTTCATATTTGAAAACTAAAACAACAAATCAATGTTCTCAAGCTTACATCACTCAAGGGCTCTGTATCTGCTTCTTTGCAATCTGAGGTAATAAAATCCCACTAATGAAATACTGCCATTGTAATCTACTATAAGCAATTTTTCTTGTTCAATCACTCAAATTGGAAGATCAAAGTATGCCTTCTTCATGGACATAAAAATAATAGGAATAACAATCCTCAACCCAATCATGGAATGAGGCAATTAATAAATTTAAACAAGTTCTATACAAATGCTTTCAGAAATCGATTTCCTTATAAGTATCTCCTACGAACATTTTATTATTACCTGCATTAAATTGATCGACCATATTCCAAACCATATGAAAGCATGAAGCAATTTCAGGAACCCTAAAAGGTAAAACAAAGAAAAAAATTGCAACAAACTTAAAATAAACAACAGAGACAAGAAATCCTGAAGTATTATTCTTTGTGCAACCAACACGATCAAACAAACATCACTTCAAAATCAAAATTCTTAGTCTTGAATTATTATAAGTTAATAGAACATAAAACGAGTTACATTAATTATGCCGAGCATATTATTGTGAAGCTAGCTAGTGCACATGCATCTTCTCAGTGCGCTCCGGAACTTTCTTTATAGTTGCTTTGATGAGGTCAATGTATAATGGAAATTGTGCAGCAGCAAAGAAAGTGACAGGAAAGCACATGATAGCGTATATGGGGTACACAGCATATTTGAGCTTGTTTTCAACAACAAAAAAGTCTCCAGCACAGAATGCGACAAGCATAGAAGCAATTCCCATGAAGAGGGAGGTCAGCCCCAGGATAAGCTTCAGGGGAAGTCCCCTATTGAAATCTCTTGCCTGATCAGCAAATGAATGAGAATTTCAGTTTCCAATGTTAAAATGTCAAAAGGAAGAAATTCTAATTAAGATAAGGGTTTTTGTAACCTGGTATCGGGAGGTAAGTATTGCAAGGAACATGACAAGAGATGTAACAGAGAAGCAAAGAGCGACAAGGGATGAGATGGCGAACAGCTGAAAAGCTGGTCTTCTACTGAGGACTGGAAACCCAGACTGCTGGTCTACACCTCCTGGAACTGTGCTTGCAGATGCAAAGGCCACCGTAGCGACGAGAGCAGCTACTACAGAGCAAGACTGGGAAGTATTTGTCAGCCAAGTGCTTCCGTCTTTAACCAGTGTATCATGACTCTCTATGAACACCTCCTCTGCCGTCTTTCCATCGTTGTTGATTCTTGAGAATGTTTCTAGGTTCATACTTTGCACGTACTACACACCGCCATATTACATATGTTCAGTTTTTATTTTAGTTCATTACATTTTTCAGAGAGAAGAGAGAGAGAGAGAGATCACCTTGTACCACTTGCTCTCCCATTGCATCTGAAGTGCTGCTCCAGGGATGCTCCACGGCCGGTTATGGCTGAGCATGGCTGCGAGATGTAGAGCACTATTTTCATCTTTATCTACTTGCCAAAATACACTCTCCATAGTTTGAACACCCAACATGTACGTGTACACATGGACTTGTCGGTGCTCCACTGCCAGTAAAACAATATTTTTCTTATCCTTGTCTTTGTCCATGACTGCCACTGGATACTTCTTAAGGATTCTTTTCACCATCTCTGTTATTCCCCTCTTTGAAGCTACCAAAACAGGGCTTGCTGAGCCACATGTTGACAAAATTGTAATGTATGTTAACAAAATGTGTAGCAATGTTTCGATTTCTCATGTTGGTACATTACATGGCTATAGTAGTATCTTAGTGGCAAGGTGCCTGATTGGGTGTTTTTGGGCAAGTACTGCTGGAACTGAGAAATTAGCTTATTCATTATTGTGAAATTTGTGTTAGAAGCCTAGAGAAGAGAGAAATGTAGTTAGAGCTGAATATATTTTATTTCACTAATGTTGTGTTAAGCTTGACTATTACAAAATTAATGAACATACCAGTATCAGGTCTATTCGTCGATTCCTTCTCTTCAACAATTTTTTGAGAACCTTTCTCCAAGAATTTGTTCAGCATGTCTATGCCTACCTCTTTTAAGGCTTTAATCAGGACGGTTTCACCTGTATTCGTTAAAAGTATATGACAGCATAGCAAAATACAAGATGTCATTAGTCTGATTAAGGAAATGTAACGAGTCTTCTATAATTAATTGAATGACGAAGACGAGTTAGTTGCTCAATTTTTTCCAAGAGAATAAAATAATTGTCATACTTCATAGTGCTGATTTTGTAGATTGAATAGACATGTATTTCACTGAATCACCGAACTGTTGGTTACAAATAACACTAAAAAAGCATTACAAATTATATGCGTAGAAAATTAATTAATATACTTATTTTTTCATAGATGCAGGCCAATTAAAATAGAGTAAACTACACTCTGATTTATTCACGGCAATATAAGGCACAAAATTTTCTAAAACGTGAATCAAGAAAATTTATCTTTTCTAGTCAACATACCTTCACTTGGGTTTGGTGTATTTTCATGTAAGCCCGGATCATTAGTTCCTACTGATGGAGGGGATTTTGATCCAATATCAGATGGTAATTCAGACAGAGCTGGTTGCTGTCCACCACTGGCTTCCTCGTACTCCCAGAGTGTTGAACGATCCACCAGTTCCTTCATTATGGTCAGTGCATTTCTGTGCTTTTGTTTAAGTTTTGTAATTGTTTGCAATCTCCTTAACCCTTTAGGATGTTATTCACAGAGTGATATACTAAATTAATAGTGTAAACAGCTGAGCAAAAGGTCTATATAAATAACTGGCAACTTTTCTTTTACACTTCAATAGAATCTAATTAATTAATTGTTCCGAGCTATATCAAGAATCATACTCCTTTCTTTCTTTCTTTGGCCATACAGTTGGATATTATAGTTGGTACTATGTTATACATTGGTTCTTTCCTCTATTTCTACAGACTTGTTTTCTATTGTCTAAATGAAGTTTGTACATCATAAACCAAATAATTGTAAGCAAGTATCGAATATGAATCATTGTCTTTATCAGCTGCAAAAATTGCAATTCTAGAATTTGTAAGAACTTTGGAAAGAACGATCAATTACTTCATCTAGAAATTAAAAATGAACTGTGCATATTGAGATTATAATTAGTTACTTCCTCATATACCTATATAAGAACAACTAGTTCATCTTATTCCTATTTTAAATGGAAGGAGCTTGCTTTTATATTAAATTAACTTTTTCAATCAGGGTATCTATCCCAAGAACTTAATTGGTGTCGAAGAGTAACTTGACATTTTCTTGAAGAAATTATGCAATACATATATGGACATACCTATACCAAGAACAACCAGTAGGAGCTTCACGATAATCTTGAAAAAGAAAATCATGATATCATAGTTCGGTGGGAACCGCCTTCTCTGTTTCTGATTTTCATCTTCCTTTTTTGCTCCAGCTTTCTGATTTTCAGATGGCTTATCTTCATCTTCCTTTTTTGGTCCAGCTTTCTGATTTTCAGATGGCTTATCTTCATCTTCCTTTTTTGGTCCGGCTTTCATGCAGCGTAAAATGAAGGGAAACAATAAAAATTTATGAACATAAGTAAGATTTCATTAAAATTAGCTTATTATGTTATCATTTTTCTACAATTTAATATCATCCTGCATAATTGTTTGAGTCCTTAATGAATCATTTTATGCTTTTAGAAATCAGCATGACATACTGCCGAAACTAATCCTTGACTCAACAGAAAGAAATTATCGATGATTCTGATCCTTATTAACAACATATCAGTCTTATAGAAGACTTAATTGACAAAAGTATATATATCTTAATTCAATATATCGTACCAAAGTAGAAATAATGAGGGAAATATAGTAATCATGAGGGAACACCAAAAACATTGACATTGGATTCTCCTTGATTACTCCAAGTTAAATGTAATAAAAACCTTTTTCTTTTACATTTTTATAAGTTCTTTCGTACAATTAGTTATATGAAAGTCTGTTTCCATTAAATTATTATTTTGTACCATTAGTTAAAGAGAGTTTTTATTTATAGAAAATATTATACAATAAGAGAGGGAAAGAGGCCTTCTTGCTAAAAAGAGGGCACAGCCCTGTTTTTTCATTATTCATACAGTGGGCCCCAATCCTCTTTTCAAAGATGAAAAATTAGCGTTCAAATAACTAGGATCTTCTTCACTAGATCTAGGATTCTTACCAGTTTTTGGGCTAGAAGCTGCAACAATTTTTGGGCTAGAAGCTGCAATATCAAATATGAAAGTTTAGTAGCCAAGTATTACTAAATTCTAAGAAAAAAATGATTGGTATAATTATAACATAATGGTTTGTGTACTATACATGTGTCGTCTATAACAGAAATGGGAGACTCGTATGGGTCTTCTTCAACATAAATGGAAAATTGGTGTGGGTCTTCTTCAACAAAACTGGAAGACTGGTGTGGGTCTTCTTTACCAGAACTGGGAGCCTTACTAGTTTTTGAGCTAGAAGCTGCAATACCAAATATGAAAGTTTAGTAGCCAAGTATTACTAAATTCTAAGAAAAAATTGATTGGTATAATTATAACATAATGGTTTGTATACTATACATGAGTCTTCTTCAACAGAAATGGGAGACTGGTATGGGTCTTCTTCAACAGAAATGGGAGACTGGTATGGGCCTTCTTCACCAGTTTTTGACCTAGAAGCTGCAATAGCAAATATGAAAGTTTAGTAGCCAAGATTTACTAAATTCTATGAATGAAAAGCTTATTGGTATGATTATATCATGATGGTTTGTATACTAGACAAGGATTTTCAACATCAGTGCAACAAGCCTTATAGATACCAATTTTTGATCTAGAAGCTGCAATAGGGCAAATATGAAAGTTTAGTCGACAAAATTAAGAAATGATCTATATGAACAGTTTGTTCTTATTTTTTTTTAATTATATTGAGTATTTTTTTTCTCATACCATCAGTATTAAATAGCCCCAATCCTCTTTTCATAGACTATAAAAGTTAGTTTGGATAGTTTTGAATTGGTAAAAATTCCACCGATCATTCTATGTATCGAAATTATTTACCAATCCTTCCATGCATCAAAAAACAAAGGCACTCTTTCTCTTTCCCTGCCTTATTTTATAATATAATATTTTCTATAGACAAACAGTTCTCTTAATTAACCTTAGAATTCTAGCCAAGATTTACTAAATTTTAAGAATGAAAAACTGATATGATTATATCATGATGGTTTGTTTACCATACATTGGTTTTCTTCATCAGCGCAGCAAGCCTTATAGATACCACCAGTTTTTAAGCTAGAAACTGCAGCAACACATATGAAAGTTTAGTGATTGAGGCTATGGTAACATGCATATTACAGATTGACTCGTGCTATGCATACATATTGTTTTTTTCAAATTTTAAACAGTCGCTCTGAAATGTTATATACATGATCTCCATATGAGCAGACCACATTTTATAATTTTTTTACAAAGGTACATTAATTTACACTGCTTTTGGATGGCCCAGAATGTTCAAATCAAGTGATTTTGTATCTATAAAAAAAATAGTAGACAAATTCAAAATTTTAAAATTTGATTTGCATGTACATTTTCATATGAAGATCATATTTAATTGTTTGGACCAACTATTTGAACTTTAAAAATGAAGATATGATTCCATAGCGAATGCCATTTTGTAATATGCATATTACCAAAGCCTTGCTGTTGAGCAGACACAATAAATGATTTATATAAACAGTTATGTTCTTATTTTTATAAATTCTATTGAGTTTATTTTCCTCATACCGACAGTTTTATATATGCAGTTGATGGAATCCTTCATCAAAGAAAATAGGTCAATACAAACTGTGTATGTCGGCGGCAGTAGTTTCTTTTCATCTTTCTGAATGTCTGATGTGTTTTCCGTATTATTTTTTTGATTTTCCAAGAAACCAACGAACTTAAAAGTGAGTGGCTCTGTAATTGTACCTACAATCAAAGCATCAAACATTCTGAAGACAAATAATTAAAGCAGCACCACATAGCAAATACTATTATTATTATTAAACTTGCTATTAACAATTAGATTTGACTCATTGAAAATGGTGTCACCATTAATATTAAACTAATTTATGGAAAAAAGTAGTTTAATTGTGAAGTACAGCAATTATTATTATGGTAAACTCACAATTAAGAATCGCATTTCAATCATTGAAAATGGTATCACCCTTAAAATTAAAGCACTATGTTTTAAAAAGTTTTCAACTTTTATAACTTAAAGCATGCAAAGGAGCTTGATTTATTGGTTAAAAAAAACACATTTTTAGGTCAGGGTAGTTTTCGAATTTTCTTTTGTTTGGGTTGGGTTTGGGGGGTGGAGGGATGAGTACAGTAATATATAATTGTATCATATAAGCCAAAGCGAGCTCCACTCTTGAAAACAGAGGGCTTGTTAGCCAGAATGTGAAGTGCAGTTTCTCCGTTTGAATTGACATAGTTCATCAACTTTGGATATAGGCGAATGATCTCATATGCCAAACCTACAGTCAATAAATTTGAATGGTTATATTATGGCTTACTTTTTATTTTACTTTTCTTTTTTTGCTGAAAGCGCATACCAAATTGTTCTCCTTTGATGGCGTGGTGAAGAATATTGTTACCATCATCTCTCCTACAATGAGTGATATCTCGATCTCTCAAGGATAAGCTGTCAACTTCATCAATTTTCAGTTTTCGTTCATTATGGATGGCAGCCTCAAGCACAAAGAAGGTATTCTTCTTTCCATGACGCACTGCCGAAAAGAGCGGAGTCTCCTGAAGGTTGTTACGTGCACTGGTTACCATATCTGGACACATTTTTGTCATCTTCCTGCAAACCTTCTCAAATCCGAGAGCTGCCGCCAGATGAAGTGGGGTATCCCCAGCTTTGTTTTGTAAGTTCAAGATATTGCTCATCTCTGTGGTTAGTGCATCAAATATTCTTAGAACTCAAAATGGAAATTCAATTATGGGCAACATGATTATGGATTAAATTAATCATATTTAACTTCCTTATAAGAAAGAAGCATGTCAAGGTCAATTGTCCTTTATTTTTCATAAATCTCGAGAACACTGCTGTGTCAAGTTTCTGTCAGTATCCTCTCAAACTGGATAACCCTTGTAATTGATAGAAATATAATATATTATAGTGAAGTATAGAGAGACATGTTCAATACAAAATTCTGAAATTTCTCACTAAAACTATCAATTTTCTTTCTTACACATACAAATGACTTTGTTATGTATATATTGACTTTTGAATTTTCCAACAAAAAACTAAATGACTATTACAATATATACATTTTTTCCTAAGCAACACAGAGAATTCCGAATTAATTAATTAATTAACTACTACAATAAACATCACGAGCCTCGGTTCATTATTTATATGTTAAAGCATTAATTAATTAATTACATATATTATTTCAAATTCTTTTCTGCAACTTTTTAACTAGGTACCTAGCTATTTGAAACTAGTTAATTGGGTAATTAGAAACTAAGATTTTTAAGTTCGGCAACTTAAAAAGGAATCATCAAACCGTACAAATATGACATGTATATCAATAAATGTACATATGTTAGCAGTAACTTCCTACAGTCCCCACAACAGTTTATCAACTAGAGGAACCAAAGGGTTTGCCTGATATTAAAAAGGTAGAATTTTTAAATGATACATCACATAGCCGTATATGGTACCTGGTATATAGCTATTATATATAGCATATTGGTTTTTTTTTCTCTTAGGTATAAAGTAGTAATACCTTTGTTTTTTTGAACGATATCGAGGAGATCTAAAATTATTTTTTCCGTGGCACCAGAAACTGCGACATGAAGTAAGGTGTCATTGGCACGTGTAATAGGCTCGCCTTGGAGTTTTTCGGATTTACTGTAGAGCTCGCTCACTGTTTTCCATTCGCGATTCATGGCTGCTTTGAAGAGATCTTTTCTCAGATTGTACAATGAGGCATCATAAGAAGGTTCTGGTATTGTGGGATTTTCTGGGATGATCTGTGGGGGTTCAACACTAGATATGGACATATTGTTATTACTCCCTCTCTTGTTTGTATTAATCAGAGTTTAATTAAGTTGTATGTGACTCATTTCATAGGTAGAGAGTACTAGCCATATTATATATGCTCCCTTTTATAAGGAAGACACTAGCAAGGAAAGCATGTAGTGTGTGATTAACTGCTCTTCAATGCTCATTTAAATTTGTGTCCTTGCAAAAAAGGAAAAGTGAAAGCTACTTGGGCCAAGAATAAAGAACCTTACGTGTTGAAGTGCTTCAAGAGTTGTCTCCTTGAAATAAAATGGTTATAATTTTATTTTTGAGTGAGAACAAATTAAGATATCAAGTGTAGAACAAATTAAGATATCAATATAGTCTCTCAATTAATTACCACCATCCAAATTATAACATTTGATTAAAAAAGTACAACTTAATTATTATAAATAATTTTTTAAAATCAATTTCAAAATGACTAGTAGACCTCTTATTTTTTATACTGAATATATTGAGTGCTCATAATTAAGAAAAGAGCAGAATTAAACAACTTACAACACACGTTTTAATTTACATGCTTCAATATGAGCAAGTAATATTATGAAACTTATTATAAGTGATGGACCTGGCAAATTAGACAAGTCCGGTTGTATTTGGATTGGATGGAGTTAGATTCATATTACTTTGGGTTTAATAGATACGTATTGGACTCAAATTGAAGAGATCGATTAACTCAGAGTCTGTGTATTTTCATATTTGAATAATGAACTATATGAGTTGGATTTTGCGGGTTCGAAATTCAAGTTTTGGACCAATCTCAGTTCGAGTTAATTGGGATGTCGGGTTGATTATGATTTTTGTAATCTTGTGTTACGTGTAATTTAGTTCCATTGTTCATACATAAATCGGGTGCCAGATTGTGTTTGAATTGAATTAAGTTGGATCCAGATTAATTTTGGACTTAGATAAGTATTAGATTTGATTTATTTCTGAATATTTCAATTAACTATGACACGGATATCGTCCGCGTTCTAGTCTTATTAATTTTGGATCAAGCCAACTAACAATAAAATGTCTAGTGCATATGCATGTATGTGTACCATAAGTTTTGATCTAGATATTTTTTTGGGTTTAATAAAGAAATTTATAATTTAGAGGAGGGTTCAAATACCTCCATTTTTTGTGTCTCCATCATGCCTCCATTTTTAAAACGTTAATAATTTAAAATTTAAATCATAAACTTCATAATAAAATCATTAAATGTGATCTATGTTATTTTTCTAAGTGTTCATAAAAAATTATCACGTTTCGGTTTTGTTTTTATGTGAATCAATAAGTTAAAAAATCAACGTCTAAAAATTATCCACATTAGTACGTTTTTATAAGCTTTTAATGACAACCAAAACAAAGTTGAATATCATAATTTTTTACATGTGTATATATAAATAATGTAGATCATATCCAACGGTTTTATTTTGACTTTTAAGTTTTAAAATTTGAGTTACTTAAAATTTTAAAAATAGAGGCATGATGGAGGCACAAAAAATAGAGGCATTTGAACCCTCTTCTATAATTTATTGAATTTAATTTAATAAAACCTAAAAAAATTGATGAATAGAGACAAAAAATAAAATAGCTCAGTATTATGGAATAAATTCTTAATCTATTTGTTCAAATATTATATTGTGTACTTTGAGCTTTATGTCAAACAAAAATCTCAAATCGATCACTGTCCTATAATACAAAAATAACATCCCACTTATAAAAGGAACACGGAATCCCTTATAAAGAATTTGACCCAACAAAATGTGAAGAATCAAAACCTTAGCACTGGTAAAATGGACTCCACAACTAAAATTGAATATCTTTTATCAAGTTACAATCTTTCTTGATTCATATTAACTAAGATTGGTATAATTGTCGTTTGGGTACCATTAAGCCTGATTGCTACGGGTTTGGACATCTTTTGGATCATGGATCATTTGGGTTTAGATTATTTTATGTTCGAATATTCAATATTTATAGATTTATTTATGTTCAGATATTTTTTAATTTGATGAATTACGAGTTTATATCATTTTTTTTATAAATTTTTAGTATGTCCGAGTCGGATTGGAATGTCAATTTCATCAAGATAGTTATTCTGGTTAGTTCACATTTTATCAAGGATCCATATAAGTTCTATTCTCTTCTTTTTGATAATCAATCGGTGCAGACAAATGTGAGAAATTTAAAATAATGCAACAATTGTGATCAATGCACAACCCAACATACAATACAAAAGTGTTCGCTTATTGCTCTTATTCCTTGCTTGCATTGAGACAAAAATTGAATGATTCTTGCTTTATCCTTTTTCTTTATTTCACATGCTTCATTTAGAAAGAGAAAAAAAGGGAAAAGAGGACATTCTCTAAATGATTCCAAATGTAGTGTCTGACAAGACAAGCTGATCGATATTTTCAAAATTAAAAGGCAAAATAATACAAACCAAAAAAAAATTTGAAGATAAGATGGCAAGTAGCTGGCTGGCAATATATTGATAAAAAAAATTATTTACAAATGTTTCAATTTCAGTTTACACTTCTCAACTAGTAAATAAAACACTAAGCAACATTATGAAGGAGCGGACTTGGTCCTCCGTGCCCAGTTTTCCTTTCACTAAGCTCGTAATTTCTCTTGAGCGCCCCGAATACACTTAATTATTAAATCCTGACTGTTCTTTAATTGTGATACAAATTTCAAAAACGGACTCCCTATTTTTAAATGAGCAACATAGACACCGAATTTCTATCGCTCAGCTGTGAGTTTTTCTTTTTTTAGGAAAAATGCAAGTCAAAGCTCACATTTAATTTATTAAGAACCGGCACAAGAGTTTTGTTGCACAGTACTAAGTAGAAAGCAAACCATACTGAAAACATTTGAGTATTAGAAATTAAAAAAGAAAGATACGAAATAAGAAAATAAAGCAGAAGATAAAGCAAAATAAGAAAAAAAAACATGAAATTAGAATTAGGGCCAATTCTCTGGAGCGCCTTAGCGTTGATTTGTATGTCTCAACTGTTCTTCCTCAGTAACTAATTTTCATTGCACAAATGCTGGTATGTCCCTTTTTCCGGTACAGGCTGTATCTATCCACTTCGCCACTGTACCGTGTCAGTCCCAGTCAGCATTACATGTGTTCCTGGAGTTGTGCCAGTTCAATATGCATAACCGTGCCAGTCCATTGTGTCACAGAGCTGTACCAGTCCATTGTGCCGTCAGTTGAGTGTGTTAAAAGGTGATGAAGCTGAGTTGTGCCTGCAGATCCATCCAAAGTTCTGGTATTGTTTTGCCTCTCTCGAAAAATCCTAGAGCAGCATTCCTTCCACAGTATGAACTGAGTAATCATCAGGATTGACCTAGTCTTCAATTAAATTGTGTCATTTAGAACAATTGTAGGAAGATTGTTTGCTGGTAAGGTCAGTAGCTGTTGTGTATGCAAGTTCCGGTACAGTTCCCTTGTTAAGGCACATTCGTTGAACAAATGATGTATCGACTCCGAATCTGACTTGCACAAGGGGCATCTGTTGACTAGTGTCCAACCTTTCTTTATCAAGTTATCAGTTGTCAGTATCCGATTTAGCGATGCTAGCCACCCAAAAACTCTGATTCGCGGTGGTACCTTTAATGCCCAAATGATTCGCTCAGCTGGGAGTTAATCTCAGGTCATTGAACCGAGTGCGGTACCATAAAGGATACGAACTTGACTCTTATCACCCCAACCTGATATCGAGGACCCGACTCTTTTTTTTTCCGCTTAAGGTTGACAATTTTTACTTGGTTTGTAGTGGAAGGGTCTTAATATTTAGGCTTAATTTTATATTAGTTCTAGGAAACTACTTCAATTACTTATTTCTTCTAAATTTTTTTTTATATTTGCTCTTTAACTCTTCTTTTTCTTTAATATTTATCATTAAAACCAGCCAGATAAAATTAATACTAGTTGAACTTCACAAACTAATTGTTTATCTTTGTAAACTGACAAAACTAACCTTATTGGTAATCATCTCTATTCGTATTTCTTGCCACCATCTAACCTTATTGATGAAACTAATTTTATTATTTTATTTTTCTTTCGTCGCATTTTTTTTGTATTTGGTAGCTGCTATTCAGTATTTCAAAAGAGAGATGCATTTGGTAATCATCTCTCTTCGTATTTCGGTCTCTGTCTCCCTCTCTCTCCAAGTTATTTAGGCTTAATTTTATATTAGGGTTTGCTATCTCTCGCCATATGAATCGCTCCTTAAAAAAAAAAAAAAAAGCGAAAGTCACTCCCCGACTCCTCAAAATCTTGATCCACAATTATATACTAATTTCACACTTGTGCAAAGTGCAAACCATTTTTAAGTTCACCTATTAATTTTTATTTTCAAGAGAATAGTTCCAACCTTTAAGTGCATATTATTAGTTTTTTTGTAATAGCAATTTATGTACGCACTATGTGAATAGTTTGATCAAGAGAAAAATTTACACAGTATATGACATTAGTGATAATTTCATATTTGAAAACTAAAACAACAAATCAATGTTCTCAAGCTTACATCAATCAAGGGCTCTGTATCTGCTTCTTTTCAATCTGAGGTAATAAAATATCACTAATGAAATACTGCCATTGTAATCTACTATAAGCAATTTTTGTTGTTCAATCACTCAAATTGGATGATCAAAGTATGCCTTCTTCATGGACATAAAAAATAATAGGAATAACAATCCTCAACCCAATCATGGAATGAGGCAATTAATAAATTTAAACAAGTTATATACAAATGCTTTCGGAAATCGCTTTCCTTATAAGTATCTCCTACGAAGTTTTTATTATTACCCGCATTAAATTAATAGACCATATTCCAAACCAAACGAAAGCATGAAGCAATTTCAGGAACCCTAAAAGGTAAAACAAAGAAAAAAATTGCAACAAACTTAAAATAAACAACGGAGACAAGAAATCCTGAAGTATTATTCTTTGTCCAACCAACACGATAAAAAAAACATCACTTCAAAATCAAAATTCTTAGTCTTGAATTATTATAAGTTAATAGAACATAAAACGAGTTACATTAATTATGCCGAGCATATTATTGTGAAGCTAGCTAGTGCACATGCATCTTCTCAGTGCGCTCCGGAACTTTCTTTATAGTTGCTTTGATGAGGTCAATGTATAATGGAAATTGTGCAGCAGCAAAGAAAGTGACAGGAAAGCACATGATAGCGTATATGGGGTACACAGCATATTTGAGCTTGTTTTCAACAACAAAAAAGTCTCCAGCACAGAATGCGACAAGCATAGAAGCAATTCCCATGAAGAGGGAGGTCAGCCCCAGGATAAGCTTCAGGGGAAGTCCCCTATTGAAATCTCTTGCCTGATCAGCAAATGAATGAGAATTTCAGTTTCCAATGTTGAAATGTCAAAAGGAAGAAATTCTAATTAAGAGAAGGGTTTTTGTAACCTGGTATCGGGAGGTAAGTATTGCGAGGAACATGACAAGAGATGTAACAGAGAAGCAAAGAGCGACAAGGGATGAGATGGCGAACAGCTGAAAAGCTGGTCTTCTACTGAGGACTGGAAACCCAGACTGCTGGTCTACACCTCCTGGAACTGTGCTTGCAGATGCAAAGGCCACCGTAGCGACGAGAGCAGCTACTACAGAGCAAGACTGGGAAGTATTTGTCAGCCAAGTGCTTCCGTCTTTAACCAGTGTATCATGACTCTCTATGAACACCTCCTCTGCCGTCTTTCCATCCTTGTTGGTTCTTGAGAATGTTTCTAGGTTCATACTTTGCACGTACTGCACACCGCCATATTACATATGTTCAGTTTTTATTTTAGTTTATTACATTTTTCAGAGAGAAGAGAGAGAGAGATCACCTTGTACCACTTGCTCTCCCATTGCATCTGAAGTGCTGCTCCAGGGATGCTCCACGGCCGGTTATGGCTGAGCATGGCTGCGAGATGTAGAGCACTATTTTCATCTTTATCTACTTGCCAAAATACACTCTCCATAGTTTGAACACCCAACATGTACGTGTACACATGGACTTGTCGGTGCTCCACTGCCAATAAAACAATATTTTTCTTATCCTTGTCTTTGTCCATGACTGCCACTGGATACTTCTTAAGGATTCTTTTCACCATCTCTGTTATTCCCCTCTTTGCAGCTACCAAAACAGGGCTTGCTGAACCACATGTTGATAAAATTGTAATGTATGTTAACAAAATGTGTAGCAATGTTTCGATTTCTCATGTTGGTACATTACATGGCTATAGTAGTATCTTAGTAGCAAGGTGCCTGATTGGTTGTTTTTGGGCAAGTACTGCTGGAACTGAGAAATTAGCTTATTCATTATTGTGAAATTTATGTTAGAAGCCTAGAGAAGAGAGAAATTTAGTATGAGCTGAATATATTTTATTTCACTAATGTTGTGTTAAGCTTGACTATTACAAAATTAATGAACATACCAGTATCAGGTTTATTCGTTGATTCCTTCTCTTCAACAATTTTCAGAGAAACTTTCTCGAAGGATTTTTTCAGCATGTCTATGCTTCCGCTTACCTCTTTTAAGGCTTTAATCAGGATGGTTTCACCTGTATTCGTTAAAAGTATATGACAGCATAGCAAAATACAAGAAGTCATTAGTCTGATTAAGGAAATGTAATGAGCCTTCTATAATTAATTGAATGACAAAGACGAGTTAGTTGCTCAATTTTTTTCCAAGAGAATAAAATAATTGTCATACTTCATAGTTCTGATTTTGTAGATTGAATAGACATGTATTTCACTGAATCACCGAACTGTTGGTTACAAATAACACTAAAAAAGCATTACAAATTATATGCGTAGAAAATTAATTAATATATTTATTTTTTCATAGATGCAGGCCAATTCAAATAAGGGAGTAAACTACACTCTGATTTATTCACGGCAATATAAGGCACAAAATTTTCTAAAACGTCAATCAAGAAAATTTATCTTTTCTAGTCAACATACCTTCACTTGGGTTTGGTGTATTTTCATGTAAGCCCAGATCAGTAGTTCCTACTGATGGAGGGGATTTTGATCCATGTACTACTGATGCAGACACAGCGGGTTGCTGTCCACCACTGGTTTCCTCGTACTCCCAGAGTGTTGAACGATCCACTAGTTCCTTCATTATGGTCAGAGCATTTCTGTGCTTTTGTTTAATTTTTGTAATTGTTTGCAATCTCCTTAACCCTTTAGGATGTTATTCACAGAGTGATATACTAAATTAATAGTGTAAACAGCTGAGCAAAAGGTCTATATAATAACTGGCAACTTTTCTTTTACACTTCAATAGAATCTAATTAATTAATTGTTCCGAGCTATATCAAGAATCATACTCCTTTCTTTCTTTCTTTGGCCATACAGCGGGATATTATAGTTGGTACTATATATGTTATACATTGGTTCTTTCCTCTATTTCTACAGACTTGTTTTCTATTGTCTAAATGAAGTTTGTACATCATAAACCAAATAATTGTAAGCAAGTATCGAATATGAATCATTGTCTTTATCAGCTGCAAAAATTGCAATTCTAGAATTTGTAAGAACTTTGGAAAGAACGATCAATTACTTCATCTAGAAATTAAAAATGAACTGTGCATATTGAGATTATAATTAGTTACTTCCTCATATACCTATATAAGAACAACTAGTTCATCTTATTCCTATTTTAAATGGAAGGAGCTTGCTTTTTTATTAAATTAACTTTTTCAATCAGGGTATCTATCCCAAGAACTTAATTGGTGTCGAAGAGTAACTTGACATTTTCTTGAAGAAATTATGCAATACATATATGCACATACCTATACCAAGAACAACCAATAGGAGCTTCACGATAATCTTGAAAAAGAAAATCATGATATCATAGTTCGGTGTGAACCGTCTTCTCTGTTTCTGATTTTCAGATCGCTTATCTTCATCTTCCTTTTTTGCTCCATCTTTCTGATTTTCAGATGGCTGATCTTCATCTTCCTTTTTTGCTCCAGCTTTCTGATTTTCAGATGGCTCATCTTCATCTTCCTTTTTTGCTCCAGCTTTCTGATTTTCAGATGGCTTATCTTCATCTTCCTTTTTTGCTCCAGCTTTCATGCAGCGTAAAATGAAGGGAAACAATAAAAATTTATGAACATGAGTAAGATTTCATTAAAATTAGCTTATTATGTTATCATTTCTCTACAATTTAATTTCGTCCTGCACAATTGTTTGAGTCCTTAATGAATCATTTTATGCTTTTAGAAATTAGCATGACATACTGCCGAAACTAATCCTTGACTCAACAGAAAGAATAAAAAAAAAATTATCGATGATTCTGATCCTTATTAACAAAAACATTGACATTGACATTGGATTATCCTTGATTACTCCAAGTTAAAATATTATACAATAAGAGAGGGAAAGAGGCCTTCTTGCCAAAAAGAGGGCACAGCCCTGTTTTTTCATTATTCATACAGTGGGCCCCAATCCTCTTTTCATAGACTATAAAAGTTAATTTGGATAGTTTTGAATCGGTAAAAATTCCACCGATCATTCTTTGTATCGAAATTATTTACTGATCTTTCTATGGTCGAAAAACAAAGACACTCTTTCTCTTTCCCTGTCTTATTTTATAATATAATATTTTCTATAGACAAACAGTTCTCTTAATTACCCTTAGAATTCTAGCCAAGATTTACTATATTTTAAGAATGAAAAACTGATATGATTATATCATAATGGTTTGTTTACCATACATTGGTTTTCTTCATCAGCACAGCAAGCCTTATAGATACCACCAGTTTTTAAGCTAGAAACTGCAGCAACACATATGAAAGTTTAGTGCTTGAGGCTATAGTAACATGCATATTATGGATTGACTCGTGCTATGCATACATATTGTTTTTTTCAAATTTTAAACAGTCGCTCTGAAATGTTATATATATGATCTCCATATGAGCATACCACATTTTATAATTTTTTTTACATAGGTAGATTTACACTGCTTTTGGATGGTCCAGAATGTTCAAATCAAGTGATTTTGTAGCTATAAAAAAAATAGTAGACAACTTCAAAATTTTAAAATTTGATTTGCATGTACATTTTCATATGAAGATCATATTTAACTGTCTGGACCAACTATTTGAACTTTAAAATTGAAGATATGATTCCACGGCAAATGCCATTTTGTAATATGCATATTACCAAAGATTTACTGTTGAGCAGACACAATAAATGATTTATATAAACAATTATGTTCTTATTTTTATAAATTCTATTGAGTTTCTTTTCCACATACCGACAAATTTATATTTGCATTTGATGGAATCCTTCATCAAAGAAAATAGGTCAATACAAACTGTGTATGTCGGCGGCAGTAGTTTCTTTTCATCTTTCTGAATGTCTGATGTGTTTCCCGTATTATTTTTTTCATTCTCCAAGAATTCAACAAACTTAAAAGTGAGTGGCTCTGTAGATGTACCTACAATCAAAGCATCATACATTCCGAAGACAAATAATTAAAGCAGCACCACATAGCAAATACTACTACTATTATTAAACTCGCTATTAACAATTAGATTTGACTTATTGAAAATGGTGTCACCATTAATATTAAACTAATTTATGGAAAAAAGTAGTTTAATTGTGAAGTACAGCAATTATTATTATGGTGAACTCACAATTAAGAATCGGATTTCAGTCATCGAAAATGGTATCACCCTTAAAATTAAAGCAATATGTTTTAAGAAGTTTTCAACTTTTATAACTTCAAGCATGCAAAGGAGCTTGTTTTTAGGTCCTAACTAAAAGTATATTTATAATTTATTGTATATGAAGTACAGGTTTTTTGTATTTTCTTTTATTTGGGGGGGGGGGGGGGGGGGGGGGGGGGGGGGGGGGCGAGTACAGTGATATATAATTGTATCATATATGCGAAAGCGAGCTCCACTCTTGAAAACAGAGGGCTTGTTAGCCAGAGTGTGAAGTGCAGTTTCTCCGTTTGAATTGACATAGTTCATCAAATTTGGATATAGGCGAATGATCTCATATGCCAAACCTACAGTCAATAAATTTGAATGGTTATATTATGGCTTACTTTTTAGTTTACTTTTCTTTTTTTGCTGAAAGCACATACCAAATTGTTCTCCTTTGATGGCGTGGTGAAGAATATTGTTACCATCATCTCTCCTACAATGAGTGATATCTCTCAAGGATAAGCTGTCAACTTCAACAATTTTCAGTTTTTGTTCCTTATGGATGGCATACTCAAGCACAAAGAAGGTATTCTTCTTTCCGTGACGCACTGCCGAAAAGAGCGGAGTCTCCTGAAGGTTGTTACGTGCACTGGTTACCATATCTGGACACATTGTTGTCATCTTCCTGCAAACCTTCTCAAATCCGAGAGCTGCTGCCAGATGAAGTGGGGTATCCCCAGCTTTGTTTTGTAAGTTCAAGATTTCGCGCATCTCTGTCTCTGTGGTTAGTGCATCAAATATTCTTAGAACTCAAAATGGAAATTCAATTATGGGCAACATGATTATGGATTAAATTAATCATATTTAACTTCCTTATAAGAAAGAAGCATGTCAAGGTCAATTGTCCTTTATTTTTCATAAATCTCGAGAACACTCCTGTGTCAAGTTTCTGTCAGTATCCTCTCAAACTGGATATGAACATAAATAACCCTTGTAATTGATAGAAATATAATATATTATAGTGAAGTATAGAGAGACATGTTCAATACAAAATTCTCAAATTTCTCACTAAAACTATAAATTTTCTTTCTTACACATACAAATGACTTTGTTATGTATATATATATTGACCTCATATAACTTTTGAATTTTCCAACAAAAAACTAAATGACTATTACAATATATACATATTTTCCTAAGCAACACAGAGAATTCCGAATTCCAGTTTTTTATTTTTTCCAAAAAGACCTTTTGGACTCTCTTCATAAATTATTATTTTAACCATACATCTTCTTAATAATTAAGTTTATAATTAACTGTAATTAGTAGGGACTGACGAAGTGTGTTATAACCTTCCGCCTGATAAAGACTTCTTAGATCATTCTTTCTTGCAGGTGCATTATAGTAATATTGTATAATCTCAGTTCTATTTGTCCACAATTGCCACTAGGGTGTCAATGATACCCTTTGACCCGTTTACCCAATCCATATCGTATCGTATTCTCTGGCTTTATAAAAAAACAATTTAGTTGAAATTGATTACATATTAGTTTTTTTTATTAGTAATGTGATTGCATATGTCAATTGACCCCCATTTTTTTACAAAACTTTTTATACATTTACTCTATTTTATATATAATTTAGAGTAAAAAATGTTATAGGTAGTGTAAATTGTCCCTCATTTGTAGCAAATTTTGTTTATATGATTGACCCACATTCATATTTGACCCCCATAACTGAAAGTCTGGCTCTGCCTTGATTATATTAGTATTATTCGTTATTCACCTGCTACCGTTTCGTTACCCGATAATTTTAACAGGTAAGAGTAGGGTAGGGTAAGATCAAATCTTAATGGGTAAGAATAGGGTATATGTAAGGTCAATTATTAGTAGATATGGGTATGAAAATGCTTCCAACCTTCCCGTATCGTAACCATTGACACCCCTAATTGCCACCTAGTTTGAAATTCATCACTTTATAGCAAAAGGAAAATAATATTTATTTCACCATGAATGAATATTACATTGCTAATATAACATGATACATTTGAAGGATCCTGCTCTGAAGTTACATATGCTTAGAAAGGGCTCGTTTTACATTTCCCTTATTTTAGTATTTAATCTTCACAAACTGCCTGTACAAAGTTTATTATTGAGTACCGGGGAGGCGGGGACTCTACATATAGTTTCTATCCGAAAGCTATAGGCAAAACATCTTAATTCCATATGAAAATCCCTAATTAATGCATTGTGCCCATAAACAACACGAGCCTCGGTTCATTATTTATATGTTAAAGCATTAATTAATTAATTACATATATTATTTCAAATTATTTTCTACAACTTTTTAACTAGGTACCTAGCTATTTGAAACTAGGTAATTGGGTAATTAGAAACTAAGATTTCTAAGTTCGGCAACTTAAAAAGGAATCATCAAACCGTACAAATATGACATGTATATCTGTAGATGTACATATGTTAGCATTAACCTGCAGTCCCCACAACAGTTTTGGCAACTAGAGGAACCAAAGGGTTTGCCTGATATTAAAAAGGCAGAATTTTTAAATGATACATCACATAGCCGTATATGGTACCTGGTATATAGCATATTGGTTTTTTTTTTCTCTTAGGTATAAAGTAGTAATACCTTTGTTTTTTTTAACGATATCGAGGAGATCTAAAATTATTTTTTCCGTGGCACCAGAAACTGCGACATGAAGTAAGGTCTCATTGGCACGTGTAATATGCTCGCCTTGGAGTTTTTCGTTTTTACTGTAGAGCTCCTGCACTGTTTTCCATTCGCGATTCATGGCTGCTTTGAAGAGATCCTCTCTTGGATTGTTCAATGAGGCGTCATAAGAAGGTTCTGGTATTGTGGGGTTTTCTGGGATGATCTCTGGGGATTCAACACTAGATACGGACATATTGTTATTACTCCCTCTCTTGTTTGTATTAATCAGAGTTTAATTAAGTTGTATGTGACTCATTTGATAGGTAGAGAGTACTAGCAATATTATATATGCTCCCTTTTATAAGGAAGACACTAGCAAGGAGAACATGTAGTGTGTGATTGACTGCTCTTCAATGCTCATTTAAATCTGTGTCCTTACAAAAAAGCAAAAGAGAAATTTACTTGGGCCAAGAATAAAGAACCTTACGTGTTGAAGTGTCAAGAGTTGTCTCCTTGAAATAAAATGGTTATAATTTGTTTTTGAGTGAGTCTTTAATACTTCATAAAAAATAGGAGTAAACAGGATATATTTTCATTTTAAATTTTAATCAAGTGTAGAACAAATTAAGATATCAATATAGTCTCTCAATTAATTACCACCATCCAAATCATAACATTTGATTAAAAAAGTACAACTTCATTATTATATATAATTTTGTAAAATCAATTTCAAAATGACTAGTAGACCTCTTATTTTTTATACTGAATATATTGAGTGCTCATAATTAAGAAAAGAGCAGAATTAAACAACTTACAACACACGTTTTAATTTACATGCTTCAATATGAGCAAGTAATATTATGAAACTTATCATAAGTGATGGACCTGGCAAATTAGACAAGTCCAGTTGTATTTCGATTGGATGGAGTTAGATTCATATTACTTTGGGTTTAATAGATACGTATTGGACTCAAATTGAAGAGATCGATTAATTCAGAGTCTGTGTATTTTCATATTTGAATAATGAACTATATGAGTTGGATTTTGCGGGTTCGAAATTCAAGTTTTGGACCAATCTCAGTTCGAGTTAATTGGGATGTCGGGTTGATTATGATTTTTGTAATCTTGTGTTACGTGCAATTTAGTTCCATTGTTCATACATAAATCGGGTGCCAGATTGTGTTTGAATTGAATTAAGTTGGATCCAGATTAATTTTGGACTTAGATAAGTATTACATTTGATTTATTTCTGAATATTTCAATTAACTATGACACGGATATCGTCCGCGTTCTAGTCTTATTAATTTTGGATCAAGCCAACTAGCAATAAAATGTCTAGTGCATATGCATGTATGTGTACCATAAGTTTTGATCTAGATATTTTTTTGGGTTTAATAAAGAAATTTATAATTTAGAGGAGGGTTCAAATACCTCCATTTTTTGTGTCTCCATCATGCCTCCATTTTTAAAATGTTAATAACTTAAAATTTAAATCATAAACATCATAATAAAATCATTAAATGTGATCTATGTTATTTTTTCTAAGTGTTCATAAAAAATTATCACGTTTCGGTTTTGTTTTTATGTGAATCAATAAGTTAAAAAATCAACATCTAAAAATTATCCACATTAGTACGTTTTTATAAGCTTTTAATGACAACCAAAACAAAGTTGAATATCATAATTTTTTACATGTGTATATATAAATAATGTAGATCATATCCAACGGTTTTATTTTGACTTTTAAGTTTTAAAATTTGAGTTATTTAAAATTTTAAAAATAGAGGCACAAAAAATAGAGGCATTTGAACCCTCTTCTATAATTTATTGAATTTAATTTAATCAAACCTAAAAAAATTGATGAATAGAGACAAAACATAAAATAGCTCAGTATTATGGAATAAATTCTTAATTTATCTGTTCAAATATTATATTGTGTACTTTGAGCTTTATGTAAAAAAAAAATCTCAAATCGATCATTGTCCTATAATACAAAAATAACATCCAACTTATAAAAGGAACATGGAATGCCTTATAAAGAATTTGACCCACTGGTAAAATGGACTCCACAACTAAATTTGAATATCTTTTATCAAGTTACAATCTTTTTTGATTCATATTAACTCAAATTGGTGTAATTGTCGTTTGGGTACCATTAAGTCTGATTGGTACGGGTTTGGACATCTTTTGGATCATGGATCATTTGGGTTTAGATTATTTTATGTTCGAATATTCAGTATTTATAGATTTATTTATGTTCAGGTATTTTTGAATTTGATTAATTACGAGTTTATATCATTTTTTTTTAATTTTTAGTAGTTTCGAGTCGGATTGAAATGTCGATTTCATCAACATAGTAATTCTGGTTAGTTCACATTTTATCAAGGATCCATAGAAGTTCTATTCTCTTCTTTTTGATAATCAATCGGTGCAGACAAATGTGAGAAATTTAAAATACTGCAACAATTGTGATCAATGCACAACCCAACATTACAAAAGTGTTCGCTTATTGCTCTTATTTCTTGCTTGCATTGAGACAAAAATTGAATGATTCTTGCTTTATCCTTTTTCTTTATTTCACATTCTTCATTTAGAAAGAGTTAAAAAAAGGGTAAAGAGGACATTCTGTAAATGATTCCAAATGTAGTGTCTGACAAGGCAAGCTAATCGATATTTTCAAAATTAAAAGGCAAACTAACACAAACCAAAAAAATAATTTGAAGATCAGATGGCAAGTAGTCAGCTAGCAATATATTGATAAAAAAATTATTTACAAATGTTTCAATTTCAGTTTACACTTCTCAACTAGTAAATAAAACACTAAGCAACATTGTGAAGGAGCGGACTTGGTCCTTCATGCCCAGTTTTCCTTTCACAAATCTCGTAATTTTTCTTGAGCGCCCCGAATACATTTAATTATTAAATCTGGACTGTTCTTTAATTGTGATACAAATTTCAAAAACAGACCCCCTATATTTAAATGAGCGACATAGACACCGAATTTCAATCGCTCAGCTGGGAGCTTTTCTTTTTTTAGGAAAAATGCAAGTCAAAGGTGGGAGTTTTTCTTTATTTACATGTTTTGTTATTTAGTTAAATAATTATTTGTCCGAAGAGATATTCGTGTTTTTGTAATCTTGTGTTACGTGTAATTTAGTTCCATTGTTCATACATAAATCGGGTGCCAGATTGTGTTTGAATTGAATTAAGTTGGATCCAGATTAATTTTGGACTTAGATAAGTATTAGATTTGATTTATTTCTAAATATTTCAATTAACTATGACACGAATATCGTCCGCGTTCTAGTCTTATTAATTTTGGATCAAGCCAACTAACAATAAAATGTCTAGTGCATATGCATGTATGTGTACCATAAGTTTTGATCTAGATATTTTTTTGGGTTTAATAAAGAAATTTATAATTTAGAGGAGGGTTCAAATACCTCCATTTTTTGTGTCTCCATCGTGCCTCCATTTTTAAAACGTTAATAACTCAAAATTTAAATCATAAACTTTATAATAAAACCATTAAATGTGATCTATGTTATTCTTTCTATGTGGTCATAAAAAATTATCACGTTTCGGTTTTGTTTTTATGTGAATCTATAAGTTAAAAAATCAACGTCTAAAAATTATCCACATTAGTACGTTTTTATAAGCTTTTAATGAAAACCAAAACCAAGTTGAAATATCATAATTTTTTACATGTGCATATATAAATAATGTAGATCATATCCAACGGTTTTATTTTGACTTTTAAGTTTTAAATTTTGAGTTATTTAAAATTTTAAAAATGGAGGCATGATGGAGGCACAAAAAATGAAGGCATTTGAACCCTCTTCTATAATTTATTGTATTTAATTTAATAAAACCTAAAAAAATTTGATGACTAGAGACAAAACATAAAATAGCTCAGTATTATGGAATAAATTCTTAATCTATTTGTTCAAATATTATATTGTGTACTTTGAGCTTTATGTCAAACAAAAATCTCAAATCGATCACTGTCCTATAATACAAAAATAACATCCCACTTATAAAAGGAACACGGAATCCCTTATAAAGAATTTGACCCAACAAAATGTGAAGAATCAAAACCTTAGCACTGGTAAAATGGACTCCACAACTAAATTTGAATATCTTTTATCAAGTTACAATCTTTCTTGATTCATATTAACTAAGATTGGTATAATTGTCGTTTGGGTACCATTAAGCCTGATTGCTACGGGTTTGGACATCTTTTGGATCATGGATCATTTGGGTTTATATTATTTTATGTTCGAATATTCAATATTTATAGATTTATTTATGTTCAAATATTTTTTAATTTGATTAATTATGAGTTTATATCATTTTTTTATAAATTTTTAGTATGTCCGAGTCGGATTGGAATGTCAATTTCATCAAGATAGTTATTCTGGTTAGTTCACATTTTATCAAGGATCCATATAAGTTCTATTCTCTTCTTTTTGATAATCAATCGGTGCAGACAAATGTGAGAAATTTAAAATAATGCAACAATTGTGATCAATGCACAACCCAACATACAATACAAAAGTGTTCGCTTATTGCTCTTATTCCTTGCTTGCATTGAGACAAAAATTGAATGATTCTTGCTTTATCCTTTTTCTTTATTTCACATGCTTCATTTAGAAAGAGAAAAAAAGGGAAAAGAGGACATTCTCTAAATGATTCCAAATGTAGTGTCTGACAAGACAAGCTGAGCGATATTTTCAAAATTAAAAGGCAAAATAATACAAACCAAAAAAAAATTTGAACATAAGATGGCAAGCAGCTGGCTGGCAATATATTGATAAAAAAAAATTATTTACAAATGTTTCAATTTCAGTTTACACTTCTCAACTAGTAAATAAAACACTAAGCAACATTATGAAGGAGCGGACTTGGTCCTCCGTGCCCAGTTTTCCTTTCACTAAGCTCGTAATTTCTCTTGAGCGCCCGAATACACTTAATTATTAAATCCTGACTGTTCTTTAATTGTGATACAAATTTCAAAAACGGACTCCCTATTTTTAAATGAGCAACATAGACACCGAATTTCTATCGCTCAGCTGTGAGTTTTTCTTTTTTTAGGAAAAATGCAAGTCAAAGCTCACATTTAATTTATTAAGAACCGGCACAAGAGTTTTGTTGCACAGTACTAAGTAGAAAGCAAACCATACTGAAAACATTTGAGTATTAGAAATTAAAAAAGAAAGATACGAAATAAGAAAACAGAGCAGAAGATAAAGCAAAATAAGAAAAAAAACATGAAATTAGAATTAGGGCCAATTCTCTGGAGCGCCTTAGCGTTGATTTGTATGTCTCAACTGTTCCTCCTCAGTAACTAATTTTCATTGCACAAATGCTGGTATGTCCCTTTTTCCGGTACAGGCTGTATCTATCCACTTCGCCACTGTACCGTGTCAGTCCCAGTCAGCATTACATGTCTTCCTGGAGTTGTGCCAGTTCAATATGCATAACCGTGCCAGTCCATTGTGTCACAGAGCTGTACCAGTCCATTGTGCCGTCAGTTGAGTGTGTTAAAAGGTGATGAAGCTGAGTTGTGCCTGCAGATCCATCCAAAGTTCTGGTATTGTTTTGCCTCTCTCGAAAAATCCTAGAGCAGCATTCCTTCCACAGTATGAACTGAGTAATCATCAGGATTGACCTAGTCTTCAATTCAATTGTGTCATTTAGAACAATTGTTGGAAAATTGTTTGCCGGTAAGGTCAGAAGCTGTTGTGTATGCAAGTTTCGGTACAGTTCCCTTGTTAAGGCACATTTGTTGAACAAATGACGTATTGACTCCGAATCTGACTTGCACAAGGGGCATCTGTTGACTAGTGTCCAACCTTTCTTTATCAAGTTATCAGTTGTCAGTATCCGATTTAGCGATGCTAGCCACCCAAAATCTCTGATTCACGGTGGTACCTTTAATGCCCAAATGCCCAAATGATTCGCTCAGCTGGGAGTTAATCTCAGCTCATTGAACCGAGTGCGGTACCATAAAGGGTACGAACTTGACTCTTATCACCCCAACCTGATATTGAGGACCCGACTCTTTTATTTCTCCGCTTAAGGTTGACAATTTTTACTTGGTTTGTAGTGGAAGGGTCTTAATATTTAGGCTTAATTTTATATTAGTTCTAGGAAACTACTTCAATTACTTATTTCTTCTAAATTTTTTTTTATATTTGCTCTTTAACTCTTCTTTTTCTTTAATATTTATCATTAAAACCAGCCAGATAAAATTAATACTAGTTGAACTTCACAAACTAATTGTTTATCTTTGTAAACTGACAAAACTAACCTTATTGGTAATCATCTCTATTCGTATTTCTTGCCACCATCTAACCTTATTGATGAAACTAATTTTATTATTTTATTTTTCTTTCGTCGCTTTTTTTTTTGTATTTGGTAGCTGCTATTCAGTATTTCAAAAGAGAGATGCATTTGGTAATCATCTCTCTTCGTATTTCGGTCTCTGTCTCCCTCTCTCTCCAAGTTATTTAGGCTTAATATTATATTAGAGTTTGCTATCTCTCGCCATATGAATCGCTCTTTAAAAAAAAAAAAAAAAAGCGAAAGTCGCTCCCCGACTCCTCAAAATCTTGATCCACAATTATATACTAATTTCACACTTGTGCAAAGTGAAAACCATTTTTAAGTTCACCTATTAATTTTTATTTTCAAGAGAATAGTTCCAACCTTTAAGTGCATATTATTTGTTTTTTTGTAATAGCAATTTATGTACGCACTATGTGAATAGTTTGATCAAGAGAAAAATTTACACAGTATGACATTAGTGATAATTTCATATTTGAAAACTAAAACAACAAATCAATGTTCTCAAGCTTACATCAATCAAGGGCTCTGTATCTGCTTCTTTTCAATCTGAGGTAATAAAATATCACTAATGAAATACTGCCATTGTAATCTACTATAAGCAATTTTTCTTGTTCAATCACTCAAATTGAATGATCAAAGCATGCCTTCTTCATGGACATAAAAAAATAATAGGAATAACAATCCTCATCCCAATCATGGAATGAGGCAATTAATAAATTTAAACAAGTTCTATACAAATGCTTTCAGAAATCGAATTCCTTGTAAGTATCTCCTACGAACATTTTATTATTACCTGCATTAAATTGATCGACCATATTCCAAACCAAATGAAAGCATGAAGCAATTTCAGGAACCCTAAAAGGTAAAACAAAGAAAAGAATTGCAAAAAACTTAAAATAAACAACAGAGACAAGAAATCCTGAAGTATTATTCTTTGTGCAATCAACACGATGAAACAAACATCACATCAAAATCAAAATTCTTAGTCTTGAATTATTACAAGTTAATAGAACATAAAACGAGTTACATTAATTATGCCGAGCATATTATTGTGAAGCTAGCTAGTGCACATGCATCTTCTCAGTGCGCTCCGGAACCTTCTTTAAAGTTGCTTTGATGAGGTCAATGTATAATGGAAATTGTGCAGCAGCAAAGAAAGTGACAGGAAAGCACATGATAGCGTATATGGGGTACACAGCATATTTGAGCTTGTTTTCAACAACAAAAAAGTCTCCAGCACAGAATGCGACAAGCATAGAAGCAATTCCCATGAAGAGGGAGGTCAGGCCCAGGATAAGCTTCAGGGGAAGTCCCCTATTGAAATCTCTTGCCTGATCAGCAAATGAATGAGAATTTCAGTTTCCAATGTTAAAATGTCAAAAGGAAGAAATTCTAATTAAGATAAGGGTTTTTGTAACCTGGTATCGGGAGGTAAGTATTGCAAGGAACATGACAAGAGATGTAACAGAGAAGCAAAGAGCGACAAGGGATGAGATGGCGAACAGCTGAAAAGCTGGTCTTCTACTGAGGACTGGAAACCCAGACTGCTGGTCTACACCTCCTGGAACTGTGCTTGCAGATGCAAAGGCCACCGTAGCGACGAGAGCAGCTACTACAGAGCAAGACTGGGAAGTATTTGTCAGCCAAGTGCTTCCGTCTTTAACCAGTGTATCATGACTCTCTATGAACACCTCCTCTGCCGTCTTTCCATCCTTGTTGGTTCTTGAGAATGTTTCTAGGTTCATACTTTGCACGTACTGCACACCGCCATATTACATATGTTCAGTTTTTCTTTTAGTTTATTACATTTTTCAGAGAGAAGAGAGAGAGAGATCACCTTGTACCACTTGCTCTCCCATTGCATCTGAAGTGCTGCTCCAGGGATGCTCCACGGCCGGTTATGGCTGAGCATGGCTGCGAGATGTAGAGCACTATTTTCATCTTTATCTACTTGCCAAAATACACTCTCCATAGTTTGAACACCCAACATGTACGTGTGCAACATGTACGTGTACACATGGACTTGTCGGTGCTCCACTGCCAATAAAACAATATTTTTCTTATCCTTGTCTTTGTCCATGACTGCCACTGGATACTTCTTAAGGATTCTTTTGACCATCTCTGTTATTCCCCTCTTTGCAGCTACCAAAACAGGGCTTGCTGAACCACATGTTGATAAAATTGTAATGTATGTTAACAAAATGTGTAGCAATGTTTTGATTTCTCATGTTGGTACATTACATGGCTATAGTAGTATCTTAGTAGCAAGGTGCCTGATTGGTTGTTTTTGGGCAAGTACTGCTGGAACTGAGAAATTAGCTTATTCATTATTGTGAAATTTATGTTAGAAGCCTAGAGAAGAGAGAAATTTAGTATGAGCTGAATATATTTTATTTCACTAATGTTGTGTTAAGCTTGACTATTACAAAATTAATGAACATACCAGTATCAGGTCTATTCGTTGATTCCTTGTCTTCAACAATTTTTAGAGAGCCTTTCTCCAAGAATTTGTTCAGCATGTCTATGCCTACCTCTTTTAAGGCTTTAATCAGGACGGTTTCACCTGTATTCGTTAAAAGTATATGACAGCATAGCAAAATACAAGAAGTCATTAGTCTGATTAAGGAAATGTAACGAGTCTTCTATAATTAATTGAATGACGAAGACGAGTTAGTTGCTCAATTTTTTTCCTAGAGAATAAAATAATTGTCATACTTCATAGTGCTGATTTTGTTGATTGAATAGACATGAATGTCACTGAATCACCGAACTGTTGGTTACAAATAACACTAAAAAAGCATTACAAATTATATGCGCAGAAAATTAATTAATATACTTATTTTTTCATAGATGCAGGCCAATTAAAATTGAGTAAACTACACTCTGATTTATTCACGGCAATACAAGGCACAAAATTTTCTAAAATGTGAATCAAGAAAATTTATCTTTTCTAGTCAACATACCTTCACTTGGGTTTGGTGTATTTTCATGTAAGCCCGGATCATTAATTCCTACTGATGGAGGGGGTTTTGATCCAATATCAGATGGTAATTCAGACAGAGCTGGTTGCTGTCCACCACTGGCTTCCTCGTACTCCCAGAGTGTTGAACAATCCACCAGTTCCTTCATTATGGTCAGTGCATTTCTGTGCTTTTGTTTAAGTTTTGTAATTGTTTGCAATCTCCTTAACCCTTTAGGATGTTATTCACAGAGTGATATACTAAATTAATAGTGTAAACAGCTGAGCAAAAGGTCTATATAATAACTGGCAACTTTTCTTTTACACTTCAATAGAATCTAATTAATTAATTGTTCCGAGCTATATCAAGAATCATACTCCTTTCTTTCTTTCTTTGGCCATACAGTTGGATATTATAGTTGGTACTATGTTATACATTGGTTCTTTCCTCTATTTCTACAGACTTTGTTTTCTATTGTCTAAATGAAGTTTGTACATCATAAACCAAATAATTGTAAGCAAGTATCGAATATGAAACATTGTCTTTATCAGCTGCAAAAATTGCAATTCTAGAATTTGTAAGAACTTTGGAAAGAACTTCATCTAGAAATTAAAAATGAACTGTGCATATTGAGATTATTATTAGTTACTTCCTCGTATACCTATATAAGAACAACTAGTTCATCTTATTCCTATTTTAAATGGAAGGAGCTTGCTTTTTTATTAAATTAACATTTTCAATCAGGGTATCTATCCCAAGAACTTAATTGGTGTCGAAGAGTAACTTGACATTTTCTTGAAGAAATTATGCAATACATATATGCACATACCTATACCAAGAACAACCAATAGGAGCTTCACGATAATCTTGAAAAAGAAAATCATCACATCATAGTTCGGTGGGTACGGCCTTCTCTGTTTCTGATTTTCAGATGGCTGATCTTCATCTTCCTTTTTTGCTCCAGCTTTCTGATTTTCAGATGGCTCATCTTCATCTTCCTTTTTTGCTCCAGCTTTCTGATTTTCAGATGGCTTATCTTCATCTTCCTTTTTTGCTCCAGCTTTCATGCACCGTAAAATGAAGGGAAAAAATAAAAATTTATGAACACAAGTAAGATTTCATTAAAATTAGCTTATTATGTTATCATTTTTCTACAATTTAATTTCGTCCTGCATAATTGTTTGAGTCCTTAATGAATCATTTTATGCTTTTAGAAATCAGCATGACATACTGCCGAAACTAATCCTTGACTCAACAGAAAGAAATTATCGATGATTCTGATCCTTATTAACAACATATCAGTCTTATAGAAGACTTAATTGACAAAAGTATATATATCTTAATTCAATATATCGTACCTTTTTCTTTTACATTTTTATAAGTTCTTTCGTACAATTAGTTATATGAAAGTCTGTTTCCATTAAATTATTATTTTGTACCATTAGTTAAAGAGAGTTTTTATTTATAGAAAATATTATACAATAAGAGAGGGAAAGAGGCCTTCTTGCTAAAAAGAGGGCACAGCCCTGTTTTTTCATTATTCATACAGTGGGCCCCAATCCTCTTTTCAAAGATGAAAAATTAGCGTTCAAATAACTAGGATCTTCTTCACTAGATCTAGGATTCTTACCAGTTTTTGGGCTAGAAGCTGCAATATCAAATATGAAAGTTTAGTAGCCAAGTATTACTAAATTCTAAGAAAAAAATGATTGGTATAATTATAACATAATGGTTTGTGTACTATACATGTGTCGTCTATAACAGAAATGGGAGACTCGTATGGGTCTTCTTCAACATAAATGGAAAATTGGTGTGGGTCTTCTTCAACAAAACTGGAAGACTGGTGTGGGTCTTCTTTACCAGAACTGGGAGCCTTACTAGTTTTTGAGCTAGAAGCTGCAATACCAAATATGAAAGTTTAGTAGCCAAGTATTACTAAATTCTAAGAAAAAATTGATTGGTATAATTATAACATAATGGTTTGTATACTATACATGAGTCTTCTTCAACAGAAATGGGAGACTGGTATGGGTCTTCTTCAACAGAAATGGGAGACTGGTATGGGCCTTCTTCACCAGTTTTTGAGCTAGAAGCTGCAATAGCAAATATGAAAGTTTAGTAGCCAAGATTTACTAAATTCTATGAATGAAAACCTTATTGGTATGATTATATCATGAAGGTTTGTATACTAGACAAGGATTTTCAACATCAGTGCAACAAGCCTTATAGATACCAATTTTTGAGCTAGAAGCTGCAATAGGGAAAATATGAAAGTTTAGTCGACAAAAGAAATGATCTATATGAACAGTTTGTTCTTCTTCTTTTTTTAATTATATTGAGTATTTTTTTTCTCATACCATCAGTATTAAATAGCCCCAATCCTCTTTTCATAGACTATAAAAGTTAGTTTGGATAGTTTTGAATCGGTAAAAATTCCACCGATCATTCTTTGTATCGAAATTATTTACCGATCTTTCTATGGTCGAAAAACAAAGGCACTCTTTCTCTTTCCCTGTCTTATTTTATAATATAATATTTTCTATAGACAAACAGTTCTCTTAATTAACCTTAGAATTCTAGCCAAGATTTACTATATTTTAAGAATGAAAAACTGATATGATTATATCATGATGGTTTGTTTACCATACATTGGTTTTCTTCATCAGCGCAGCAAGCCTTATAGATACCACCAGTTTTTAAGCTAGAAACTGTAGCAACACATATGAAAGTTTAGTGCTTGAGGCTATGGTAACATGCATATTATGGATTGACTCGTGCTATGCATGCATATTGTTTTTTTCAAATTTTAAACAGTCGCTCTGAAATGTTATATATATGATCTCCATATGAGCATACCACATTTTATAATTTTTTTACATAGGTAGATTTACACTGCTTTTGGATGGTCCAGAATGTTCAAATCAAGTGATTTTGTATCTATAAAAAAAATAGTAGACAAATTCAAAATTTTAAAATTTGATTTGCATGTACATTTTCATATAAAGATCATATTTAACTGTCTGGACCAACTATTTGAACTTTAAAAATGAAGATAGCAAATGCCATTTTGTAATATGCATATTACCAAAGATTTACTGTTGAGCAGACACAATAAATGATTTATATAAACAGTTATGTTCTTATTTTTATAAATTCTATTGAGTTTCTTTTCCACATACCGACAGTTTTATATATGCATTTGATGGAATCCTTCATCAAAGAAAATAGGTCAATACAAACTGTGTATGTCGGCGGCAGTACTTTCTTTTCATCTTTCTGAATGTCTGATGTCTTTTCCGTATTATTTTTTTGATTCTCCAAGAAATCAACAAACTTAAAAGTGAGTGGCTCTGTAATTGTACCTACAATCAAAGCATCAAACATTCTGAAGACAAATAATTAAAGCAGCACCACATAGCAAATACTATATTATTATTATTAAACTTGCTATTAACAATTAGATTTGACTCATTGAAAATGGTGTCACCATTAATATTAAACTAATTTATGGAAAAAAGTAGTTTAATTGTGAAGTACAGCAATTATTATTATGGTAAACTCACAATTAAGAATCGGATTTCAATCATTGAAAATGGTATCACCCTTAAAATTAATGCAATATGTTTTAAGAAGTTTTCAACTTTTATGACTTCAAGCATGCAAAGGAGCTTGTTTTTAGGTCCTAACTAAAAGTATATTTATAATTTATTGTATATGAAATACAGGTTTTTTGTATTCTTTTATTTGGGGGGGGTGGGGGGGTGGTGGGGGGGAGTACAGTGATATATAATTGTATCATATAAGCCAAAGCGAGCTCCACTCTTGAAAACAGAGGGCTTGTTAGCCAGAGTGTGAAGTGCAGTTTCTCCGTTTGAATTGACATAGTTCATCAACTTTGGATATAGGCGAATGATCTCATATGCCAAACCTACAGTCAATAAATTTGAATGGTTATATTATGGATTACTTTTTATTTTACTTTTCTTTTTTTGCTGAAAGCGCATACCAAATTGTTCTCCTTTGATGGCGTGGTGAAGAATATTGTTACCATCACCTCCCCTACAATGAGTGATATCTCGATCTCTCAAGGATAAGCTGTCAACTTCATCAATTTTCAGTTTTCGTTCATTATGGATGGCAGCCTCAAGCACAAAGAAGGTATTCTTCTTTCCGTGACGCACTGCCGAAAAGAGCGGAGTCTCCTGAAGGTTGTTACGTGCACTGGTTACCATATCTGGACACATTTTTGTCATCTTCCTGCAAACCTTCTCAAATCCGAGAGCTGCCGCCAGATGAAGTGGGGTATCCCCAGCTTTGTTTTGTAAGTTCAAGATATTGCTCATCTCTGTGGTTATTGCATCAAATATTCTTAGAACTCAAAATGGAAATTCAATTATGGGCAACATGATTATGGATTAAATTAACCATATTTAACTTCCTTATAAGAAAGAAGCATGTCAAGGTCAATTGTCCTTTATTTTTCATAAATCTCGAGAACACTGTTGTGTCAAGTTTCTGTCAGTATCCTCTCAAACTGGATATGAACATAAATAACCCTTGTAATTGATAGAAATATAATATATTTTAGTGAAGTATAGAGAGACATGTTCAATACAAAATTCTGAAATTTCTCACTAAAAACTATCAATTTTCTTTCTTACACATACAAATGACTTTGTTATGTATATATTGACCTAATATAACTTTTGAATTTTCCAACAAAACTAAATGACTATTACAATATATACATTTTTTCCTAAGCAACATAGAGAATTCCGAATTAATTAATTATTTAACTACTACAAGAAACATCATGAGCTAACCTCGTTTCATTATTTATATGTTAAAGCATTAATTAATTAATTACATATATTATTTCAAATTCTTTTCTGCAACTTTTTAACTAGATACCTAGCTATTTGAAACTAGGTAATTGAGTAATTAGAAACTAAGATTTTTAAGTTCGGCAACTTAAAAAGGAATCATCAAACCGTACAAATATGACATGTATATCAGTAGATGTACATATGTTAGCAGTAACTTCCTACAGTCCCCACAACAGTTTTGGCAACTAGAGGAATCAAAGGGTTTGCCTGATATTAAAAAGGTAGAATTTTTAAATGATACATCACATAGCCGTATATGGTACCTGGTATATAGCTATTATATATAGCATATTGGTTTTTTTTCTCTTAGGTATAAAGTAGTAATACCTTTGTTTTTTTGAACGATATCGAGGAGATCTAAAATTATTTTTTCCGTGGCACCGGAAACTGCAACATGAAGTAAGGTGTCATTGGCACGTGTAATATGCTCGCCTTGGAGTTTTTCGTCTTTACTGTAGAGCTCACACACTGTTTTCCATTCGCGGTTCATGGCTGCTTTGAAGAGATCCTTTCTCGGATTGTACAATGAGGCGTCATAAGAAGGTTCTGGTATTGTGGGGTTTTCTGGGATGATCTGTGGGGGTTCAACACTAGATATGGACATATTGTTATTACTCCCTCTCTTGTTTGTATTAATCAGAGTTTAATTAAGTTGTATGTGACTCATTTGATAGGTAGAGAGTACTAGCGATATTATATATGCTCCCTTTTATAAGGAAGACACTAGCAAGGAGAGCATGTAGTGTGTGATTGACTGCTCTTCAATGCTCATTTACATAGTAGATTTATCATATATGTGTCCTTACAAAAAAGGAAAAGAGAAAGCTACTTGGGCCAGGAATAAAGACCCTTACGTGTTGAAGTGCTTCAAGAATTGTCTCCTTTAAATAAAATGTTATAATTTTGTTTTTGATTGAGTCTTTAATACTTCATAAAAAATAGGAGTAAATAGGATATATTTTCTTTTTAAATTTTATTCAAGTGTAGAACAAATTAAGATATCAATATAGTCTCTCAATTAATTACCACCATCCAAATTATAGCATTTGATTAAAAAAGTACAACTTAATTATTATATATAATTTTGTAAAATTAATTTCAAAATGACTAGTAGACCTCTTATTTTTTATACTGAATATATTGAGTGCTCATAATTAAGAAAATAGCAGAATTTAACAACTTACAACACACGTTTTAATTTACATGCTTCAATATGAGCAAGTAATATTATGAAACTTATTATAAGTGATGGACCTGGCAAATTAGACAAGTCCGGTTGTATTTGGATTGGATGGAGTTAGATTCAGATTACTTTTGGGTTTAATAGATACGTATTGGACTCAAATTGAAGAGATCGATTAATTCAGAGTCTGTGTATTTTCAAATTTGAATAATTAACTATATGAGTTGGATTTTGCGGGTTCGGAATTCAAGTTTTGGACCAATCTCAGTTCGGGTTAATTGGGATGTCGGGTTGATTGGAATTCAAGATAACGGGTTAATTGGGATGTCGGGTTAATTGGAATTCAAGATAACGGGTTAATTTGATTAATTACGAGTTTAGATCATTTTTTTATAAATTGTTAGTACGTCCGAGTCGGATTGGAATGTCGATTTCATCAAGATAGTTATTCTGGTTAGTTCACATTTTATCAAGGATCCATATAAGTTCTATTCTCTTATTTTTGATAATCAATCGGGTGCAGACAAATGTGAGAAATTTAAAATACTGCAACAATTGTGATCAATGCACAACCCAACATACAATACAAAGTGTTCGCTTATTGCTCTTATTCCTTGCTTGCATTGAGACAAAAATTGAATGATTCTTGCTTTATCCTTTTTCTTTATTTCACATCATTCATTTAGAAAGAGAAAAAAAGGAAAAGAGGACATTCTCTAAATGATTTCAAATGTAGTGTCTGACAAGGCAAGATGGACTTCTTATGGACATTTTACTCTCTAAGTACGATGTTCTATTCATGGTTAAAATTTTGAGTCTCCAACAAAGAATATGACAATATTTGAAAATTTAGAATCCCTCTTAAAATAAAAAGTTTTCTGTGGTTTGTAAAAAGGAATAGAATACTTACTAAAGACAATCTTCTCAAAAGAGGCTGGACTGGTAATCCTATATGCCCTTAATTTCTGTACTCAGAATGAGTCTATTGATTACATATTCACCTATTGTGATATTGTTTTTACCATATGAATGGATAGGTAAGCATAAATAGATTTACTTTTAACTGTGATCAAGTTGTTGAATGAATTAGTTAGAGAAGTGCAGTATTGTGAATACTATAATTGGAAAGAAATAATGTTTGCTTTAGAAATACTACTCCAAAATCAATAAGAAATATAGGTACTCAGATCATCTCACTTGCATCCTTCTGGTACAAGAGTGTGGGAGAACTATTTTTCCAAACTTAACACTTGTTTTACCTTTTGATATTAAGGACCTTCGTACACAAGGTTCCAGTCTGGTGGTGGGGAAAGTAGATCCAATTCCTAGATCTGGCACCGTTTTAGCTAATTCAGAGATGCAGGTGCCTTTCTCTCAATCACTAAAGGCTTTTGATAGATTTGGCATTAGTTGTATCTTTTTGCTTTGTTTGGTTGTTGCTTACTATTTGTGACTAAGACTAAATGTTTTGTACTTGTTTTTGCTCTTTTATATTGTATATATGATAGATACCATATGTTTGGTGCTTACCAACTGTAAAACATTTGAATTAATTTCTCTAATAAAATCGGTGGAGTTACTTTTAAAAAAAAATACATAAAATTAAATAGCTTTTAAATAGTAAAAATTTAATATAAAAGTACATGAAACTGTATCAGACGTTTGAATCTTTTTCTAAATTCTCTGAATCTCTTTGTCAAATTATTTTGCCTGAAGGATGAAAATTGAACGTCATAATTAAGCCCAACCTATAGATCAGAAGTCCAGCATGATAGATTCTATTTACTGTCAAGGCAAGTTCTTACGGTGGATATCAAACTTAAAATTGGGTTTCAGTGGAACGATCGAGAGCTCAAAGTTGTTTGAAATTGAAACCAAAAAAAAGTAGTTTTTTTTTGAAAGTCAAACTGGCAGAGGCTGCCAGGAATTTGTATTCATAAATCAAGGTTCAATTACAACGGTATCCAAGCCTATCACAAGTGATTACATCAATTAATACAACTGAACCCTTAGCAACGATATTTGTCATCTTGTATTTGCCAAATGAGTGAGAGCCCTCGTACCAGTATCTGTACCAGTATGAGTTCCCTTGCCCTTTTCCTTACTCCCACAGTGTCGCTTCCAAAGAGTGGCCTCTTGGATTATCCAATCCGCTACTAGGTTGGGGTGGCTGACATTGCCTTGGAAGATTTTAATGTTACGACACTTCCAAACAGACCATACCGCTGCAACTGACAGTATCTCTATCTCCTTTTTAGCGGTACCAGTAGAAGAAAGGCTGCGCCAAAAAAAAGTAGTAAAGGAACCAAAATGTACCTCGTATATTTTTCGTCCGGCATGTTTCCCATTTTTGCTAACATGTACTCAGTACTACTCTGACCCTCCAATTATTTAATAAAAAAAAAAAAAGTCTTGGGCAGTTCGGGCACTATAGCGGGCCCATATGGTCTTCCTTGTTCAAGACACCCTGAAAATGCATGGTCCGGATCCCCTAAAGTAACCCAATGTTTGGGTTTTGGATCGGGACCGTCCGATTCGAATCCGTCGCTCAGAATTGTCTCGGGATTCGAATCTGTCGCTCGGGATGTGTGCGCTCCACTTGAGATGGATTGTTGCGGATTCGAATCGGACGGTTCCGATCCAAAACCCAAACATTGGATTACTTCACTGGATCTGAATTCGAAAATGCAGACAAACTTGCAGGTGCAGATCTACCGCCAAACTATGGTGCTTTATCTTCATAATTTAAAAAAAAAAATCATCTATATTAACATTTAATTGATTTTTTTAATTTTATATAGATAAGTCCTCTTATAATATGTCAAATGTGTATTTGTAGCTTAGTAATGAGAGTTTCACTTTGTTATTGTTGAAACTTGAGTTTAAATTTCGACTGTCGTATATTATACATTTTATATTTCAGTCTCTCAATCTAGATTTTCTGGTTTCGTTTCAGCAAAATAGCTTGGAAGGTGCCAATGAGATTTTGCAGTATAATTCAGAGTCTGTGTATTTTCATATTTGAATAATTAACTATATGAGTTGGATTTTGCGGGTTCGGAATTCAAGTTTTGGACCAATCTCAGTTCGGGTTAATTGGGATGTCGGGTTGATTGGAATTCAAGATAACGGGTTAATTGGGATGTCGGGTTAATTGGAATTCAAGATATTTTTTAATTTGATTAATTACGAGTTTATATCGACTTTTTATAAATTTTTAGAAGGTCCAAGTCGGGTTAGAATGTCGATTTCATCAAAATAGTTATTCTGGTTCACATTTTATTAAGGATCCATATAAGTTCTATTCTCTTCTTTTTGATAATCAATCGGGTGCAGACAAATGTGAGAAATTTAAAATACTGCAACAATTGTGATCAATGCACAACCCAACATACAATACAAAAGTGTTTGTTTATTGCTCTTATTCTTGCATTGAGACAAAAATTGAATGATTCTTGCTTTATCATTTTTCTTTATTTCACATCATTCATTTAGAAAGAGAAAAAAACAAAGAAAAGAGGACATTATCTAAATGATTTCAAATGTAGTGTCTGACAAGGCAAGCTGATCGATATTTTCAAAATTAAAAGGCAAAACAATACAAACCAAAAAAAAATTTGAAGGTCAACTGGCAACATATTGATAAAAAATGTTTTAATTTCAGTTTACACTTCTCAATTAGTAAATAAAACACTAAGCAACATTGTGAAGGAGCGGACTTGGTCTTCCTTGTTCAAGACACCATGAAAATGCAAACAAACTTGCAGGTGCAGATCTACCGCCAAACTATGGTGCTTTATCTTCATAATTTAAAAAAAAAATCATCTATATTAACATTTAATTGATTTTTTTAATTTTATATAGATAAGTCCTCTTATAATATGTCAAATGTGTATTTGTAGCTTAGTAACGAGAGTTTCACTTTGTTATTGTGGAGACTTGAGTTTAAATTTCGACTACCGCATATTATACATTTTATCTTTTAGTCTCTCAATCTAGATTTTCTGGTTTCGTTTCAGCAAAATAGCTTGGAAGGTGCCATTGAGATTTTGCAGTGGTCAGTGTAACCGAGACTGCATGGCGCTGGTACGTAAATGTTTGTTGGGCAACCTTTTTATTTTATTTATATACCATGAACACTAATCATTAATTTAATTAGTTTGCAAACTGCTCAAACACTCTTTAGTAGGCGGATTTAAAAAAACAATGTTTAAGAGGACAAACTTGAAGCAATGGTTGGTTTGATCAAATTAGAGCATAACTAACCTTCCTACCTTTGATCGAGTGTGGTCTTTTTCGTGTGGTATTATATATTGAATCTAATAACTAGTTAAAATATCATTCACAATACGAAAGTAACAAAGTTCGAGATGCAGACATGTTCCGTAAGATTTTTGAAATGACAAAATGTGATTGACATTTTTCGCTAAGGCCTTTTAACTTATATAAATTACAAAGTGTTATAGCAATTTTTTATTTCTGTATTTTAAACTATAACATTTCTGCGTATATCAATTGGAGCTACGTTTTTTAGAATTCTCGTATCATTTTTGCAACAAAATTTGTCTGATATTGGATATATGTTGCGGCCATTTTGATATAGTCTATCATGTTTTAGTAAATATATAGTAAATAAGAAAAGCTTACACAACAACTTATTCCTTTTATATTCTAATTTTGATAAATAAATCTATTAAAGAATGCCTTTATTAAATTAAGATTGTTGTTTATTTATGTATAAGACTATATATAGAGTAGAACTAGGGTGTTCTTAAGCTCACCAAGCCTCTTTGTGAGCTTAACTCAAAAATCTATTGAATTGGCTTTAAACAACACATCCGAACTGTTGAAACCGGTCCACTTCACGAGTGATGCATTTACATGTCAAATTTATAATTTTTTGAATTAGTTTAGTATAAAGTCAAGCGGTCAAAAAATGATGAAAAATTAACTTATTAAAATTAACTTATAAATTTTTTTTTTTACCGCTTGACTTCATACTAAATTAGTTCAAAAATTTAAAAATTTGACATGTAAACGCATCACTCATGAAATAGATCGGTTTGAACGGTTTGGATACATCGTTTGAAGTCAATCCCATAGGTTTTGAGTTAAGCTCACAAAGAAGCTTGATGAGCGTAAGAACACCTTAGTTCTACTCCTATATATATCTTAAATTTATAATCATATAAAGATTGAGGCCATGCTAATACATATTCGCAAAATAATACAATACACAGTTATTAAGCTTATCAAGTCCAAATTATCGGATTTGCTTCAAATGACGAATTACAAACTGTTGAAATCGATCTACGAGTAATGTTTTTGCATGCAAAATTTATAAATTTATAAATTAGTTGTATAAAATTAAGCGGTCACAAAATGATAAAAAATGAATGAATTAAAATTATCAAATTATCAAATGTTATTGCAAATTATCCGTTATCTTTTGATCAAGTGATTTTTTGTATTTTGTAAATTTTGTAAAACTATGGTCTACATATAAATAATATTGAGCAGTTTGAATCGATTGTTTTTAAAAATGAAAACAGAAATTTCAGGAGTGGTTTGTAATATGTATATTACCGCAATCTTGCTCTTATATAAATATATTAAAAAAATATTTAAAATAATTAAAGAGGTTGTTTTATTCATGTCAATATTTCTGATTTGAAGCAAATTATCGATCCAAACCGTTCGACCTTATTCATATTAAAATGTACTTGGAGACTAAATTTTATATATTTTTTTAAAAATTCACTGTTTCTTCGTATAAGTACAAAATCGTTGTGTTTTTAATATAAAATATTAAAAGTTCTGAAAATATAAAATTTGTCTCCGAGTCCATTTTGATACGAAGATGATATTCAAATATTCGGATTTACTGTTTGAATATTAAAATCATAAAATATGAAAACAAGTTAGAACGAGGATTTTAATTGGCCTATTACAAATAGCCAAACTCGAAATTAATGTGTCATAAAGAAGGCTTCCCGCCGAAGTAATCTCGTACCGTGGAAGTTGCTTGGTGCCTCTTTTGAAATCTTTACGATCTCCTACCGCTACCGAGGCGTGCGTTCATATGTCGGATACTCGCCATAAGAACGGGCCCCCTGTCCATATCCGGCCCAGTTCGGAATTCAAATGAACAGATCATGTTCATGATCAGCCCAAAATAAAATTCTCCATGCGTTCAGCCTGTTCAATATTGTTCAAAACTGAGCCCGTTCAGCATGGAGCCCTGTTCATATAAGGCCCGATTAAGGAAGACTATTGGACTTGTATCAATCCACAGTTGTAGTTGTTTTAATGAACCAGTATTAATCAATCAATTGCATAAAATCAGGCTCCACCTCAATTTATGAGTAAAGGAGAACTTACAGAAACAAAAACAAAATTGTTCCAAGTATTTAATGTGTATACATATCAAAATGGAAAAATATTAATAGCGTCCTTGATCATTTACTTTTCGCAGAGACATTTCCTCAAACACCTGATAAGCATAATCTGTACAAAAACAAAAGAAAACAACTTTTTTCTATCAAGCTGATTTTTATTCAAATCAAAATAGCAAATCCTAAAACTAAAAAAAAAAAAAACGGTGAAAAATTGTGGAACTGATGAGAAGGGATGGTTCTCTCTAAAAGGGTGATTCTCTAATGTATGCATAGTGTAAAATAGCTTACTAATCTGAGACCATGTGAGCCAACCTATTAATCTGAAATTCTTGAACTTACTGTATCAATGGTTGTTCTCTTTTATACTATTGACAGATGGCAAGTGGAGGGTATACTGTTGCTTGATTTCTACTCGGTGAAGGCTGAAAAACGGTCAGAGCAGCTGAAGGTGCTTAACCAATGGCAGGAACTGGAGCTCGATTTCTACTATTGTTATTGCGCATGCTATTTCAAGCCGCCGGAGGAGAGGAGCGCCGGTGAAAGAGAGGGCGAAACTGGAGCTAAACCTAAGACCGAGAGAGAGCGGGGCACGGCTTGTGTTTACTCGTTCGATTTTTCTCGATCCAACTCAAACGGGCCCTTAAACGGGCTATTCAATAGAAGCTCAATGGACAACCCATGAACAAGTTCGGTTCATGTTCAGATTGGGTTCAAACTGTTCTTAGTAATTGAATATGAACTGAACTTTAGGCCCGTTCGTATTGCAACCCGTCCGAACTTTGTTCAGAACTTGTTCGGTTGTTCACGAACAACCCTGTTCAATTAGCACCCCTACATTCTTATAACCTCATATAATATTTGCACTAACGGGGCTGCGACTCTTGAGTCTAGGAGTCCGCATCGTCTACATTAACTCAAAAGAGAATCTTTTGAGTTAACCAATCTCGGTCATCTGATTTTAAACGGAGCCAATCTTACCACAGTCTATAATTCAGGGGTTTCTTTAATATTAATGTAGATCTAGTCCAAATGAATCTTAAAGTGAATCAGACGGTCCATATACATTAACTCAAAATATTCTTTTTTGAGTTAATGAAGAGGATACGAATTCTCTGACATTTTTATTTATACCCAAAGTTAATTACAAATTAATAAAATTACCTATGTCCGCCAGCTTTTATTAAAAATACCCAAACCGGCCATTAAATGACCGATCCCTAATTTAAATTTTTTTTTAGACCCCATTAATGGTTGGTCCCGTATTCTACCAAATCTCGTATTGTTTTCATTAGTCTCGTGTTGTTTCTTTTGATAATACAGGTGCGAGAAAAAATTCAGAGTCACAATTAAATTCGCAGACGTATCATTCAATTCAATAAAGTTCACACAAAATATGTTATTAAAAAATCCACACAAATTGCAAATAAAGTCCACACAAATTGGAAATAAAAAAAAGTTCACAACATATAAATAAACAGGTATACATAATAAGGATAAATCACCTCCTCCTACTACTACTACGCCTAAAACTAAATCCGCGAAAGAAACCGCTTCCAACAGATGGCCTACTGGATGGCTCTGCTTAGGTTCCAGACAGCCCTGCTTGGCTTTCAGGCGGCCCTGCTTGGCTTCCAGATGGCCCTGCTTGGCTTTCAGATCCCTTGTTATACGCCTACTAGTTGACATCCTCGATTGGCTTCCAGATGGCTCCCCTTGTGACGCGGTGCGTGTTGAAGACATGTCCGATTCAGATTCGGATGTAAATGATGGCCACAACAGATCCATTCCAATCAAAGAGTTGTATGTACAACTTGAAATCTGATCCACATAAATTAAAAGGCATGGGACGGTCTTCAAAGAATCTTGAAACTAGGAGTCTCCTTAATTCAATTGGATGCATGCTTGGGTAGTCTTCAAGAGTCATGAAGCAATTAAGCATATTAGATAACTTTGACTGCACGGTTTTGTGATAGGAGTTAAGTCTTATTTTCTTGTTTTACTAAAATTAGTATTTAATTATTTACATTTCCTAAGTTAGCTTTAAATTTCATTTCTCTTTAAATATGTAAGCAAAGCTCCCTGTCAAGGCAGCGAATATTGAATAGAAATTGTGTGTTTGTTTGTTTGAGTTATTTGTGAGCAATACCCTTTGTCTCTTACCATAAAACCGAGTACTTGAGCTTAACGGGCAAGACAGTATCGGGACCGCCTTGCGTCAATTGGTATCAGAGCGAGGTTCGACAACCACCTTTGCGCTTGCGTGAAGTTGTATCCCCGACAATCACCCCGTTCGACAATCATTTACATCACCGACAGTTCGACACCGCCATCAACAACCTCATGGCTGACCCTAACCTTCTCGCTGTTCTCGATCGTATGCAACAAAACCATGCCGAAACTATGCAAGTCCTCACTAATCTTGTGGCACGCCTTACTCCCACCGACAATCCACAAAATCCACAAAATCCACATATTAACAATGATGGAACTCTACAAAACCGAGAATCCAAGTGGGATGTCGGCCTCCGAGTTGAAATTCCAGATTACTCGGGCAGTTTAAATCCCGAAGAGTATCTTGACTGGACGAATAAAGTTGAAGAAGTTTTTGAGCTCAAAGAAATCCCTCCGGACAAACAAGTACCATTGGTGACAATCCGGTTCCGGGATAGGGCAGCAGCATGGTGGCAATCATTCAAATATCGCCGCTATCTCGACAGCCTTCCCCCTCTCAACGATTGGTTCGACTTGAAGCGTGAGATGAACCGTGAGTTTCTCCCTCTTAACTACCGCCAAACACTTTTCCAGCAATTTCAATCTCTCTCTCAAGGTGCGAAAAGTGTGGAGGAATACACTCTTGAGTTTTATAAACTGGAGGCACGAAACCAAATCAATGAAACCGAAGATTTGAGGGTTGCGCGATATTTGCACGGCCTTCGAATGAATATTCAGGATATGCTGGTGGTTCACACTTTCATCAATGTGGGCGAAGCTCAATCCAAGGCGAAAGCCGTCGAAAAACAGCTCGCAAAAAGCCGCAACTTTAACCGTGGTAATACTTCTTCTACCAACTCTAACTCTTCTCATTTTCGTCCCATTCCAAACAACACCACAAATTCCAACCGACCTCAATTACTCCCACCTCCACCTAAACCAAAACAACTTATTCCGGAAAGCTCTAAGGCCAACATCCGCTGCCACAATTGCCGTGAAATGGGCCATTATGCAAGAGAATGTCCAAGGGTTCGACCTCATTTATATGCCAACGAGGGTTTTGAGGAAGAGGAAGGGTGGAATGATGACGGGGATGAAGAGGAAGAAATTCACGAGGTGAATCCCGAAGATCTCGCGGCCGAAAGCTTAGTTATGAGAAGGCTTTGCTTGGGCCCGAAATCAACAGAAGATTGGAAGCGGCATGCCATTTTTAAAACTATGTGTGTTATTGAGAACAAGAAGTGTGTCGTGATAATTGACTCGGGAAGTTGGGAAAATGTGATCTCGGAGGAGGCGGTAAGAAAACTTAACCTTAGCACTACCAACCATATGAATCCATACAAACTCGGGTGGGTGAACAAAGGAGCCGAAATCCAAGTCAGCAAAAGGTGCCATTTTCAACTCACACTCGGGCCAATTTACACCGCCACTATTTATGCCGATGTGGTTCCAATGGACGCGTCGCATCTGATTCTCGGGCGACCTTGGCAATATGACAATCAAGCCGTCTATGATGGAAGGAAGCACACGTATACCATTCAAGTTGGTCCAAAAAAGTACGTATAAATCCAGTTCAAGAAGAGGCAAAAGAAACAAATACGGTGTTTTGTGTGCCGCGAGAAGAATTTGAGAAGGAACTGCGAGATGCTGAAATTTGTTTCGCACTCACCGCATGCGACTACACCAACCCTGAGATTGAGAAAAATATACCCAAGATGGTACAACCCCTGCTGGACGAATTCAAGCATGTGCTACCGGATGACCTTCCCGATGGACTGCCCCCGCTTCGCGACATTCAACACCAAATCGACTTGGTGCCCGGGGCTAGTCTTCCCAACAAAGCTCACTATCGCATGACCCCACAACAGCACCAAGAATTAAAGCGACAAGTGCAAGAGCTGCTAGACAAAGGCTTTGTGCGGGAGAGCATAAGTCCATGTGTTGTGCCAGCCTTGTTGGTTCCAAAGAAAGACGGCAGTTTTCGCATGTGTGTGGACAGCAGGGCAATAAATCGGATCACGGTACGGTACCGATTTCCAATTCCGCGACTGGAGGACATGCTCGATCAACTCAGTGGAGCTGAGGTATTCTCTAAAATTGATCTTAAAAGTGGGTATCACCAAATTCGTATCAAACCGGGAGATGAATGGAAAACAGCTTTCAAAACTAAAGAAGGTCTGTTTGAATGGGTTGTCATGCCCTTTGGCCTTTCCAATGCTCCTAGCACCTTCATGCGGGTGATGAATCAGGTTTTGCGCCCTTTTCTTAACAAGTTTGTCGTTGTCTATTTTGACGACATTCTTATCTATAGCCGAAACCAAGATGAGCATCTCCAACACTTGCGAGAAACTCTTGAAGTACTACATGATAATAACCTTTTTGCGAACTCAAAAAAATGTGTTTGGATGACTCCGACATTAATATTCTTGGGATTTAAGATCTTCGCAAGTGGTATCTTACCCGAAGATGACAAAATTCTAGCAATCCGAGATTGGCCAGAACCTTCTTCTTTTACCGAGATACGATCATTTCTCGGGTTAGCGGGATTTTATCGGCGTTTCATCAAAGGCTTTAGCAGTATCTCAGCACCTATCACCGAGTTATTAAAACAAAAGAATTTCGAATGGAGTGACGGTGCACAACAAGCTTTCGAAACACTCAAGCATTGCTTAACTCACGCACCCGTGCTAGCCCTGCCGGACTTCGACAAAGCTTTCGAGGTAGAATGCGATGCTTCAAAGGTGGGTATTGGTGCTGTACTTTCACAAGAGAAGAAACCTGTGGCATTTTTTAGTGAGAAATTGGGTGGAGCTAAAACCAACTACCCGGTGTATGACCTCGAGTTGTACGCCATAGTAAAAGCTTTGCAACATTGGCGGCATTACCTTTTATCTCGCGAATTTGTGCTGTACACAGACCATCAAGCACTGAAATTTGTGCAAGAACAGAATAAGTTGAGCACCCGACATGCCAAGTGGGTTACTTCGCTCCAAGAATACACCTTCTCCATTGTGCACAAAGCGGGATCAAGCAACAAAGTCGCTGACGCTCTAAGCCGCCGACATGGACTGCTCTCAGCAATGTCAACCTACACTCTCGGGTTTGAACACGTGCCTGAGACCATTAAGGAGGATCCCGACTTCGGACAGATCCTGGAGGATGTGAAGAAAAAGTTGCGGGATGACTACTCGCTACATAACGGATACTTGTTTCGGGGTCTCACACTTTGTATTCCGGCAACTTCTCTGCGCTACCTCATCATCAATGAAATGAATAATCAAGGCCATTTCGGGTTGGAAAAGACTCTGCACTTGGTGCGAGAACGGTTCTTTTGGCCAAGTCTATGGCGAGATGTTAAACACTTTGTCCGAGCATGCCAAGTATGTCAAACTTCTAAAGGCACCAACACAAATCAGGGTCTCTACAGTCCGTTGCCTCTTCCATTTGAAATTTGGCGCGACATTTCAATGGACTTCGTGACCGGGTTACCAATGACAAGAAGGAAGAACGATAGCATCATGGTAGTAGTTGATCGCTTTAGCAAAATGGCAGTTTTCATTGCATGCAAAACCACTGTGGATGCTCCCAAGGTTGCCGAACTATATTTTCATGAAGTTGTCCGACATCATGGTTTGCCGAGTACCATTGTCTCTGACCGAGATACAAAATTTTTGAGCAAATTCTGGATAGAACTTTGGAAGAAGTTAAAAACCGAACTGAAGTTTAGTTCAACTTTCCACCCTCAAACAGATGGTCAAACCGAAGCCGTAAACAGAAGTCTCGGAAACATGCTTCGTGCACAAGTTACAACTTTCGGCATGTGGGACACTTTGCTACCGAAAATTGAGTTCGAGTACAATTGTTCGGTAAACCGCTCCACAGGATTCGCACCCTTCAAAATTGTTTATGGATTCATTCCCCGAGGTCCTCTTGATATTCTTTCTATTGAAGGACCAAAGTCTAAAGTTAAGAAGGTGAACGAAAGGCTTGAAGATTTGCGGGAACTGCATAAAACAGTTTGCGAAAATTTAGAACAAACTTACTCTAAGTACAAGGCTAAAGCAGACAAAAGGCGCCGAGATGTACAATTCGAAGTCGGAGAATTGGTTTGGGTCTACTTGCCGAAGGAACGGTTTCCCCGAGGTGAATATCACAAACTGAAGAAACGAAAAGTGGGACCGTGTGAGATTTTGGAAAAGTTTGGAGCAAATGCTTACCGCGTGAAATTACCCGATGATTTGCATATCTCCAACACGTTCAATGTTAGTCATCTCCACAAGTACTATGAGGAAGACGCAAGCTTGAGGTCAAGCTTCAACCAACCCGGGGAGCCTGACGCGGTGCGTGTTGAAGACATGTCCGATTCAGATTCGGATGTAAATGATGGCCACAACAGATCCATTCCAATCAAAGAGTTGTATGTACAACTTGAAATCTGATCCACATAAATTAAAAGGCATGGGACGGTCTTCAAAGAATCTTGAAACTAGGAGTCTCCATAATTCAATTGGATGCATGCTTGGGTAGTCTTCAAGAGTCATGAAGCAATTAAGCAGATTAGATAACTTTGACTGCACAGTTTTGTGATAAGAGTTAAGTCTTATTTTCTTGTTTTACTAAAATTAGTATTTAATTATTTACATTTCCTAAGTTAGCTTTAAATTTCATTTCTCTTTAAATATGTAAGCAAAGCTCCCTGTCAAGGCAGCGAATATTGAATAGAAATTGTGTGTTTGTTTGTTTGAGTTATTTGTGAGCAATACCCTTTGTCTCTTACCATAAAACCGAGTACTTGAGCTTAACGGGCAAGACAGTATCGGGACCGCCTTGCGTCAATTGCACTCCAACCGCCTTACCTCCTAAAATAATTGCCTCTCCCATTGCTTCTGAAAACATAACAGAAGTATCTAAATGGCTTGTAGCAGGGGAACACCGTGACCCTTTGGACACACTTGCCCTTGCCCTAGCTAGCTCATTCTCGTACTCATTGGTTGCGTTTCTTGCATATGCATTTATATATGTTACTTAGTAAGTTGGTGCAAATTGAAAGTAAATATAATTTTTTATGAATGTTGCGTACCTCTTCGTTGCCTATCGGTAGTGGAACATCGAGGTTGATGCCCCCTTCGCCTACCTTCCATTTCATCCATGGTCATTACATGACGGATGTGTTTCTGCCGCCCATGCCTAATCCAGCCTTGTGCGGGAAGAATTTTTGATTCAGTATTAGAAGACCAATCTGTTATATTGCCAATGGGAGCAAACACCCCACTCCAAGTACTCTCATGGTAGTCCACAGTGTACCGGCGTGCAACAAAGTCGTCCTCGCACTAGTTTCAGTCGCGACAAACCGCTAACACATGAGCGCACAAAATAGAGGTTAACTGTATACCTCTACAAGTACATTCCATTTGGTTGTCGGGACTGCGTTTCATAATGTACATGAACTCCCTGTGAACAAACTCCATAATTCTCATGTTGCTGTGATTGCAAGGAACATACTCATTTGGAGATGAAACTTGGTACTGACCTTGGCCGTGCGTATAACGCACCAAACGCATTGTGCAGCTTTCGCTCATTTTCTCCTCAACTTCTCCAAAACCCGGTCGGAAAACATCTGGTCCTTGTCTTTTAATTCCATGGCTCACTGTCACTGCTCAACAAACCATTGATTGCACTTGTAGAACGTATCCTCCACTATGGCAACAACAGGCAGTCTACGGCTATCCCGGAAGACATTGTTGAGGCACTCAGAGCTATTTGTTGTCATGATACCAAACTGGTATCCTCCATCACAAGTTTGAAAAATCTTCTCAGTCAAATCATTTGGACAAACTTTGTCAACCTTCCATAAATATGCATTCGCATTAGCTGCACAAAACAAACAGATGTTATTTCATTTTCAGAGTAAAGTTACAAAAAAATTAAACGAAATGTTATACATTAGAAATACCTTAGCAAACTCTTCGAATATCTCTTTCAACTTTATTGGTTTCTTCTTCTTGGCTCCTAGTCTGAACCTTTGTCCATACCACTTTTCCTTTCCACAGATCTGGACCAGGTTGTCAGCAACATGCTAAATACAAAAGATGTGCATAAAAGGTTCTGGAGACCATCCGTATTCTATTGTCAGTACAGCTTTGATCCCCTTGTGCTGGTCTGATATAATACAGATGAATTTATCATATCCAAGCACTTCATTCCTCAACTATTGCAAGAAGAAACCCCAATTCTCGGCATCCTCCTTATGCACGATTGCAAATGTAAGAGGTAACAATTAGTTCTCGGCATCATAGGCACAAGCTATCAAAAGCCTCCCCTCGTACCGCCCTGACAAGAAGCATGCATCTATGCTGATCACTGGTCTCAAGAACCGAAACGTTGCAATGCATGGACCAATAGCCCAGGCGACGGCCCTGAACTGAATGACATCTTTCAATATTTCTCCTGTTTCTTTATCTCGTATCGGACTGGTCAGAAATTGGTATTTCGAGCCGGAATTGTTGTTGCAAATTGCCATCATGAGTGGTCTCAGTAAGACATATAAAGCTTCCCAACTTCCAAATTATCGAGCTATTGCAAGCTCACGACCCCTCCACAGTCGGTTGTATTTCGAATTACTTTGTCATACACCGTCATAAATTATTTGGCTATAAATAAAAATGTCGACGAATTCTGAGTGTAGTCGGTAAAAAATATTAACAGGGTAGATTTTATTTCATGCAGCGCATTAGTTATATGAAGTATTATCTTGACTCTTGTCGTCTGTGCACTGCATGAAGCAAACACTACTCTGTAAAATCTTTACTCGTCTTGAGTCGCCAAGCGGCCAAGGCATCCGTAAAAAAAAAAAAAATTGGAAAATTTTCAGAGTAAATATTTTAACAGAGCAATTTTGACTTTATGCAGCGGACGAACCATATATAGGGCTGTTTGACTCTGTGTCCGTGCGTTGCATAAAGCCAAAACTACTCTGTTAGAATCTTTGTCCAAATTCCATGACTTTGGAACTTCCCCTTGCATCGATTCCTTTCCATCTCGTCCCGTCAATTCCCATCTTTGGTCTCTATCTCTCTCTCGTCTCTCATGGCAAGTATGTTCAACTTCCAGCGAATGGAGAAGCAGACGGACATAGAGTCCGGGCAGCCCGAGGCGCTGTACCCGGGCATGGTGGAGAGTCCCGAGTTGCGCTGGGCCTTCATTCGCAAGATCTACGCCATCTTGACCGTCCAACTGGCGCTCACAGCCGTCGTCGCGGCTGTTGTGGTCACGGTCAAGCCGATCTCTCACTTCTTCGTCTCCTCCAACAGTGGCCTGGCGCTCTATATCGTTCTCCTCATTCTTCCCTTCATCAGTTCTGTATTTCTCCTCTTCTTTTTAAGTCAAATAACTAAGTTTTTAATTGGGTTCAAATTGTCCCCAACCTTAAAAAAAAAAAAAAAAATTGGGTTGTTTTACTTAATGGGTCCAGTATAGAATATCTAGTTCGCTATTGCAAAGTACTTGTTTCGAATTTCAAGAATTGGAATTGGATATGGTTGCGCTGGAAATTAAGAAGGAAAAAGCTTTAAAATTACTGATTCCTACTTATTCATGAGGAAATTGGCTGTTTTCTTCATTTTGGTACTACCTAGGAGGGACTTAGGTTAACTCTGATCATTATCCAACATAATTATTGGGTTTTACATCATTTAATGAATAGCAATAGTTACAGTATGGGTTCAATTAGAAAGTGCCCCGTTACGAGAAATTAAGCAGAAACGGAAAAAAATGAAACCACCAAATTTTTATAGCCATTGACACAGAGGTTAAATTTCTGAATTGGAATTCCAGGTCAATTCTGATCTCTGTCCTTCCTAATTTCTTGATTAAACATCCCTAAAGGAATAGGAGTTAGTTACAGGACATAGGGGTTCATGAATCACTAGTGCTATACAAAAAATTTGATATTAAGGGGAACAATTCCCAAAATCATATAGAAAGTGCCTAATAGAAATAAATTAAGCAAGAATGAGAAAATGAATCCACCAAATTTTTATAGCCATTCACACAAAGGCTATATTTCTGAATTGGAACCATGTCAATGAATTTAAATGGTGATGAATCTTTTCTCAGTTAATTCCTTTTCCAATTGATTTCTTGTTATAATATCTTAATTGTTTTTTGTGCAGTACTATGCCCATTGTATTACTACCACCAGAAGCATCCTATTAATTTTGTATTGCTGGGACTATTTACTGCCTCCATCAGCTTTGCTGTGGGAATGTCTTGTGCATTCACCAGCGGTTAGTACACAATTCTTCATTTACTATTGCATTTTCTTAGTTTAGTTATCAACTTATCATTACTTTTGGGATATTACTATCTCTCAACTGCTATATTTAACTAAGCTAAAATTAAGTAGATGATATCATAATAACTCGGTCGGTAATTATAGTTAGATTTAGCCAACAGAGAGATTGTTAGATGGTTGATGGTATAGATGATTAAATATTAGTATGATTATATATTGCATAGAAATACCAGCAACACCCCCTCCCCCCCACAAAAAAAAAAAATATGCCATTGACTTTGAAAAGGTAAAGATGGAAAATGACTTGAAACACCGTGTCAAGTTTTGGATTGTTATAATACATAATTTGATGACCTGTGGTCAGTATAGTAAATTATCATGGTTTGACTTTTATGGTTGAGTTTTACTAATAGAGGAGGGATTACTGCAGTTCTTCATTTTGAAAATCTTACATTTTTCAAAATTAAAGGTTAAATTTGAAATCCAATATTATAGGCATGATCTATATTATCCACATATCATGTCTATAAAATATGATGAGATATGATTTATATCTAACCGTGCATCAAGTGAATTGAAATTTCAAAGGTTCGTAATTAACTGTCCTTGATGCATCATCAAACAATAATTAAATTGCATGAAATTTGACTGTTAGTATATCTATATATGTCCAGTAACATACCTATAAATTTTCTTTTCAATTTTCAATTTTATTTGAATTCAAAAAAATTTAAATCCATTGTCAAGATGGTCAAATTAACCATTGTCAGGATGATCCCTTCTTGTACTAATTTTGTGCATTTTTGTTTACAATCAGTAGCCTCTATGTCTATAAAATGCATGGCACCATATTTCATTAATGAACCTAATTATACACAAGTCCAGAAAAAGAAAAGAGAAACGAAAAGTTCAAACCTAAGTTTGAAATATGTTTGCTATTATTATAATTTAAAATGATGAAAAGTGTGCATTCCTACAAATTGTTGAAATTTATTTTAGCTATGCATCTGAACAACACAATTTATCCTCACCAGGATAACCAAGTTTCATCACCAAAAGTATTATTACTCCTTTTGTATAAAGTTAAAAGAAAAGAGTGAGGCTATGGTACTATGCATAGCGCATAATGATCTGTATTATGGATCAATATCTCTGTTTTCTAAGTCCAAACAATCAATCTGAATTGTTCAACATGTTCATCATATAAAAATGAACTTGTGGATCATATTTTACATTTCTTAGAATTTTTTACTATTTTTTTAAATAAGTAGAAAATTACTTGATCTAAAAATTCTAGACCATTCAAAAGTAGTTATTTTTTACCTTTCTAAAAAAATAGTAAAAAAATTCTAAAAAGAAAAGTAAAATTTAGCCTGCTTGTACAGTTTCATATGGAGATCATATTAAACAGTTCAGATTGATTATTTGGACTTCAAAACCAAAAATATTGTTTTGTAGTACGGACCAATCTGTGCTATGCATAGTACCATAGCCTCACTAAAAAGAAAATGTCCATACAGTGAATCCTTCATTTTGTGAAATTTTGGATTGATTAATGCAGGCAAGATAATTTTAGAAGCAGCAATCCTGACATCAGCAGTGGTGGTGGGACTTACGCTTTACACATTCTGGGCTGCTAAACGGGGCTATGACTTCAACTTCCTTGGCCCCTTCCTTTTCGCTGCTGTCATAGTTCTATTGGTTTTCAGCTTCATCCAGGTAAACCAAAAATAATGCACTTATTTTGCTACTTGCCCGGTAATTTTAATTCTAAAATCATGATTTTGTTTATATGCTACATATTTTTTATTTTACTATATATAGGGTAAAATGGGTAATTTATAAATTTAAAATAAGTTTTAATAGAAAAGACAATAAATTGGGTAAATTTGTAAGTTTATGAAATATAAAAGGGTATATATGATATTATGAATTTTAGAGGGGGAAATACATAATTTCAAAAAAATTTAGGGGTATACATGAATTCCCCCAATCTGCAGGGGAATTTAAATGGATCACCTCAGTTCATGATTTCTTTACTCCAGCAGGTGGGATACTGATCAATCCAATTATCAAGGTGGGTTGTATGACCCATGCTTGTTTTCAATTTGTATTTGTGATACCATCTTTCATTTTTTTGCTCATATAGATAATATTCCCTCTGGGCAAGATCTCTGTCATGATATATGGCGGTCTAGGTGCACTAGTTTTCTCGGGCTACATAATTTATGATACGGACAACATCATCAAGCGCCACACATATGACGAATACATCTGGGCTGCAGTATCCCTCTATCTTGACATTATAAATCTATTCCTTCAGCTTCTCTCACTGCTCAGGGCAGCTGATAGTTGAAAATTTGCATGAATTTAAAGACGAGTTTGAATTGAAAGCACGTTTAATTCTTTGGAATGAATTATTGTCTTTACTTTCTTCTTCCTTTTGTTCAAAAGATGTGTAAATAGGTCCTTGTACTATATGCTAGTTGCTTGATCTGAGAATATTTAAGCTGTTATGAAGTATTATTGGAGATGAATTGATGTCAACACCTGAACTTGCATTAAACTTGGGAAGGTATTCTCTAAATTGTTGAAAATATCTAAATTGACCCTAGTATCTGCAAGGAAATTTATAGACCATAAGCTGGTCATATGTATACGTTTCAAAACTACTGTATTAACTATGTACAAATTTCATCAAATGTGGTTTTACAATATCTGTGCGGTTGATTACCGTATAGACCATAAGCGGTATGTGATACCAGTGTTGTAAAAAACGTCCGTTCAGGCTGATTAATTGTCCGATTAGTTGTTGGTGGTGACCAAACCGTCACGGATTTTTCTGAATAATCGGCCGATTATTTCCGATTATTTCCGAATAATCGTTTGGTGGTACCCTGTCCGTCCGACGAGCGCATACCGTTATTTACAACATTGTGTGATACAGATAAGTATAGGTGGATGTGTATTCAGAAAAATTCAAAACTTGCATATTGAATTTTTTTTTATTAAATAAGTCCTTTTATTAATTTTATATGTATAACTCAGATGGCAATTTTAAAATATTAAAATATGTTAGTGAATTTACCATGTTTCTCATGCATATAATTTTGTATTGTATAATTATATGCGGTCGTATCGTACCTCAAGTATATGTGGTACATGCAGCCGTATTTTTAAAAATGCATTGTATATTACCTCCTTTAGCACTGCCGATCAAGAAAAGACAGCTAACAAAACCATTCGATCCTATACTATTACCTCCTTAAAGCACTGCCGATCATCCGTTGTATAACGGATAAAAAGTTCGACATAACTGTCGACAATTTGATGGCATATATGACCACAATTATGTGTGACCGTATGTGGCCACTTTTGTTAATCTCTGTATCTAGAGGCGGATGCATTAAGAATAAATGAGGTTAATTGATTTCTATTTTATTTCTAAATTTTTATATTTATATGTGATTTTTTATATAGTTTGAAATAAAATGATATAAATTTATAAATTTGATCTTCATTTATATTATAAAATTTTTATATGATTGATCTCTGTTTATGTTTGACTCCACGCTATTTGTATCCCACATATTGGGAGCATCCAATCATATGTCGTACATATATAGTTTTGAAAATCCTTGTGTATAGTTATTAAGATTTCTAGATTGTTTTTCTAATTTGATATTTAGATTGCTTTCTAAAAGGTGTGATTGAGAGTAAAAATTTCCTAATGCTACCGGTGATTCATTGTTGCTGTACTTGGCAAATCGTCCATGTTGAAATGTATTTTAGTCAAAAACACTTTCAGATTCATATAGATAATTGGAGTTGTTTCGGAACAATTGATTTCTAAATAGGTATACTATCTTTTTTTGAGAGAATGACTGGCAGAGGCTACCAGTTTTTGTTTATTGAAAAAAAAATACCCAAAAGGGTTACAACGCAGCTTGCAGACCCAGCAAAAAACATAACATTACAATAAACAGTCCATGCATGGTACTTTTTTTACGTTGCCTCAGCAGTTTTTCAACCACATGCGCACTTCTTCTATTATTAACTGCACCAAAACCTGAGGCCCTCTTTTTACCCCATGAAATATAACTCCGTTTCTCTGTTTCCAAATCATCCAGCATGCACACTCTATTCATGTAGTCCATGTTTTCTTATTCATCGTACCTTGTATTATGGCCGGTTTGTGTGAGGTTGATGTGTAGGTGGCGGGATAGCAAGTTCCAGGCTGATTGCGCATAGGGGCACAGGAAGAATAGGTGTACCTGAAAGTTTTGATGCTTAGATAGCAAAGAATAAAATAAAAAATTTATTCGACTCAAAACAAACGATCTAGTTATTGTAAGTGCAAGAAACAATCTTAATTAACCTAATCAAGAAGGGAATAACATAATACCTTGGATTTGATCTCCAAATCAAATCAAGAAGGTTTGTCTTGCTTAGCAACTTCTTATTCCCTTTCTCTTTCAATGGTGGTTGTGCTTAGCCCTTCAAATGACGAGCCTCCTTAGGTATCCACCGAAAGATTAAAGAAATACTTGTATCTCTAAGGCTAGTAAGAGATTAACAAGTAGAACCTTAATCCTAGTTTAACCCTCTTGTTAATTTCTGAAAACTTCTTAGAGGATTTCTAGATCTCAACTCATGAGAGAAAAATGGGAGAGAGAAGAAAAGAGCAAATTTCGGCCAAGATATAATTCACTGAATTTGACTTTTCGGTACTAAAACCCTTATATCTTTTTCTACGTAACTCCAAACGACTTGAAATCTTTACCGTTGGATTCTAGACTCCAAGGGCTACAGATTACATAAGTCATACGTCCAGAATGGTTAATATTTGCCCTTTCAAATTTCAGTTCAAATTTACCTAAAACATCTGTCCAGAAATTTCTTTCCTCTTTAATGAGATTGATTAGATTTAATGACATATTTAAATATTACTTAAATCATGCCATCACTAATCAATTCTCCCCAGCATATATTTGGGCTTTGGGCTTAAACATATTAATCATATTAATATTTAATTAAGTCCACAATCCCATACATTAAAAGGCTAACATATAAATTAATATTCTATATTAATTTATATGCATCTCTCATGTGTCAAAAGTCATTTAAAATATGTCACACATACTTTAAATATTACTAGGATTATTTTACAACATCTCCATGTCATAAAAATTGTTCATATATTAATAACATATAATTTGTACAAATTAATTATAACTCCTTATAATTAACATAGCACATATTATATACATATCACATATGCTTTATTAATATATTTTCTTTCAATCTTTCATATAGTGTGACCCTATGGGATCCCATCATTATGGCAATGAAATTAAACATTTTAATTCCATAAATCAATGATACAACTAGCCATGGTATATTGATTACCCAAATGATGTGGATGAAAAAGCACAATGCAAAATCACGATCCCTGTAACATTAAAAATGTTGTTGTGTCAATTCCTTGCCACATGATATTCAAATAATCGTAAGGTAGGAATGTGTCATCCTTACCAATTATTCTTTCTTGATTTCCTGAAGTTTAATTATGATATGATTATCATATAATCATATTGCATGCACATAATACAAACTTTATCAAGGGGCCCAGAGATATCATCGCTTATATTAACATATAAGGGACAATGGTTTCTTGATACGTATAGTTCTTCCGTATAAGTTATATGCACTGCAGTAACTGCCTATATAACTCCTGGTTAAAGAGAGCGTTGGACAGTACCAACAATACACATCTCTTATGTAAGAAAAATATATACCTCAACCAAAGAATTCTAGACACAATGAAATATCAATGACACAGAAACACAATCCATATGATATTTCATTATTAGGTCTGTCCAGTGCCATACATCTCCATGTATGCACATGTGTGATTAGATCGATAACTCCTTATCGTATAACCTGTAGAACATGGTCATCATCTAATCATTACACTTATCTTATGTGGTCAACCAGTGTACCTTGCTGATTGCCAAGATAAGGGATATTTAAGAGTAAACAAATTTATTCATTGTGAAGTTCTACAATTTAAGTCATCAACTCAAATGATCCACTAATATGAATACTCAAGGTACAAAATGATAAAAATCATTCACTAATAAACTAAACATATCATAAATATGATCTGGGTCTAGGACACCAACACTAACAGTACCGCCGTCTCAATGGCACTAGTGTTACATACCACATAGCCTAGATCACACCGGAAGCCTCTTCTTCCATTACATCATGCGTTAGTAATTTCTGCCTTAGCAACAAGAAGGCAAAAATCCTAACTGTGGCCGGAGACTTGCAGTGCCAATCCTCCGTGTGCGCCCATGTCTCTTTCCCTCCCTCAGTGAATACCTTATAAAAAGATTTAGCCGAGTAGGTTCCGTATTGGTCCAATGCCAATAGAGGCAGTCGTTGTTCTCATTTAGCATAATCTGCTCCGTTAAGGTCCGGTGCAATGTCTTGCATGATTGGTAACGCCTCTACTAAGGAAATTCTAGGTAAGGGTGGGTCATGCTCATTTAAAGGGGTGTCATTCCAAGAATCCTGCCAGAATGAAATGGTCAAGCCATTCCCGATCGACCAAAAGGCTTACCAGTGAAACAACTCCTTTAACTTGTATAGTTGTCTCCAGAAGTAGGAGCCTATGATAAGTCAAAACATGGGTCCATTGATCTGAGTTCTTCTTCTATACAGTCAGGTCATGACTTAGGTGTTGAATTTTTAGGCTACCCAAAGCCATTAGGCTTAAGCTGCGGAAAGACCGTAAAACAAATTTTTTACTTCTAACTCAAGCCAAAAGGATTAAAGTGGTATGTCGGATAATCTACCGAGAGTTACATACCTGTTCAATTCTTTTCTTAGATTAAAAGCCGTAAGTAAAACTTTACTCATTCAGATCATAGATTAAGTAGTATGTCGGATAATCACCGAGAGTTACATACCAGATTAATCCTGTATAGACCCAAAGTAGTAAAACCGTATTTACTTGTATTTTAATCAGTTTATAGATCTACTCCTTTTGATTGATTTCTAAAACTTTAATCTACTTACCAATTAAATAGATTAATATAACATGTTTATACCTTGTTTCCAAATTCAAATTGGAATGCAGTCTGACCCGGTTAAGCAAGCACCAAAAATATAGTGCCTCTATCGGTTATCCACCAGGAACTACCAGAGAGTTGGTATTTCTTTTGCCAGAAATACTATACCAACGGTATTCGAAAAGTCGCGGTTTTCGGTAAATCACTATTCACCGAAAGTACAAAATTTCTGACAAAACACTATTCACAAGAATAACTTTTATTCTCGCAAAAATATATATATGGATAATCAGATTTTCTGCAAATCACTATTTGGGAGAGAAAATTAGATACGAATCGAATCGGATTCTGATTCGTACTTTGATTTGGACTTAGAAATGAATTTCTTAATATTTTCTGACATTTCATGCCTATTTATAACCAATATATGGCGGTTCTAGCATAAGTCAGTTTTAGAAGCAAAAACCAATTTGCATTTTGGCTATATTTTAATATATTTAATTAAACATTTTCATTTAATTTAATTTAATTTAATTTAGGCTTTTAATTAAATTCTAAATTTAATTAAGTCCTAAATTCAAATTTGACTTTTTGGTCCAAAATATTAATTCATAATTAATATTTTAATCCATATAATATATATATACAATTATTCTGAATAATTGTATTTCTTGCGTTTGCGATAAATTTATACGACGTGTCATACACGTTTATAAATTAATTCGGTTTAAGCATGTCATCTCCATGACATATATTTTATTCTTAATTATAACACTTTATAATTAATCATAAAATTTCTTTGATTACTTTCCTATTGGTGTGACCCTATAGGATCTGTGTTATGTTGGTAAATAGAATTAGAACTGTTCTAACTTCTATATATCATAGGTGGCACCTGGCAAGTACATTATGACACCAATTACACAGATGATGCTGTACCGTACAATATCACGATCCAGTAAACGATTTACTTCGTGTTAATTCTTTTGTCTCATAGCTATCAGATTAGTTTCAAGTTAGGTGCGTGTCATCCTTGCAAACTTAATCTTTTCTTGATCCTGAATAGATTATCAAATATGTTTACTCTTGTAATCATATTGGATCCAGATAATCATATTCTATCAAGGGGCCCAGTGATGCTATAGCTCGTATTGAGATACGAGGGACAATAGTACTTTTGATAAACCATATTTTCCTCCGCATAAGCTATGTATACCAAAGAACTACCATTATAGCTACTTTTTACGGATATCGTTAGATAGCAATCACACATATACATCTCTTATGTAGGAAAAATGAATATCTCATACTTTAGAACTTAACACTAAAATAAAAACATTAATGACACAAACACAATTTCATTTAATGTTTCATTTGAGGTCTGTCAAATATCATGTTCTCTAACATGTATCTGTGTGATTAAAATGACAACTCTTTGTCTATGGTTTGTAAAACTTAACCATCATTTAATCCACACTAACCTTATCGCGGTAATTAGTGTTCCTGTTAATTACCTTGGTTAGAGACTTTTAAGAGTGTTATCATCTATATTATGAAGTTTCACAATTCCAGTCATGAACTCGAAATGATTCATAAATTCAATAATACTCAAGGTAACAAAATGATTAAACATAAAATGATTAAACATTCAATTTATGAACAAAGCTTTATATAACAAATTTATCGTATTATTGACTTCTAGATTATTACAAACTAACATTGGGTCCATAGTGAGTCCGAATTAGTGTACCCCGTCCACCACCACCTTAATAACAGCGATATATTTTGTATTTCTATATTTTGACTCCCAAACACCCACAGCTGATTGGATAGCAAACCTCTTCCCAATTCAGCAGTGATATACCTCTTCCGTTTTACTGTAGAAGTTTTTGCAGTCCGGTTGTGCTTGGGGCTCGTTCCATATCATATTTATCTTATCTTGCACCTCATGGTATTCTAACCAAAACATTTCCATTCTCATATGTTGGGTGTGTGTGTTGTCGTTTCTTGCATGTTAGCAGAAGTGGTATGTGGTCTGAGGTAATCATCTCAAGGGTCGCTAGTGTGACAATAGGAAAGCTTTGAGACCACTATGGACTTAGAAAGACTCAATCAAGCTTCGAAAAAGTTGGGGTAGGCCTCTTACTCGACCATGTATAGTCCCGGTTTTTAAGAGGAATATCCATCCATGCCAGTTTGGCTATCAAGTCATTAAATGCTTTCATCAGAGAGAAATTTCGTGAGTCACATCTTCTATCGGTTAACCAACGTACCAAGTTGAAGTCCCCCATTATGATCGATCTCAGGTGCATGTATTAGGTGCCATGTAATTCACGTATGAACTGCCTCATATTCTCATCGTTGTCACTTGGGCCAGACACGTTAGTAATGGTGAACATTGTACCAGTTGCATTTTTTTGAAGTAGTGTACAGGTATGTGGTGAGGCCCAAGATGAGATTAGCATATAATTGCTGCAAGTGCTATACAATTTCGGTCAAAAAAAAGAAGGCAACACCTTTGCATAATTGGCAATATCAAACGAATTCCACTTGGTCTTTTAAAAACAACATATATCACAATGGGACGCTCTAATCGTGTTCCTCACAACATCGCACTTCTTTGAGTCTCCCAGCCCTCTAACATTCCAGCACAATATTTTTACTTTTTTCATTGACATAAGAAACCAAATTTAACATCTACTTTCAAACAACACTAGAGGCAAAATTATGCCCCTTGCTCGGTTGTGCCCGCCTGGCTTGAGGCGGTCGCACCACTCTGATCCTTACCATCAGCCGGCCTATTCGCAGTAGCAAGCTTTCTTTTGTGATTGTCCTCATCTACAGTCTTGACTTAGCCAGTTTGACCCCTGTAATGCTGGCGAGGTCCAAACAGTGAATGTAGTCAACGTTGACCTCATAGTACCCATCTGATCTCAGTGTGGCCCGAACCGCTTTATCAGTAGGCTTAGATTGGGTAAGTCCACTATTTGGCTTCTTGGGCTGATCAACATTTCCTTCTAAGTGGGCTTCCTGGACTGCCTTACGCTTTTGCTTCAGGGCTAATTTTAATTCTTGAATAGTGACCCACTCCAGTGTCCCTTCTCCATTCTCTGGACCTGAACTTTGAGGCATGTCAGGCACCCTTTCCCATAAATTGTCGCTTTCCTCAATTACACCCTGACTAGAAGGAACGTTCCTCTGGTCTGACTGTTTCAGTATCCTTATCGAGAAGCCAGCCTGGGCCTCCCTGATCTTCTGTGGCCATATAGTAGCGGTTGGAGCTACTTTTTCACTATTTTGCCTCATCAAATCCCGTTCCAGATCCCGATTGTCTATGTGCTGGCCAAATGTCAGGGGCCTGGGGGGAGGTACTGTGGTGACGCGATTGACTCCAAAACTCATGCTGGAGAATTAGAAATAGTGCCGCTGATATCTTGTGACCCCTCCGGTGTAGCCTCGTCCGCTTCCCCACCCAAGAACATAGCCGCTACATCTGTTTGCCTCACCAGATCCCCGTCCATATCATTTGCCAGTTTATTGTGGCCTCATGCGGTGTGTTTGGTATGGAGCACCCTATCCTTGAGACCTGAATAAATCCTTGACCTCCTAAGGCAGAGAAGATAACGGTTGTCCTCTGCACATCTCTGCCAGCACCTTACGAGGGATTATGACTAGATCATCTATTTCCTGAGGTGTCACTTCTTCATCATCAGAGGATTTAGTGGAGCTAATGGGTGGTCCGGTGAAGGTAGGGGTGGGGCTGGGATGTCAAAATCCTTGTATAGTGGCGTCTCCATCCATTTGATTATTTGGATAGGCACATTGACCTTCATACCTCTGGCCACCATGGTTATGTTATGAGGGATGTCTAGGTTCGTAGTGGCTACTACTGCCAGCCACCCAGTTAGGTCATTCGGGCGCTGTGGTGAGATGGTTCCCAGGTATACCCCAATCGTAGTCATTGCCCGGGCTATCATCCATTCCTTTCTCAACTCCACCGAGACTTCGATCAAGTTGAGTATCACCTTGTTTGAAGGTAAACGTGGCATCCAATCTAGGGTTCCAAGTGTAGAAGATGACTTCTTTCCTCCACACGGATCTGGGTATTGCATTGATGAAGGTGGCCGGTGCTAGCCATGTTGGCAGGACGATAAGGTACCTCCACCCCAAAAGTTTACTGACCCATACTTTGTCTTTCTATACGAGCTCAGTTCTGCCATAAGTCTAGCTGGAAGTCTTCCGGTGATGTCATGACTACTGCCCATTGCTGCAAATAAGCTACCTCTTGGAAATAATCCTCATCCCGTTCGATGTAGCAAACAGTTTGGTGTGGTTTGTTGTGAGGCATGGTAGCTGGCTCATAAGGAAAGAAGTTCATCAAACATGGGTTCGGCTTGATCTGAAGGGGTGGCTGGTGGGATGATTTGAGTAGTTGGGGTAGTTGGTTTGGGTCGCAGACACCTGTTGCCAGAGTGACCATCCTTCCACATTTCCTGCATTGAGGGGGTTGTGACAGGTGGCTATAGTGTGGTCGGTACAGCAGCACCAGAAACAACGCCCTCTCCATTCTTTGAAACGGGAAGAGGGTGGAAAGCGTAGTGTGGTTGGGCTATGAGGAAAGGTGTAGTAAGTGGTGTTGGGTAGTGTAACAGGGGAAGATGGACGGGTAGGAGGGGGAGTGGTTGCCGGTGTGGGGTTGGTAGAAGACGGTTGGGTGGAAACAACTTGGGCAGTTAGGGAAGATGAGTAAGGGATGTAGGGCTTGGTCTTTGGGGTGGCTCCTGAGCTTCTGTGGAGGTCATCCTTTTAGTGCTTCACTTCCCTCAGTTCCTTGAAATAGGTATACTTTCAAGCTATAGAACTTGCCGAGATTTTTATTAATACCCTAAAAAAAAAAAATAATAATAAAAATACCCTCACTTTGAAAAAAAATTTAAAAATGCCCTAACCGCCCGTTCACTGGGCGGTTCACCCTACCCCAAACCGCCCCTTCATTGGGCGGTTCTCTTGCTCTACCCAACCGCCCAGTGGCTGGGCGGTCCAGGTGAATTTTTTTTTTTTTTTTTTTTTTTTTTTTTTTTTTTTTTTAGAGATTTGAGAGATAATATGAATGAAATTTAACAATAAAAATTTTAATATTTGCTATATTACTTCTTTTGATGTATAATCCGACATTTTTAAAAATACCCAAAGTTAATAAAAGATTAATAAAAATGCTCAGACTCATTCAACTTTTATTAAAAATGTCCAAACCGGCCGGTTCCTTGAATTTTTTTTTTTTTTGAGACAAATAACTAAAATGCTGAAATATAACACTAAAAAATCGAATTGTTTTTTTAAATATTTGCTAGATTACATTTTTGATATATAATTAGCATATTTATACTAAAATACGCTAAATTACTTGAAATTATATTAATTTATGCTGTCTTACACTAAATTAATTGAAATTACAATAATTATGTAGAATTGTGCTAGAATACGGTAAATTACGCTAAATTACGTATGAATTGGGATGATATTTTCACTGAAAAGGCGAAAAACGACGACGAAACTTTAAACGGCCATAAAACGGCGCTCGAGTGTCCGATTTCAGCAAATGACCACTTTTCGGAAAGCTTGTGAAAATGCGCATGCGTCCGTACTGCTTTGCCAGTTTTCCAAATTCAGAATCGCCAAAAAACAAAGAGAAGGGCCTCAAAACTTCAGTTGAAGTTTCTGATTAAGATTTTCATTTCTATTCTCCAATCTACGTAGCTCAGTAAATTAGTTATATAATGAACTTGTAGAATACCAATATTTATTATTTTTGGAATTTTTTTACTATTTTTATGATTTATGAAAGATGGCACAAAATAGGCCCTATTCATACGTAATTTTGCGTAATTTACCGTATTTTTAATTCAGCATGATTTTTGTAAAAACCAATGTTGGTTTGCTAATTTTTTTTTTAATTATAGTTTTAAAAAAAAATTACATATTTTAATAAAAATATGCTAATTATAAATCAAAAGAAGTAATCTAACAAATATTAAAAAAATAATTCGATTTTTTAGTGTTATATTTCAGCATTTTAGTTATTTGTCTCAAAAAAAAAAAATTCAAGGAACCGGCCGGTTTGGACATTTTTAATAAAAGTTGAATGGGTCTGAGCATTTTTATTAATCTTTTATTAACTTTGGGTATTTTTAAAAATGTCAGATTATACATCAAAAGAAGTAATCTAGCAAATATTAAAAAATTTATTGTTAAATTTGATTCATATTGTCTCTCAAATCTCTTCTAAAAAAAAAACAAAAAAATCTGGACCGCCCAACCACTGGGCGGTTGGGTGAAGCAAGGGAACCGCCCAGTGAAGGGGCGGTTTGGTGGGTAGGGTGAACCGCCCAGTGAACGGGCGGTTAGGGCATTTTTAAAAAAAATTTCAAAGTGAGGGTATTTTTATTATTATTTTTTTTTTTAGGGTATTAATAAAAATCTCGGTAGAACTCGGATCATGCAAGTTCAGAATTTTCTTAGTTTATCAATTTATATAAGAGTTCGAATATATCGTATATGTATGTTTTTCGTAAGTTATGATATAAATATATTATGAGTTTAATAAAAAAAATGTATTTAATTCAATATAGTCCCGTGATTTTTTTTTTTTTACGAATAGAGGTGGAGCGCAAAAATAATTCTGTATCATTGGAACTATATGCAAATACTATATAGTGTATATTTTGAGGTCTGTGTCAAATTTTCTTCGCAAATACATTCTTATTTAATACAAAAAACAAATCATTATCCAATTTTCAGTGAGATCAACATGACGTCCCTATATAAAAAAAAAATTGATATATTTAATTAATTACACAAATAAATTACAACGGAATGTTCTTACATTATATTTATTTAGGTGTCAACCAACAAAATATAAAAAATTAAGCTTAACACCTATGCAAAGGCCTCCACCACCTAAACATGATTATAATATGTATATTAGAGCAGAACTAGCGTGTGTTGTGCTCACCAAAGGGTTTGGTGAGCATAACACCTAAATCTATCGGATTGACTTCAAATGAGACGAATCCAAACCGTTAAAACCGATGTACTTCACGAGTGATGCGTGCACATACAAAATTTTGAAATTTTTGAATTCATTTAGTCCAAAGTCAAGAAGTCAAAAGTGATAAAAAATGAATGCACTAAAATGAAGATTTAGGAGTTATTTTCATGCATTTATTTTTTATCACTTTTGACCGCTTGACTTTGGACTAAATGAATTCGAAAATTTTAAAATTGTGTATGTGCATGCATCACTCATGAAGTACATCGGTTTCAACGGTTTGGATTCGTCTCGTTTGAAGTCAATTCGATAGATTTAGGAGTTATGCTCACCAAACCCTTTGGTGAGCACAACACACCCTAGTTCTACTCATGTATATTATATTGGATGCAGTCGGTTCAGCATAATTCATATTCTGATCATTATCGGCTTGAGTAGCATGTAATTTGGAGTCGCTTCAAATTCGGATTTTTTTTTTTTTTTTTCAGGTAATGGATCACTTAGATTCTGCAAGTTCATATTTAGATACTAACTAAAGATTTGGAAGTTTATTGATCAGGTTCATTTTTTTTCAATTTTGTTGCATTGTTTTTACTGTTCACTTGAATCAGCAATTTTCAAAGTGGCTTAATAAATAGTAAAAAAATGAAAAAAATGAAAAATTTGGTCTCCAAACAGATTTTAATATAGATTGAACATCTAACGGTTTGGATCGACTGTTTGGACTTTGAAAATCCGAAAACGAGTCCGAAATAAAACGTTCGCTTTACTTTGCAAAGCACAATAGCCCATCTCTATATTGGATTCAGTCGGTTCAGCATAATTCATATTCTGATCATTATCTAAAGATTTGGAAGTTTATTCAGGTTCATTTTTTTTTTCAATTTCCGTTAATTAATTCTTCTGATTAATTAATTTTTTTTCAATTATAGTATTGACTTCTGTCTGATTTATCGGGTCAAATTTGACCGATCAAATTTCTGCACAAATTTTGGATTAAAATTTAATGTTTTGTTTTTGACTTCACACAGCACACGAATTCTATATTTCTTTTATTTTAGCTTTATTATATATGCGTTGCATGAAATCAAAACAGCACCGTGGTTCGTACACTGCTTTGACATCAAAATTGACCAAAACCAAGCTATAAATAGCAATCCAACTCAAACATTAAAGAAAAAAGATCATTTTGGTCACCAATAGAAAACCCGCGTAGTTCTCTCTCTTCCTGCATGCTCTGAGTATATCTCCACCACCGCACCACCTTGCACACTTTCTCTCTCTAGAATTCCCTTACTGAATCGCCCGGGTTCCCTTGATCCCTCAGGGAAAATGGGCAAGTCGTCAAACCATTATGGCAATGACATTGAAATAGGCGGAGGTAGTTCGGGCGGCGGGTTGTACCCGAACATGGTAGAAGACCCACAACTGCGGTGGGCCTTCATTCGCAAAGTATATTCCATCCTGACATTTCAACTCCTTATCACTGTTATAGTTGCAGCCGTGTTTGTTTTCGTGCCCGCTATCCAGGCTTACTTCCGTGCAAATCGAATGGCTACTATGGGTTTTTTGATTGGAGCTTGTGTTGCGGAATTTATCGGTAAAGTTGTCCTTCTATCAACTAAAAGTTCTTGCGCAGTTGTACTTTAGGATGTATATGAATTAGAAATTAAATTGACAAAATAGTTAATTGACAGAATTTCATGGATTGTATGATTATCTTTGAAATTTATATTTACAAAAAGATGCATTCTAGGTCTGCACAAAAAATTCGTAGTTCGTAATTCGATTCGAGTTTGATTCGAAAAAATTCGTAAAAAATTCGATTCGAAATTGAGTTCGTTTGAATTAATTCAAACCAAACTTAGTTCGAAATTAATTCAAACCAAACTCAAACTGGACCTAGTTCGTTCGAAATAGGTTCGCAAATCAAATTTAGTTCGAAATTAACTCAAACGTGAACCGTTGATTTCCGTTGATAATTTATGTTAATTGATGAAAATATAAGACTGCCCAGTCCATAATTGCTCTCAGTTCTAACTTAAATTGTACTTTGAATACTTTAGATATTTGAAAACTTTGGTGATGTTGCTCCTGTTGGCTATTTGGAAAACTTTGGATACTGTGATTGTACTGAACTTTGATTGATTGTACTAAACTTTGGTGTTTGATATAAATTTTGGTATTTGTAATGAATTTTGATATAAACTTTGGTGTACTGTGTAATTAGAATTCAGAATGCCTGAGTTTTTATTGAAGTGCTGTAATTTCAAACTATGTCCCAGTCATAAGTCATAACTCGTAAATCGTAACAAAGTTCATAAAAGTTTGAAATTGAGTTCGTAAAAAATTCGATTCGAAATTGAGTTCGTTCGAAATTAATTCAATCCAAACTTAGTTCGAAATTAATTCAAACCAAACTCAAACTGGAGGTAAGTTTGATTCGGTTCGGTTCGTTTGCAGCCCTACATATAGCAGATGGATTGATTGAAAAACCTGGTTAAATAGTGGGAAAAAATACAAAAAGATACATATTACACAAATGAAGTTAGTAAAACGACTTCATGATGAATTCTTTTTTTTGTGTTATGAAAAAATATTGCACTGGATACATAGAAAATATTCAGAAATCTCCACAATTGTGGATACTAATTTTTTTGCTTCTTATGCTGATCATATGTTAATTGTGCAGTTTTACTGGCAATGTATTTCCTCAAAGATCGACACCCGCTAAATATTTTTCTGCTGCTTCTGTTCACTGTGTGCACCAGCATTATGATTGGTCTAGTATGCATGTTTGCTAGTGGTTAGTTTATTAATCCCATCAACCAAATGAAAATTTTATTGTTAGGTTAGTGGTTACTGGTTAGTTTATTGCCCAGAAATTTAATTTGATCATCTTAACATATATCCTGAAGTTGAGTGCAAACCTGTAAACCTACCATGTCGGAATGTGATATAGATACATATTATTTAATGATATTTGGAAATATATTGCTGATCAATAAATAATTAACAAAATCTTTTAAATATCTATAAAATGCCAGTTCAGATTAAACCTAGTATAATATATATCCTAATCTATCAAGGTGATTAGCAGGAACCAACAAAAAAGATTTGTTTGAATTTTTTGAATTTGTCAAAAGTAAATTAATTGTCTAGTAGGATTTTATATATGTTATTTTTTTTTTTTAGTTTTAAGACACACAAAATAAACTTATTTATATGACAGGGAGGCTGGTATTGCAAGCAGCTGGTGTGACAGTGGTGATATTTCTGTCACTTACTATGTACACATTCTGGGCAGCTAAGAGAGGCAAAGATTTCAATTTCCTCGGTCCTTTCCTCTTTGCAGCAATCATTACTTTGTCGATATTTAGCATTATTCAGGTAAACACATGTTTTGCATTAGAGTTTTGTTTCAGTTGCTAGTAATTTTCTTAACAAATTTTTGCATCCAAAACTTGGATATATGCCATCTTAAATAACAAGCTCAATTATAGAGAAAAAAAATTCTGGCAACCCTGTGTAAGTATGATACGTTATATGAAAGTTTAAGGTCACTAAAATGAAGGAACTTATGGTATTTTCCTGCTTTTGGTGCAGTTCTTCTTTCCATTGGGGAAAACATTCACAACAGTTATAGCTGGCATTGCAGTTCTTATATTCTGTGCCTTCATCATTTATGACACTGATAACATTATAAAGAGGTTTGACTACGACGATTACGTCATTGCCTCTGTCGACTTATATCTAGACATCATTAATCTTTTCTTGTATCTCCTCCAAATATTTAGCAATCTTGAATGAAGAGGTAACTACCTCCATATAGTACCTTTGTTCATGAGTAATTTGTTTTAGAGTAAAACTCAATGTAAGCTCCTACTGCTAGACATTTTGGGTTGTCAGTGTTTATATGTACCTAATATGCAAGTTATTATATTATTATGTTTGGACTATTTTGCTTTGATCTTATGCTATCAAATTCTAGACTTGAAGTTTATGTTTATTCTTCAATTTCAATGTTGAAATAAAAGGCCACAACAATAACCGAAGGAAAATAAATTAATTCTACTGCACTTCTCTATGAAAGAAGGAAAAGGAATTACGTAAACAAATAATAAACCATGCAACCTTGTAATCACAGTACATGTTCTGATAGGTAGGTAGTACTAGCAACTACGTGACCTTTTAAAAATGACGATGATTACAGGTATATCAAACCAAAGGACAGGGAAAGTATCTCATAAGCATCCTAAAGTCTCATAAATAGGATTTCATGGCCAGGGCAAAATGCTTCTAAGTGCTAACTGTTAAAAGTAAAAGCTACATCCAGAACTGTAAAATTCAAGGCGGAAAAAATAGCAATTTGACGCATGAATTTGTTGACTAATTGCAAAATGACATGAACCAAATTGCAGTTTCATCTGATAGAGATATGAAGCTGGGGTCTTTTGTAAATTCATTGATATGATATAGTTAATCAATGCTCCTCTATCTTCTTCAAGTCTTTCATGTTTGTCGTATCCACTCTGCAAATATAGCACACAATCCACCTCAGCATCGATAAAAACATGGAAAAGAAATGCCATAACAACCTAGAAAACCTACAAAATAATGACAACCTCCATCCTCTTTGACCCTCACCAATGCATCCATATAAAGACAAATTCTGTAGTTTTGCAGGGGTTCAGAAGAAACTTATGTTTACATCAACTCATCCATCATCTATTCAAGAACTCTACCTTTTCTGTATGAAAGATGATGGATTCAAATTTGCAAGTACCCTTTGGTATAAAATTTGACTACTATCACAACCTGAGTATGTTATTAATTTATCATTCAATGATTGGTGTTTTATTGGTGTTACCCAAAAACTTGATTGCTAGAATGCAGCTTGCTTCTGTACCTTTCGGTACGAGATATATGCTTGGAACAAGTCAACAAAAGTGCAGGCTGCCATCGCAATACTTGGAACAAAAAATTAAGTACCAGATACTTGAAAATGTAGAATAATACTCAGTTTTTCATATTATTTTTTCAAGAGCAATGGAATACTTACGTGGTTCCAAATAAAGCGATCTTATGAACTATAGAGACATCACCACCACCTTGATTGTCTTCAACAAATATAGTCAAACTGCAACATAGTTCATCTTCAATTAAATAAAGAAGGTATAATATAATAAGATGGTCTATAAAATCACATGCATTTTAGGTAGTTGCTATTTCCAAATAACATGAAGCTTTATCATATGATCTAATTCTAACACCCAACATTCTTTGGATTATTGGTAGATGACACCCATCTATTAAAGCATAGTAAAACCCAAAAAAAAAGAAATGCGATGCCTCCCTGAACATTCCATGTAAATTCAAACAAAGTGGTTCACTTAAAATGTAAATATTTCACAATTTGGCTTAATTAGTGTAATCAGGAAAGTGGGACAATAGCTCATTTAAGCTTAAGTAAATTTACAAGATGAAGAATATCTTGCATCATACTTATCTAACAAATTGGTCCTCATTTGCAAAATCTGGGAAAGACTGGTGCTAGTTGCACTACTAAAATTGTTGCCCGATTATTGCAAGTTAGGATAAATTTTAACAAAAGGAAAAAAAAAACCCAGACTAGTGCTAGTTGCACTGCTAAAATTATTGCACGTTAGGATAAAAAATTTAACAAAAGAAAAAAAAAAAACCTTCAACAACATTGCCCGGTCTCAAGTGAATTTGCAAATGATACCTAACATTCTGATATTTGCAGACATTGTAATTCACGTATTTGTGTTAGTGAAGAGAATACATTCATTCCCTCTATTGGTATTTGACCTTTTTCACTCCTATTCCATAAAGAGTATGCATAGATTATTTCAGCACTGCACAAACTGAGTCCTAGACGTTTCTTGCAAATAGCACCAAATATACAGTTTGTTTTATACGAACTTCGAAAAAAAAAGGAAACAAGCCGAATAAAATTTACAATACCTTCGAACATTCTGAAACTTGACATACTTTAAGATAACAGGCTTCCCCTACAAAATGGCAATTAAATATGCACCGTTATTTCTAAATAAATCATTAGACCGCAAAAGTAACCATATGAATATAACACATACTATCTACTATCTACAAGGTAAGAAAAAGAAAAACAGCAGACATTGATAAAGGTTTACCTTTAGTTCTTCATCAGTCAAGACAACAGTGTCACTAGGTGGATAGTCATTAACATTGCTGAATTATATCATAAAACAAAAACCTTCAAGTTATTTACTATAATTGCTGAATATATCATTAAAAAAACAAAAATTCAAGTTACATTCAAAACAAATAAAGAGAGGGCAACAAGAAACTGCAAATAAATAAAAAGGATAATTCATTGATCAAATCAAGAAAAAGAAGGTACCTAAAGCCCATATGTTCTTTGTTTGAGAAGAGTTTCACTGTTTTTGGGCCTGATATATAATGTAACAAATAAAATAGCTGCTCCATTAAAGATTTAGTGAATAATGACAATATATGAGTCAAACCATGGTCTATGCATCAACAATACAAAACAGGCAACATAAAATTTCTCCTTTTTCTCAGGTCACAAAACAAAATTGTCAATTTTTATTAATTTAAAACCCTAAAAATGTGCTAAGCAGATTGGCCATTACAAGTACATAGAAAAATTAGCAGATGCACAAAAGTATAATGTGCATTTGCAAGTAAAAATTATTTGGTAAATGTTATATCATATTGTCCTTTCCCCACCAATGCAATACTTTCAAATTGGCAAATGTCTACCATCTAGAATCCCTACAATAGCACGAATCTGTTCCTGAGTATCAAATTACAGTAGATTCTACAGTTTGACTTGCAATGGAAGTCATAGAAAAGAAATCAGACTATTAACCTTCTTCTTCTGGTCCTGTAATTACGATGGAATGAAGCTTAATCATTTGCGTGAAGGGGATATAAATTAAAAGCTGCTCATCAGAATCACTAGCCAGATGCAACCCATCGTCGTCTCTGTAACCCTAATTTTAAAGAAGAAATCAAATTAACTGATATTAAATAAAAGGGATGATTTAACAAACGATCGAGGAATTACCTGCTTCAATGCGTTGGCAATCGAGTGGCCACCACTCTGATTGAGGCACTCAACGCTACTCCACTCGACGAAGTCAACCAAATCAACCTAAATTGCAAAAAGTTACAAAAATTGTCGAGTACAGATGGTACAAGGGGGAATTAGGGTTTGAGAGACATTAGTGCGAAAGCTTACCTGGCCGCGTTGGCTTGTGGAAGAAGTCGCGGATGCCATGTAAGAGAAAAACGAGTAAAGGAAAGTTTGAGAGAGAGAGATGGTACCGAAGAACGGGTTAACTTGTCCAGAAAGCAAATATTTCAACAAGTGTGTTTACCCTTTTTCGTCTTTGAATCCTTTTCGTAGACAATTTACCAGTTTTGTCTGATTAAATTTGGTCTCACGAACAGGTTCAAGGCGAGGATCCGGATCCCTTAAGTAACTCAAATTTTGAGATGATTCGACCGTCCGTTCAGAATCGGATCAAAACTGTTAAAAAACTAAAATTTGCTGAACTCTTTAATATCCGTGCAGATTTTGATCGGACGGTCCATTGTACATTAGTGTCCACCTGACGTTATTTCGTAGTTGGAATCATATTTGTTAGATGCGCTGGTCAATATTTATTCTTGTGGTAGGATCCCACTCCGCTGCTTTTCTGCAAAGAAAAGTAGCTCCCTGCTCGTTTTTTACTGTCTATCTCTCTCTTAAGAGAGGAGTAGAGAGAGGAAGAGAAGCACGTGTTAGAGAGAGAAAGAGGAGAGAGATAGAGAGAAGAGCAGGAGAAGAGCAGGAAAACGAAAAGCAACGGAGTTGGAATCCTTGCGGTAATACTAAGGTCATATTGACTTGGGTCCAACCCCAATTATTGATAAATAGTCTCGGTTAACCTCTCAAAGTTAACCTTAATCTTGCACTAAACATGGTTTAATAAAAAAATACTAATATCAAAACTCTATTCATAATATAATTGGTTATATTTTTAAATTCAAAATATGAACAGAAAATTACATCATCTTATACACAACCCCCAACATAGTTCATTCTCCATGTAGTACTGGTTATAAAATATCCCGTAGGAACAAAGTATTAGTTTCAGTTATAAATTTTATGGAGTTTTTTCGAATGAGTTAAGTGTATGTAAAAAATATAAATATAAATGCAGATTTAATAAGCAATAGGGTTAGTTTTGTCATATAAAATTTAGGACTATTTTTCGGAATTCGTTTCGGAAATAGAAACTACCATTGGAGAAAAATTAAATTAATCTTCATGAATTATACAAAAATCTTATATGTTTCTAACAAAGGTTTAAGAGTAGAACTAAGGTGCTCTTAAGCTCACCAAGTTCTTTGTGAGCTTAACTCAAAAACCTATCAATCCGACTTCAAACGACATTTTCAAACCGTTAGATGTTCAATCTATATTAAAATGTGCTTGGAGACCAAATTTTTCATTTTTTTGAATTTTTTTACTATTTATCAAGCTGGTTTGAAAACCGCTATTTTTATTAAATTTTTTGAGCATTGAAAAACAGCGGTTTTCAAACCAGCTTGATAAATAGTAAAAAAATTCCAAAAAATGAAAAATTTGGTCTCCAAGCACATATTAATATAGATTGAACATCTAACGGTTTGAAAATGTCGTTTGAAGTCGAATTGATAGGTTTTTGAGTTAAGCTCACGGTTTGGCTTGGTGAGCTTAAGAGCACTTAGTTCTACTCAAGGTTTAAATAGCGTTTTTGCGTCATAACGGAACAGCTAAAAAAACGACTTTATTGTCATATTGCGCCGCTTAACGCATTATAGCATGCTATAGTGCCAATAGCATCATAGTTTTTATGGTCTGAAAACGCTATAGCGCGCTATTTAGAACCCTGGTTTCTAAATTTTATGAGTTCAATCTAAAAATATTAAAAGATTGTGTATATGGTCATGAAATCTAGATCATATTCTAACTCAACCTATTAATTCAAGATCGAGCTACTGTCGAATAAGCTATACTCAGGACAGCTGTGCTATAACCTCAGCTTGAAATCGTGACAAACCAGTCCAAGTTGGACCAAGCTAGCTCACGAGCTAATCAAGTACCTCTAATGTTTTCTCAATTAAAATAAAATTTATGTTACCAGTGAGCTCTTAGTCTTTTTTTTTTAGACCAATGAGTTCTTAATCAAAAGTGTACAATTTGAGTTCCTCTGTCATGTTGTTACTAGTAAATTAATATAATTGGAAATTTATTAATACAATTATACTCCATATATTCATACTTGCAATCAATATACCTCAGTAAGTAAGCAAATAAAATGAAGAGACGAGCATAGAATACAAAAATTAGGTGTTAAGAGAGTTTTAGAGCAACAAAAGCTAGAACACCAGAGCGAGATTGGAGAGAAGCAACAAAGCACGTGGTTTTTGGCTGAAACCCTAAAACCTACACAGTGAAGAAATTAATTCTCAGAAAAAAGGTCCTCTAGCTCGTTAATGGGCCAAGTTGGCTCGCTCCGAGCTAAGTTCTAGGTCAGTTTATTAATTTTGAACCGAGCTACTGGCGAACTAGCTTGCTAACAGCTCAGCTCACTATCGAACAAGCTATTAGCGATCGAGTCAGAAGCGAGTCACGAGCGATCCATTCTTTTTTGCCGGCCTTAGGCGCGACAAAGATTCGATGAGTGAGTATGCCCCTGTGGTACCTCCATCGCGTAGAATAATATTTAGCCGAGTCAAAATTATTTTCGTACCTATTTTGAATTAGAAAAAGGTCCACTATGAGATTCATATCAGGTTAAAACGATGATGCCGATATGATTCTACACAGTAGGATACCGCACTAGATCGGAAGCCCGTCCGATAACCCAAGTTCCCCTAAAAAAATGTGCACTATCGTTGAGATTCCATAAAGAGTCTCAATAAAGGCCGTACGTGACCCATATCGTATTTATTAAAGTATATCTAGTTAGATTTTTGTTTCCTTAATTTATAGGGTGAGATACAGATAGAGTGGGAAAAATGGCACGGCGGGGACGGCTCCGTCACGGAACTGCACAATTACGATACGGCACAGCACGCGTGTCAGTTATGTACTGTGACTATTCGCATGTTGTGTTCATCTTTAGTCACGGCACAGCACGGCATATAGCCATGCGAGTCACGTGTAATTAGAACCATTAGATATTGATTTAATGGTGAATCTTGAATAAACTAATCTAAATTATGATTAAATGGTCACGGCACGTTTAAACACGGCGTGACCATTCGCGTGCTGTGACCACCCCTTGATATTTTGGTCACGGTACGACACGGCACGTGAAAAATTAACTTAGTCACGGTACGACACGGTACGAGATCAAAATCACAGCGTGTTAGTCACGTCACAGCACGGCACGTTTTTTCCACTCTAGATACAGATAAGGAAATATTAAATTAGCTGATATGATAAGAGAAGTATGAGTTAGAACTATTTTATATTTTGTACTTTCCGATAATTATTAAATATAGTTATTTTTTATATATTAATTTTTATTTAGTTATTTAATTGTATGATGTTCATAACTACGTAAAAATTGATTTATATAATATTATTTAATTTGTAATTTTATCTTATTAAAATAGCTGGAGGAATATATATATTTCTTAATATATGAATTATATTATGTTGATTGTTTAATTAATATATGTACTTATCCACTATTTATATAAATCATATAATATAAATTATCATAGAGTGAGGCTATGATAATATGCATATTAATACATAGTGTCTCGTGCTATGAATTTGTATTTCTATTTTTTTTATCTCAATGATAACTTTATTTTCTCTCTCATTTATGTCTGAAAAAAATTAATTCTGGCCTCCTATATTTAGAAGTAAATTTAGATTTAATTTGAAATTTTACGTATCTCAGATAAAGAAATTCGGTTATTTAAACTCATTTGCAAAAATATTTAAGAAAAATAGTTGCAATAAAAAAAACTTAGGAAAAAGAGTCGGTCTGCTAAAGAACCGGCTCATGAGCAAACAAATTGGACAACTCAACAATTTAAAATGAGCCGAGTCTAATCAAAATAAAGCTCAAACTCGGCTCCAACTCAAATCTTATCACTCCAACCCGGCCGAAGTCAGGCCAAATTGAACTCAAATCTTATCACTCCAACAAAGCCGAGTTTGGGCCGAATCGAGCGGCCCATTGAACTTAATCACATTTTAGAATTGTTGGGGTTCAAACGCAATTTTCAACCTAAAAATGTAATTCAGATAGATTAAGAGATTCTTTTGCAAGCACAGCTCATGTAAGAGACTGCAGCGTAGGCCTCACGCTGTGTCATACCGGATCCTTTGAAAACGGAGAACCACCACTGCCATCCAGGGCCGGCCCTTACCCAGGGCAATGGCCCCGGACCCCAAAATCTAAGAGGGCCCAAAAAAAAAGTTTGTATATGGTAAAAAAAAAAAAATCTGCCGTTTCTTTCAAACTTCCATCGCGAGAGAAAAAAATCTTGCTCCTCCCACGATCTCGTTTTGCGGCTGCTTTGAATATTGTCGCATCTTGCGGATGTCAGATGCCAATTGGGGTTCGAAATTTCGAATGGGGGTTAGAGATTCCGGATTCTTGTTCTTCTAGTGTCGACTCTCTGAATCCAATTGGCAGAATTTGAATTTTATATTGTCGCGACTCGCTGAGGTGAGGTTTTATCTTTATAAGCGAAGCCTTTTTTTTGCAATCATAGCTACTGAGTTATCTCAAATTCTCAATTGGAACAAATATCTCTATTTGGTATGCTTGGTGAGTGTTTTTTATTAAAGCAAGTGATTAGTGATCACTAAAGCCACTTTCAGTTGTGTAATAATTAATTTAATACTTAGTTTTTGCCAAAAAAAATTTGTTTTTACAGCGTTGATCAAATTTAGGCAACTCATAGACATAGTTGGATCTAAGTCAGCGCTGTTTTTGTGCTTTATTACCCAGGTTCTATACTTCTATACTTGTTTTTTTTTTAATTTAAAACAATGTTTCCTAGAAAACATGCATGAAGTAGCTAAAAAATAAACAGAAAAAGAGAGGGAGAAGAAAAACTAAAATCTCAAAAAGATTATATTCAAAAGCTTTGGAAGAAATTAAACCGCAAAATAAGTCTTTGGAAAACCAATTACTGTGCCTATTACTAATTGTACATATTACTGTAGCATCTGCAGAAATGAGTTTTTCAAAATTAAAGTTGATAAATTCTTATTTACGAACAATTATGATTCAAGATAGGTTGAATGAGTTAACAATATTAAGTATTGAAAAAAAAATATGTTGAAAATTATTGATGTTGAACATATAATTGATGATTTTGCTTCTAAAAATGCTAGAAGGAGTCATTTCAGATGAGATGTGGTTTATATGTGTTTTTTGTGCAGGTACAACATACAAGTGTTCAAAATTTATTTATCAAGAAGCAATAAGTATAAGCATGGTGTGGGTATGTTCATCATTGATGATTTTGCTTCTAAAAATGCTAGAATGAGTCATTTCAGATGAGATGTGGTTTATATGTGTTTTTTGTGCAGGTACAACATACAAGTGTTCAAAATTTATTTATCAAGAAGCAATAAGTATAAGCATGGTGTTGGTATGTTCATCATTGTATATGTTTTATTTTGAAGGGTATTGGTTTTATGTCTTCTCTATTTTGTATGATATATTGACATATTAATAAAAAAAAATATGTACATAAAGGGTTCAAAATTTTCTTCCGTCCCGGACCTCAAAATCTTCAAGACCGGTCCTGCTGCCATCTTTGGCTGCGTGTGGGGACGACGACTCCGACACCAGCAGTAAAATGCTCTTCTGATTCATTCATCTCAGATCGGAACTCTTATCGGGTTTGGATCGATCAACCGAGAATAAAAAGACAGATAATTTGATTCATGCCTCTCAGATCGGCCTGGCGTTCAAGTGGCTGATTGGATCTTTTTAATAGACAAAGTAGAGAGTAAACTTCAACACTGGAAGGGTAATATGTTATCAATTGGGGGTAGGTTAACTTTATTGAATTCGGTGCTCACATCTATTCCATTATATTCTCTATCAGTTTATAGGATCCCTCTTACTGTTATCAAACACATAGACAAAATTAGGAGAAGATTCCTTTGGCAAGGCAATTCTAAAAAAAAGAAATATATACTAATGGATTGGTATACTTCTAGCTTAGCAAAAAAATTTGGGGGTTTAGGTATTTTAGATCTTAGACAAATGAACATTTCTCTCTTACTCAAATGGTGGTGGAAATTAAAAAATCATGCATATTCTGGTTTGTGGAAAAGTGTCCTCATACATAAATATATTGAGCATCCTTCCACTTCTCTTTCTTCGTTTTGGTCTACTTTACAGAACATAAGTCATATAGGTGATTTTAGCTCTTCTTATGAGCCAGGAATACACACTCAACTTAGATTTTGGTTAGATCAATGGTTTCAAAATTGTGCCTTGGCTGTTCGATATTATTCTCTATTTAGTAAATGTTCTAACAAAAACATCTTGTTAGCTGATGTGTTTAGTTCTCAAGGGCAGTCAGTGAAATTTAGGGTTTCTTTGGTGGGGATAGATGCCATGGAATGGGCTGAAATACTTCACATTGTCAGCTCGACTTCTTTCACATTACCACACGATAAAATCGAGTGGAAATGGGAATCATCAGGGAAGTTCTCCACTCATTCTATTTATAATATTCTAAATTTTGGTGGGATACAACCTAGAAATTCAATGTTGTGGTGGCACTTACCAGTACCACCCAAAATCCGCATTTTCATGTGGCTGATATCTCACAACACCATTCTGACTAAGGACAATATGGCCAAAAAAGGTTGGATTGGAGATCTAACATGTCAACTGTGCCATGAAGCTGAATCTGTCGACCATTTATTCATTCATTGTAATTTTGCTAAACAAGTTTGGTTTTGGTTAGGAAAAAGCCAACATGTGATGCATCTTTGGCACACTTGGCATGATTTCATTACATTTGCGCTTTCTCTTCCTTTCGAGGATAAAATTAGTTTTCTTATTGTTCTCAGTGCCGTTAGTTGGAGCTTATGGAAATATAGGAATGACTTGTGTTTTAATCAATGTCACAAAAAAACTGCTAGGACAATAATTTTACTCATTAAATCTCTTTGTAATTATTGGGCAGGGAACATGCGTAAAAAGGTCAAAGATGCTATGGGAAATTGGTTACCAATTGTGGAGGATGCTATCCCTCTCAACCACTACATGCCTCTGGAGATCGTGGTGGTTTCTGATGCAGTTGATACTGCTGGAGTAGTCGATGCGATACCTTAGTTTTATGTTGAAGACATCTCAATTTTGCTATATAGTTCTAATTAGCCTTAGCCCTTTGAGTAGTGGCTTAGTATTAGCAACTCTTCAATATTTTTGGTGTTTAGCTTGTGTTAGACTATGGTTACAGTATGCTCTGGATATCAGCTTTTGGTGGGATGTTGGCTGTTCCAGTTTCTGACTAGTTACAAAAACCTATGTATTTAAATTTTCAGCAATGAAATGGGCTGTTTATGGCCTTTTAAAAAAAAAAAAAAAGATCGGCCTGGCGAATTCCCTCTCGTGACAAAGGAGTCGGAGAATCTGCACTTAGAATTGGAAAAAGGAGAAGATGGGAAAGACAGATAATTTGAAGTCCCTGATTCTCTGCATTTGTGTGTGTATGTATTTATCGTGAAACGGATCACTAAAATAGAGTGTGTTGTGACTTGCCACACGGAAGACAGTAGTTTGCAGAGAGATTTGATTTTCATCTTTTAAATTGTTGGAATAATCTGGAGGACATTTCTTTGGGACTTGGGCCGTGAATTTAGAATTAAGAGAAACAGTAGCGACTCAGTTTTTTCTATTTCCGAGCGGAGCTGAGTTTTGTACTGAACCGAATTCGAGCCGAGTAAAATGGATCAGACGAGACGAGACGAGTCGATTTTTCCTTGAAAATCGAGCGAAGTCCGATTTGGGCTTTTATCGTTTTTGAACGAGCTGGGCCGAGTTTGAGTTAGGCCCGTTCATTAGCAGCCTTCCTTGGGATCCGAGTTCCATCTACGTTTAGAGGTTATCTCCCTCTTCTCAACAAACCGAAATTATATCACCTAAGGTAACAAATTATTTCTGCTTAGATTCTAACTGTACGATCAGAATCCGCACGAATATTAAGGGCCCGTGCATTCCACCTACGATCGGATTAGCCCGAATTCTGATTCATACCTCAGAGCTATGGACTTCGTTTATCTCCCTCCTCTCAACAAACCTCCCCCGTAAGCTCTCTTTCTCACATCTCTGATCTCTCACCCAAACCCACACCACCCATCTCCAATCCACCTCTCTAATGGCTTCCGTCTCTCTCCACCTCTCATCCCGCCTCCACGTGACTCCTCCCCGATTCTCCTCCCTGCGGCGCCCCCGCTTGGCGCCGATCAAAGCCCTCTCCGTCCCCTCCACCGCTCTAACCCAAGACGACCTGAAGAAACTCGCGGCGATCAAGGCGGTGGAGTATGTATCAAGCGGCATGGTTCTCGGCCTTGGCACTGGCTCTACGGCGGCTTTCGTCGTGGCCGAAATTGGGTCTCTTTTGTCGTCTGGTAAGCTCACTGGCATCGTCGGAGTGCCTACTTCGAAGAGAACCTTTGAACAGGCGCAGTCTCTAGGGATCCCACTTTCTACATTGGATGAGCATCCGAGACTCAATCTTGCTATCGATGGAGCTGATGAGGTATGTTTTTAGTTTTGTTTTGTTTGATTTTCGCAAAGCTGTCATGCTAAGAAGCTTAGAGAATGATGTCTCAGCTATTCCATAAATAGAATGCATATAAATTTGGTAGCTGGTCTTCCTTTTTAAGCAAATGCTTCTGATCAATTACCACGGGAACTTATTCTAGGTTTCAGCTGATGAGGTAGCCCAGTTGGCTAGGAAAAAAGTCCTAGGACTGTTGGTTACCCAAAGGTCGAGAGTTCGATTCCCCCTCACGACTTCGCAGCTTCTGCGAAGGTTTTCAAAAAAAAACAAAAGAGAGAGAAAGAAAATAACTTGAATTGGCATGTCAAAATTGTGGGCTTTTTGCATAATTTCTACTAGTTATTGCTGAAATATTTTTTGAATAAAAGACTTGATGCCCGTTTCACTAAACTGAACTGAAATGGTTAAATTACAAAATGTATTGCTAAAATTATCACAACATACCTGAAGAAAACAACTAAAAATGTCAAGAAAAGGAGGCTCATCATCAATTACTAAATGCGGCCTGCTAAACAATTTCCGGTTTTTTTTATACTTTTAGCAATTTTTCATTTGTTCCATTGGAACTTTTTTCTACAACACATGTAGTGGCAAACAAAATACCAAAAATGGTATTGATTTCATTAAATTGATTCATGGTTTGGACAGGTTGATCCGAACCTTGACTTGGTAAAAGGACGAGGTGGAGCCCTCCTGCGTGAGAAAATGGTGGAGGCCGCCTCTGACAAATTCGTAGTTGTAGTTGATGATACCAAGCTAGTAACAGGCCTCGGCGGCAGTGGCCTTGCCATGCCGGTTGAAGTTGTGCAATTCTGCTGGAAGTACAACCTAACTAGACTCCAAGAACTCTTCAAGGATGAGGGGGTCGACGCAAAGCTCAGACTAGATGCTGATGGAACACCATATGTGACTGATAATTCAAATTACATCGTGGATTTGTATTTCAAGACGCCGATAAAAGATGCGGGGGCCGCTGGTAAGGAGATATCAGCTCTCGAAGGTGTTGTTGAGCACGGGTTGTTCTTGGACATGACAAGTGCCGTGATTATTGCGGGAAAAGACGGAGTCAGTGTTAAGAGCAAGTAAATCACATGTTTGTTTCAGTATTGGAGAAGCAGGTTGGGGATTTTTCTCTTAAGGTGTATATTTGTGTTGTAATTCATGTTTTGACGAGAAGCACAATAAGCTGTTTTTCTTCCGTCATTCTTTAATAATTAATAAAATTATGTTCTACTCTCTTAAATGTGGATTTAGGACTTTGTCAAAATTTGTTACATGAAGTACTGCAATTTTATTTTTTGAGGTATTAGCTGACAAGACCATTTGATGCTACAACTGATTCGATTCAATTTTGCAACCAAATTTGAATGTACAATAATTGATCCTACAACATATAGGATTTGTTTTTGTCGATCCTCCATTGTACAATTTGCTCAATTTAACCTTAGTTTATCAACTATTGAGCCATTTAACATGAAACGAACCTATAAAAAACAAAATATGTGACCCAGTAAAAAGTAATTAAATCATTGGGGTACTTACCAGTGCTGGAACCTATGCGCAGTTGTTTTAAATAAATGTATAGTTTTGGATACTAACCAGTCAATTTCTCCAATGAGCTACCTCTCATTTATTGTAATTTGTTAGATTGTTTATATCTTTCATTTTGGCTTTTTTTAGGTACTGTTAAGAGATAAGTTTTTGTGCTTTTTACCTATCTTTTTATTCTGTGTGTAAATTTGTTGGTGCATCATAGTGCAGTTAGGAGAACTTTTGTGGCCTATGTATTGTTGTCCAGTGAAATCATATTAGCTGTGCCAATTATGTTCAGATTTTTATTAGCACAACTGCACAAGTGATATATTCCCCCATTTGATTGCTTTGGCTATCTCATATTATTGTTTCAAATCTTCATACTTGAATGCAATCAACTGATTGTATATCTTGATTTACATTTAGTATGCTTGTTGACTGAACTTAAATTTCAACCCCAGGTCCTTTTGAACTACAAATGTAATATAATATATTTTTCTCAATCTCTCATATTTGTTGAAATCTAAAAACTCTTGCAATTTCATACATACAAAAATTGGGTTATGCGCAGGAAGACACTTTTCTCATCCAATTTTTTGTTTCTTTTTTTATATTTGGATTAACTTTGTATGAAAAAGGTTGAACTTCTATGAATATATGATTGATTGCTGCAATACCACAAGAAGTATCATCCATGTATAGATCCATTGCAGCCTTAACTTGGTTGTAATAGCTGATGAAAAATGAAATTCTATAGATTAGAATTTGACCTTTACATAAAAGAGACAAAAATTGAAAGACAAATTAACTTTTCCTATGCAAATCTGGACCAATCTTGGATTTCAGGACTATACTGGTAAATCAAGATATATTCTGTAGCCCCATTTATCAATTCATAACTAAATAATGTAATATTTATAATGTTTTAATTGTTGAAAAAAGATTCAACAATTGCTTCTACCGATTCAGGATGTCCTTATTTGGAGTTTTTGCTACTAAAAAAAACAATTATGTATCAAAGAACTAAAAATTAACAGAAGGACAAGGAAGGGCACTCACCACTACCACTCTGCTCTAGATGATTGGGAGGCGAAGATGTAGTAGTATTTGAAATGGTAAAACCCAGTAGCGGGCAATCGGCTTTCACTTTACCTGAAATTAGTACCACACATGAATCCTTTTAAATATTCTGGTACTGTACACTCGTCATATAGTTTGAGCAGTAACTGCCCTGGATATGTTATCAAGCTTAGATAAGCCCTGTTTGAGCGATAAGACGCTAAAAACGGTACCCACAAAGATATTGTTGTGTGTGTGTGTGTGTGTGTGTGTGTGTGGGGGGGGGGGCGTTAAGAAAAGGGGTAAAAACAGCAAGTAATAAAAAAATGTGGCAAGATTGTAACAAAGTGCGCTCTTACATTCTTTGAAGCATGGTAGGTTAGACATGTTCAAGAAGTTTGTGTATCCCTCTTTGCACTCACAGTGGTGTTCAAAATCTGACATTTTGATGCATGTCCCTTCGCCGCAAAATGACCACAAGCATGCTAATAAAACCGCAAAAAAGTGTAAATGACATGGAGACATTACTACGACAATGATTATTGAATAGGAGGGCATTCGTTGCAAAGATCTTACTTCAAACCAAGAAAGTAAATACCAGTGCTGGACTTAACTAGAATGGTGCCATAGGTATGTCCGTATGTGACTAGATTTACTGGTTAAGCTTAAACGGGTAAAGAGATTAACAGAGCAGTTTTTGCTTCATGCAGCGCACGAGTCTATGGAGCATTGTTTTGACTCTATAGTATGTGCGCTGCATGAAGCAAAAACTGCTCTGTTAATATTTTTGCCCGCTTAAAACTGGCAGTCAAGCTAAAAGTAGAGTTTTTCAATAGAACAATATAGAGTTGGGCTATGGTGCATTGCAATGTATAGGTCATCTTGTACATTAGACTATAAATCATTGGATTTGAAGTTGAATAGTCGATCTCAAGGGCTCAACATGTTCTCCATATCAAAATGTGCTTGGAGACCAAATTTTTTACTATTTTTTTAGAATTTTTGAAAATCGCTGTTTTTTAGAAATTTCTAGATCATAGAAAAATAGTGATTTTCAAAAATTCTAAAAAAATAGTAAAAAATTAGTAAAAAAATTTCAAAAAATATAAAATTTGGTCTCCAAGCACATTTTGATATGGAGAACATGTTAAGCCCTTGAGATCGACTATTTCAACTTCAAATCCAACGATTTATAATCCAATATACAAGAGAGCCTATATATTGCAATGCACCATAGCCCAACTCGAACAATATATATACAAGAGAGCCTATACATTGAAATTGTCTAAAATCCTACTTTATTTTTGGTGTTTTCGACCTAAAAAAGGAAAAAAAAAATAGTAAAAACCATGCAAATTGTTCAGGAAGTTAACAAAAAGGCCAAAGTGTAATTACGTACGGTCAAAAAGAGAAGTATGAGGAATAGCTGGAAAAGAAGTACTTGTCTGAGCAATTGAATCATTATAACAAACTGAATCATACACACCTGAGAAAAATCAAACAGAAGTTGAGTCAATGAGTTAATGTTTCATATAATTTGCTTCAGAAGGAAAACAAGTTAAATACAGATGGTGTGTTCTAGGCTTCTAGCAAAACAAATACTGGGTTATATAAGCTTTCCTTATTTAATTTTAGAACTATTGTTGCTACTACTTAACTGGGCTTTATATATCCAATTAAAGCAGGATTTTATAGATGAATTACTGCATTAATTTTAAAGCCATCGTGAGCCTTTTTTTGGGCTACTAACAAATTAACCTTCTAGGCTTTTGACTATGAACAGCACCTTGCATGCTTCATAAACATATTAGAAAAATAACACTGGAGAAACAAAGTCCTTCTTGGATTTGATGTTGTTGGTTCCATGTAATTTCTCTTTATTAGGGGAAGATTATAAAAAAAAAAAGACATGATATTGACTACATAAATTAAAGGGATCGACTAATTATACAACAACAAAGTAGGCACTTTTCGCGAGAGAAAAAACGCAATGATGACGGTACTCCCTCGCGAAAAGTACTGTCGCAAATAGAAAAAGCACGTTTATGACGGTACTCCGTCGTGAAAAGTCACTTTTTATCCTCGCGAAAAGTCTATGATTCTTGTTGTCTATCCCCAGTTCATTTCTCCCATTCATCCCCCAGTCATTAACTACTTGGGGGGCCACTAACTACTTAGGGGACCGCCTAATATTTGATAGATTTTACAACTGACGCACGTAAATATGGATACATATGCATGCAAGTGTTAATATATTATATATTAAATATTCATACTTAAGATACCAAATTTTTCAAAAAAAAAAACTAGACATATCATCATACACCTATTTTTTACACGTTTTTAGAGGTGGTTTTTTTTTCTCCATTCAATCTCGCCAATATATCTGACGATCTGTGAGAAATTTTGCGAATCTAAAATCACGAACGTTTTCTACGCAATTTTCTCTTTCAAATAAGATCCATGATGATATACTTTCGGGTTGTTCGACGCACAAGTATTCATACCTCGTTGTGCAATTTTTCATACATCGTCGAGCAAGTATTCATATCTCATAATACAAGTATTCATATCTAAGATACCAAATATTTCTAGAAAATGGACATATCAACTTCGTTTTTCTATCTCATCACACACTCATCTTTTACATGTTTTTAGAGGTGAGTTATTTTTCTCTGTTAATTTCGCTCATATTTCTGACGATCTGTGAGAAATTATGTGAATTTAAAATCACAAACATCTTCTACGTAATTGAGGGACCATTGACTACTTGAGGGACCCACCTCTAAAAACGTGTAAAAGATGGGCGTGTGATGTATCCAGTTTCATTTTTTGAAATACTTGATATCTTAGGTATGAATACTTGTTCGTCGAGGTATGAAGACTTGCTCGACGTGGTATGAATACTTGCGCGACGGATAACTCAAAAGTACTTCATCATGGATCTCATTTGAAAGAGAAAATTACATAGAAGACGCTCGTGGTTTTAGATTCGCAAATTTTCTTGCAGATCGTCAGAAATATTGGCGAGATTGAACGAAGAAAAAAAACCCACCTCTAAAAACTTGTAACATATGAGTATGTGATGAGAGAGAAGATAAAGTTGATGTCTATTTTTCAGTGTTCTAAATAGCGCGCTATAGCGGCGCTATAGCGTTTTTGGACCCCAAACGCTACGCTACGACATTAAAATGCGCTATTTGCGCTACGGCCGTTATAGCGGTCCGCTACGGCGCTATTTGCGCTATACAATATGGGTTTTTTATTTTTTTTATTTTTTTAAGCAATTTATATGGGTTTTAAATAAAGATAAAAAAAATCTCAAACCGAAATTGAATTTGTTGCTACTTGCTACAAATAAATCAATTTGAAATTGGGAATAGAAATTGAAATTTGAATAGAAAAAAAGTCCAAACCGGAATTAAAATTTGAATAGAAAAAAAAATAGATTATGTCATGAATCATGATACTTAAGATATTTTTAATAGGAAAAATCGATAGTTTATGATATTACTATGGATATTTTGAACCGCAATTTGGACTTTGTACGGGTTCAATATGAATATTATAATTTCTTAATTACTTTGGTGTTATTTATTGTTCTATGGGACCTTAGATAATGTTGATATTTAGTACAAATATTGAATATACGAAATGTAAAAAAAAAAACGCTATTTGGAATAGCTTCCGCTATAGCGACGCTATTCGCTATAGCTTTTTTTTTAACCTTCCCGCTACGACGCTATAAACGCTATTTAGAACCTTGCTATTTTTTTAAAGAAATATTTTATATCTTAGACATAAATACTTAATATATTAGATGTTAATACTTACGTACATAAGTATACATATTTGCATGTGTCAGTTGTAAAAAATTTCAAATATAAGCGGTCCCCACGTAATTAATGATTGATACGCGTTTTTTTTTATCTTTTTGTGCTTGAAGTTGTGATCCCCTAGATAATTAATAATTGAGAGATGAATAGAGAAAAGACACCGGGAAAATAAATCTTTTCCCTAAATTAAAAGGCCAAAATTCCCTGTAAGCATCAAGTGTTTTTCTTCTTCATTTCTTCATTCTTTTATTTATTTATTTATTTATTTTAATGCTGATCTTTGAGTTAATTAAAAGAGTGATTTTTTTTTAGAATGAGACGAGAGTTAAGCCTTCAAATCAAGCACCTGGTTAAAATCGTCTATCAGGTTTCTAATTTATGTCCTAATTTCACGCGGAGAGCATTACGTTAGCTAAAAGCTGCTAAACATGATTTTCAACATGATGATTTTAGGTTAAAAAATGTACAATCTTGTTTTGTATATACAAATGGTTATATAGTACCAAAGAGAAATACTAATTCCAATTAGCATTAATGGCAGATTTGTATTTTAACTTTTAAGGCTATGAAAAAGTTCCTTCAAAAGAAAAAAAAAAGGAAAAGAAGAAAATAATTTATTTTTAGTGATCCACATCCATCCATCTCAAGTGCAAGTCAATTTTGTGTAGGCCAGAGAGAATGGGTTAGTATAGTTCAACAACCATATCAAATATTTTTAAGCTTTTCACTAGGAAGATTTGCCATCATTTTTTTTTTTTATTGTAGCCCCTGAAAATGTGTACAAATGGACCTACTCAACCTCCCATTGCACTAAATCGAAGCGGTTCGATGAGCATCGGAACAAATTCGATTCGATGTCCGGTCGGAACTATTCGATCGTATTAAAATTTGTGCATATAAATTTTAAATTCGTGTGTAACCTTCAAAAAAAAAATTAAATTCCCGTGAATCACGTGTGCACGAATCTTAATACGGATCGAACAGTTCTGACAATGCATCAGAACATCAGTCTAACGAGGAAATTAATACGCATTAAGATTTGTGCGTAAAAACTTTAGATTCGTGTGGATCATGTGTGCACAGTAGTTCTGAAATCTTTAACCTATATTTAAAACAGACTGCGCACTCAAGGGAATTAATCAAGTACCTGAAAACAAAAGGAACAAGTGTATAACTTACATTGTGGAATTAAACAAGGAAGAAAAGCAAATTGATCGCCGGACCAAAACCGATTCCAACCGGGATCACACTCGCACTCGAACCCGAATCTTGAACTTTGATCAACCTTACATGTGCCTTTCCCGCATACCATGCTATCACATACGCCACCTCAAAACAAAACATATCATCATAATTAGTTTTCATGTGTGCATGTGATTATACATGCATGAGAAACAGGGAGAGAAAGGGGGGTACCAAGAACAGGAGATAATAGGTCTCCTTTGACACCTTGCATTATCCATGAAAAACTTGCTCCTTGGAGTAGTATCAGAAGATAAACTACTAACAAGCGCATCTGTTGATCCAGTCAGAGAGAGAGAGAGAGAGATATAGAGATGGAGTGTGATTTCTGAAAATAACAGAGAGAGGGGGGAAAGGGGGGATTGTTAGTTTGCTACTATAGTAGTGTGGGAAGAGATTAGTTGGATTGTTTTGTAGAAGTAGCCTAATTTTGCTTTATAATTTTTAAGTTAAATTAGTTTATTCTTGACCAGCCAGAGCACCCAACAATTTGTGGGCTGTGGCCAACCTACCTACTGTTTTTTTTTTAATAAGAGGTTTTATGAAATTCAAGTGTATGAATTGATTCCACTGGACTTTTGCTATTGCAACACATTTATTGTACTTTACCCAAGATAGCTTTTATATAGACAAAATTTATTGACGATAATTTATCTCATGATCTTGACGATAAATTTTATAAATATATAAGTAATAAAAATACAGATGCTTTTTCTATGATTTAATTACCATAATAAAATTTGGTACAATTTTGAAAATTGATTGATTATCCGTTAAGGTTTTAGAAAATTATTTTTTTAGTTTTATTGACACGTAATTGTTGATCAAATAATTTTGAATTATATTAAATTAATACACAACATATTTGAACTATAAATTTCATATCTATAGTTTATAAGTTCCTTATCTATTCATCTGGCACTGCACAAATTAAAGTCGTGAGATTAATAAATCATTAGAAGATTCAAATATCATGATTTCATAACCAATGATAGTACTACAAGCTAAAGATGCAACAAACTGCAACAAATTTGAAATTGTTGCGAGAGTCAGCCTGGTCGGTATGGCAGCTGACTGGTAAAAGTTGACCGGTTACTGGTTTAGTTTGAATGAAAACAGAGCTCCATTTAAAATATGAAATTTCCATTCTCTACGTTGTATTTGAATATTGTCAGAATTTATGATATTACATAATTTTGCGTATGAGATTTATGCCATTACATGTTTTTTTTTTTGGTACCACAAGTTAAGAAAATTTTTGTACATTAATATTCTAAAATACAAGGTCCAAAAAAATCTGAATTATTTACCTAATTTTATTGGAAGAGATTTATGCACATTAATATTTTATAAATAAAAAATTGAATGTATAAACTTGGTTATATATATGGACAGATCTCAATGTCGTCATCAAAATGTTTTTACAAAATTTACAGCATTTTTACATAACTCGTGAGATCTGTGAAGCCCCTTGGCCATATTAATTAATACTTACTTTCTACTAAATAAATTCATAAATTTGTAATTTTTTGTATATAAACACATTACTATTACTAGTGAAGTGGATTAGTTTTACTGATTTGAATTCACTCTAATAATTATATTGTGCAAGACATGTTGGATTAAATCTAGAGATAAAGTGAGACTTTAAGTCATTTTTTTGTGTACATTGAAACAAGTTAGAAGTGGTGTTTGATTTGACCTATATTTTCATATTATTCTTCATTAAATTGCTGCTATGTCTAGTTAGCAAATTAGTTGACAACATAAGCAGCTAACATTCCTCTCGGTGGATTCAAGAAATACAGGCTGTGAATAAAAATATTGTTATTTGTGTTCAATCCATTTTCATTTAAATTCAACCTGATATGGCCCAAAAAACAGACAGAGTAGGCCTCGAAGCTTAGTTGGGGTGATGCTCTAATTTAGACCCAATAAAATCTTCTTCTTCTTCTTCTTCTTCTTCTTCTTCTTCTTCTTCTTCTTCTTCTTCTTCTTCTTGAACATGAGTTAACTATGTTACTCGGATACTCCAATATAGGCTCCGTACCCGTGTTAGACACATATCAGACACGGATACGCGTCCGATACGGCCCGGATACGTATCCGATACGCCAGCTGGCGTATCCTTAACTCTTGATACGGTCTCAGATACGGCCTGGATACGTGCACATTTGATGTTAAACTAGCTGTACACCACGAGTATGGACCACGCCCACCATAAACCTGTCCTAAACTAGTTGTACACTGCGAGTATGGACCAACCAAAAATAAGGTTTTTCTTGGGCCCGTGGAAAATCGAACTCTTGTTGTTCCCTCTAGGGGAACTTGACTCTTACCACTACACTACATCACATTTGATGTTAGATTCTAGTAGCTATTATACTTAATGTATACCTAGAAATTTTGATATTTAATTTATATAATACAAGTGTTGAATTAATAATATAATTAAATAATAAAAAATGATATAATATAATAAGCGTATCGTATTCTTGATTTTTGAGAATTACCATATCCGTATCGTATCGGATACGATACCCGTACCTGTATCCATGCAACATAGTGAGATAAGGATTAAATTCCTTTCAACTCATCTCCAAGACTCCAATACAGAAATTGAATTTTAAAAATGTCCTCTTAGTCACTAGAATAGAAGTAATTATCGGAAATAAGATTTAATTGATGCTGCAACTTAAACATACTATATTATACAAAAACAATTGCTAAACGAACTTATCAAGCTCTCAAAGTAAAACCAAATGACAGGGAAAAAAAAAAAAAACTAGTGTTAATATTGAATTAATTTTCCTACTGTTGACAATTTCATTGCAATGAACAAATTGTGGATGATTTGCTGGAAATAGCTCGTCTAAAGTTGGTTTGCTTGACCCAAAATCCAATGCAATGCATCCATTATTTGTTTTTCTAATATGTTTGGATACCCACGAAAAGTAGAAAAAAAAAATATTTTGGCATCCATTCTTTATTTTTATTTTTATTTTTCTGTTGAGCTTTCTTTTTTGTTTTGGCTTTGAAATTATGCAGACTAATCACCACAAAGTTGTCAGGTTCAACAAACCCTAGTTAGTTGTTAGCAAGTTTATTAAAATTATTTTTTGTTTCAGACTTTTATTAAAAGCAAATAAAATTCTACTCATGTTGTAGTACAACTGTATCAAAGCATATAAAAATTGATTAAATTGACATATTGAACAGTCAAAGGCAATTTAAACACCTTGTGCTCTGCAATTAATACTAAAATATATACAGACAGGTGTCTCTAATACTTATCTGTGGAACATTCCTATGTAAATGTGATAAAGATAGGTGCTAATGTGCTATTTTCAGAGAAACAGGATATTGGGAAAAGAAAAGGAAAAGAGGAAGGCAACCCACATGATTCATATTAGAGTTTTAATTACAAGACACGACTTTGCAAAACCAATGCATCAATTGCTGAAAAAAAGTAGGTGAAAGCACTTTAGCAAATTATAAATTAAGAATCTTGTTAATTTAAACCATTTACATAACCAAGACAACTAAAACCAAACTCTCACAGGTCAAGCTTCAAGAGGACAGTACTATCATTAGAACTCAAATTTCTGCACCAAATTACTGTTTCTTTCCTTGAAGCTCTTTGCTAGCCAAATCGCGGTTTCTCTCGGAGAGACCTTCCGGGGCCCGAAAGGCCTCAACAAAACACCCAATTCCTCATACTTCTCCTGATCCAAGAGCTGAGCACTGAATTCAAGCAGGCCCTCCAAGGCCTCAGCTCTCTGCTGATATGATGACGGATCAAATCTCTTTACATGTGTGAAATCTGATAAGCTTGGGTTTGGATCTGAAAACACACTAAAATCCTCTCTTTCTTCTGAACAGAATACCTGGAGATGGGACCCGAACCATTAGTCTGATGACTCACTGAATTTGAATTGTGTTCCTTCAAATGTAATAGGGACTAGACATTGTCATTATTCTAAACCGAATATGTATATAATAAGATGACTAAGGATACGGGTACTATGAATAGCACGAATTAGTACTACGAATCAACATTTTCGTTTTCAAAGTCAAAATAGTTGATATGAACTGTTTAACATGATTTTATATGGAAATATATTTGCAGACTAAAGTTTACATTTTTTAGAATTTTTTTACTATTTTTCTAGATAGGTTGAAAATCACTTGATCTAAAGATTCTAGACCATTCAAAAATAGTGATTTCTACTTATCTATAAAAATAGTTTCAAAAAAATCTAAAAAACGTAAAATTTGATCTACAAGTATATTATTTTATGGAGATCATGTTGAACGGTTCAGATCGATTGTTTGGACTTTGAAAATGAAGATATTAATTCACAGTACGGACCAATATGCACTATGCATAGTACAGTACAAGCAAGACATTATGATCCTTAAAATCAGGTTTAAGTATGCTACCATTACCGGAATGTTGGGAAATTTGTTGTACCCGTAAGGTCCATTATGTTTCCAATTAGGGACGAAACGTGAATAATCTGATGTAATTTAATATAAAAGCAAGAAAAATAAAAACTAAATGATAAGCATGCCATGACAAGTACAAAATAAAATATCAGTATAAAGTTCCTTGGAATACCTGCACAGTGCACCTGTCCTTGGTAATGGAGCAGTCATTAAGGCCGGAATCAGAACCTGAACCTGATACGGACAATTTAGTGCGGCCTTTGAAGGAAAGAACTGGATCTACTTCGTAGGAAGGAAGATCGAACTCGGCCATGCGATCCATGATAGGTGAATTAACTGACACATCAGGGGATTTAATGCGGCGCAGGATTGCAGCCGTTCGCGTTGTTAGTGGTTGGTGAGGAGTAGATATTTCAACAGGGAGAGAAGCTCTTCGAACAGGATTGGCATTTTGTCGAACAGGGGTCGTGCTCCTTTGAGTGGATGTACTTGGATTACGTACAGGTGTTGTGCTCCTTTGAATGGGTGTACTAGCTCTACGTACAGGTGTTGTGTTCCTTCGAGTTGTACTAGGATTACGTACAGGTGTTGTGCTCCTTTGAGTGGGTGTACTAGCTCTGGGTACAGGTGTTGTGCTCCTTTTAATGGGTGTACTAGCTCTATGTACTGGAGTGGGGATTCTTGCTGCTGGCGGTGGCAGTGGTTCAACCTATAATACAGAAAAAATATGAATTTATCTCATATATACTTGACCTGGTAAGTTTGCACCCAAGAAGGGTTTATAGCTTCATGTAAATTACACCTAGATTTTACATAAATATGCTGGATTGTTTAATATTAATCCTTATCTTGGAACAAAAGGTGAGGTCAAGTAACTTTCACACCAGTTTTTGTGCAAGTGCCACCTGCAATTATTTTGTTTATTTTCAATTTTTCATTTATTCTATAGTTCAATTTGTGTTGTGACTGAAAAAATTACAAAAAAACAATCATTTTAAAGCAGACTGCATTGAATATTTGGTAACAAATTTTAGTTGAATATACAGTTACCATCACCTAATCTAACCTAACCCTTGGCTATTGTTGGAAAATTCCAAATTCATGAACTATGGTAAGTTTCAGATACTGCAAATGTTTTATATCTTCCTGCGAGTACTACTAACATTGGGTGCTATCTACAAAGAGTAAATAAATAAAGGACCTGGTAAAGAAAATAACCTCTTTAGAAGCAGTCCTTCCATGGAAGGTTCTAGAAGGCTGAAGGCGCCTTTTCGGGGAAGTGAAGCTCTTCGCACGAGTGTACATAGGGGTTACCATATTTGTGCTCCTTAGAGGCATCTCATTGGCCGATTTTCCCCCTTCGGCTCGGTTGCTTCCTACTGATGATACTTCTTTTACCTCAACCTCAGAAAAATCAACACAATTATCCTTATCAATTTCCACATAGGGTTCTATAATTCTTTCACTGCCGTCAATCTTTCTTCTTGGTTTATCCTCATAAACTAAATGCTCTTCATCGTACGGATCGGTATCGTCTGTGCTGATACTGATTGGGGAAGTTTTGAGGCACACTTGGAGCAGGTACGGCTGGAGCTGAGGATGCCTGAGTAATTGGCTGGCCTGAAAACAAAGGACAGGAACTTTATATCAGTTACTTCTAGTCTTCTTCCTACTAAAAGTATCTTAACCCTTGTCAATGCAGAAAGTATCTTATAGCTCCTCTAGAGCATGAAAAGATATCATAGATACCCCTCTATCAATTTCTTTGTTTGAGTACACAAAATATCCCCTATAAAATCAGTTGCATAGATCTGGATAGTGGAGGATTGCTCTGCACAACTTTGAAATAATTGAACCAGGATGGGTCATTGGAAAACAATTAATGCTTTATAGGGGTCTGAAAGGTACATTACAATGTAATCCAAGGTTAGGCATTACCCTTGTGATCCTCATATTTGGAAGGATTGAATGAATCACCCCTATAATATTTTTGTTTTAGGACTGATTGGAAAGCAAGAAAAAATAAATATTAGTATGATGAGATAAAAAGAAGGGGCATACACTTGGTCTTTGATCAGGGTTCTTACGGAGCATGCTTTTAATGAGCCCCCGGCTACCATGAAAAAAAATATATATATAGGTAGTTAAAATCTTATTAAAAAAATAAATTGAGTATAACTGATATGGCAGTAAAATTTAAACTAGTGGAATGTGCTTTTACAATGCACTGGAGTATGTGGATGGCAGAGGTGCAATTATCGATCTGTTAATTTTGTTTATCAGTGCCCCCATATCCTGCTCACAAAAATTCAAGAAGCAGATAGAACATTTAGACCAAAATTTTCATGTCAAGCACAAGTAAATCTATGATTTTAAATGATTGTAACTTGCGGTATAACCACCCAATTTGGGCACTTTAGGGCTGTTCTAAAGCGCCAACGGTTGGATTAGTTTGATGGAATAGATTACATTACAACTCTGATCAATTTCTCCTTCTAGGAACCAGCAAGTTTACTTGTTTATATGATTCAGTAGTTCAACTAATATGAAAGCTCGGTTGTTTGAAATACATGCAAATTGAAACTATCAAAAATTGTCATTTTTTATTTCTAACTAATTTAAACAATCAACTGATTTGCAGGATGAGACAGAAATTTTAGAATACTAATTTTTCCAACTTACGAATGCTTTGAATGCATGCCTCTGAGCAGTCATTTCATATATACAGCAACCTAAATTTAATAAAAAAACAAATACAATATTGCAATTCATAACAACTATAATAATAAAAAAGATCAGTCAACTAACACTCATCAAAAAATATATTAACTTACCTAGAGACCATATGTCAGATTTGCTTCCATAAGGAATATCAGCTAGAAGTTCAGGGCACATATAACTTGGGGTGCCCACAACCTAAATAGGGAAAAGAGTGACCATATTAGCAAAAATCAAATATTTAGATAACATTATTTCAACCAGTGTTTAAAAGGCAGTTTGAATGTCATGCGGAAGGACACTGCATATTGCATATGCAGGTTTATATGCGGATTATTCTTTTAATTTTACTATCATACAAGTAAAAATATTATAGAAATACAAATTGTCTACTAAGAGACTAAACAATATTATCAGAGTTTTGAATACTGATTTTAATTAATTAGAACTAAACCACACTCTAAAACAAAGTTATGCAACTTAGTATTACTAATAGTACTATAGTAGTATTACTAATAGTACTATAGTAGTATTACTAAGATGATTAATCCGCAGGGGAATTTCATGTATACCCCTCAACATCTTGGAAATTACATATTTCCCCCAATCTAAAATTCATAAAAATAATTTTTACCCTTCTGAACTTCAAAAACTCACAAATTTACCCATTTTAATATCTGTTCTACTAAAACTCTTAAATTTATGAAGTACCCATTTTCCCCTTCATTAAAAATAAAAACTAGTAGCAAATTTTAGAAAAATGTTAGTCTTCAAATTGGTCGGTTTTCAAGGGCAACTGGGTCATTTCTCTTCTTCTACGCTTACACAAGCATATACCTAAATGTCATTGTATAAGCGTCAGAAGTAGAAAAATGACGCATTTGCCCTCGGAAACCGTCCAATTAGAAGACTTGACATTTTTCTAAAACATGTTACATATTTTTTTATTTTTTTGATGAAGGGTAAAATGGGTACTTCATAGATTTAAAATGAGTTTTAATAGAAAAAACATTAAAATGGGTAAATTTGTGATTTTTGAAGTTTAGAAGGGAAAATGTGATATTATGAATTTTAGAGGGGGAAATATGTAATTTCCATGTTTTTGAGGGGTATACATGAAATTCCCCCATTATCCGCATACTGCATAGACAGCGGTGTAACTAATATGCATTCTGCATATTTAAATTAGCATATTGTCAACCACATTATTTTTTAGTACATGTTATTGACTGCATACATACATGTGGCCGCATATGCGGTCCATGTGACTGCATTTTAAAACAATGGTTGGTATAATTTTCAATATATGTTAATGATTGTAGAAAGAACTTTTGCAATTTACACCCAATATGTTGTAAGATTTGAGTTGTGGCCAGTACATTTAAAAGTATTATGTAAAATTAGATGTCATCTAAGCATTAATTATTAACTAGATTGCACAATGATTTATTTAAAATTGACTGTTTCCATTTGGTTTATTAATTATTAGACAAATTCATCACTACATAGTGGAATATAGCTGTCCTATCCTCTTCAAGATGAATTGAAATAATAATATGTATACAGAGTTTTCTAAACAATTTAGGGCACCTTTGCAACAAATCATATATTTAGTTGATTTTTATTTCCACAAGACAATTATAAGTATTGAATAGGAAAATTATATGGTCTTGATAAACTCACAGAACAAGCCAAATCATCTGATGTGAGCACCTTAGCAAGACCAAAATCACCTGAAGGTTATTCCAAATTAAAAATAAAATAAAATATTTAACATGATAACATCTAAGTCTCTGATTGCAGCATTCAAGGAAGATAATAAGCTGATTTGAAAAGAAAAAATGACATACCGAGCCTAATATTTTGGTCCTTCGTAAGAAATATATTTGAGCACTGAAAGATTATTGCAAGGGTCACGATAAATACTGTGAAATTTTTTTTGTACAAATATAAAGAGGAAAGCAGGGACTTATTTCCAAACCTTCACATCTCGATGGAGAATATGGTTTGAATGCAAATAGTCAAGCGCCATTAGGAGTTGTACTAGCCATTTGCACAGTTTCTGCATAAACCAAAATAAAAACAAGCATGATGAAATTATAAAGATACATTAAAATGTTATAAGGAACAAAAAGGAAATCTTATACAGAAAGAAAAAGAAATTGCTATACGAAATTTCAGTACAATTTCGATAATTTAGTTGATTTTAAATCTGTGTTCTTTCTACTAATTACTCAATTAAGCAATTGCAAATAATCAATACATTGTACCAATCAATACGCCAAATAAGGCAATTTTTTTAAGAAGAAAAAAACTGAGATAATAAATAAAGCAATTAAAATTAAAACCTCTTCAGGAAACAAGATTCCATTTGCCTTTTTAATAGCCTCTGTCCTGTTCAAAGAAGAAAAAAACAATGAATTGGGGATTTCCTATTTTTCATTTGCTCATTATCAAGTAAAGAATCTAAACATTAGAAATATTTTAAAAAGAATACATGTCTCCCCCCTCGCAATAGCCTATTACAATGCACACATAGCAACCCTGAAAAAATAACCATAGATTGGTATGAAATGATATACATCTTACAATTTCAAACAAGTTAGGAACTTAGGTGCTACATTTACCTTTTCTACCCATGCTTCTTTATACTCCACAATAAATGGGCATCTCACTTTGGCAATAAGCTCCATCTATAAAGCAAACAACATGTCACACAATGAAGGTCAAATTAGGTACACATTAAATCATGTAATCTCGTCATTAAATGATGCAAAATTTACAAACAAAAACAGATTAAAGCACAGAAAAATTGAAAAGCAACTTCATTTAAGCACCGCCATTTATGAGAGTAATATCACTTCTAACTTCTAAGCCCTCTAAACCCTTTTACACTTTGACTTTTTCTCTTGTTTTTAGTTGCCCTCGTTTAAACAAAAAAAGGGGGGAATTTCATTTATTCCTCTCAAAAACCTTGAAATTAGGTATTTCCCCTCTAAAATTCATAATATCATATTTACCATTCTAAATTTCAAAGACTCACAAATTTACTCAGTCTATTGACTTTTCTATTAAAAGTCCTTTTAAATTTATAAAATATAAAATACATATTTTTACTTTTTCTCTTGTTGTTAGTTTCCATTGTTTAAAACAAAAAAGAAACTCATTAGGCACAAAATAAGTAGCAAAATTAAAGAGAAAAAAATGTACCTCCTGGTGAGCCGAACGCCTACACCGATCAGTTTGCCGAGCAAGACGAATCTTTTTCAAGACATACCTGCCAGAGATTACAAAAATGTCATTGATAATTATTTTCTAAACTAAGCCAATTTTCAAATAAGGCACCAAAACTTTAAAATTTAGGCTATTTCCGATCTCTTAACCTCTTCCTTTCAAGTCTGTGTCTCACAAGAAGAGCTGAGCCAAATGCCCCTTTTCCTATCTGCTCCAAAACCTCATATCGTTCCATGATTTCTTAACTATACTGCAATACAAAGTAATTAGTCAATCGAAAAGGCTTTCCTATCATATAAACATAATTATTTTAGTTTACTACAGCGCACATGAACAGTAAAAATGCAATTAGAAAACCTCATGCAAAGAAGGAAACTCATTTACAATTGGGACCTAACATTTTGCTAATCATAACTCAGAGAATTTGCCCACAATCAATCGCACTTATGTGATTAACGATTTCTTTTAAGTTTAGATTGTGCATGTGTCAGTATCTGAAATTTTCTGTCAAAAAAAAACAAAGAAAGAAAGCAAACACATGCTTGAAAAGGAAATTTGTTAATTGCAATGATACCAGAAAACAAAGAAGAAAATCCATAATGAAAGATAGGCTTACTGGTGTTTCTTTCTAAAACTTGTTAGAATTTATTTTGGAGATGCCATGGCTCGTGAAGGACATCAAATATGATCGCTTCTCTTTCTCACATTTCTGGATGGAGAGAGAAGGAGAGAAGGAGAAATTGAGAAGGCGCCAAAACAGACAAATAAAGCGGCGATAGACTCTGGATTTCAAAATGGAAAAGAGTACAAAATTGAGAAAAAGAATACAAATAAAATGGAGGAGTCGGAATCGTGCGGGGGTGCGCAGTAGAGAAGTGGGAAGGGGATATGAAACAGAAATTCGCATCCTCTGAGATATCTCAAACTTTGCGTGACTTTATGGAAAATCTCAACCATTCAAATAAGTTCTACACGAATCTCAAAGCAAAAATAATACTGGCCCCCGCGCTATCTCCAAATAGGCACCGGACACGTCGGTCACGCAAAAGTTGAGATATCTCAGAGGATACGGACTCATGAAACAGGTGGTGGGGTAGAGAGGTGGGGATTGTTTGTGGTAAAACATGTACATCAAATTATGTGGTTGGTTCATCTTGGATAACTCTTTACACTTTGGTTAATAGTTTGAGAGGATGTCGTATTCAATCAATGAATTAGTAGATAAACTGTATCATTATTGTTAATAAATAAAATTTATTTAAAATTTTGTGAAAGGTGTGAAAGATGTTAAGATATCAAATGTCAGTAATTTGTCAATAAGATGCAATTTGTTGGAATGCTCCTGTTCTCAAAATATTGAATAATTTTGTAACACAACGGTGTGCTTCTTTTCAATGAAAAAATGTACACGCATTTTCTTTCTTTTGACATTCTTTATAACTTGATTTAAAAAAAAAACACTTGACAGCAAAATACTAAATTTCAAGTTATTTTGAGAATTAATAATAAAACATAAATATTACGAATAATTTATAACTGATAAAAAACATCGACGTTTATTTTGAGAATTAATAAAAAACATTGAATAATTTTGTTACTCAAATAAAATACAAAACTAGTATTTTCGCATTACCATTATAGGCATTAAATTGTTACACTTTTTATAACTTTTATATATATTCAGTATTTATATAAAAGAAATTAATCAATATCATTATATGTAAAAGTAGATTTGATCTTAATTTTAAAAAACTATTTACATTCACTTGAGGAAGCAAAAGGTCATAATGCTATTATTATTTATTTATTTTAAAAAATTGATATGTTGCAAATCTGTCGATAATTTTAATAAAAATAAACATGAAGCCCTATAACTGAGAAATTACTCATGAAATAGAATTCAGATGTTTCAATTATTAGTATCTCCATTATACCTCTATATTTTCAAATCGTTAATAACAAAAAATTTAGATTGATAATAACTAATATCATCTGTATTTTTTTTTTCACGTGACAAATTAAAGTATGACATTTCAAAAATTAGCGTTCAAAGAACACGATACAAAAACTAAAAATAGAGACATCGGAACCATCATTCTCGTGATGAATAAGAAATATATATTTATACAAATATTAGGATCCGTTACATCCTATACGTAATTAAATTGCCACAGAAGATCCTCAACAAGAAATCAAATTTAAGGTGAGCTGAAGACAACTGCATTTCTTTTGCTTTTGTTCTAAGAGAAAAGCAGATAACACCAAATGACAATCTTGGCTTACCTTGTTATTATAATTTTTTTCTTAATATTTGCTTACCTTGTTAGCTTTTAGTTAATTTTATAACCATGTACTTCTTAAAGATATTATTACATAGTCAAACAAATGTTTCTGCTCCAACTAAAAGTGCTGAGCTTGAGCTTGATGTATAAAAAAATTTGATTGGATGTCAAATAAATAAATTAATGTGTGGATGGCATGTTATGTTATTTACAATAGAGATTTTGCAATGACTTTTTATTTCTTATTTATTTGATTTTTCATATCGTTAGGTTACACCCGTTTATATATTAAATTATGAATTTTAATTCGAAGGTGTCTTCTGCCTACATTTTGTGATTGGTTATGCTTAGAATATATATTTTTTAAGAGCAGGTTGGGGTCAAATATTCATTTGAATTTCTACTGAATCAAAGACTAATTTTTTTTTTTTTAGGTAAGGTGGTAACGTGCCATCTTACAGATTTTCATTCATAAAAAGATTTATTTACATAAGCCCTTGGCAATAAAAAGAAAAATACCGAAAAAATAAATTGCCGGAAGACTGATTTTCATTTGAATTTCTACTGAATCAAAGACTGATATTCGTCATGCTTAAATAATGCAACTGAAAATAATAATGAAGAACAATTTTTAGCAGATACTGCTCAGATGAGCGTCAGAGGAGAATGCTTAGGTTGGGAAAAAGGGTAAGAGAATGAAAGATCAAATTTATTTTGATTTATAGTTGTATTTTTATTCATCAAGCGCTAAAAAAATTAAACCCATGCGTTTTTTATCAGAGATTTTTACCAAGTTGCACTGTAATGGAATCAGCATTTTTACAAAGAAAAATGAGGTATTTTCACCTTTTTCCTATTATATTTTTTTATAAAAACCTTTTTTCTATTATATATTGCCAGTAAATATATATATTTTTCAGATTGGTCCTTAGGCTACCCTACAACCACGGCAAATTGCCTAAGGCCTAAGGCAACTAATCACTAGTGAAAACATAAATTATAAATTATAAATAAACAAACAAATAAATAAGAATAAAATAAGAGAGAAATAAATGTTTCATAAATTATATGGTAGTGTGTGTTTTAAAGGAGCCATCAAATTTTATAACGGACATGAGTTCAGTAACCAATCCAAAAGATTAGTTGAGATTTCTATTGTCAACAAGTCTATATATATACCAAAGAAATCTTATTTCTTAAATGCAATGTATCTTCTGTCCAAAAAAGAAAAATATTTTGACGATTAATATTAGATTTTTTTTTTTTTGTTCCTCACAATTGGGTAGATGGTTTCATCAAAAACTCAATATGAACCACTGGAGGAGAAATACATGCTTGATTGACCATAGAAAGGATCATTAAATTTTCTAACCAATTAACACATAAGCGAGCATATATTGATATAAAATAAAATATATAATCATGTTTTTTAGTAAGAACAGGATTCATGCTTCTAATTGATTAACCGCAATTGGTTAATATATAATGAATCTGGCTAATATACTACGCGTAGCATAGAGGGTCTCCGTGCTACGGCTCAATATTTTAGTTTTCAAAATCCTAAAGGTCGATCCGAACCGTTCAACATGATCTCCATATGAATATGTACTTGCAAACCAAATTTTACATTTTTAGAATTTTTTTACTATTTTTTTAGATAGGTAGAAAATCACTTGATTTGAAAATTCTCTACCATTCAGATTAAGTGATTTTCTACCTATCTAAAAAAATTCTAAAAAATATAAAATTTGGTATGTAAGTACATATTCATATGGAGATCATGTTAAACAGTTTGGATCGACCGTTAGAATTTTGAAAACTCAAATATTAAACCGTAGCACGGAGACCCTGTATACTACACGTAGCACCGTAGCCACTTCCAATATATATATATAATATATAATAATGTTGCTTATCAAACAGGAAACAAATCAGGAACTCATTCTTTAATGTTCTCCCTACATCAGTGTCTAATATGTGATACAGTAGCCTAATATTTAGAAGCAATTATGAAGATATTCTCTATGATCTCCAATAATCAAATTATGAAGATATTCGCTATGATTTAAGTAAATTATGTATCAAATTCTATGATTCGTTTAATAGATGCCATAGTTACCAAAAAAATTATTTATAGCCTTTCTCTTTTACTAAAATATTGTTTTTACGTCCATCCATTTTACCCTTCCTTCCAATCAGATAAACAATAAGAAACAAATCACACATTCACACGCCCAAAAAAGTAAAAATGTTTGGACAAGGGAGGATTTTTCAAAATTGAAAAGTTAAGTGGCTTCAGTGGGCTTTATCGGCCCAGAGAAATAAAAGTACTGCTACTTTGATTTAGGCCCTGAAATGGGCTGAATAATAATAAGTTTGGTGATATCAGTTAAAGAGTAGGGTAGGCAATCCGTATCCTCTGCATTAACTCAAAAGGGAATCTTTTGAGTTAATGAATTTTAACCGTCTGATTTGAAACGGAGCTAATCCGGCTCGTGCCTATAACATTGGAGGTTCTTTAATATTAGTGCAGATCTAGTTTGCACAAATCTTAAAATAGATCGGACGTTCTAGATTCATTAACTCGAAAGATTCCCTTTTGAGTTAATGCAGAGGATATGAATTCAAATGAGAAATGGGAGCAGTCGTCCGGGAGACCGGAGTAGGTCCGATGTCCATCGGACCTACTTTTAGGTTCAACGAGCATGATGACTGTCCGATCTAACTTAAGATTTGTCCGCACAATAATTGAAACAAATTCGCACGAAATTTGAAGCATTTCGCACGAATCTTAAAGTAGATCGACGGTGATTAAACCATCGAACCAAAGTAGGTCTGATACCTGTCGAACCTACTCTCGAGTCGTCCGGGCTGGGTATTGTGAAGCCGTTTGATCCGCATAAAAATTTGTACGAACAGACATGAGATTCGAACATATCAAATATGCACAAATCTTTGGACAAATCGAATGGCTCTGATTGAACATCAGACTGATTTGGTCCGACGCCCATCAGATGGCCTCCCACGACAGCCGAGAAGGGCTGGAAAATTAAAAAAAAAAAAAACCTGATTTTGGGCTTTAATGGCGTACTCTAATGACTATGATTTAATATCAGTTGGTTGTTTCTCCACTTGAGATTCTTTGTCAGTATTAATAATTTTAGGATCTTAAATAAGGCTCAAATTCAATAAAAACTTGAACAAACACTCAAAACGCGTTAGTAAATTCAATTTAACATAATTTCATGTATTTGTTTGATTTTATACAAGTGATGTATGCACTTGTACACGACAAATGTTATAGGCCATGTTCGGCAATGAGGCTTAGAGCAATAAAGCTTAAGAGTTTAAGCTGTGCTAAGGAGTTATTCGGTTGACAAAAGCTTAAAGTAATAAAGCTTGAAGTGTAAAAAGTTGCTAAGGATGAGCTCTAAGGAGGCATTGTGCTTAAGCCTGGGTTTTTATGAGCTTAAAAATTTGCTCTAAGGAAGCTTAAGAAAGGTGCTTTAAGTTTTTTTAAGACATAATTGTTCGGCTAGCTTAAGCAACTAAGGAGGCTAAAACCTGTCTAAGGAGGCTAAAGCCTCGTTGCCGAACATGTACATAATCTATTGAGAGGATTAAAATGCGCTAATGTTTTCAGGCCCAAATCTACCTCAATATCTAAACCATTTAATATATTTTCAGGTTCGCGCTGCATGTCTCTGTTAGCGAGATCGATTAAGAAAGAACTCTAAAAAAGGTGCTAAATGAGACCAACTTTTAGGCATTTTTTGTTCCATCAAACTCATTCCGCGCTCCATCAAAGCGCATATACAAAACCAGATCAAATATGAACTGGAACATTTTAAGTTTTTAACCCTTCTCGATATATGAACTGCACATCTCATTTGAGGCAATTTCAAATGCTGCAACACTTGTTTGCATAATATATGTTTTTGATTAATTATGGAGTCATTTCAAAGTGATTCAACAATAAAAAAAAACGTGAATACACTCACAAATGCACTATAAATACATTGTAGCAGAATTATTTACATAATTTTTTATTTTTTATTAATATTCACAAAATAAGTTTGTATAAATGTAAATGACACAAAATTTAAACTCTCTCTCAGTTTTGATGGTTAAGAATTTTAAATTTTAACAAAACTGATTAAAGTCATGAACGAACCTTAAGAACGAACTGGATGTACATTCTAACATAATTATACATAATTATTTTTGTATATATCTGACTGATTCCAAATAAACTTATTACTTGAATCTTGACAAGAAGACCCGAATTTTTATTTTTATTTGCGTCACTTGATCCAATACTTTACTTTTGTTCCTTTATAATTTACATTTCTGATCATTTTTTAATGCCACCTTTTACTTCTTTATTATTAGACCAATCAATACCCGGAGATAACTTCTAATGTTGGTCTAAATTTAACTAAAAAAACATTGTGCATACGCGTAAAGAAAAGAGAATAAACAAATTAATTTCAAACTCTCAACCAAACATTCGTTGCTTAGGATTCTCTCAACACAATTGTTCCCCAAATAATGCATTTCAATTTTTATTATTTTGAAACCGTTGTTCTGGCTCCATCATGCAACTATAATCCTAACCACATGCATGATTTGCTTTCCCTAAAACCTCGCAACTAATCAGATAAATGAAATATTGGCATCCTAAAATTAATAGAGATGTATATGTTCAAAATGGTTCAACGACGCAAGGCATTACTTGACCAAATTTACAATAATTTTTTTAATAAGTTTTCATATATACCCCCTGAGAACTCAAGTTTATAAATAGCCCCCACAAAATTTCAAATCAAAACTTTTTGCATTTATTGAACATTTTGATTGTTAACTCACTTTTAAACCGTTAGTTTTGATTTAGGTGGAAGATTCTCCCGAAATTTTTATAGTTAGCACAGAAAAAAAAAATCAAATTAATTGATACCACCCAATATGGGGTATTTCAAATCATACCACTCATGCAGACTCAGTTCGCGCACCAAATTGGTTGGTGCGCGGACTACGCTGGCGCACCAAATATATATATATTTAGAGACAAATAGCTAAAAACGACGACGAAACTTCAAACGGCTATAAAATGGCGCTCGAGTGTCCGATTTCAGCAAATGACCACTTTTCGGAAAGCTTGCGAAAATACGCATGCGTCAGTGCCCGCGATGCCGGATTTCGAAATTCATAATCGCCAAAAAATAAAGGAAAAAGCCTCAAAACTTCAGTTGAAGTTTCCGATTAAGATTTTCATTTCTATTGTTCAATCTACGTAGCTCAGTAAATTAGTTATGTAATGAACTTGTAGAATATCAATTTTTATTATTTTTGGAAATTTTTACTATTTTTTATGATTTATGAAAGATGACACAAAATCAGCGTAATTTAGCATAATTTTGCGTAGTTTAGCGTAATTTAGCGTATTTCATTATAATTAGCATAATTTTGCGTATTTCATTATAATTAGCGTAATTTAGCATATTTAGTTCAAATTTAGTCCAAAATGTTATTTGTTAAACAAGTGCGTTTTATTTTCTATAATTTCACCGTCAAATGTTATGTGTACATATAATTATAAATACCACAGAACAAAATAGAATAGAGCAGAAAAAAAATTCAAACAATTCAGAACAGAACTAAAAAAAAAAATTGGTGTGTCTCCTTAGTCTGCGCACAAGTCACTTTGATGCGCAAACTGAATCCGCATGGGTGGTATGATTTGAAATACCCAATTTGAGTGGTAATCAATTAATTTAATTTTTTTCTGTGCTAACTATAAAAATTTCGGAAGATTCTCACACTTCATGATTTACAAAGAAAACTTTGCTTGTTTCGATGCAGTAAAAATGATAGCAAATAAAACAAATAATTCCATGTGGGCCCCACGAGTAAAAAAATGTAAGAGACGCGTATTGATTCATAATTATCTTAAATAATTATTTTTAATCGTTATGCATGTATAGCCTTATCTACTTTAGCATTAAGAAGTGTAAATGTTTCCAAACTTTATATTTGAAGAAATTTATAAATATAATTGAAAAATTTAATAGTAATCTCATGTTAAGATTATCAAAACAGACCTTACATATAATTCTTTTTGGAATTGTCATGAGAGGAAAAAAAATGACTAAACTAATATTGATTTAATGATTTTTTATAAGTAAGATGGACAAAAGAAAAAACAAGTTCTCTTTTTACGTAGAGAAAGCAAGATTTGTTAATAATGTGCGTGAGATTAATATTTTAAATATTTAAATATGTGCATGAGTTTATGCGAACTTGCTTCATTTAATACATAAATTTGTTTAAGTAATGAAATTTTGAGAAAATTGTAGGCTACTTGCATAATTATAAAAAGTAGACAACTATAAATAGGGCCATAATATTAAAACTACTTATCTGTTTATCAACACAATTTTATCTACATATTTAAATATATAGACAATTTTATCTTTCATTAATTATTTCAATTAAAGCTTCGTTGTATTTCCTAACATCTTGAAGATTTTTAAAGATTTACAAAAGTGAAAGATTTATTATATTATGAAAATGTATCAACATTGTATATATCTAATTAAGAAGTCGATTGTTTTCATTTTCATCATTCAAAACAATATTTTTCAAGTTTTCTCCCTGCTGGTTAGGATATTGATTTTCCATCTATTCAATTAACAAATATAATTAACTACAAAACTTTAATTTCAATTTTGTCATAACATCTTTGATTAAAATAGACATATAGACTATAATATAAAATTTAAGAGAAAAAAATACAAAAATTAAACACTATAGATGAGTTGGTTCATATTACATATTATAGCATGTGTATCATGTTGTTCCTAACGGCACCTAAAAGGAGGAGAATATGGTAACTTAAAGGACCTTAAACGTTTTTTGTGATGGCAGGTAAAACAAACAAACAACCGCAATCAATCAACAATGTAAAGTAAATAGATAGAGTAAGAGAGATTGACACGCGGGATGATAACAGAGTTCGTCTTAAAATGTCTACGTCTCAGGGCAACACAACATCGTCAGTGCGCCTTTTCTAAACAATTCTGAGTCAATGCGTCTTAAAAAGGAGAAATAATTTGAGTCAATCATTTGGTCAGTATAGAGTTTATAAACAATTTCTTAATAAGAAATTTTACTGCATAGTTTCTAAATAATAAAGTCTCCCACATCCTTGAAACTGTATTAGAAACTGCTACATCAGATTAGAAACTCTAATAGTATTAGAAATGTGAATGCTCTAATATCTCAAAACGGAAGAATCCTGAAGTCGATCTCTTATCCAGTGATTGAAAAAAAATTGAATGGGGATATTAATTGCAAGTGTTGAAACGTTGCTTTTAACTACGATAGACATTTGGTCCAAAGAGTAAATCATGCGATTGATACAAACAGTTTAGATTTAGAATTGTTTAAATTTATTAAACTATAAATTATTTGTACAGATTTAACGCATATCGAACAGTTTGAACATTATTTTGGACAATACCCAAAGGGAATTTAGAGTAGGTCCGATGCCCATCGGACCTACTTTGGTTCGATGGGTGTGATGATCATCCGATCTGCATCAAGATTCGTGTGCTCCGCATCAAAATCCGTGCATGTCCGTATCAATTTCCGTGTACATAGATCTTAATGCAAATCGTATGGTAATAAAGCTAATTGAACCTAAATGTAGGTCCGATGCCCATCGGACCTACTTTGGTTCGATGGGTGTGATGATCATCCAATTTGCATCAAGATTCGTGTGCTCTGCATCAAAATCCGTGCATGTCCGTATCAATTTCTGTGTACATAGATCTTAATGCAAATCGTATGGTAATAAAGCTAATTGAACCTAAATGTAGGTCCGATGCCCATCGGACCTACTCCTATCTCACCCAAAGGAGCGTAATGAGAAATACAGGTTAAGTTTTCCAAGGGGCAAAATGATTTTTTCTAAAGAGGCAAAAATAGAGAGAACATATTAGTTGAAAGGACTCGATCAAAGGGATGTGCATGGAGTAGGCAAGGGGTTTCTTTCTTTCCTGTTTACCTTTTGACTATGTCATGTACTTCGAATAAATATTCGCATATTAAAGCATGACAATATAACCATAAAAAATAGATAGTATTAGATGTGATTTTTTTTTTTTCAAAATTTGCGGTTAGTTTGTAGTAGTTGCAATTTTGTGTCATTAATCATTTGATCCGTATCATTGTTAATTTGCAATGATTTTGTTTTTCTCTTTGGCATAATTTAGTTATACCCTAATACCCAACATAAATTTTTTATTTCATAATTATCATCTAAGTATTAATTAACATATAATATTTCCCATAAAAAACATTGATTTCTAGAAAGTTTGACCATTTCTGGTAATAATTGGAAAAGGGTGCAAATAGTTTTAAGCTTCTCTCATTGGTCATTTATAATTTCAGTTTTGACTTTTGACCAAAGACTTCTTTTTTTATTTTATTTTAACTCTCTAATCTCTATTGAGAAAAATAGAAAATGCGACCAGCTTTGACTTTTGACCAAATATGAATTACACGTTATGTCAGTTGTTGTCTAATTAATGTTACTGGTTTCGCATTCTATCAATTCTTTAATTATCTCAATACAAAGCCACCATGTCCGACGCGTAGCACCCTACAGGCTACAGCACATCATTGTCACATTTTTGCGGCGTGTCTATATTCTTTTAAGAGTGATGCTTCTATGGACATAAGGACCTATCTGTAAAATGAACATATTTTCATTTTCAAAGTTCAAACAGTCGATCCGACCGTTCAACATTATCTCCATATTAAAATGTACTTGGAGGTCAAATTTTACATTTTTTTGAATTTTTTTACTATTTATTAAGTATTTTACAAAACTAGTCAAATTCAGACCATTGAATTTTGTAAAATAATTAATAAATAGTAAAAAAATTTAAAAAAATGTAAAATTTGACCTCCAAGTACATTTTAATATGGAGATAATGTTGAACGGTCGGATCGACTGTTTGAACTTTGAAAATGAAAATATGTTCATTTTACAAATAGGTCCTTATGTCCATAGAAGAATTTGCCTTCTTTTAATATTTAGAAATTTGGTTTAGAGGTCATATATGATATATCACTTTTATTAATTTGAATTTTGACGTGTAACATGATATTTTATTAAAAATTAATTCATTTTAGGGTCAAAATACTCATTCTATCTACTACTATTTCGTCCTTTATTAAGAATTATAATTTTTTAGTACATTTTGATCAATAATAATAATAATAAGGTTGAATTTCATGTATACCCCTCAAAAACTTGGAAATTACATATGTCCCCTCTAAAATTCATAATATCATATTTACCTATCTAAACTTCAAAAACTCTCAAATTTATCTATTTTATTGTCTTTTCTATTGAAACAAATACGGATACAATTTAATTAGTATCGGTCAATATCTAATCCGTTTACACTCCTAGTATGAGTTGATTGATATCCGATCCGTTTACACTCCTAGAATCTGAATCCTCCCAGGTACGTAACTCAAGCAAATTTAATTAGTATGGGCAGTATTACTTGTGCTTTGAGATTCTTGCCGAGATAAAAAAACGATTCTGGACCGTCCGTTTCCAATTTGCTTGAGTCAGGTGGGGTTATTCGAATTCCTCTGTACAAGTTTATCACGCGTGTTATGGATTTGTCCAAAACTCCAAATATCTGAATGCATTGACCATATTATAACTCTAAATGGACCATGTCATTAATTGGCGAATCAAGGGACCATCTATTCTGGGAATGTCGAATGGCACAGGATTTTTGGAGGGACTGCTAGCATCGGTAAACATACCGGCCCCGCGAGGAATACTAACCATCACAGGGGCGTGGTGGAGGCGAAGGAAAACACTATCGGATCAGGTCAAGTTGAGATGAGATGTAGCTTGGGCAGCATGAGTATGGTCACTATGGAAGGAGAGGAATAGTAGGATTTTCTCGCAGGACCAAAAGCTGACACAAAGATTAATAAATGAAGCAACTGAACAAACACGGTTGTGGATTACCAATAGTTAGTAAAAGATTTGTACGTGGGAGAATGGGAACTAACGACCAAACAAGGTCATTTGCTGTATTAATTAGTGTTTTATTTACGAGCTGAGATTGTGTATCTATATAGCATTTGCCCTCTAGAGAGAGTCTGTAAATAACTTTTTTTATTAATATATTGACAGCCGACAACTTGCCAACTGTCCTTCAGAAAACACAGTGCGCACAAGAATAAAAGATAACTAATGGTGTGATGTGATACGTCCAAGAAGATAATGTTGTAGACCAATTGACAAGAACCTAATTATAATTAATTACCTAAATAACAAGGTTAATTACCCCATCAAAGAACGATTTGCTATGTAAATAAATTAAGGTCACCAACTCCGCTCATGCAAGTATATATGCAACCTTCATTCTACACAGCAATTTACCATGGTGAAATGTTTGCAATTATTTAGTTATTATTTCTTCGTATTCACCCCCAAATGTTTCGAAAAAGTATTTCCTTAATCATTTGAAGACAAATTTCGAATAAACATCCGTGACAGAACTGGTAGCAGGGATGTAAAAAATGTCACAGTGTGACCCGAAACGTTACGAAACGGTACAATTTTGTTTCGATACAGCACATCACACTACGGTTTTGTGTCGTGACTCATGTTTTGTGTGTCAAGTCTATTTGTTTACCGTGATCACTCTTAGAAAAAATAACACAACACGATATTAAATGCAAATCGGCCTGGTCACAACACGACATAACATGTCACCAAATGTAATTATATATGACCAAAACAAAATAGAATTTATGCCATCATTTATTCCGAAGAATAACATATATAATTCAAGCAATGAATTTATTTTTTACACATAAATATTTTTATAATATTTCTTTATTTTATAATTGTTTACAATATTTTCATTTTTTTTCTGGTTCTAACTTTTTTCTTCTTTAAACAAAATTAAAAGTTTGAAAAAATAATTAAACGCGATAAAATGTGACAAAACGTACTAATGTCACATACTTGACAAGTTACATTATGTTTGGTCACAGTGTAACTTGACCACAGCACGACTAACTTGTCGCAACCATTTACGTACCGTGATCATTCTGCAGTTTTGGTCATGACACAATATAACAATTGAAAACTTAATTTGGTCACGACACAAAACGTGACCCAAGTCACGGTGTGATTGGCCATGAAACAGCACGACACATATTTACACCTCTAAGTAGAAGTTTAAATTATTGGGAGAATTTCATATATGCCCCTCAAAAATCTTAAAATTACGTATTTCTCATTCTAAATTTCATAATATCATATTTATCCTTCCTTCTAAGTTTTAAACACTCACAAATTTACTCAATTTATTGACTTTTCTAATTAAACTCATTTAAATTTATAAAGTACTCATTTTATCTTTTATTTAAAAAAAAAAAATTGTTCAAGAGAAATATTTAGTTTTCTTATTGAACGGTTTTGAAACAAATTGTTAATTTTTTTACTTGCAATGCACACAAAAGCATATACCTAAATGTATGTCATTGTATACGAATCACAAGTAAATAAATAAACCATTTATTTTTAGAAACCAATTAGTGTATATGAATCACAAGTAAAGAAATAAACCATTTATTTTTAGAAACCAATCAGTTAGAAGAAGAAATATTTTACTTAGACTACATATTTTTATTTTCTAATAAAAAATAAATGAGAACTTTTTAAATTTAAAATGAGTTTTGATTGTACCAACTAATTGCTATTAACATGTACCACATTGATTTTTTTAGAACCCAGTGCTATATGTTTTTTTTGCCTTTCTCTGAAAATTCAAGATTTAAAGTTTAATTTGCAAATATCAAGAAGTCAGAGTTAAAAAATTTATATGGACATTCTATAAAGCACAGGATCCGACAGCCTTCTAAAAATTATAATATCTAATATTTAATAAAGGATGGTTCAAATGTCTCCATTTTGTGTGCCTCTATCATGCTTTCATTTTTAAAAACGTTAATAACTCAAAATTTAAAACTTAAAAGTCAAAATAAAACCGTTAAATATGATCTACATAATTTTATCTAATAATGTGTAAAAAGTTATGATATTTCAACTTTGTTTTGGTTGTCATCAAGAGTTTGTAAAAACGTACTAATGTGAATAATTTATATACGTTGATTTTTAACTTATCGATTCACATAAAAATAAAATCAAAATGTAATAATTTTTTATGAGCACATAGAGACAATAATATAGATCACATTTAACTGTTTTATTTTAACGTTTATGATTTAAATTTTGAGTTATTAACGTTTTAAAAATGGAGGCATGTGGAGGCACAAAAAATAAAGGCATTTGAACTCTCTATTTAATGGAATCAGAGTAGGTCCGATGCCCATCGGACCTACCTTGGTTCGATGGTGTGATGACCATTCGATCTACATCAAGATTCGTGTGATATGTATCAAAATACATGCAAATCTGTATCAATTTCCGTGCGCATAGGTATTGATGCTAATCGTACGGTCCTAAAGCTAATTGAACCTAAATGTAGGTCCGATGTCCATCGGACCTACTCCTATCTCCTATTTAATATCGTCAATAATTCGATTAAGCTTTGCGATGAACATAATGTCATAATTACATTTCGCTTTTGTTTAAAGATCATTCACTAAATGATTAGTTAAAAGCTAGTGATAGATAACCAATGAGATTAAAAATTCAATGATTGGCTAGAATGTCATCCGAGCACATCGCTTTTTTAACTTTCGCTTTGTATTGAAAAGTTGGACAAGTTGGAGGCAACAAGGGATTGGTCGCAATTCGCAAGTGGCAAGTAGGCAACTGCTCTTGAGTGAACAAATTAATATACAAATGAAAAGAACTGTTTATTTTTTCAGAATCTCAGTGCACTTCGATAAAGGAATTAAGTGGAATTGGATAATAATAGGAGGCTTCACGTGGGCTCCGGATCCCCTCAAGTAACTCAATTTTTTTGAGTTTTGGATCGGGATCGTCCGAATCGAATCCGTCGCTCGAGATTGTCTCGGAATTCAAACATGTCTCTCGAAATGCGTGCACTCCACTTTAGTTGGATGGTCACAGATTCGAATCGGACGGTTCTGATCCAAAATCTAATTTTTGAGTTAATTCACTAAATCTGAATTCCTTCACGTGTGTCTCTGCATATCGATTGATGCACAATACAGGGGTCCTAAACGAATACTAGGACTATCTTTGGAAATTGCCGGCACCTATGAAGGTTAAGATCTTTGTATGGTTAATGATGGACGACAAGATTCTGACGCAGGAAATACTGCTCACGAGAGGATGTACAATACAATCGGGATGTCAATTGCGCCGTTCGCATAACACAAAAACAAGATATCATATTATGTGGAAGTACGTCTACACAACAAACTTTTGGAGAGGGATTACAGCCCACTTCAACCTCCTCAATTGTCGGGGCTGAAGTATCACTAAGGTCTGAATACGAGTTCAACAATCCTTGTCACCATGGGCAAAAAAAAATTGGAATGCGGCCTCGGTAGTAGGTGCCTGGGCCCTATGGCAAGAAATGAATAGAAAATTTTTTTCGAACAAAAGACATTATGTGAATCAGTTAATAAATAGACATCAATGGAAGCCATTTCTTGAACGCGATTCACATAAGACTCAACTAAGAGGAGGCTTCGCGGGAGAGTATTGCATACTCGACAATCTTTTAGTTTGAGCTTTTTATTTCTTTGTAGACTACACTGCGGAGTAAGCAATTTAGATTTTGTAAATATTTCAAAAAAAAATATTATTCAATATATTGTTGACGATAATTTGTCGTTAACTTTAAAAAAAATATTTAAACAAATATTTGAAACAAGCAATCATATGCGCAAATCCACACGGGTTAAATAAATAAAATAAATACTAAAAAGTAGCCGACAGAGAGTAAAGGCATGGGGTCCACTAGCACCAACTTTTCTTTTTAGAAACTACAAAATTAAATTATTGAAAACAAGATGATTTGTTTTCTTTTATAATGTTACAGGTAAGACCGAACCAATAGTGATTCATATCCTTTACATTTATGTTACTCGGATACTTGGCTCCGTATCTGTATTGGACACGTATCCGATACCAAACGCGCCTGATACGACACCGATACATATTTAATACGCCAGCTGGCGTATCCGCCTACGTGGCGTATCCTTACTCGGCTGATACGGTCGCCGATACTCTGTTGACACTCCAGGATACGACAAATAACATGTGGATATGGCGGAACACCCGTGAGCCGCGACTGTGAACCGGCCCGCACCCGTGAGCCGCACAAACACTGGCGCTCAATAGAGTATTTTTTGGTGCCCAGCGGTATTCGAAGAGGGGACCTCTCCCAAGAGAACCAAAATCTTTACCACTCCGCCACAGTTTCACTTGTGTATTATTCCAATAAATCTAGTATTTAATATATACTTAGATTAAGACTTTAATTTTTTATAATTTGAGCCTTTAATTAAATATTTTATGATTATCTAAATACAATATATAAATAATAAAAAATAATATATATAGTGAGTGGCTACTCTACTTGCATAAGCATATGAAGGCATATGCTTATAAGTCGTTTTTGTGTTTTCGAAGTCCAAATAGTCGATCTGAAGTGCTCAACATGTTCTACATATTAGAATGTGCTTGGAGATCAAATTTTACATTTTTTGAAATTTTTTTACTATTTTAAAAAAAAAATTCAAAACAGTGTTTTAATATGACAAAAAAATCTAAAAAAAAAAATTTGAAAACACTGTTTTGAAAAATTCTAAAAAAATAGTAAAATTTTTCCAAAAAATGTAAAATTTGGTCTCCAAGCACATTCTAATATGGAGAACATATTGAGCACTTCAAATTGACTATTTGGACTTTGAAAACGTAAAAATAACTTATAAGCATATGCCCTCATATGCTTATGTAAGTAGAGTAGCCAACCTCTATATATATATATATATATATGAGTCCGACTAGGCTACTCCATGGAGTAAAACGACTTGGTACTCCACGCCATATCTTCATTTTCAAAGTTCAAATAGTCGATTCGAACCTTCCAACATGTTCTCCATATTGAAATGTGCTTGGAGACCAAATTTTACATTTTTTGGAATTTTTTTACTATTTATTAAGCCACTTTGAAAATCTGAAAATCCTTATGAACAGTAAAAAACAGTAAAAATTTCTGGACCGCCGGATCAGTGATTTTCAAAGTGGCTTAATAAATAGTAAAAAAATTCCAAAAAATATAAAATTTGGTCTCCAAGCACATATCAATATGGAGAACAACTTGAGCGGTTTCGATCGGTCGTTTGGATTTTCAAAATGGAAATAATGAGGCGTGGAGCACCAAGTCGTTTTACACCATGGCTTAGCTAAGCCCAACACTATATATATATATATATATATAATTGGCGTATCGTATTCAGAATTTTTGAAAATTGTCGTATCGCCGTATCCGTATCGTATCCAATATGATACCCGTACCCGTATCCATGCAACATAGCTTTACATAAACGCACTATTTGAGTTTAAATATGATCATTCGTTACATATGAGCACGAAATTTAAATGGGTCTGTGCATTACAGGTTTCGGTCAAATTGGTCTGAATTCTAATTGAACGACCTGAAACTAAATTCAAAGAGTGTGTTAAAGCATAGAATATGGTCTTAATAATTTTCATAAATTGCAACATGTTTTCATTATATAAAATTTAAAAATTATTGAAACCAAACTATTGTTTGGTTCCCAGCAACGGCCGTAAAATACGCGACAGGCCTCTTTCACCCGAACCTCATTGGAAAGAAGCCAATGAGACCGAACTAATTAGGCCGCCATTGGGAGAGGCTAATAGGGCCAAATCATTCCATTGATTTTCCACACTGTGTTGTTGTGAGTGTGATAAATTGTGAAAATTAGTGAGACCAAAACCATTGATTGAGTCTCATTAATTGTCCGCATTGTATGATTGTTACTATGAGTAGAACTAGGGTGCTCCTAAGTTCACCAAGCTCTTCGTGAGCGCGACTCTAAAACCTATCGAATCGACTTCAAACGATATTTTCAAACCGTTAGATGTTCAATCTATATTAAAATGTGCTTGGAGACCAAATTTTACATTTTTTGGAATTTTTTTACTATTTATTAAGATGGTTTGAAAATCGCTGTTTTTATTAAAATTCTGCACCATTGGAAAACAGCGATTTTCAAACCATCTTAATAAATAGTAAAAAAATTCCAAAAAATGTAAAATTTAGTCTCCAAGTACATTTTAATATAGATTGAACATCTAACGGTTTGGAAATGTCTTTTGAAGTCAATTTGATAGGTTTTAGAGTCGCGCTCACGGAAGGGCTTGGTGAGCTTAGGAGCACCCTAGTTCTACTCTTGTTACTATAGTAAATTGTTGAAATCAATAGATCCAAACTATCAGTTCAGTTTCATCCATTTATTAAAAAATTATCCATCTTCCATCCGACAATTTAATTTTTTAGTTTCTAAAAGTAAAATAAAAACTGTGACTAGTACATAGTAAAATAATAGCGAACTGTTGATGGATGGCGATTGATGGATCAGACCAACGAAAACGCGCACGCAGTCAACTCCTACTGAAATCTCGTCTGATTGCAACCCTGATTTACAAAGAAAAAAACAAAAGAAGGTAAGCTTGGTTCAAAACTATTCAGCAAACTATACCTTCAAATCATGTTTGGTTGGGCCGTTCAGGGATATAGTCAAAGAATAAAAGAGAATAACTCTTATTCTCCGCACTTATTATTCGATTAAATAATTTAATTGGCCTCACCATTCTATTTTTAAAGAAAAAATGATTTAATTTTATTTGATTAGGTACGAGCTGAATTTTAATTGACCCGCCAAGTACATATTTGTTTTGAATTTTAGAAAATATATAGGTTAAATTTAGACCCAACCGCATAATATAATTAAATTTATCTCTCCTAAGAAGAGCTCAAAATTATATTTTAGATAAACATAATTTTGAAAATGAATAAGCATTGTTGAATTTGTTTATCATTTACTTTGCTAAAAATAATTGTTTATTCATTATAATATTAATTAACAGTGTTCTTTAATGAATTATATTTTTAATATTAGTACAAATATATCGTGTGTTGGTAATTATTATTTCACTGCTACATATTTATGCTTATTATGTAAGTGTAATGCTAAATATTAACACCTACATAGTCTGGTATTTACACTTCAATTGTTGAATCAAATAGGTTGCTCTTCTTTAAGAAAAATAGATTTATGTTTTTCTTCATCTCAATCATTCAAATATTTTCAACAGTTCATATTTATTTGTTCTATTACAATCTGAATAGAAAGAACAAAAAAAAAATCAGAATTGTTGAAAAAAATTGAACAGTTGGATAAAGAAAGACAGCTTCCTGTTTTTTTTAAGAAGAGCAGCAGATGCTGATCCTTTAACTGTTCGGTGTTAATATATATAAATTTAGATGAAATTTGCACCATTTAATAATTGAACCTCTTAAAATTTAATTACGAATATATTAAAAAAAACAAAAATATGAAATAAATGGTGACATTTAAGCATTTTTATCTAAAAATGACAAAAAAAAACGAGGAAATACGTGTGCTAAAAATGGTAGGGAAAAATGTTTGCTAAAAAGGAAAGGCAAAAAGGTCACCAAAGATTAAAAAAAAGGGTATTGAGTAGAACGATTGAAAAATAAAAAAGATAATTCTCTTACTAATTTCGTGGCACAACTTTTGTTTCCGTTGGAGTGCACCATTAATTTAGAATTATAAATGTCGGATAGTACGTCTCAATTAATATACTATTTTTTTATTATTCCGACATATTTTTTTGATGCATCCTTTTTACCTACGATATCTTATTCTTTATTACCAAAATAGGCATTATACATCTAAAATATTGTGTGAAGAAATCAGTGATTCTCTTACATAAGCATTTTAGATTAGTCACCGGAGCAAAACTTAAGCATGGATATTGAATTAATTGATCTATTTTTCTCTAAAAAAAACAGTGCATTGTTTTGAAATCATTATTATTGTGTGCAATCTATAAATTTACACTCCCTTATTTAAAATTATTCTGCCATCGCCCTTAAGAGCATCTACATCTCTGATACTATGAGAGATTCTAATCTGATGTGGCAATTTCTAATGCAGTTTCAGGGATATGGGATAGTTTCTTATTTAAAAACTATGCAGAAAAGTTTCTTAATAAGAAACTGTTTATAAACTCCGCACTGGCTAAATAATTGGCTCAAATTATTTCTCCTTTTTAATTTATTGCTACGTGGCTTAATAGAAACTCTAAAATTAATTTCAGAGATGTGAGAGTTAGAAAGTTTAGAGATCTCAATTTCTAAAAAGTAGTTAACAGTTATTTAGAAACTCATTTGAGTTGTTAGGATGTAGATGCTCTAACTAGTCTGCTATTTGTTTCACAACATATTGAGTGACGTTATAATATATATTTAGTTCATGTTTGATTGCAACTTAAATTGAGGAATAAAAAAATTATTTCTCACTTAAGTTGAACTTATAATAGCTTAAGATGGAGCAAGGATTAAGGCACAGTGGAGTAAATTAAACCACCTCTTTAGATAGTTTAACTAATTCTGTCTATAAGATCAGATGTTTGATAGGAAAAAAATATTTTTCAAATTTTCTCTTAGATTTTAAAATTATAAGTTTAAGTAACATGTTTCAACTAAACAGAAATAATTTAAACCAACTTAACTTAAATAAATAATTTATTGTTTGCAATATCCAACCAAGTAAAATTTAATATGTGAAAAAAAAAGTTTGAGGACACCAAATCTTACTTTTTGTAAATCTCATGCCTCGTGACATCCATAAGATTCTAAATGTTGGAGCTACGTTGAATAATTGCTACGCTGCTCCAAAAGCAGATTTTTTTATAGAAATTATTTAAAAATAATATACAAATTTAAACAGAGTGTAGGAAATTCAGATTAATAGAAGAAACCAAATTAATAATTTTATAACAATGATCCATAGATTTACATGAAGTTAAGAGTCTGCTTTAATTGGGGATACGCGGAGGGAGAAAAAGAGAGAATCACTGTGCGGAGAGAAGTCTCGCTTTAAATCACACCTGACCGACGACTTCACCTGCTTATAAGAGAAGAGACGAAGGAGTGGAGGTGAACAAACAATGTGCAAAAGAGGAGGCAAGATTAGCGTTGTGTTGATTTCTGACGAAAACATCCATCACCAAATCAGAATGTAAGATCACTGTACGGTGGTGAACGAAACTCCGTCTCCTTTCCTTCTCCTTTCATTAATGTAAGAGGTTGTGGAGCACAGCCTAAAGAATTTAAGAGTCAAATTTGTTGTGTAGTTTTTTTATAATCATATAGCGTGATGTGACAAGTAAAGAAACCAAGTGGAAATATCCATACAATTCATTTTTTTCTCTATATTATTTTAAATAATATGTATAAATATAAAACTATTCTCCAATAGCAATCCCTGTCAATGAAAGCAGAGAAGGAAACTTCCGAGGAAACAACGAACTTTCTTTTTGAGCAACCACATACTTTTATCCCAAAAAGTGAAAAGGATTTTATTTTTTTACGTGAACGGGTACTAAACCTGGATTAACAATTAATCAATGGATTATATTATATCATGGATTAACAATTAATCAATGAATTAAATTTCGGTCTATTATTTTCCCTCTTTCCATAATAGGAAAAAATATGACACAACTCGCGTGATGTAACTAATGCATTCTAATTTGGTCACGGCATGTGACTAATATTTTATTTTATATAATATAAATGTATCTTTATTTTTAAAATTTAAATGATTGATTTGAACCATTCAACACAATTTTTATATAAAAATGTACATGTATATCAAATTTTACATTTTTCATTTTTTTTTTTTACTATTTCTTTAGATAGGTAAAAAATCACTTGATCGAAAGATTCTAGACCATACAGAAATAGTGACTTTCTATCTATCCGAAAAAATAGTAACAATATTCTTTGTGCCTCCATCATGCTTCTATTTTTAAAAAATTTAATATTTCAAAATCTAAAATTTAAAAGTCAAAATAAAACCATTAGATATGATCTACATCATTTTATCTATGCACGTGTAAAAAATTATGACATTCCAACTTTATTTTGGTTGTCATCAAAAGCTTGTAAAAAATGTACTAATGTGAATAATTTAGAGACGTTGATTTTCCAACTTATTAATTCACATAAAAACAAAATTAAAATGTGATAATTTTTTATAAGCACATAGAGAAAATAACATAGATCACATCCAACGGTTTTATTTTGACTATTAAAGTTTTTAAAAATTGAGGCACGAATGAGACATAAAAAATAGAGGCATTGGAATCCTCCTCTCTAAAAAAATATAAAATTTAGTCTACAAGTATATTTCATATAAAAGTCATGTTGAACGATTCAGATTAACTATTTGAACTTTAAAAAAAAAAATATCAATGCGTAGTATGAACCAATTTGCGCTATCCATATTAGCATAAGTCTCACTCGTCTTTTTTTTTTTACTATTATTAAAATTAATTATCGTGATAGAGTAAGTCGTAAACTGCATGTTTCCAAATGACCAATTGCTTACATTATTTTTTCAATAATACGCCATATTTCCATTAAGTTAACTTAGAAATTGAATTTCCTTTATTTTCTTAATCATAAGGTGGGAATTAAGCGATGTTAATTAATCAACTTTGGTTAGAAAGCCCAAATTGACACGAATAAAAAATGATGATAGGTGGTACACCTCCTCTGATCATAAGTGCTTTATCAGAAAGACTGAAAATTAAACTGATAGCCGCCTCTTAAAAACAAATAATAAAATAGAAGAAATTTGTGGGGAAATTAAAGAAAAGGAGTAGATAGGGATTATATTCAAGTTCAACAGCTCTTTTGAAGCTCAACGCAAAATCGAGTTTCAATGACGTCAACGGTACTCACTCCCAGCTAATACTTATATCCTCTCCATTTTGTTGGTAATGGAGACCTCCGTTGATCTTAGTTAGATTTATCTCCTGTGCAAATCTCAATTTGTTTATTTGGAACAGAAGTGCAATCGGCTGCAGTAACAGAAAATCAGTTTGTGTATTTTATTTCCTCTAATATGATTTATCATTGAACCAATAATTTGTTATTATTTTCATTTTTTTTATGTAAAACAATTTTAGATTCATTCAAGTGATTAAATACATTAGAACGAAGAATTGTAGGAGAAAAACATTCTCTTCAGTTTTAATTGATTTTATGGTCATCATAAGTATTTCAACATAATGTGTTCTAGTTATGTAATGCTTGATTTTAGACTACCAAAATAGGTTAAAAAAACATTCATATGACATGTATATTGTTTATACTTTAATAAATGTAATATTCAACAAAATTAAACCCCTTAATTAAAAATAAAGAAAGCCCTTAAATTACATAGATCTGCTGAAAAAGATATCAGTCCTGAAAATGATAGAATGCAAAAATGATGAAAATGGAGTGGATCAGGTAATAAACCAATTTAGTTTCCTCTGCTCTAACCACTGGCATTAACCTATTTAAGCCCTTCATGCCCCTCATTACTCCCAAACCCCCACCACCATTTCTCCTCAAAGAAAAACAAAAAAGAACCAGAACAAATCAGAACAAAAGAAACACACGTACATTGCCCCAACTAATGCTACAATGACCCTTTCCTCATCCCCTCTGTTCTTCCTCCTTTGCCTTCTCTCCCTCCCCTTCCTCTCCTTCTCCCAAAACCAAACAGCATTGAACAACAATAGGCTTCAAAAAGCTTACACAGCTCTTCAGGCCTTGAAGCACTCCATCACCTCCGACCCGAAAAACTTCACGGCAAATTGGTGTGGTCCCGACGTGTGCAGCTACAAAGGCGTGTTTTGCGCACCCGCACCAGATGAGCCATGTCACCAAACCGTGGCGGGACTTGACCTAAACCGTGCCCGCTTAGTCGGCACATTGCCGGAGGATTTGGGTCTCTTGTCCGACCTCGCTTTATTCCATCTTAATTCGAATAAATTCAAAGGTTGCCTACCAAGTTCCTTCTCAAATTTCAAACTCCTCCATGAGCTCGATGTGAGCAATAACAAGCTAACCGGCCCGTTCCCTTCGCATGTTCTATGCCTACCAAATCTCAAATATCTTGACATTAGGTACAACAAGTTCAAAGGTCAGGTACCGAATGAGATTTTCGATCGGGATTTCGATGCGGTTTTCATAAACAACAATAAGTTCAAATTCACCTTGCCAGAAAACCTTGGCAACTCAAAGGCATCCGTGCTAGTTTTGGCAAACAACAAACTCAACGGTTGCATTCCAAAGAGTATAATTAACATGAGGCATACACTAAACGAGTTAGTACTCTTAAATGCCAACATCACCTCATGTATACCACCCGAAATCGGGAACCTCGATCAATTGACAGTGTTCGACATAAGCTTCAACAACATAGAAGGCACCGTGCCGGAGAGCATTGGCAACATGAAAAAGTTAGAACAGTTGAATATAGCACACAACAACCTTGCAGGAGAGATACCGGAAGTCATATGCGAGTTGCCGAACTTGAAGAATTTCACATTTTCGTACAACTATTTTTGCGGCGAACCAGGACGGTGCCTCGACATCAAGAGAATCGATGACAGAGAGAATTGTATTGCAGGTCGTCCCGACCAACGACCACATGACGAGTGCATGGCGTTTTTGCACCGACCGCCAGTTCATTGCAATTCTGATGGGTGCATCGCACCACCACCACCGTCACCGTCACCACCGCCTCCGTATCACTATTAATTAGGTGATTTGTGTGAGCCGTAATTTATTGTTTTAATTTTTTTTATTTTCTAATGTGAACAAACTTATATATAATTATATACCGGAACATAGTATATAATTTTACTGTGTGTGTGGAACATGTTTGGTATACAATTTGAGTTCATTAATTTGCTGTGAAGTTTTTTTTTTCTCTTTTTTGGACATGCATGAGCGTCTACTGACCTTTGTCAAGGTCTGTCCCTTTCAACCTTTTGAGAATTATTGATTTTTATAATTTTATCCCAGCAAAACTTCTTAATATACAATCTAGCTAATTCCTCTTTTCCAACCACTATTTTCACAATTACTCTCATAAAAAAAAAAAAAAAAAAAATTCAGTGCCTCCTCCTCCAGTGGTTCATTTTGTATATTTTTTTGGGTAGTGGAAGCATATCTGATTGTTTGTTCATTTTATTTAAAATTTTATTCTGTTACCAACCACCCCTTTATTCTCAGAGAACTAATCAGATATTTCTTATTTTCCTAACAATATATAACACAAATTTGTGTTTTTGCAAGGGTAAAAAAAATGTCTCATTAGCTGGTTTTGATAGTGATAAAAATAATTGTGGAATTGAGGTGCATGTCCCTCCAAACAGCGATCTTGACGGTGATTAAACAAAAGAATTCAAATTAATTAGAAATTAATTAATGTTTGGGAGAAAATAGAAAGATGTATTTTCAGTTCCAGTGATCTTATCTATATATTCTGGAACCGAATTTCTTGTCTCTGTGGGCAAGAAATTTCTGCTCCTAAAGTCACTGACACGTGAGTCTGGAGTGAGTTTTGAGACAAAATATATTTAATATTTAAATGTCAAAATCTATTTCAGATCCACGTGTCAGTGACTTTAGAAACAAGAATTTCCTGGCCCTGGTGATGTGGTTCCTATATTCTGTTATCTATTCGTCTTGGCTTGTTCTCTGTATAAAACTTACCAGTAATTACTATTTTATTTTTTAAAATAAATTTAATGCTGCTTGTTTTGCATGAAATATTTACGTCTCCCAGGTCTTATGCTATATTACCGTGACCAAGTTTATAGAAATATTATTACAGTGCAAAATGTGTGATTTAAAGTTTTAAAGGCACACACACACACACCCACACACACACTATCAGAGCCAAAAAAAATTGATAATAACAAAGGATTGGTTTTTTGGCCTATAAAAGAAGAATGATTTATAAGAAAAGTGAATGTAGATGTGACATCGTGTACCCCAAAACAAAGAAATATGACGGTGGCTTGTAAGAAAAGGTCAATATAAAGTAAAATAAAATCCTCTCCTCGCTTCTTTTCTTTTTTCTTTCAATCTCATCCGTTAAGTAGGAACAATTTAATTTAATAAAATTTGGAGGTTATATCATTCAACTATTTCATATTTATAAAAATATTTTTATTTGAATTTTGATCATACGACCTCATAGTGTTTTGAAAATACCCGCCCGGGTCAGACCCGGCCCTGCCCGCCCGGGACCCGTGCCCGTCCTGCCCGTGCCCGTGCACGGGTTTTGCACGGGTTCACGGGTTAAACGGGTAAGGGTTGAGAAGGGCCAGGCATGGTTTTTTTAAATTTTACCCGTGATACCCGTACCCGTTTCAAACCCGTACCCGCCCGTACCGTCCCGTGGACCCGGGTTGCCCGTGCCCGTGATGCCCGTACCCGTAAAAATTCAAATTTCCCCCCCAAAAACAGAAAAAAAAAAAAAAAACAGAAAATAAACCAGAAAAAAAAACAGAAAAAAAAAAACAGCAAAAACAAAACAGAAAACGAAAAACAGCAAAAAAAAAACAGCAAAAAAAAAACAGAAAAAAAAAAAAATACCCGGACCCGTGTTGCCCGGGGGTTTTGAGAGGGGCCGGATAGGGTTTTTCAAAAAAATACCCGTGCTAACCCGTCCCGTGTCGCCCGTGACCCGCGTTGCCCGTGTCCGCCCGCCCGTGCCCGTTTGCAAAACACTATGACCTCATACGTAAAAGTTATTATTATTACAGTAAAATCGTCATCTTTTTTGCGTGAATTATTAAATTTTTTTTTTATCCTAGCTATAAAGTATGGAGCGCTAATGCGCTATGGTTGGTATAATTTGGTTGAAACATTTATTTACCCTTCGTAGGGCATTTAATTTCTAATTTTTGTCCGTGAAAATATAATTTCTAAATTAAATTGCTAATCCTGTATGTAGTACGTGACGTGTAATGTACTCCTTATTAAAAAAAATTATCAAATTATATTTTTTTTTTCCTTTATATAAGTAGTGAAAATTTCCACATAATTAATTAAATCAAAATTAATAGAATGTATATGTGCCTCTATCCATGTTAGGTGATCTATATGCAAATATTTCCTTACGACCAAAAATTAAAAATTGTAAATTAATAAGAAATCAAAAGGAAATTTCTAAAATATTAAAAAGGCAGCATGCACGGGGACCAGAAATCTATATTTTACCAATATGTTTCAAAAAGGGAATTGGGTGCGTTTTGTCCAAAGGCAATTGGAAAATTTTTATCTAAATTGGGTTCAAACAGTACGATTTGTATTGAGATTTGTACGAATAATTTAAAATTTAATAAATTTAAACGGTCCGTAAATCTAAATTGTTTGTGTGATTTTGACACTTATTGGATGATTTAAATCCGGTTTTAAATATGATTAATTTGTTCAAAGTTTTTTTGGACAAAAATTCAATACAAAAAAATACCAAGCGGGGCAATTACTTTTGTTTTAAATGGATTTTGTATCTATCGGTATTTTCGTTCAATTTCTTAATTTCATCGTCTTAACCAGATTTGAAGATCACTTATATAAAATAAGAAAATCAATCTTTAATTTAGTGATTATTGTATTTTTCGTATACAATGTGGCAGATTTAAAATTTGATTGGAGAATTTTTATATGAATATTTAAAGTTAAAAAAATTGACTTTCATCTTTATTTAAAAAAGTATTTTAAAAAATTGACATGTTAGTAATACAATTGGCAAAATTAATACATTGAAGAAATGTGCTGAATTATTTTTAGATTTTCTTGATTAATTTATGATGAAAACAGTCATTCTTCTTATCATCAGAGCTCAACTCATATGATAATCGTATGTACTAAGTGGTTTATAGTTTTTAAATCATTTTCGCACATTATTTCATACAATGAATTATATAACAGTTTTTTTCATATTTTAAATTTTGCGCTAACATCATGTGCGAGCGTTAGACTAGCAACGTAAAGATATTGCGTGTTAGTTCTTCATGCAGCGCATGACTCATATACTTTATTATTTTTTATCCATATGCTGCATGAAGTGAAAATAGTGTTTTTAATATCTTTGTCTGGATTAACATTCTCATTTTACCTTAATATAGTTATTAGTTATCACAAATAGTAATGATGATGTGATACTTATCTATTATTTGACAAACCAAACACTTATCCTTTAGAAGAAGAAAAAGAGTGAAAAAGAGAGAGTATTAATTAAATGAAGAAATTACACAAGTTGACGTGTTCAACAAATTTTATAGCTCCAGCTTGAAACAGCTACCTTTTTTTTATAGTTCTCTAATTTATTTATTTTTTAATTAGAAGACGCGTTTGTTGATAAAGTCCTCCCAGGAAAGAAAAAAAAAATCCCAAAAATTTCCTTTCAATTTATTTTTTAGAGATATTATTTTATTTTCTGCGGTTGATATTCTTTTACTCTGCAAAATTTCCAAGCAATAGAAATATCATCTGGCATATTAGTCGCCACATATTTTTTACAAGAGGAGGGATCCAATTACACCTTTTTTGGTGACACATCATGACACTGTTTTTTTTTATAGGTCAATTTTGCGATTTCAAAATTCAAACAGTCGATCCGAACCGTTCAACATGATCACCATATTAAAATGTACTTGGAGATCAAATTTTTTACATTTTTTTGAATTTTTTTACTATTTATTAAGATGGTTACAAAATCGTTGTTTTTCAATGGTCCGAAAACAACAATTTTTGTAACCATCTTAATAAATAGCAAAAAAATTCAAAAAAATGTAAAATTTGATCTCCAAGCACATTTTAATATATCCATCATGTTGAACGGTTTGCATCGACTATTTGAACTTTGAAAATGATAGGTGTCAAAGTGTGTCACCAAAAAAGATGTAATTGGATCCCTCCTCTTTTTACAATGCAACATTATCAAATTTTTGCATAAAATGTTGTAAAAGCACACGTTTAATAAAGTCAAAATTAAAAAATATATAATTTGTAATGCTGCATGAAATCAAAACAGAGTTATTAATATTTGTATTCATGATTAACACTGTGCCATAATCATTTCTTGCCTCGTATGACACGTTTAAAATCTACTAAATATGCACAAATAATTTGAAGAATGAGTCCAGAAAATATATATATATATATAATCAAGAAGTCAAGCTGTGAGAGTTGGCTTCGCCAAGGGTCAAAAGACAGCCTGGCAACAGTAGAGAGAAAAAGAAAAGAAAAGAAAAGAAAAGAAAAGATTTGTTCAAATTCTCAAATTTTGTATCAGGAGAGAAGGAAAATTGGGAGTCGTCGTAATTGAGAAGTCGGATGCATGCCAACTTGCCAGTAACACGAGCTGTCTGAAAACGACTTACGTGCAGGTATAACGCAACCAAACAGCGACCTACCTGAGCTAATTCTCCAAGCCTCCACATAAATTTAAGTGATACTTAATTCTGAATTGAAAGGGGTCTCAGGAAATTTTGGTTTCTTAGTTTGGGCCAATTTATATGACAGCTAGTACGACAGTGCTCTTCCAGTGAAATTGCATTATCATGGTTTGTCAAATCGTAGGATGCCACGTGGACTCTCCTCTAAACGAACAAATAGAGCAATATTTATTGAATTGTAAACGTGCCGTGCCGTATTATCGTACCAACACGTGTACGGTATAAGTGTTGTGTCGTGTCGTACTGTTCAATAGAACAGTAAGATTTCGAACGGTCGGATTGACTGTTTGCAGACCATTGAAAAACAGCGATTTTGTAACCATCTTAATAAATAATAAAAAAATTCAAAAAAATGTAAAATTTGACCTCCAAGTAGATTTTAATATGGAGATAATGTTGAACGGTCGGATCGACTGTTTGAACTTTGAAAATGAAAATATGTTCATTTTACAAATAGGTCCTTATGTCCACCGAAGCAAATGCCATATTTGTTTCTACGTAGGAACTTTCATACGATTAAACGTATTTTTTATTATATAAAATTTTAGAGTTTTATACATTAGCATTTTGTATTTAAATTTTATTTGACTGCAAGATTTTTTTTTATAAAGATTATTATTGTAAAATTTTCATTTATTATTAAATAAACATATATTTTTTAAACGAAGTTCCAGGGATAATAACAAGATAAACATCAGGTAAGTTAAATAAGATTTCGTTAGATATCCGAATGATTAAATCAACATACTCTTTTTTCCTATTTTGCTTCCTTTCCTCTTTTGGTTCATATTATTTTTTTGGGATAAGAATCAATGAGCATACTAGATTTGATAGCTTTGAATTAGGGCTGTCATATCCTTAGGGTGTCAACGGGTACGATACGGGTCGGGTGGTGGCATTTTCATACCCGTACACGTTATGATAACGAAAAAAAGTCTTTACCCTTATCCGTTTTTTCGAATACGGTACGGGTCGGGTAAACGGATAAAAAAGTGCCATTGACATCTTGATTTATGCTTTCTATAAAAAATATTTCAAAACAAGAAAAAAAGAAAATAATAATAATGAATACAACTAATTTGTATTATGAAAATTTAGTAAAATACAAAATTTTATTGTATCATATATTATCTTCATACAAATATATATCTCTATATATAATTTTATTTTTAAAAATTATCTTGTTAGATAACGAAAAAAAATCATTACCCTTACCCGTACCCGATAAGCTAACGAAAAAAAAATCTTACCCTTATCCGTTTTTTCTGATACGATACAGGTCGGGTAAATGAGTAAAAGGATCTCATTGACATCCCTACATATCCTGTCTAATCAGTACACACCTAGCAGTTTTGAAGAATATGTTTTTTTTTTAGGGAGAAATGGAGTTCATAGTCTTTCAAATTTTAGAAATTATTACGAAAAGGTTATTTAAATTTTAGAAATTTGAAGAATGGTTCTCGATTTGAACGATAAGTTAGAACATAAAATAAAAGATTTGTTATTTTACATATAAGATCTCAGTAGAATAGTAGTTTGTACCGGAGGTTTGTCGGCCCAAGACAGTTTCTCAGAGTGGCAAAATTTAGCCAACTAATTTTGCGATATTCGTTTCTTCTGTGCTGGTATTTGATTTCATGCGCTAAAATCGATATCATTGAAAGCGAAAATGTATGCAATAAGCTATCTATTATTTTATTGAAGCAGATGGAATAAGCTAACAATCAGTGCACTTAAAAATATAAAAGAGAAATGATTCATTATTGCCAGGAGGAGATAAGATAATATAAAGTTTCAAACCATTGTTTTTTAATATGCCTTGGCCATACTTACATTATTATTGCGTAGCTTGTCCCAGCTCTCCATTATAACAAAATTCACACCAAATTGTTCTTTCTCACAGATTCCGTACGAGCTAACTATGATGTTAAAGTATCTCAATCATTGCTAGTTTAATAAAAATATAAGGTAAATTTTGCTTGAGGTCACTAAATTTTGTCATTTGTCTCAATTAAGTCATTCTATATTTTTCCGTCTAAAATACTAACGGAATATGCTCATTCCATTAGTACTTTGGACAGAATATGCTCGTTCTGTTAGTATTTTTAACGAAATAAGTATATTTCGTTAGTATTTTTGGACAGAATGGGAATATTTTGTTAAAATTTTGGACGACAAGTATAGAGTGACTTGATTAGGACAAATGACAAAATTGAGTGACTAAAAAAAAACAAATCAAACTTGAGTGACCAATTCGTGATAAATGATAAAGTTTAGTGACGTCCAGCGAAATTTATCCAAAAATATATATGATTTTACTCGTTCAGGAAAAATCGCTCATATTTCATACAGTATAAGATCGCTCGTTTCTTTGGGTGTTTTTTTTCCTTATAAAGCGAAAAAAAGAAAAAAGAAAATCTTAGGTGATATTAGCACTCTTCTTAATCCTCTAGGAATAGACAACATGAAGAAAGCATATACTAGCCCAATAGTGCCTAAGATACTTTTTGAAACCTCCACTAAAGATGGCTTAGCAAAGGTCAGTTCGTTACTAAAACAGATCATGCCTGAAATAAAAAAGGAAACAGCCGTCTAACTTTTTACCGAAATTTGTCGAGCAAACGTACAATAGTACAACAATATACTAGACAAATTGCTTATGGGTTTGATTGTTATATGTTGTTTTGTTTATATTTGTACAAAAATGTCATTTCAATAAAAATGAAACAGGTAATACACTAGACAACTTTGATCACGAAAAAACACAATTGTAGACTTTTGCATCCCAAATTTTGTTAATGATGAATAATACTTAAATTAATATCACTATGACCAGATGCTTTTCGCTTATATTAAAAAAGACACCAAGAGGACACGTAGAAAATAGCTCACTATAAAGCTTATTTTAACTAGTCACTAAAGAGAGGCAACAGGGTTTAGACAACAGTATAACATAGATCTACCTATTATTAAACAAGATCTGCACATACTAATCTTAAAAATAAAAATCTAGCTTCACTGCAGGAACAGGTTATCAAACTTACCCTGAGGCAACTAGAAAGCATGAAAAAATGGTACAAGGGATTACTCCGATAGCCAGCCATCACATATTGCATTACATATATAAGGTGCCCAACTTTCCGACTATAGGAAACTCCAGCTTCTAGTCCATATCCGAAAAGATTCCTAAGGTCCTGAAAATAAAATAAAAATAAAAAAAGCATGCATCAACTGTGTAATTGTTACAAAAATGAAAAAAAGAAGCAGAATCAAGAACCAAACACAGACACATCTGTATGTACAAAAAGAGGCAAGACCAACAGGCAGAGTAAAATCCATTCACAACAATACCTAAAAAGAACTTGCCACCACCCTACTACCAAATACATTTGGCATGAAATCTCAACACAACTTTGTCATTGGTCCAGTACCAAATTGTATGATGACAAAACTACATTCAATACTACATTGAAAAAAGGGGTAACAAAATAAGATACTACCACATTTGACAGAATCAACACACCTCTGGTAATTGAAGTTGAACCAAAAGAACTGCCCTTCTGAGTATTGCCGAAACAGTCGCTGAACCCATCACCAGCGAGAGAAGGAAATGAAGGGATCGATTTCAGAATTAGCTTCCTACCCCCTTTGCGGTTCGGGGAGGCACCCGCACCGGAGTGAGGAGGCGAGACTCTCTTCCCATTGGGAGAAGATGTTTTGGTAACGCCGCTATGGGGAGAGTCTTTATTTATCAGGTACCTGTCAGGTGTGTCTTCGTTTTCACCGCAGGGGGCAGTTTTGGTAAGGTTTTTGAGATTTATAAGAGTGCGGGATGTATATAGGCCAGAGGATATTACTGTGGGGAGGGTGTATGTAGGTTTTGGTGGTTTCGCACTTGAATAACACGGTAGCTTCAACAATGTTCTGTTTAACAATGAGTTTTTTTTTATTAACTAATAATTATAGTTTAGCTGTGTTGATGAGAAAATGTAAAACCTAGCCTACCAATAAGTTACTATGGTAGAGTTTATTTCTGTTATTTTGAAATAGAAGCTCTACAGAGCTTGCAACTTTTGTTGCTACTGATGGACACAAATAAAACATTGGTTGGCACAAAAAAGCAAACCAACAGTACTAGTGATAAGGCAAAGGGACCTTTTCACTGAGACTAACTTATAGTAAAATAATGATAAATGCAAATGGTAGAGATAAACTCTAGGGGAGAATTGAAGTGACTGACCCACAAGTCTCGAAAGGAGGGGTTATTGGAATAAGGTCATGAGGATCAAAATTATGAACGCCAGCCTTTTCTTGGCTATCTTCAAGCCCTTCCTCTTCATTGTCTTCGACATTTCCTTCTTCCCCTTCTTGCACAAACTCTTCAGATTTAAATATAGATTCAAAAGGAGACCAAACTATATTAGCAAAGGAAAAGATAAAGAATATGGATAATGAAATAAGAGCAAAATTTCAGCAATTTGGTAATATAACAGAACAGTATGGTTCAGTACTTGCACTACTCCAAACCCTTTTTTTGTATTTTAAGAAAGGGCAGGGCCGATTCGCAGTTTGCTGGGAGGGAGGAAAATGGGAGTAAGTTAGGTGAGTGAGGCTATGGTGCTATGCATAGCACCAGTGGCTAGTGTACTACGGCTCAATATGGTACTTTTTAAAATCCTAACGGTCGATCCGACTGTTCAATGTGATATCCATATGAATATGTACTTGCAAACTAAATTTTATATTTTTTCGAATTTTTTTACTATTTTTTCAGATAGGTAGAAAAATCAGTGTTTTTTGAAAATTCTGGACCATCAAAATTCTACCTATCTGAAAAAATAGTAAAAAAATTCGAAAAAATATAAAATTTAGTTTGCAAGTACATATTCATATGGTTATCATATTGAACGGTCGGATCGACCGTTAGGATTTTAAAAAGTGCCGTATTGAGCCGTAGTACACTAGCCATCCGTGCTATGCATAGCACCATAGCCTCACTCAAGTTAGGTATAACACATTTGTTTGTTGTGTTTATAACTTTATATAGCACATACACCAAGGATTAGCTAAGAAGGTAAATAGTTGTGTCAAGAAAATGAATTTCTCCTCCATAATAGTAATACAACATATGAAGACCATCCAACCAAGTATTGCTACAAACAAAATGAAAAATTCAAAATACTCTGGACCTATGTTTTTAGATTGCCTTTTCTTTTCTTAATAATATATTGGAGCTTGTAAATCAGTCAAGGTTGCAAAAACACTAAAATTCAATTGCAATGCAGAAAGCAACAAAATAAATAGAAGAAACATGAATTTACCCTCTCTTCTTCCAAAAGTGTTCTTACAACTCTCACACCTACAGTTAACGGAACAACCAACTCCTCCCTGAAAACAAGAATTACATATTAAATACAATTAAGAATAAAATATTGCTCCAATGCAAATCAAAAGCCAATATCAAACTTCGATGTAAAAAAAAAGAAGAAAAAAAGAACCTGAAAACATTCACAATACTTCTTCAAACAGTTGGATTTTTTACAATTACATCCTCTCTTGTGACGGGCCGAAGCAGGGGTGTTATTTGACTCCTCCTACAATGCCAGTACCACAAGGTCTCAAATTTAGAGATAACATAAAAACCAAAGTCCTGCACAGATCTAAGCACCACAGGCTCCACAGCACTATATATACCAGTTACATGACATAATTGATAATTGAGGTTGAAAAATGCCTCATGTCTTTCATGCCTCACATCCTTTATTTGCGTTTTCAAAGTTCAAACAGTCGAGATCCAAAACGCTCAACATGATCTCCATATTAAAATGTGCTTGAAAACCAAATTTCGTATTTTCTGGAACCTTTTTTACTATTTTTTTAAATAGGAACAAAATCACAGTTTCTGGTCCATCCAAACAATGATTTTGTACCTATCTTATTGAGCGGTTCGGATTGACTGTTTGGACAATGAAAACGGAGATAAAGGATGTGAGGCACGATGAGGCATTTGAACTTTCCTCTTGATAATTTTCATTGTAAGCCTCGGTTGCAAAAAATGTTGTTCTTACCCCCAGTTCAAGACCAGTGTGAATGACTTTGGGTGCAAATGCAAGGGGATTACGGAACTCAATCTGCTTGCGAGTGGAAAGGACTGTTTCCTCATGAATGGGCTTGTTGAAGCACCCCTGGCATGCACATGGCTCAGAGCAGTACACCCCAGCTGCAAAGCATTCGCAATATCTGCACATGGGAATCAAATCAGAATTATTTTCCCTTCAAATTGGAATAGGCAAACACAATAGCAAGAAAATTTGGGTTCTGGCCTGAATCCAGTGTCAAGAAAGTTTTATAGTAAAGAACTACATCCTGGATAAGGGATTGGAATTATAACCAGAACTAGATTCTGGACGCAAGAAAGTTTTACAGTAAAGAACTACATCCTGGATAAGGAAGGGATTGGAATTATGCCCAGAACTAGATTCTGGACGAGACCCAAAATAATATCCAAGTACAAAATCTCGTACATGTGAAAAAAAAAAAACTAAAAATGATGTCTATCAATGTGCCAAATCTCATTTCTTTATATAAAAGTGCAAAATGAAAAACTAGAAATAAAACATACAGTTTCAGGCATTTTGATTTCTTGCAACTGCAACGCTTGCAGGCATCCCCATCACTGCTATCAGCCTTTTTCCTGTAACATAAAAGAGTTATTTTATCCAATTATATGATATTATAATAGAGCAGTTCCTGTCACAAATGGGACATCAAATGTATCTTCTCGTATACCCTCCCATGTCAACGGTATAGAAGTGATTATTTTCCGTTCTCTAGGATAAGATTCAACCAAAGATTTAAATAGCGTTTATCACGTCATAGCAGAACGGCTAAAAAAACGACGCTATTGTCATATTGCGAAGCTATAGCACGCTATAGCGCCAATAGCACCATAGCTTTTATGGTCTGAAAACGATATAGCGCCGCTAGAGCTTGCTATTTAGAACCCTGGATTCAACAATTGCATGACAAAATGGGTATTTTATGGTTAAAGGAAGATGGCGAGATATGTCATGTACCTCCTCTTCTTCGGGCTGTTATGGGATACGACAGCATCAAGAGGTACAATTGCAAGAGACGACTCCTCTCCCCCTAAACTGGTCTCTTGGGATGCAGTAGTTGTACACTCCAAATTCTCACAAGCAACCAGTAATTTTTTTTGGCCTTTGTGCACAGACATGTTGCCAACATTCTATATTTAGAAATCAGAATCAGCCAGAAAATTTTAACCAAATATGGGTAAGCTAATTGGAAATTTCATAACACAGATTTTCAACACAAGATGTAATTCCACCACCTCGTATCCACCATTTCCTTTCTAGAAGCTTTTCCAATCATTTTATGTTTGTGTATAGGAATTTTTATTGGACTTTCTCTTTTATAATAATATTAAAATCATGCCAAAAGTAGTTATCACACACAGAAAAATTTAACACTTGATTTTATCATTCGGGACCGAAATGAAATCATGTCAGTGACCATGTGAACATGCTAGAATTTACATAAAGATCATACAAGAGGATAATCTCAGAACTTACCAATACATCCTTTGATACTGCAGTGAGAGAATTCAAGTGCAGCCCAATACCAGGCAATGCAGGCATGGCAGGAGGTTTTCTAGGCTTGGGACCGTCAGAGTTCATTTTGCCCCTGGAGGTTACAGATATTGATGGATCAAAAACCAAACAACGCCTTCGCATGCCTCGTTGTTGTGGGGTCTCTTCCTGAGAAAAACAAGGAATATATAGCAAGGTTACTATAATCCCTAGTACTTTATCATGTGAGAGTATTTGAGGAGAAATAAAAGAAAGAAAATTATTGCACTGTGTAATGATCAGGTCTGGAAAGTCCGGGGAATAATTATAAGATTTGATTTAATTAAAGAGGGTTCAAATGCCTCCATTTTTTGTGCCTCCATCATGCCTCTATTTTTGAAACATTAATATCTTAAAATGTAAAACTCAAATGTCAAAAAAAAAAAAGCCGTTAGATATGATCTATATCATTTTCTCTATGCATATATAAAAACTTACGATATTTCGACTTTTATTGATTGGTGTCAAGAGCTTGCAAAAATACATTGGTATGGATAAATTCTAGACGTTGATTTTTCAACTTATTGATTCATACGAAAAACATAATCAAAAAGTGATAATTTTTTATGTGAATGTAAAGAAAATATTATAGATCACATCTAAAGGTTTTATTTTGACATATAAGTTTAAGAAAATTTGTTATTAGAAAATTAAAAGTGAAGGCATGATGGAGGCACAAAAAATGGAGGCATTTAAACCTTCCTCTTTATTAAAACATGACAACCCCAACCACTAAATTGGGGCAACTTTTTTTCTGTAATATAGACGCCTTCATTTTGAGAATAAACTCTCATCTCATGCATGAGTGCAGAACTTGAAATGAGACAACATAAGACATCTAGTGCTAGCATAGCAATAACTAGTACACCATAATAGTGAATCTGACCAGCATATACAAAAGACAGACTAAATGCTTATTTTACCAAAATGGAGCATGCAAGTAATATCTAAGCAAACATGGGCCATTTTTTAATCCTTGTTTTACCTAGAGTGTATGGTTTAAATTTCATATCCACCAAAATCTCAGCATTACCATACCTTATGGGTCATGTTACTAGTATCTCCCCCCTGAGCCTTCTCGTTCATTTCCCCATTCAAGCCAGTGTCACTTGTAACACTCACAAACACATCTGGGCTTTGATTTGCATTACCAAGGAGCATGTGAGACTCCACACCACTTGGTTGGGTGTTATTTATTAAAAACGGATATGAAACTGTGCCTCCATCATCTAACTTATCACTGCCTTCCTCCCCTTCAGTTGATGGGTCACAAATTAGGAGGTCATCAGGGTTACCAGACAGCAAGTAGTCCCAATCACTATCCAGCACCTCATCCTTGCATTCTCCACTGGTCACAGTTTCAGAGGCAAAAAGGTTCTTTCTTTGACTGGGCCCCTCACTGGTCTCAGGCCTGAAATTTGTATTGAAAGTCCGACATGTGGTGTTATGATCGGGGCTCCCTGCATCAAAGTCGGTGCATTTGTCGGCTTCATTAAGTAAGCACTTTGTACTGCATTCTGAATTAATGTCTGTTGGTTCAAAGGCTGTGGGGGCAGTTTGAGTATTTGGTTGTGCACTATTCTCGGTACAGTCTTTGTTGGGACCAATTTCAGTTGCGGAAGCTTCGGTTACATCATCTCTGTGAAAAAGATAGAGAAATGCAGAGGGGAGAGGAGAAATGTTAATCTGAGCGACTTCACATGATAATTCTCAAGACATAACCAAGCGGATAAGAAAAACGAGAACCAAATAAAAAAGCAAAGGAATATCTCCCCGTTAACTGGAATTTGGATCTCTGAATCCAATAATTTCAAGAACTATAGTTAATTCTCAAAGTACATTTGCAAAAACAGGCATTTGCAATTGCTAATGGAAAGAACTTACATAGCCTAGTTCTCCACCCCCACCCTCCTTTCACAACAAAATCAATGAAATGAAAGATTCAAGCTGAGATCTACCTAAGTTGAGGTCTCAGTGCCTTCTGTAGGTTAGCATGTGGTGAAGTAAATATGGAGAAACTGAGGGGCTGATATGCCTGTACTGAACTTGTGGTGTATGTTGATTTCACAGGCTGGATCGGGGAGAGATTGTTGATAAAACTAAAAACGGGAGAATCCTGCACTTGAAAAAAAAACTTGTAATTATCCAAAATCACAAGAATATAAATTTCACAAACAGCTAGTTGTTAATGCTGGATTGATATTTTAACCTGCAGGCATGTATAAGATCATTTAATGATGTACTGCTGGTCTTTTTTTGTGTAAGAAATAGGGCCAATCTCACGGCATTGATGAGGGTTCATTGTTTCTAAATTATAAGGGTATTCACAATTAAGTTTTTACCAAACAATATGCACATAATTAGTGACTATTAAATTACTACAGATACATAAGAATAAAGTAGAGATCTGGGTGGTTCTATATATATTTGTGTTTGACATAAGGTGGTTCTATAAATTTAGAACAAGAAACTATCAGATACTTAAATCCCAACTAAAAACAAATAACCATAATATAAAAATCACTCTAAACAGTAGATCATATTTCATTCTTTCGCTGTAAAATTAAAACAGCAGTTTAATAAAAATAAATTAATCAAGTAACCAAGAAAATGCCACTTCTTACGGACCCTTCAAATCATACAGTTTGCCTAAAGGCAAAAAATAAGAAAAAAATCATGAATTAAAATATTCCTGTATTAAAATAAAATTAATATATAATTTCTTTGTAGATCCATCCCAGAAATGTACCTTCGGATTACAAACTGCCAATAAAGCGAACAAAATAAAGCGAACAAGAAATTGACCAATTATCGACAGCCATCTATAGAGTGCGAGCAAACAGTCAAACTAAGTAAAGAATGAAACGTCTTACTATTAATCAGTAATTCATGCTTCCAGTTGATCAAGTAAAGTTAACCCTAATCGAGAAAAACAAGAGAACTGATACAAAATCAAGTCGGATTTACTAATTCCCGAAATCTAAGCACCAAAGAAACGTTACCAGTAAATTCCTGCTAAAAAACAATCTTTCTTTAAGTTTTCCAAAAGATCTGTACAGATCCAGCAGCCGAAGCGGAAGCAACCATGAAAACCTAAATGCGCGCATAAGCGAACCAATACCCCAAGTACAACAAACAAAGCTCCGACAATCGCAAAAAATTAAAGATCGATCAGCATTCCTATCGATTACGGAGAGGAAAAGGAGAAAAACCTCGAATTTATTAGCCAGCGGTGCGCCGCCGACCTTGCTCCTCTCCGGCGTGTCCATCTCCATCAACAGGCGGAGGGCACGCGCATTCCCCTCTACTCCTCTCTCCGTCTCTCGCGCTCTCGCTGTCTCTCTCCCTCTCGCTCTCTAAACCCTCGTTCCAATCGCTTTCTATAGTCTACACAGTGGATAGATTTCAAGAAGGCCAAAGGCGGGAACTCGGATTTTTGCACCCCCCCTATTCTTTACTCCTACCCTTTTTCTCACTATTTTTCTTTAGTAGGTAATTATAAAAAATAACGCTCAACGCTCCACGTAGCCAAAGACCCTAAAAAGCAACTCAAGATCCTATGTATCATAGATCTGTATGTAACTTGGTATTTTAGATTAGTATCAGTGAAATGTTAGACCCGCAGCATAGGTATATATAAATGTGTGTTTATACGAGACTGTGCTAAGATAAAGGACACGAGGCTCGAGTGAAGAGCGACATTAGGTGGAGGCGTGGAGCTGGCTAATGTGGGTCCGTGTAACATTTATCGCGTCCCTACCCGTTTGGAAATTAACTCCGATTGGGTGGTTACAGGCTCCGATTGAAAGAGAAGGGGCGCGGGTGTCTGATGAGACTTGCAAAGAAGTCCTTGAAATTGATTGGATTCAAGCAACACTTGCAAACTTTAATGTTTTCGTCCGACAAATAGAGCCGAGACCGATTATTAAAAAAAGGCATTTGCTTCGGTGGACATAAGGACCTATTTGTAAAATGAGTCCTATTTTCATTTTCAAAGTTCAAACAGTCGATCCGACCGTTCAATATTATCTCCATATTAAAATGTACTTGGAGGTCAAATTTTACATTTTTTTTGAATTTTTTTTACTATTTATTAAGTATTTTATAAAAACTAGTCAAATTCAGACCATTGAATTTGTAAAAATACTTAATAAATAGTAAAAAAATTCAAAAAAAATGTAAAATTTGACCTCCAAGTACATGTTAATATGGAGATAATGTTGAACGGTCAGATCGACAGTTTGAACTTTGAAAATAAAAATAGTACTCATTTTACAAATAGGTCCTTATGTCCACCGAATTATCTCTCTTAAAAAAAACTATATTTTAAAACAACAGGCACAAATAAAGATACAAAGACTTTATGATGTCTTATGTCAAAATTTTGACTTTTCTTAAATCTCTGGTTTTCAAGTATTAAATTTAGTTATTGGAAAATTATTGTTTTAATATCATGCATCGAACGCATGTAATATTTTGCATTATTGATAGGAACAGTTTTCTAAAATATTCTACAAATTATTCATCTGGATCATAGACTTTGTGTATTTATTTAGAATAATTTCAGCAGATGCTTTTCATAAGTAGAAATATGAAGAACTTAAAGATTGATTTAATATATTTTATGACATCATATTTATACATATATGTAGACATTCTTACTCCACTGTCCAACAATTAAATTGTATAGAAAGCTATAACTTTTTCAGGCCTAAAATTCATCTTCAATTACGTATGCGGATGTTAAACAGAAACGTTTAAATCTAAAATTGTATAAAAATTAAGTTTAGGAGGCATCACTTCCTAAATTTTTTGCATGTTCTGTCAACAAATAAAACTCATTCGATAATTGTTTTATGTCATTTCTTTCGGTATCACTTCCTAAAATCTATTGAGATATGCACACAATGTTCAACAAATCTTCAAGCAATAACAATAAATTGTGCAATACTTTATATCACCTGAAATTTAAGAAGTCTGATTTTATGCTTTTTGTTTTTTGATTGAATGGATGATAAACTGAAGGAGTTAAAAGTTTTCAACAAACTCCAAATATAACTAAAAAATACACACAGGGATTATGCCTACGAGCTAATTTCCAGAAGAAAAAAAAGATAGAAATAAACTTGTTTAATTGGGTAATTTCATACATTAGTCCGCTGCCAGTTGTAATCTTGGCGTTTATCCTCTTGACAAATTAACCTGAGGGCCCCTGAATCTATTACAATTTATATTTAAAGGGCCAGTAAATAATTTAAAGGTATATCTGCAAACAAAGAAGCTAAGGTCAAGTCAACTTCAACTGGAGATGGGTCCCACCGGTCTCAGAAATACCGGACACTCCAGTAACACGCAAAAAGGCTCCTTGATATTTTGTGGATTTTGCTCCTATAGAGAGGCCCAACTTGTCAGTGATATGCCGCACAGCGTGATGCATTTCTCCGTTCGCAGAATTCAGACATGTCAGGTGCAGATCGCATTGCCTCGCTAATTAATCCGTGATTTTTATTAATATCCAAAGTTAATTACAAATTAATAAACGTTAGCGGAGTTTATGGCCGGTCCTCATTTTTTTCTCAACCAGCCATTAAATGGCCGGTTCTCAATATTTGTACACACAGTATTCAACAATATTACAAACAGTGGAAATAAGCACATGAGTATATGTCACTTATCTTGATTAATATTGACAGGAACTTAATCCCAATTAATATTTAATATATACTTCATTGTTGTTAAATAACCTCAATTTGCACTAAATAAAACCGGATATAGTTTTTGGTTACCAGTAAAAAAAAATGTAACCGGATATAATTTCCAGTTACTAAGAGAGAGAAAAGAAGTACTGTTGCAAATCCGGTTGCAAATATTGTCATTTATTTTCTTGTATTGATTGATTTTGTCTAATAATTTATTTACTGTTCGAGAACAAATTTTGTTGTAAATTTATCAAATGGTCGAAGCGTCTACTAAAATATTAGAAGTACATTATGGTTAACATTAATTGAATATATAAACACTTGCTAGTGTGAGTTTAGTTAAAATATGCATCTTGCGGTTCTAGAAAAATTACATGCAACTCAAAGATATATAAATTGTTAAAAAAAATAACTAAATGAGATTTTAAAATAACTCAAAGATATATAAACATTAATTTTAAAGAAATGAGATTACATGTTACATGTTACTATTGCTTCGGAGAAAAAACTAAATAAAATGTGACTTAGACCAAGCAATAATGATTGGGACTTTTTAGATTGACCCACCTTTAATTTTTTATATTTTTTTTCTTTATTGTAGGTTAAATTTATTACTTTTTAGGACCGGTCATTTAATAGCCGGTTGAGAAAAAAAGAGACTGACCATTTAATAGCTGATTTGGACATTTAAAAAAAAATTCAACTAATATGGGTATATTTATTAATTTGTAATTAACTTTGGATATTAATAAAAATTACGGCTAATTAATTAACCTGTGATTGGTATTTCATTAATTGCGACATCCGTTCCTAATAATGAGATATAATCATATAATGAAGAGATTTTCTGTTATGCGTGCCTCTGGGCTTTTACGGTCGGGCATTCAATTCGAGGTATATTATTTCTCCAGTTTTTATGTAATCATGTTCAGATCAGCTGCGAATATTTTCTTGTTGTAAGCAAGTAGTACATCACATCCAATTTATATTTCGGATTGACACTTTTATTCGACATATCAAGCGACCCAGACAAAAACCCGAAATTTTTATTTTTACCATTTAAAAAAAAAATAAACCAATTAACCATTTTTTTTAAATTCAATTTTACATGTACCGCAATCTAAACTTGTGGGACGAGAAGGGTGGTTCTCCAAATTTAGACTGCATAACCATATTGTAACAATGTACTTGTACAAACATGTCATGTAGAGACTAATATGGTTTCGCAGTCTAAACTTGCAGAATCACCTTTCTAATTACGCAAGTTTAGACTGCAGGACTGATAAAATGAAATTTTTCAGGAAATATGATTGAATGGTTTATCTTTTTTCAATGATAGTAAAAAGAACAATTTATGGACAAAAAATTTCAGACCGGACCGTCCGACCAAAATTCAGACCAATCCGGTCCAAATTTTTAGATTGAGGGGACAATAGACTATAATTTTTCATATTTGTATGATATCATATAATTGATGTGTTTAATTTATATATTTATTTTTTATATTTTATATTAAATTATGTAAACTATAATTTATTCGATAGTTGTTCATTATTCGTTTTGTTATATGTTATCCTAACGGGTAAGGATGAAGTATGAGTAAGACCAACATTTACTGGTATGGATACACTACTACAAAAAAACACTTCGTCGTCAGATGAAATCGCAATCCACGGTCGGATTCCGCACCGATGGCTATCACCCCGAAAGGAAAGGTATACACATGCCATCGGCTCAAAACAGATGGTGTTAATCGATATGTCATCGGCAGCGCATTATCAAACAAACGGTGTTAGTACCCAACGCCATCTCTTTCTTTCTGCAACCGATAACAAATGTAATTAACGTTGTATGTTGGATTTTTATAGCCGATTGCAAATGTCTTACACCATCTTTTTTGTTTGAGTTGGCGTTGGCAGGTCCTAGTTTGTCATCGGTCATTAATTTTTGAGTTGATTGTGATGTATATATAATTATTATGTTTTCTTATTAATTTTTGTATCAGGGGCTAGCCTCCCTCATATATTTGCTAGCCATTTTAAAAATCCAGCAAATCAACAATAAACATGCATGCATTATATACCCATATTCTAACCAACAATTAATATAGGCATCAACAACGTATACATATACAAGTTATCCAACATATATATTAATTCATGCAACAAACAATATATAAAGTAGACAACAATTATAAACCAACAAGCTAGCAATATCACACATACAACAATATATAGAGCAACATTTTATTGTACCATAAAACTAACAATTATTTTAAACAACATTATTAAAGCCAACACCTAAGTGTCTGACCGCAAAAATCATAAAACAAGAACTTTTTATACCACAGACATTAATACATCAGCACCAAATCCTCCCCCCCCCAACCAAGTACTTGCACAGTAATTAAACCAAATCCAAGAATAACTTACACCATTGGATACGGATGTCATGTAATGTGTTTTCTTTGTACGGCATTCTGGACAGACGACATTGCATGAATAAATCAAAACACATGAATAACATATATAAAAACTTAATCTGAAAGCATGATAGAAATATGTGATCGACAAACCTTTGGAAAAGAACATGCATAATTTTTTATGAGCATCTCCATGTTCTTCATTACATAAAAACTAGACTCTCATGAATTGCTTTGCATGGGGCTCTAATTAAATATGTATTATTTAAACAAAATCTAATTAGTAGTGCAATTGGTACTTGAAAATTGAAATAAGTTGCAATGAAATACTCGATTAAAATATTTCATACCTGAAACATTCTGACCTCCTGTGCTTTTCTTTCCAGCATGTGTCGACCTCCCCGGTGTATGTATGACTTACAAGCCTTATAATTATTAAAGGTCAGTATATGGTACCTAGAAGTAGGCCAGGTTAGTATTTTGCATTTTAAATTATATGTATTTTGCTTACTGCTATAATAGAGGAACAATATATAACTCCGGGTCATTATTTGGCACCGAGTCCAACAAGTAGGCAACATTCTGTCTTAGGATAATAACGAGAAGCCTCCAACGTGCTATACAATATAAGTAATAAAATAATAAATCAATACAAACTTGTTAAAAATAGACAATAAACATGAGTAGAATTAACAGCTTACCCAGCTTCGTGGCATGGTAAAAATACAAGACTCTTATCCTGAAACTTTAGCAAGGTATTGGCCAAGTACGAGATTATGCATGTATCAACTATTTTTAATAGGTAAAACATCTGATCAAGTTATTGCTTCAAACGTTGATGGGTAAAATATTTTTAAAACAAGTTAATTGCTAGGGTGTCAATGGCACCCTTTTATCCGTTTACCCGACCCGTACCGTATTCGATAAAACGGATATGGATAATTTATTTTTTTGTAAATTTATCGGGTACAGGTACATGTAAATATATTTTTTCGTTATCTAAACGGGTAAGGGTACGGGTAAAGCCTATTCCGTACCCATTATCCGATCGGGTAATTATTAAAAAAAATAGTATATATATATATAGAGAGTACGGCTAACGCGCTTCCTCTAGTATATTAACAATATGTTTCCGGCCTCCAAAATCTATTGAATATGCTTCAAATGACAAATTCAAACCGTTCAAATCAATCTCCTTACCGAGAGCTTCGTTTCCATATAAAAAATTTTAATTTTCGAATTTATTTACTATCAAGTCAAGTGGTCAAAAAAATAAGCAAAATAGTGCATTAAAATGCGCACAAAATCCTTCATATTTTGAGCGCTTGACTTGATGGTAAATAAATTCGAAAATTAAATTTTTTATATGGAAACGAAGCTCTCGGTAAGGAGATTGTTTGAACAGTTTGGATTTGTCATTTGAAACCCATTCGATAGATTTTGGAGGCCGGAAGCATATTGTTAATATACTAGAGGAAGCGCATTAGCCGTACTCTCTCTCTCTCTCTCTCTCTATATATATATATTAATGAGCAATGAATATTATTTTTCAACTATTCTTGATAGTTATGTTACGCTTAATTAACTATTAAAACACGTAAATAAATTTTAGCAAATCTCAATATAGTTTAGACCTTTTAAACACACATATATTTGTGAAATTAATGTGTTTTAATTTATTATTTAGTAAATAATAATTTTTTTATTATAATAGCATTATCCATTATTTACCCGCTACCGTTTCGTAATCCGACAACCATAACGACAATTCATAGCGGATAAGAGTAAGGCATGGGTAAGGACAATTTGTAACGGTACGGGTATAAAAATGCTTCCACCCGACCTTTACCGTACCAGCTGACACCCCTATTAATTGCCGATAAAATGCTCATAATAAAACTAAAAATACTGATCAAAACATTTTTAAAACAGGTTGATTTCAACCATATAAAACTGTCGTTGTCTTGTGCACTGTTTTACTTCTCTTTATTGTATGCGGGTTTGACGTGTTAAATTTTTTAAGAGGATTCTTTTGTCAGCGAATCAAAGTAAATAGTCAACTTTATAACACATTCTTACGAATCAAACAGCCAACACTGTAAATTTTAAAGAATTTGGTTACATCCAAATTTTCTCAAAGTAAAATCATTATAAAATATAAATAAACAACGGAGGGCGTGTTTGGGGATTTTTTTTTAAGATGGCCCCTCCTCACATGTTGTTATTATATTTTGCAAGTTGGTCCTTTCTCAAATCTCTATATTCTACAAAACGGTCCTTCATCTATTTCCTCACGAATCAATTCTCTGTTTCATTTGAAGTGTTAGAGCATCTCCAATGAGAATTTCTTTTAAATTGCTAATCTGATGTGTTAATTGCTAATATAATTGCTGAGTTGTAGGCCGATTTCTAAAAAAACAAATTTGCTTATAAAGTAAACAATTTTTTTGGACATGATAGTACTCTCTCTTTCCTATTGGCTCTGACCCAATTTCTGAGATGGAGGGGTTCAAAAATTAAAAGAAATTTCATTTTTAAACAGTACTTTACATCTGTTTTTTATTTTTTACTGATTGTTGGGTTGAAGATGCTCTTAGAATAAAAAAATGGTCTTGAAATTGACTTGTTCATCCATATTTTTTTTACTCTTAAACTATTTCACTTTTCCACCTTCCACCGAACACGGTAGTGTGAAATAAGAACATACTGCAAATTTTATTATTTCTCCATCCTTTCACTATTTATGCCCATATAGAACAGCCACATCAAATAGCAAGAACGAGAAGAAAAATATTCTACAAGAACAACTTTTGTTTCTTTTTTTTTTATCAGAAATATTTTTTAGTACCACTTTAGTTCCAGTTGGTGTTACTATATGTTCTATCATTGAGCGTTGGTGGTATTCTAACTTTATACTCCAGAAACAAAAAAAAAAAAAATTTAAAACAGAAATAAAAAAAATAGAACAGTTTTCTGCCTTCGAAAAACGAAAGCAAAAAAAAAAAAAAAAAAAAAAAAAACGGTGCCAAACGTCCCCCGAGTAAAAAGTCGTAGCGTGGTAATTAAAAAGTAATTAATTACTCTGTCCCAGACTAACCACTCTTTGACAAAAATTCATTTTTTGCCTTTGGTCCCGATTCGGCGACTTTCCAGTTCCCGCCTCTTTAGGTAGACTTCGGATTATCTGTGGCAGTTCCATTCATGCCAAACCATATGGCCTACGAATGGAAGAAATAAAACCTTGTGGGTTCCGACTCGCTACAGAAGCTAACAGTCTGTATGGACCCACACAGAATTTGGATATTTCTTGCTTTTTTTTTTTCCAACTTCTACGAGTCTTTCTAGATAAACAAGGTTCAGAGTTTCTTCTTTTGATAAATTACACAAAAGCCAATCAATCCTCTAGTTGCAATTTTTACTGCCAAAAATCATTCCTTCATTCTCTATTTCGCATCTGGGCATTAAATGCGCGGTGGTACCGGTACTTTATGATTGGCACTTTAGTGCTGTATCACGTATCGGTTGGGGGTACATTCAAAACGGAGCTTGTATTGTGCTTTTCTGGTTCTCTGTTGAAGTTCTTCGTTTCATGTTTTTTGTCTGAGAATTTGTGTGTTCAATTAATACGAGTTGTAGATGATTTCTTGATAAGATCTAAAAATGCACGTATTGAAAAAAAAGAAAGAATGTGTTTAACACTCTGATCGGAATGAGTAACAAAATGAAGAAATACAAATTGGAAATGGAATTCGCGTCATAGGACCGATCGGAAGCAGAGAAGTGATGAGAAATGATTTCAGTCCATGGGATTTCAGAGAGGCCAAATCACGTGATGGATTCTCCACAAATCGATGGAATTTGACGAGAAATGTATGGAATAAATTGATGAGACAAACTGACATCGTACAAAAATTTTAATGGCATAACTGTAAATAATTTCAAATTTATGACTAGTCAAATTTAACGCTACAAATAAATGGTAGTCCTGCTTAACGTTTAGTGGGTCAGATCAAACTCGATCGGTTGCCAAGTCGAGTTGGATCTGAACTTGAGTTTCGGCCCGTGCAATCTAAACATGCAAGTGAACTCATGAATTATACTTTCATAAAATCATCGAAGGAATTTTACTTTTGACAAATCGCTTTAAAAAATTAAAAACCATGGTTTAAAAATTCCATAAACAAGACACTAACTATATATTAAGTATATAACATAAGTATAAATTTTCCCAACAATTAACATACAACTTAAAAAAATTATACTACAGCCAGTCAGCCATAGGGGTGTCAATGGGTACGATACGGGTAGGGTGGAACCATTTTCATACCCATACCTACTAAGAATTGATCTATCCATACCCTACCCATACCCGTTATGACTAACGGGTAACGAAATGGTAGCAGGCGAATAACGAAAATACTAATATAATGGTTTTACTATTTTTACAAATAAACTATCTAAATTCATCATGTCATACATACGCCATCACAATTACTAATAAAAAAATGAAAATACAAATATGCAATCAATTCTAACTAATATTTTTTTATAAAGCAAAAATAAAATAAAAATCACAAATATCTCTTCTAACAAATTCAATTCGTTAACTAAATAACAAAACATTCAGCAATATGGAAAACAGGGAAATAAATAAATTGAATATAATATTGATATATGAGGAGGGATCCAATTACACCTTTTTTGGTGACACATCATGACACCGTTTTTTATATAGGTCAATTTTGCAATTTCAAAATCCAAACAGTCGATCCGAACCGTTCAACATGATCACCATATTAAAATGTACTTGGAGATCAAATTTTACATTTTTTTCAATTTTTTTACTATTTATTAAAATGGTTACAAAATCGCTGTTTTTCAATGGTCTGAAAAGAACGATTTTTGTAACCACCTTAATAAATAGCAAAAAAATTCAAAAAAATGTAAAATTTGATCATGATAAGCCGTAATAATATCTATTGAAACCGGGGGTTTGTTATGAAAATTAAGTCAAGTTTTGATTAGATTAGGTTTAATTAGGTTAGAAATGTTCAAAAGTTCAAGTTACTGCCCTAGTTATGTTTATTTTATAGGTAATCAAGTGTTTGGAGCTTAACGGAGCAAAACGGGCGATTTATGGCAAGCCAGGCGAATCTGTCACTTTCATTACGGACCGCAAGACATTTATTGCGGGCCGCAACATTATCAAACAGAGAGCAACTCAGACCACAGCATTTTCCAAGACCTCTTGCGGCCCGCAAGGCATTTTATTGCGGCCCGCAGAGAAGTATCCAGAGAGTTGGATTTTGCGCGAGAAGGAACCACCTCACTCATTGCGGCCCGCAAGAGATGTTATTGCGGCCCGCAATAAGGCGGTTTCAGAACCCGATTTTGTTATTTTTGGAAAGTTAGTTTTATATTTTGGAGAGGTATAAATAGGAAACCTGTAGAACAGAACAATGACGTTTTTTAGAGTTAATTTCTGGTTTTAAAGAAGAGAGACAAAGAAAGAGAAAAGGAGAGAGAAGAAGGGAGAAAGAAACATCACAGGATCAACCGGTTTTATTATTTTCTCTCTTTGGAACTCTTTTATTCTTTTTATTTTGATTTGTGCTTTAGCCATGACTGGCTAAGGAATTTTTTAGGGTTAATTAGGGCTGTACTTGAAACTTTTGTTATGATTTAGTTGGTTTAATTTGTATCTTCTTGTTCTTTATTATGATCTGTTCTTTATTTTAATTGATTGTGAAGACTTAATCGAAATCACATGAAACCCTAGGATTTTGTATTTGCAATTGAGAAATTGAATATTTAGTCCTGACCATAAAGAATAGGGTATTTGATAGGTTAAGTACCGAGAGGTGACGCTTGTCTTATACGGGCTTTACCCAATTGTTTAGACAAACTGTACCAAGTACCGAGAGGTGAATTACGGTTTTCTAGATTAATTAGGACAGTAAGAACTTAATGACTTTAGGTTAGCATAGCCAAGTACCGAGAGGTGACGTTTATGCTAATTTGAAGATGGTATTAATATAGAAATATCCCTTTGTACCTACAACCCTAAACTGTGCCTTCATAATTGAAAGAACAAATTTAATAAACCAATTAGTCATAACATTAGTGGATAGGAACCCTAAGAAACCCTAATCTCTCATCTTTGTTAAAAATCAGAATTTGCTTTAAGACTTTAGTTTAATTTAGTTTAATCAAAACCAAATCAACCACTCAAACAAACAAAAACCTTTTTATTTCTTTTACTAAATTGAATTGCTAGGTTAGAAAATATATTCCGACTTGTCCCTGTGGAGACGATCCCTAAATACTACTTGACTAGGTTGTACACTTGCAACTGAATTGAGTATAAATTAGGATTTATTACTTGTACTGCAGAAATCACATCAGATCACCAAGCATATTTTAATATATCCATCATGTTGAACGGTTTGAATTGACTATTTGGACTTTAAAAATAGTAGGTGTCAAAGTGTGTCACAAAAAAAGGTGTAATCGGATCCCTCCTCTTGATATATATATATATATAATTTATTTCATATAAGAGGAGGGATCCAATTACACCTTTTTTGGTGACACATCATGACATCGTTTTTTATATAGGTCAATTTTGCGATTTCAAAATCCAAACAGTCAATCCGAACCGTTCAACCTGATCACCATATTAAAATGTACTTGGAGATCAAATTTTATATTTTTTTGAATTTTTTTACTATTTATTAAGATGGTTGCAAAATCGCTGTTTTTCAATGGTCTGAAAACAACGATTTTTGTAACCATCTTAATAAATAACAAAAAAATTCAAAAAAATGTAAAATTTGATCTCCAAGCACATTTTAATATATCCATCATGTTGAACGGTTTGAATCGACTATTTGGACTTTGAAAATGGTAGGTGTCAAAGTGTGTCACCAAAAAAGGTGTAATCGGATCCCTCCTCTTCATATAATTACCCGTTACCCAATGGGTACGAAATAATCTTTATCCGTACCCATACCCGTTTATCTAATAAAAAAAAAATCTTTACCCATATCCATACCCAATAAGCTAACGAAAAAAAAATCTTATCCGTACCCGTTTTATCGAATACGATACGGATAGGATAAATGGGTAAACAGGTGTCATTGACACCCCTAGTCAGCCAGCCTTTTTAATTTCACCTCCATTTTGCTAGTAATTTATTTGCGAACAAGATCGCGCGAAAACCATGTATTTGATGAAATAAACACCAAATCTAACAATTGTTCCAGCTAGAACATGGCGCGGGAAACGAATCGCTTTGTCACGTGGCAAGTCACAATAATTGGAGGCACCAAAGCGGACCCCTATGTCTACGTGCAAGCCAATGTAATATTTTTTCTTTTATCATTATTTAAAGGTGTCGTGGCACTTCAATACTTCATGCATTGGATTGGAATTATATTTTCAGAAGGTGGGGTTTTGTTCAAAGAGTTTTGGACAAAGTTTTGAGTCTAAATTGTTAGATCATTATTAAAATTCTCACTACAGTTTAGACTTATATATCAATTTAAATTTATTAAGTTATAAATTGTTTGTACGAATTTTGACGCAAATCAACTAGATTAGATCCAACTTTAGATAAAGTTTGTTCAAGTTTCGGGTCTAGATCGTTAGATTAGTGTCAAAATTCGCACAACAGTTTATATTTACGGATCCATTTAAATTTATTAAGTTTCAAATATTATCACGAATCTCGATGAATATTGATCGGTTTATGTCCATTTTAGATAAAATTTGTTCAAGTTTCGGATCTAAATCGTCCAATCAGTGTCAAATTTGCACAACGATTTAAATTTATGAATTATTTTAAAAAAGTTACCAAGTTTTATTATTCGTATGAATCTTAATACAAATCAGATGATTTAAATCCATATTTGGATAAAACTTGTCCAAACCACTTTGTACAAAGAGAAGGGGGTAGGTCTGATGCCCATCGGACCTACTTTTAGGTTCAACGAGCATGATGACCGTCTGATCTAATTCAAGATTTGTGCGCATGAAAATTGAAATAGATACGCACGAATTTTAAAGTGTTTCGCACTAATCTTAAAGCAAATCGACGGTGATTAAACCCATTAAACCAAAGTAGGTCCGATACCCATAGGACCTACTCTCAAGTGTTGTACAAAACCCAATCCTTTCCTTCTTCCCTCGTTTATTTATTTCTCCCGCCTTTTATTTTTGGCGAAAGACTGTTAACCCCTGTCCACTTTGTTTGGAGGGAGATGCAGATTAGAAGAAACTAATGCCAGATCCAATCACGTGCTTTGGAAAAGAAAGAGAGAGAGGCAAAGAGATGAGATCTCATGTATTGTAGCCTGTACACATCTCTTTTCCTTCCAATATTCCCTGGTGTCTTCCTAGTGTTACTCTTACGAAAGAATATTTATGACATTTTTCAGGGGTCGATAGTTAAATAATTAATTGGATACCTATAAACTGTACCTTGTTTGTTTTTTACTTTTACAGAAGGCAACCTCGTGTTGGATTTATTCTAAAATTTTAATGAAATCAGAGGGTGAATAAATTAGAGGATATATTTTACCAAGCTTTGAATTTGTACTGTATTGCGTCCCTACTTTTTATTGTTACATTAAGGAAAAATAAAATCTATACCATGTGAATTTTTCACTTGACACATTTCATAAAATGGTTGCTGAATTATTCAGCAGTCTGCATGACTCCACCCGCTAGATTATTCAGTGGTTGGATCTCAATCACTAAAAAACCAACGGTTATGATTTTTATTTAAAGACCCCACCAACGGTTATGATTTTTAATTTATAATTTTTAAATGTTACCAATAAAAAAGGAGAAATTTCGCGCATCACATTAAGATCAGTGCATGTAACTTCAATATATATGTGTGTTGGCTTTAAGATTCGTGTTGATCTAGTGAGCACAATTTTAAAGCAATTTCGATACGCGTGTATCGCATTAAGATCTGTGCACGTCGCTTCAATATTCGTGTGTGTTCGCTTCAATATCCGTGCTGATCTAGCATGCACAGATCTTAAAGCAGTTCAGACAGTAGATGAACCCTTCAGATTTAAATTTGAGTATGATGGCATTTTATGCTTTTAATAAATGGTAAAATGGATATTTTATAAATTTAGAATGAGTTTTAATATAAAGACAATAAAATGGGTAAATTTGTGAGTTTTTGAAGTTTAGAGGGACAACACGTAATTTCAAATTTCGGAGAGGGAAAACGTAATTTTGATTTTTTTGAGGGGTATACATGAAATTCCCCAATAAAAAAAAATGTTGGCAATGCGTCGGTCAACAAAATAGAGAAAGAAGGCTTGTTCTCGCCGAGCAACCCTTTTTTATTTTGTGGGCCCAGTAACTGACATGCTAGGTGGAGTTGACATGGCAGATTTTTGTGGTAAAAGGGGTACAAATCAACAAAAGATTGTGGTGCTTCTCTCTTTTTTGTTTTGCTTTATAGCGGTTGGGTGTCAGTCACATGGGTTAAAAGTTGAAAGTTCTTTTACAGTGCCAAGTAGATCATTGCATACATGGCATGTAATTCCGTTTTAACCACGCGACAAAAGTAGATAAATTCTCTATGTCCGTTTTCACATTTTTTTTTATTTTTAGTAATTCGAATTTTAAATTGTAAATAATGGATAAGATTAAGAAGGAATCGTAGAATTGATATTGTTCTATTGGAGATTTGTAAAAAATAAATTATGTCACGTAATATCTAAAAAAATAATCCTCTGATCAGAACGTCTAAAAAAACGACGAATTAAGAACTGGAATTCATGTCGTACGACTGATCGGAACTGGAGAAGTCACAAAAAACGATTTCAGTCAACGAAATTTCAGAGAGGCCAAATCGTGCTGGGATCGGGAAATCCTCCTCAAAACGATGAGATTTGACAAGAATCGTACGGAAAAAAGTGATAGGACTGAAAACTCCTCTTCTTCTCCGCTTCTCCTTCTCTAGTGCCTTATCATCGTATGTAAAATATGTGAAACTCCTCTTTCTTGTTTTGATGAAAGGTGAAGAAGCTTCTAGTAGAAGATCGGGAGGTAGTGACTAGAGAGAAGCGCATCCAACCTTTCCTTCTATAATTTTTCTTTAATTTATATTTTTGCTAAAGCGACAAAATCGCAGTGAATGGCATAGATGGTAAATAATGAGAATTAGCTGTCATTTTTTTTGTTTCACCAAATGGATTCTTGCGGTGAAAATATTATTTTCAATCGGTGAAAATATTATTTTCAATCAGAAAATTTCAATTCTAATTAGTTTCTATTGAAGTCATCTCTATTGAATTAAATTGAAATTTGATACTTCTTAGTTCTGACTAGAATGTAAAGCAACTACAACATTGCTACATTTTACAGAATAATAGCAAAATATTGGAAATGATATGGTTTAAGAGTTAATGCACCCGAGGGCGGAGTAATATATAATAAACGGGACACTCGGGTTAATTAACCTCCATCTTTTTTATTTTATTTATGTATAAATTTATAAATAATTTAGAGTAAAATATTATGATAATATAAAATTAATCTCATTCTCAACTGGAAAATTTTATACAGTTGACCCCAATGTATATTTAGTCTCCGTAGTTTAAAAGTCTAGTTTCGCGCATGAATGCACCGTAAAAAAAAAAATGATATTGTTACGATTTCTTTAATTGTAAGATTTTATGTTAAAGATTTAATAAATGGATGAAATTAAAAGAACATTATAATAACAATGTTTCCTAGGAGAATCTTAAAGAAATTACAACAATATTACGATTTCCTCTAATGCGTCGGAATAAACATACAATCATACATGCTATTTGCAAAGGAGTTTTTGAATTACCAAATATAAAAAAAAAAGTTCTTTCTTAACCTAGAATAACTGACATAACAAATCACCAACCATTTTTCAATAGCGAGGCTACAGAGGCACAGGGGTAGGCATTTGTCTACCTCTGAATTTTTTTTTTTTTAGGAACTGGGCTTTTTTAATAGGTTGCCTATCCCTGAATTATAAGTTTGCCTACCCCTATGAGAGCCCAAAGCCCATAGGCCATAACCCAGCTGAAAAAAAAATATATGGGCCGCTAGTCGCTAGAGCCAGAGTGAGCAACGCGATTCACGCGAAGAAAAGAAAAAAGAACGCCTCTCCGCTAGAGCAAGCCGTCAGAGGCCAGAGCCATTATACGTGACGCGAGAAAAGAAAAGAAAAGGAATGAACCCGAACCCGTTATTTCTTGCTATTTTTTTGAATTGTGTCTTGAATCCGAATTCAAACCCGTTAATTTATTCGAACTCAAATCCAATTTTTGCCTACCCCTAGCTCAAATTCTAACAATTTTTATCAACAAAAATAGGACAATACAATAATTCAGTCAGTTCCGAAGTATTTTATCAGCGAACTTCTTTTTAAAAATAATAATATAATATTTCGTGATACTATATTTGAACGCATCTGTAAACTTTCACGATAAAAGTTCTAAACACGAAATGGAGGAGATAAATCTAAATACATGCATCTCTTGAACACACGCTCATGTGTTTATAATTTATTTCGAACAAATGCTTTCAAGGTTACTCCCTTATCTCGTATTTGAAAATTTCTTTCCAGCACAAATATAATTATTGTATCGGACACGATACAATGATACGATATTTTTCATAATTTAAAAATACGATCCGTTTTTACATTTTAGAGGCCTGAAAAGGCCCATAGCCCATTAACAGGGGAGGTACCTTTCATATTCACTAGCAAGAATTTTGTTACGGCCTTTTAATTGGACACAAAAATTTTATCTTTTACTGGAATTCGCATCCTCTGAGATATCTCAACTTTTGCGTGTTTTTTTGGAAAATCTCAGTGACGATGCCTGTGAATCTGTTTCTGGGGAGAATTCATGGCCTGCGTTCATCTCTTCCCCTCAATCGGAACCCAGCAGCACTTGCCTCCTCCAACGCTCCCTCTCTAGCGTCACCCCCAAATCCCCACTTCGCCGTACAATACCTCGTTCAATCGTGTGGTTTTTCTTTCGACGAGGCACTCAAAGCTTCCAAATTTATCCAGCCGCTCAAATCTCCCGACAAGCCCGACGCGGTACTCCGGTTCTTGAGAGAGATTGGTGTGAACGAGTTAGACATAAAGATCGCCGTGTCCCGGGAAGCGCGCATCCTTTGCTCCCATGTGGAGAAGAATTGGAGACCTAACATTGCCATACTGCAAGAGCTCGGATTCTCCATTGAAGACATCTCAGGTATCATTGCTCGCCATCCATATCTTTTTCGGGGCAGATTTGTGCGAAAGATCAACTTGTTGATGGGGGTCGTTGGATCGGTAGAGAATTTTTCTTTGATTTTGAAATTCCAGGGGAGTATGCTTTTCAGTAACAACTTCGAAAAGGTAATCATGCCGAACTTATCTTTCCTTCAGGAGCAATGCGGTTTATCTCCTCGTCAAATTACCCGGCTGATGATGTCAGGTCCTAGATTGATCTCATCCAGGTCTGATGTTTTAAAAATGGAAGTTGAGAGGGCTGAGGAATTAGGTGTTGCTCGTTCGTCAGAAACTTTTATCGATGCATTATTAACGGTCAGCTATCAGAATCAATGCACCATAGATGCAAAGATAAATAATTTGAGAAGTATCGGGTTTTCACAGGAGGAGGTAGCACTTATGATTAGTAAAGCACCTATGTTGTTGCGGGTACCAGAGAAGCTGGTACACAGCAAAATGGAGTACCTGATAAAGGATACCGGTTGTGATAAGATTGACGTGGTGCAATATCCCGTTTTGCTTATGTACAGCTTGGAGAACAGGCTGATTCCTCGAAACATTGTTAGAAAGATTCTGATGTGGAAAGGACTTCATGTAACAAACCAAAAATTTGCTAATTTGATTCAGCTAAGTGAGGAGAAGTTTGTGAAGAAGTTTGTTCTTCCATATGAACATGCTATTCCTGGTCTCCACCGAGCATATGCTGATGCTTCTACTGGGAAAATTGGAGGTGTTGAATCGTTTAAGAGTATCTCAAGTTGACTTTCGTGCAGGCTTAGATGCTGCATTTTAGATTTCACCGAGTTAGATTTACCGCTTACCCTTTTTATTCTTTTTAGGAAAGTGTCATCGCTTTGTAATGATTAGTAAAATGGTTATTAACAATTTTTATAGATGAAGTGCTTAAAAGTTATTTACGCTATACTTATCTTCATTAGTCATGATTCCATTCATGTTGTGTTTTTATGAATCAAACTGTTGGATTTGGGGTATTGTTCATAAAACAATAAATATAACTTTTTGGATTTTGATCTTGTGATCTTTCATACAAAAAATATTACTATAATTACTAGACAAAAGACTAATCATTGTCAATTCAAAATAATTATTCATACATATAATGCCATCAGTAAATCAAAATGATCACCGAATCAATGGAAAATGCTCAAGACATATAATAAGAAATAATTGTCTCAATAAAAAGCTTGGCTTACAAAATTCAACCACCTCTAAAATGAGAGCACTAATCAACAATAACTAAGAGGGATACCAAAACCAATTCTATACAACAAATGATGATAAAGGGGAATAAGCAAAACTACACAAGTTCTAGCCTTTTGTTTTTTATTTTAGCAGGCAATTACCAACAAATAACTTCAGCTGTTATATTAAAACACAAAAGGTCTTTTTTATATCCTGTGTTGAAAGAGGTGAGGTAGAAAAAAGAAAATAAGAGAGGCTTCCAAGTTAAAAAATAGAAAGAAAAAAAAAAGAATCCCAGGTGAACTCCAGACCTGAAAAGAGTTCTTTTGAAAAATGATTAAATTGAATTAATTGTTTTCTGTATTGAATAATTTTTCTTAGTTTATAATCTATACACATATCTATTTATACAAATACATGGCCATATAGCCGTTACAGATACATTTCTATACTTGGTTCCATTTGCAGTTGTGCTATGCATCTCCAAGAACGGTGTCCCCATTGTGTTCTATATGCTGTTTATTTTTTACATTTCCCCCCCTGTTGTTAGTCAATTATGAAATTGATTATTCTTTGACAGATTTGACAAAAGTCTAACTCAAATATAGAAAACTACATTAATACAACACAGTATTTTGAAGACAAAAGTGTCTTTTTTTTTTAAAGTGGTTAATTAAGAAATGGGGATATTAATAAAATAAGTTAGTTAAGATGGAGAAATATCTAATTTTGAAATTCTGATTGGGAAATATCTAAATTTAAGAAGTTATGATGGGTATACATTTTGTATTTGTATAATTATCTCTTGCTGGAATAACACCCAGATTTGAATGAAAGAGTGGTAAAAGGAGTGGTGGTGTATCAAAAGATCACATGGTAACTAATCTCCTTCAACTTTGTTTCAAATTTTTCAGATTTGCTCAAAAGGTTTTTGTTTTTATTTTGCTCCTCTCAGTGCGCTTTTGAAGGAAGTTACTATGCAATCTTATGATTTCGTTGTTTTGGTAGGGAGGTGGTATTGGGAGTTAATTAATCTTTATGGTAAGAATAAACAAAAGGGACCGACTAACTATCTCCCGGCTCCTATCTCCCATTCATTCTCCGGCCAATTACTGCCTTTGTTGACCGCTAATTAAGAGGTGACCACAAATTTCAGCGCTGAAAGACAAAACAAAACGCGTCATTATCGCGGCGAGTGCAAGTATTCATATATAATACATCAAGTATTCATATCTAAGATATCAAGTATTTAAAAAAAAACTGGACACATAACTCACCCATCTTTTACACGTTTTTAGAGGTGGTTTTTTTTCTCCGTTCACTCTAACCAATATTTCTGACAATCTGTGAGGATTTTTGCAAATCTAAAATCACAAATGTCTTCTACACAATTTTTTCTTTCAAATGAGATCCACGATGACATATTTTCGAATTGTCCGTTGCACAAGTATTCATACCTTGTCATTCAAGTATTCATACCTCATCAGTATTTCACAAATAAAAAACTGGACATATCATTCACTCATTTTTTACTGATTGAAATTTCATTACCACTCAATCATTTTTTACTTGATATCTTAGGTATGAATACTTGCTCGACGTGGTATGAATACTTGCACGGCGAGATATAAATAATTTTATGAGGTATGAATACTTGCACGACGGATAACTCAAAAGTATTTCATCATGGATCTCATTTGAAAGAGAAAATTGCGTAGAAGACGTTTGTAATTTTAGATTCGCAAAATTCTTCACGGATTGTCAGAAATATTGGTTAGAGTGAATGGAGAAAAAAAATCACCTGTAAAAACATGTAAAAGATGGGTGAGTGATGTGTCCAGTTTTTTTTTAAATACTTGATATCTTAGATATGAATACTTGATGTATTATATATGAATACTTGATGTATTATATATGAATACTTGTGCGCGTTAGTTGTAAATTTTTTTTAAATATAAACGGTCCCTCACGTAATTAATGATTGATACCGGTTTTTTTTTGTCTTTTTGTGCTTGAAGTTGTGGTCCCCTAGATAATTAATGATTGGGGGATGAATGGGGGATAGGAGCCGGGGAAAAAAAATATTTATCCTAAACAAAATTATCTATTGCTTGTTTCTATGCTTTTAGGTAAGGGAAAAAAAAAATTCTCTATTGCTTATTTGTATGGAAATAAAATAATTGTTGAAAATCTAAAATATGCATAAATGACATAACTTTTTTAACTCCTTGAGGAAGATAGTGAGAGAACATGGAAGAAGAGAAATCATATTGATTGCGAATTAATGTACTCACTTGGAGGGGAATTTGCATCAAGAGTTTTGACTCTCTTTTTTCTTGCCAGAAATTTTGTTATACAATTTATTAAGTAACTTTGTAAAATTTTAAAATGTGATAAATCAGTTGTATTTTAGGTGTACACTTGTGTGTATGTCATACATGTAAAAATGGCCATTTAACTCTAAAAAAATCAATTAGAAGACTGAACATTTTATTTACACATGCTACGTACTTTTCATTTTCTTAATAGAGTGTAAATGAAAACTTTAAAAATATAATGTAAGTTTCAATAGAAAAAACAAATAAAAATTGGTAAATGTGATAGTTTTTAAAATTAAAAAGAATAAATATGATATTATGAACTTTAAAAGGAACATACGTAATTTTGAGATTTTTTGTGGGTGTACATGAAATTGGTCCAATTCAGCAAGGCAAAACAAGAATTAACACAAGAGTAAGTGAGTAACTATGAAGTTTATTCGGTAATATTTTATTCCTTTCTTAAAATATGAATTTGTAACTAAGCGAAGTAACTTCTCTAGAAAATGGAGAGCGTTTTCTTTTTAAGGCTAGAATTACAACGGACGTTCAGTTCCAATGTGCTTTAAATAGAAACGATCGAGGGGGTTCTAAATATCTTCACAAATCTAAATCGGACGGACAATTTAGATTCGCATTGACTGAGATATCTGAAACTTTTGAGTTTTTTTTTTGGAATATCTCAACTATTCAAATACGTTATGCACAAATCTCAAAGCACAAATAATACTGCCCTGCGCTATTCTGAATAGGCACCATACATGTCAGTCACGCAAAAATTGAGATATCTCAGAGGATATGCACTCGAAAAACAGTTTAGGGAGGAATTTTAGGATGAAGTAGTGTTCATAAAGGAAAATAAATTAAACCGTAGAATCAAGATTAAATCATAAAAAAGTATTCTAATATAGTATAATTCCTACATTCAAGACATAAATAATGTAAATACATCAGCACCCAAGAAATATACTAAACCTTGTAAATGATCTTATCCAAGGGAATAGTAAAAATACTAAAATCTTTTGCTCTGAATCTCATGTGGGTCCGCCTGTTTGATTGAACACAACATGGCCCACGGGCCCATAAAAATCATAGGGACCTCCTTATTAACATTATTTTTCTTTGCTGCGTCCCTAGTTCAGCGCTCCTGGGAAATGCTGAGTTGAATTCTGATCCTCTGTGGCAAAATTTAGTTACTGAAAGATGGGGCCGCATTTTTTTTTTGGTAAAGAAACAGTTCACATTTGTAATTTAAGCGGACATTGAAATCCGATATTTTTTTCTTGTAGCATTCAAAATGAATCAAATCCGCCACATCAAATTTATTCATATACAAAAATAACATACAATCAGAAATCGGTGCAGATTGCAACGGCTATTTTATATAGAGCCGCTCCAATCTGCAACGACTTTGTAATCAGTACAATAATTTACTAAGTCTTGTATCACTGCAGATTATTTACTTGTTCTCTTGTTCTCTTGAAGTTTCATCTTTCTTACTCCGTAAAATTATGGAGGTCAATAAAATCATATCTAAGAGTCTATGGTAGTCTGCAGCGCTGTGTTTGTGAATAGCGTCATCATTTAGGGCTTGTTCGGACGTCACGAGATTACACGGGATGGGATGGGATGGGAATGGGAACTCACTTTTGAAAAAGTGGGAACCCATGGACACGGGTACGCATGTGATTGATTATGGGAATATGCTGAAATAAGTGTTTAGTTGTACCACGAGATTAGTTGCGGGAAATCATATTTTTCTTTTTAAAATGTTTGATATTATACAATTTTCTTTATTAATAAAATCAATAATGCAATTAAATAAATGAATTAAATAATAACATAACAATACTTATTAATTATTATTTTATAAATATAAATATTTATCATTATTAAATATTACTTATTAATTATTATTTTAGAAATATAAATATTTTTATTATTAAATGAGAAGTATTTAATAATAACTAATAAGAATATGCACTCTCTTTGTTTTTGATTTGTTTTTTATGAATAAACTTAAGGCATGATATATATAATTCAATTACAAAATTAAAACTTTCATGAGAAGGAACTAACCAAAATTATTCAGGAAGAATATTTTGACAAAATGCATGAGGTAATCTTATTTCTATTTCATCTCTACTTGAACATGACATCATTGATTATTGAAAAAAGGTTAATACCAAACATATCCAGAAAATTCCAGATTTCATTGTATTTAGGTGAGGTATGCTCACAAAAAATTAATTAAACTCAAGTTACACAAAAAAAATATTTTGAACTAATAACAATCAAGTGAGAGATTAAGTAGCAGCTCAAGTGTTTGGGAAAAAAACAATGGAGTTGGACTGATAAATTTGTTCCCACTATTTTAGGGCCTGTTCGGCACGGTTACTGTGCGCGTGAGAATTTTTTTTTTCCCACACGCACAGTAACGGACAGTTCAAATTAGTTCATATTTCGAGTCATCTTCCAATCTCAGTTGGAGCTTTGGAGGCTGAACAGGAATCGAGATCCAGTTAAGTAACCCAAAAGTTGGGTTTTGAATCGAGACTGTCCGATTCAAATATGTCGCTCGAGATCCGAAGTGGAGTGCACATATCCCGACAACAAATTCGAATCCCGAGACAATATCGAGCGATAGATTCGAATTGGACAGTCTCGATCAAAAACCCAAAAATTGAGTTACTTTAGGGGATCCGGACCCGGCCGAACAGACCCTTAGCCTAGATGTTCCCAACAAATGAAAAAAAAAAATGAGAATATTTTGGAAAAATTTTGACCATCCGAACGGTGCTATTAGCATTATAATCCAACTCAATCCAAAACCCACTTGTTCCTGACGTCCGAACACGTCCTTATCTTTTTAATTTTATTTTTCGATATGGGTGCAGCCTGCAAACCAATGACCCGTCGTACAATGTCAAGTTAGTTGATGCAACAGAAGATCCGCAGGGGCCCCCAAGATCTGATAACATCTGGCCCAGCACGGTCTCCCATGGCATATCGCAACGCCATTGGTTAGTCGAAGGATCCCGCCTCGAAAGACTAATTTAGATCCCATTAAATTAACTAATCTCTTTTACCAATTTTTTTTTTTTTAAAGAATAGTGGAGATTGCTACCGATTTCATATAGACACCAAGTCTACCTGATCTTTTACTAATTAATGATCATGATTGGAGGTCGCCTTTTTTTTTTTTTTTCTAATTCTTTACCAGTTTTCAAAGGAGCAAAGCAGGGCCCGTTCTGAAGTCTCTGATTCCTCTCCGTTTTGTCGCAAAAATAGTTCACGCCGTGCAAATGAATGTTTCAGTCAGGCCGAACTCAATTTTGAATATGAGGGGCTAACTGATCAAATATTGTATTTTAAAAATATTTTAATAGAAATCAAAATTTGTATAACACAAAATAATATGATTGTTCATAATTTAATATGAAAATAAAATACTAAAATTAACCTTTATTTAAAAGTTTTAATAAATAACAATTAAGTAGTGACAACAAGTTAAGTAATGCGATCTAGGTAATTAAATCAAACTTTAGAAAATTGAAAAAATTAATCCACTAATTATAATTCATTTTTTTTTCCTTTTTCGTAATAGAAGGAAAAAGAGGGTAAGAAATTAAGTAATTAAATAATAAATAAATTTGATATACATATTTCTTAGTAATTCTGAATTAGTTGGACGAAAGTTTTGAGCTTCACTGTTCTGACTCTGAAGAGAGAATTAATTAATTAAAGTTCTTGTGAAGGAGAAATCTGTTAGATGCTGTAAAATATAAGAAAAAACTATCAACGCCTGCACTAATTTCACCTTGTTGATTTTGATTTTCTCTCTCTCTATTTTAACCGTGCTTATAAAATTTCAATAGCTTCCTTTTTTAGTAACTTCCTTTTTTAGGAGGGTTCAAATGTCTTCATTTTTTGTGCCTCCACTATGTCTTTATTTTTAAAAACTTTAATAACTCAAAATTTAAAACTTAAAAGTCAAAATAAAACCGTTGGATATGATCTACATCATTTTATCTATGTGTTCATTAAAAATTATCACATTTTGATTTTGTTTTTATATGAATCAATAAGTTGAAAAATCAACGTCTACAAATTATCCGCATTAGTACATTTTTTACAAGCTCTTGATGACAACCAAAACAAAATTGAAATGTCATAATTTTTTACACGTGCATAGATAAAATAATGCGGATCATATCCAACAGTTTTATTTTAACTTTTAAGTTTTAAATTTTGAGTTATTAAATTTTTTTTTAGGTAATCGTGTCTTCCTACATCTTTCCAAAATGGTCAAAGATGCTTTTCTTTTCTTTCACATGTCAAGGACTGGACTCCGGATAGTTGAAAAAAGTGGCATGTGAATATTACATTGAAGTTTTTTACATTTTTTGTATTTTACATAGGAGTGGCTAATATATAGAAAATACAAATTTTAGTTGAATTTCTATGTACTTCATAAATTTTTTTTGGAAATGTTGAAGGTAACTTAGCCACCTCTGAACTGACTTACGTTCTGCCCCATGCTTTCTTAAAAAAATTTTTATCCCTTTTAACGAAGATAATTTATAACAGAATAGCAATACTCATGTTAATTAAAAAGTAAATTTTAAAAAGCTCGAATATGATCAATTATTATAGTGATTGTATTTATACTTATTAAACATTAATTAATTGTCAAAACCTTCAAGGCATCTCAAGTGCAAATATTAAATTTTAAACCTAGAGTGTACGACTTCTCATACGGAAAACAATATTTTTAATTAATTGTAATAAAAATGATTTTTACTTATAATGCAAATTTATGATATACTGTGAATTTTTTCTAACAAGATTACAAAAAATCAGTTGACTTTTCTATGTACTAAAGTACCACTTTTGCTCAAAATGTACGTATCGTCTTTGTTTTCTTATACAGTTAAGGTACTTTTTGAAAATTTAATTCAATTATGCAAGTGCACCATATATTCTGGTACATATATGTAACAAATTTGTAAGATATAATAATCCAATTTTGATTAAGATACATTTCATGGAATATAAAATGCAAAAAAAATTTTTTTTTTTGCTATATAAGAATTCTCATGAACTTCGATATCTATTTATCAGTAACTATATTTCTTCTTCTCTTTTTTTTTCATGATATATCTTGACTTTATATCTATATCATACTTCGATCGTAATAAGTCTTTCTCGAGTTTATATTAAATAAAGCCAAACAAACAGTGATCTGGCATTCTAGAACTGTAAAGGAGGTATCCATTCTAATACAAACTGGAGATAAGGTATACGCTATTACCATTTGGATTTTTGAACAATTTTATTTAAATTGTGTGGTCCCATAGATAAGTTAAAGCAAGATCCTAAACTAGTGCACCCATGCATGCATTATTGCCATTTTTGATGTAATAAACAATTAAAGTAGCCTTAAATCATCCCTAGATTGCACTCTGTCCCTTGAGCAGATTCATAGATCCAAACAATGGAAACCTCATGTTGTCTCAGGAACCGCAAACCGGTACCGATTTGTGGCCTACATTGCCATTGATAACATTCATAGTTTGCCAGTAGATTTGGGAGGAATGTAATTGCTTGAGGAGGCAATTTTTCTCTGTGGAGAAATTATGTTTGTCTAGCTTGCTTTACTGAAGAATGCTTAGTCATCCCTATAATTTTAAATTTATTAATTATGTGTATTGAAATTTAATAATTTAATTATGTATATTTAATAGTTTTTATATTGTTTAGTGTCCTCATAAAATGTAAAATGTGTGCTTATAGCTCAGTGGTTAAAATTTTATTTAGTGGTCGTGGAGACTTAGATTTTAAGTTCCGCTACCACATATTATACATTTTATATTTCAATCCTCTTAATTTTAATTTTTTAGTCATGCCTCTGATGATATTGGTCTTGGTTGTTGGAGTGGAGTTTGGAATTAAAAAAGTTTCATAATTAAAGATAATTTCTGTGTCAAGAGAAACACCGCAGGAGTTCTTGTGCCTTAATTTAATTTTCTATTCTTATTTTTTGCCTTAATAAAACAATGATACTGTGGGCAGTAGCAAGCCAAAGGTTTTCATGTATTTTCTCTAGAATTACATTACTTCGTAGTTCATAGTACCAATTATAGAAATATTATAAGAAAATTAATACCTTCAATTAGAATTGTGCTTAGGCTTTGCTTTCCATTATATTGATTCAAGTTTGAAATTTAATTTCAGCAGAAAAATTATAAAAAAAAAACCCCGTTCCTTTCACTCAAAAGAAACAAAATAAAAAACTGATAATGCAAATATTTTTTTTTAAATTTTCAGTAAAAAAAATAATGATAAATTTAGCTTTGTTTAATTTTCCCCCGACGATATATGAAATGCACAGGTAAACTCATAATGATAAAATATTAATTAACCCGGTGCACGAGCTCTCGAAATAATTAAAACCAGTGTTGGTTTATATGGCGTGCCTCCTAAAACCAATGCTTCCATTCTCTTTCCGAAGCGAATATCCAAAAAAAGAAGCAAATAAATCTTCTTTCAAAGCCAAAGGAAAAAAAAAAAAAATGAAATTATCAAATCCCATAGCCCCAAATCACCGTCACCTTCCATTCAGTTAGAACATACTTGAAAGGTTATAATAAAATTAAAAAATTAAGGGGAACATGATATACGCGTCCCAAAGCTTATATGATCGAAGGATTAAAGAGGAAAAAAAAAAAGATTTTTAACCTCTCCATTGTTTCGGGATAAAGACTGTAAATGTTGGTTAGCGTTTAACGATTTCTATTGGGATATTAGTATATGAGATAATTAAGTTGCATGATCTTTGTACAATGAAATAATGTTTAGTGTTGTTGATAATAAGGAAAACACACTTTTTTCTTTTTTGGGAAGATATTGTCAAATTTTGTAAGCTAGTTAGAAATACTAATTGTGACAGTTAAGAGAAATTCTTCTGGATGGAAACGAGATAGCATGTAATGTTTATAAAGCGAAAAAAATATTGTGTCCAGTGGATTTAGAAGTTCAAAGAATACATGTGTGCTCAAATGATTATATATTATACCGAAATGAGTATGCAGATTTTCACGAGTGTCCAAAATGTGGTGTATCACGTTACATAAGAAAGAAGGTAACCAACGATATATAACAGTAATGATTCTAAATTGAAAAATGGGTCTCCGGCAAAAGTATTGTGGTACCTCCCCGTGATACCAAGATTCAAACGTTTGTTCACAAATGATGAAGATGCGAAATTATTGCGTTGGCATGCCAAAGACCGAAAAAAAGATGGAAAATTACGGCACCCCGCTGATTCTCCTCAGTGGAGGAACTAGTGATTTGTCATGATGTGGGTCAACTAGTGATTTGTCATAATAGTAGATTGTTGATATGTCGGTTCAACATAGGCATGTGTCATGGAAACTCTCAAGAGAGAAGGTGTCAGCTGGGGAATGCGTTTATCCTAACCCGCAAACATAAACAATCATCAAGACAATTGTGAGGATATAATACATGGTTGAAATTGTCTTAAATTTAAATTCAAATTTAAAATTTAATTTAATATGTTATAACCTATTGTCATTAGCTTTATCATATCTGGACGAACAACAAAAGGCTTTCGACCAAGGTATGATGACATCGACCGATACGACGATATTCTAGGAAATTCTCTACCAAATCGAGAACATTCTAGGAGGGTGAGAGGTGTTAGATCTCTTGTGGGTATAAAAAAAAACTTTTGATGGGTGCGGAAAAAGGAAGAGACACACTTCTTCGGAGTCTGAGGCGAAGATTGAACAGAGAATACAGAGAGAGGTAGAGAGATTGAAACATTTTATAGAGCAGCAAGAGGCTCTCTAGAGGCAAATGACCATGTTGATGGGCTAACAAATAGACACGAGGAAGCCACTCGTAAGTAGCCCAGGAGCTGTTCAGAGTAGCTGCCAGTCAGTGCAACCACCGCATTTTCTCGATTTGATTGAGGTAATCCAAACTCCATTTCATGTGAATAACAAATAGAATACCATTACATGACTTAGTTTATATATCTATCATTAAAGGAAGAACTCAAATGCAAACTCCATTTGGTTTGGGATGGGCAAAAGATTCAAGTGGCTGTAGGGACGATATATCCATCACCACAAGGCACAGTTATTCACAGTAGACCTATGCCGCCAGACCATGCGAGAGTAATGGTGGATGATTATGTTGCGGGTGAAGATGATACCCCTATACCCATACCAAATGGAGTGGTGGAAACTCTTCGCTTAGCCCGTTCTAGTTTCACTGCATGGCCTAAGGATATGATATCTTTAGATGAGGTAAAAAATGTTTAATTACAAATTCTTTTACTTACAATTTCTTAACTAGTAGAGTTATAGTTGATTTTCATTTCCTCATTGTAGGAACCACGCAAAGAGTTACAAGTTCCTACAAGTGGGAACTCAGTTCACAATGATGCGTTTGCACCAAAGCAATACAAGAAGTTTGATAGTCTCAATTTTCACAAGCTGGGTCCAGTTTTCAAGAATCTGCGTGATCGGTTTTTAAAGAAAGTTGGCAACGCATTTCTGATCGATCTGCCACTTGACCTTTTCCATAGCGATGACCCCATATCCTCCATATCCGTTCTTGCAGATGATTTGAAGGACTTGATTACACCAAAGACGTGGCTCCCTGCACCAATTATTCAGATCTTCATGCTGTGAGTTAATATTTGTAATAATGCAAAAATTTAGTACTTTTAATTCATATGTACTAATAATGACATTTCTGCCATTATTTGCAGGCATGCACACACATACTACAAGGATGAATTTCCTAATGAGCTTGTTGGTTTTATGGACCCTGAGAAAACATGTTGGAATCTTTTGACGGGTGATGATCAAGATTGAGAATATGCTGATAAATACATAAGGAAAGCATTGAAAGAAAACCAAGACAAGAAAATTATATTATATTCATACTGTATCATCAGTAGTTAGTTCTCTCTCTATTTATATAATTTATTTCAATTGCTTTCATTTCATAGAAATTAAAAAATATAACTCGTGTTGTTCTTAATATGCATAAATCTGACTCATACTATCTACTTACTATATCATACTCCTACTCTATACTTTTATGTGTAAGCCCAACCTCATACTATATACTTACCTCATACTCTATTTTATTTGATTTTATGAACCTTAGGTATATTTAACCTCATACTCTATATTTAGGTAATATACTTACTTTTTTCCTTAGCCTCATACTCTAGTTTAGGTAATTTACTTCCTTTATCCTGAGCCTCATACTCTATAGTTTAGGTGGTGCAGGATCTCATATCCTGCTTTTTGCCATAACCTCATACTCTGTAGTTTAGTGGTGCAGGCTATCTTATCCTGCTTTTAATATTAATAGTAATAGGTAGTTGATGGGATATATGTAATAAGTAATAATAATAGTATTCACAGTATAGGTTTTATGGCATACTAAGTGTTAGTAATTGTTAGTAGATATATAAGTATTATGATTTTAAGATCACTAATATGAGATACGTACTATAATAGGATTTCAAGATACATAATATGAGATATGGACTATAATATTAGGTAGTGTAGATTAATCTACTTTTAATATTAGATACGGACTATAATATTAGGTGGTGTAGATGAATCTACTTTTTATTGGTTGCGCTGATGGCAAGAGAGAGCACTTTGTACGTGTTTGATTCCGATGTCAAACATTCAAAAGTTCTACAGATCATCAAGGCGCTTGCGGAGTAAGTTTTTCAAACTTGAATTTTATGTATTACATTTTCAATTGTAAAATGTTAAATATCTTTTGTAAGTACTAATTATTCACTGTAATAATATTTTAACAGCCTCTTCCGAACGGATAGGTGTTATGGAGGACCTAGAAAAAGCGCTAACTTGAAGGTTACTCATTGCAAGGTAATAGTTATTAGTGAATCTGGAATTTATTTGAAAAGCTAAGTTAAAGGTTCTTAAATTAGTCATAAGGACTTAGCTGCATAAATTGGTGAGATCTGGTTATATGGAAATTGCTAAGTTGAAGCCTCAATCAACTTAGCACAAAAATTGGTGAAATCTAGTTACAGGGACTTAGCTGCACTTTGTGCTTGGCTTGCTGTGATTTTGTGCTGACTGTGCTGCCCCTTTTTCCTTTTCTTTCTTTCTCTTGTGACCTCATGCTGGTACTTGTGCCGGTACCAGCTTTGCCGTGATTTTTATTTTTACCCAAAAACAAAATTATTTTAATATAAATAACTAAGTTTCTGAAAAAAAATTATTTCTGCCCAAACCGTACATAATATTTACGGTTTGAATTAAGAATTCAAACCGCAAATAATATTTACGGTTTGAATTAAGAATTCAAACCGCAAATAATATTTACGGTTTGAATTAAGAATTCAAACCGCAAATAATATTTACGGTTTGAATTGAGAATTCAAACCGCAAATAATATTTACGGCTTGAATTCTTAATTCAAACCGTAAATATTCTGTACGGTTTGATTTTTTTTTTTTAGAGAAAAATAGCTAAAATGCTGAAATGAAATATAACACAAAAAAATCGAATTGTTTTTTTAAATATTTGTTAGAAAATACGCTACAAATAGGGCCGATTTTGTGCTAAAATACGGTAAATTACAATAATTATGCTAGAATACGGTAAATTTACTAAAATGTTGAAATTACAATAATTATGTAGAATTATGCTAAAATACGGTAAATTACGCTAAATTACGTATGAATAGGGCCGATTTTGTGCCATCTTTCATAAATCATAAAAAATAGTAAAAAAAATTCCAAAAATAGTAAAAATTGGTATTCTACAAGTTCATTATATAACTAATTTGCCGAGCTACGTAGATTGGACAATAGAAATGAAAATCTTAATCGGAAACTTCAACTGAAGTTTTGAGGCTCTTTCCTTTGTTTTTTGGCGATTCTGAATTTGGAAATCTAGCAAAACTAGTTCGAACGCATGCGCATTTTCACAAGCTTTCTGAAAAGTGGTCATTTGCTGAAATCGGACACTCGAGTGCTGTTTTATGACCGTTTGAAGTTTCGTCGTCGTTTTTCGCTTTCTCAGTGAAGATATCATCCCTATTCATACGTAATTTTGCGTAATTTAGTGTATTCTAGCATAATTCTACATAATTATTGTAATTTCAAGTAATTTAGTGTAATTCAGCATAAATCAAGTAATTTAGCGTGTTTTAGTATAAATATGCTAATTATATATAAAAAATGTAATCTAGAAAATATTTAAAAATAAATTCAATTTTTTAGTGTTATATTTCAGCATTTTAGCTATTTGTCTCTTAAAAAAAAGTTAATCTAACAAATATTATTTACGGTTTGAATTCTTAATTCAAACCGTACAGAATATTTACCGTAATTTACTGTCCCTTACCGTATTTTAGCACAAAATCGGCCCTATTCGTAGCGTATTTTCTAACAAATATTTAAAAAAACAATTCGATTTTTTTGTGTTATATTTCATTTCAGCATTTTAGCTATTTTTCTCTAAAAAAAAAAAATCAAACAGTACAGAATATTTACGGTTTGAATTAAGAATTCAAGCCGTAAATATTCTGTACGGTTTGGGCAGAAATAATTTTTTTTCAGAAACTTGGTTATTTATATTAAAATAATTTTGTTTTTGGGTAAAAATAAAAATCACGGCCACTTTGCGGTTGTCTCTCTTTTACTGGCTATGTGATGCTGGTTGTGGGTAGAGAGAAAATAAGTAAAATCTAGCAAAATGCTGGATGTGTGGACCAGTTTTCTTGAAATTTGGTAACTAGTGCAATTAATCCTCATAATCGTATAATCGCATAGTTTGCGGCTGTCTCTCTTGAATCTTATTGTTATTTAATACAGTGCCCACAACAAGACGAAAATTGGAAATGTGGATATTATGTCATGTTGTTCGTGCATGACATAATAACTCGCTTCCTCGATGTTAAGGTATATATGCATATTCAATGTTGCTTCAAAAATACGAAATTAAAATTGTAATTGTGTTCTTCTATCATTTAAAAATGCGGGAGTTTCCCAAAAGTTACAACCAAACAAATATCGACTACATCTGATCACTGTGGGCTAAATTTTTCTTCAAAGGAAGTATTACTGGAAAAGAGTAAAACAATTTAGGATGTGTTATTTTGTAATAATTTAGGATTATTGTAATTTGGTGAACTTGAACTTGTTTAATTTAGGATTAATTTAAGATGTGTTATTTTGTGTTGATCTTTATTTCAGATTGTTACATTTCAGACTGGTTTGTTTCATATCCTGATGCTTGTTTCATATATAGGCCAGCAAAAATATATGGTAGCTGGCCAAATATTAAAATTATTTTTTTAAAATAAAAAACAAATCAAGATCGGCTAATTAATAATAAACTGTTCCTGATTAGCACATCTGGATCGGCTGTTAATAATAAACCGTTTCTGATTATGCACATCAATATCGGCTATAATTAAAGGTCGTTCCTGATTATCAACATTAGCATTGGCTAATTCCAAATGACCGTTCCTGATTATCAACATTAGTATCGACTGATTCTAAACAACCGTTCCTGATTATCAACATTAGTATCGGCTAATACCAAACGGCCGTTTACTGATCCTGATTAGTGGTACTATCAGTAACTCCTGGGTCAGTATCTAGATCCGTTATTGATGTCTATTTTTGACTGTTCCTGATGTCTGATTCTCTATTAGTGTGAGGGCAGTCAGCGGCTGCGGGGATGGGGTTGATTGTTTTTTACAACACAGGGAAACTGCTCTTGGCCCATGCAGGATCCTTCCAAGCACATAACCCCCTAGAGACTGAAGCACTAGCAATTAATTGGGTCTTTATGTATATAAATTTCCAACATAAAGCAAGGAACCAGTATGCAGTCTACTCGGACTGTAAAAATATGGCAAATGCTATACAGCAAAGCAACACGGATGACCTACCTTACTGGCAACCAACACGCACAGTCTCACAATGCATAAAGGGATTTCAAGAAATTCAACAAATAATAGGGTTACAGTATGTGGCATAGTAGCATAGTAGCAAGAGAGGTGTTGACAGAGGCACATCATTTGGCCAACTAGGCGAGAAGAACCAAAGAATCATTTATTGGGTGTCCAAGCCCAAGTTCCATGCAACAGATGAAGCTCCACAGTGAAGTAAACAAGCAGTTTTTTCAGTTAACAGTACAAGAATAGAGCAAGACATACATACGGCAACAACAATCTGTATGTGATCTTAGGATAGCAGTTGGCTTAGGCCCTTATTTTCAATAAATAGATGGTAAAAGTTTTATTTCTTGTAAGATTAGGTAGAATGTAACTTTCATCTTCTTTTTCATTTTTGTTTTTACTTAAGCAGTTCCTATTTGTGTGAGAAACTTTTATTATTAATCAAAGCCTACGGAATTCACATCAAAAAAAAAAAAAAAAAAACTCACATGCTTGTTGATGAATGAACGATGCAGATTGAATCTGAACCAAGTGCCCTTTCTAGCGAGAAATGTTCCCATTCTTTGTTTTAAATATTTGTAGAGGTTGTGAAATGGTGAGATATGGATTCGAACTCTTTAAGTTTTGAATATTCAATAATTCTAATATTTTTTTTCTAGTCAACTGTGCTACTGCTCCATTAAACAATTTTTTAACAGTTTTAATTTATTAATTTTTAATACGATATCAATTGATACTTGAATTATATATGAAACTTGATATACAGAAAGAATACCTATAACGTAATTATGAAAAGAAAAAAAAAATAGAAAATTAATTTATTTAACTCTTTAATATTCACAGGAAACAGAAGACAATCTTATGTTAGATTAAAGCCGTCTGATCTGCATTAAAATTTATATGCACTTAATCCGTACAATTTAAAGCTATATGCACAAACCGATGCGAATCGAATGACTCTTATCATATATCAAATCAAATTTGATGTGATACCTATCAAACCATCCCCGATTGGAATTTCGAATCTATGACTTAATTAAATTTTCATATATTTCATATCATTGTCAATGCATGTTATTCCCTACCCTTTGTCCCACGGGCCTCCTGTGAAGACCTAATTATAATTGAGCGAAGAGGACACCATCGAACAGATATAGACCAGTATCATGCTATTCAGGGGCGGACCCAGGTGTATCCGGAGAGGGGGGTAGCTGTTGCTCTCTGAATTTTGAGTTTTAGTGGAGATTTATCGGTTCTGACCGACTTTGTCCTCTCCTGAAATTTTTTTGCTCCTTCTCTGGACGTTTGATTTGTAATTCGGATTAAATTTAGGGTTAAAATTGAAAAAAATTTGTTGAATTTTGATTGGTAATTAGAATTATAAGTCAAATCATCAGAAATTACAAGTCAAAGCATTAAAAAATACAAGTTAAAGTATTATTTTTTATCGAATACCTAATTGGTTAATGGATTTAAACTCGATTCGATATTTAAACCCAATTCGATATTTTTTTTGCTCCCCCTGACGAAAATTCTGAATCCGTCCCTGATGCTATTGCCTAGAAGTCGTTTCTCAAAATTTACCACACAAGTTACAATTTATCATGTTTGCATTGCCAATATTTTTCTCCGGTTACAAGTTACATTTTACAACTATGACCCAGTGTTCTCTGTCGCCAAAAAGCGTTAACTCTGCTTCGAAGGTAAAATCAAGCAAGAAATTACCAAGTTGGATCTTTTAACTATTTTTTTATAGTAACTCAACGAAGCAACTCAAGAAAGAAAATTTGTTTAAACTTTAAGGACCAATTTGTAAAACCTTGCGCATGATCATCACTAAAAAGTGTATACTGTGTATCGGAGTTAATTAATTAATTCAGGTGTTCAAGATAATCAAGTGCTAAAATTAATTCGTGTGATATGCATCAAAATCCGTACAAATACGTATCAATTTCCGTGCACATAGATCTTGATGCTAATCGTACGGTTCTAGAGCTAATTGAACCTAAATGTAGGTCCGATGCCCATCGGACCTACTCCTATCTCATATATAAGATGTAGAAATTATGTAACACGGTGTTGCAATGAAGAAAATAAATAAATTATGTAACATGATAATAGACTAGGATGCTAGGAGCATGTCTGGCTAAAGTTTCATTCGCCATACAGAGCATGGTGCATTCCATATGATGTATTGTCATGGGAAAAAGAAATCATGGGACATTGAACACATTTGTAAGTCAATCATTGATTTGGTCTATTTAATATTCAATTCTTTTAATTCTTTAATGAACCGATATTTAATACAGTGACAAAAAAATAGCACATCTCGTATTAAGGGGTGTGAGTGCGAAATCCGAATGAATTTTCTATATACATTAAAATTTGAAAGATTATATCTTCATCCTTTTTTTTTTTTTTGAAAAAAATATATATATTCAATTCTTTTGCATCTCACCAGCTCACGACACTGGAGACAAACTTTCAAGTTATGAAGGTTAATCATATAAATTTTTCGCACTGCATAATGAAGTCAATTTTACATTGAATTATATAGAAAATCATGCATAAGTTTTTCGTGTATATAAATATATATATATAGAGAGAGAGAGGGGGGGGGGGCTAAGATACAAACGTTTGTTCCTAGGTCATAGAACAAACGGTTTGGTTCTCCGATTTTCGAAGTCCAAACAGTTGATCCAAACCGTTAGATATTCAATATATATTAAAATCAGCTTAATTTTACATTTTTTGAATTTTTTTTACTATTTATTAAGATGGTTTGAAAATCGCTGATTTTATTAAACTTCTGCACCATTGGAAAATAACGATTTTCAAACCATCTTAATAAATAGTAAAAAAATTCCAAAAAATGTAAAATTTGGTCTCCAAGTTGATTTTAATATAGATTGAATATCTAACGGTTTGGATCGACTGTTTGGACTTTGAAAATCGGAGAACCAAACCGTTTGTTCCATGGCCTAGGAACAAACGTTTGTATCTTAGCCACTCTCTCTCTCTCTCTCTCGCTATATATATATAGTGAGTGGCTAGTATCAAAACGTTTGTTCCTAAACCGTGGAACAAACGCTTTGGCTTTTACATTTTCGAAGTCCAAATAATTGATCAAAACTGTTCAACATTCAATCTATATTAAGATGTGATCTCTATATTAAAATGTGCTTTGAGACCAAATTTTACATTTTTTGGAATTTTTTTACTATTTATTAAGTCAGTTTTAAAATCGTTGTTTTTAATAATCCAATTTTTTTTCATTGTTTATTAAAATCAGTGATTTTAAAACAGACTTAATAAATAGTAAAAAAAATTCAAAAATTCAAAAATTTGGTCTCCAAGCACATCTTAATATAGAGATCACATCTAACGGTTTGGATTGACCGTTTGAACTTTGAAAATTAGAAAATCAATTGGTTGCACTACGGCTCCGGAACAAACGTTTTGATATTAGTCAACCTCTCTCTGTCTCTCTCTCTCTCTATATCTAAATCAGTGATTTTAAAAATTCCAAAAAATAGTAAAAGATTTCTAAAAATTGTAAAATTTGGTCTCCAAGCACAGTTTAATATGGAGATTAACTTGAACAGTTCGGATCGACGATTTGAACTTTGAAATTGAAGATATCGACGTGAAGTAAAACACTCGCTTTACTTCGCGAAGTACCGTAGCCTAACTCTATATATATATCATGCATAAGCATTAAAATTTTGAAAATGAATGAGAGCCAATTGATCCATACGCAACATATGCAACATATATTACGATTCATATACATCTTATGGTCAATATCTATTTAAAAAGTTAATAAATTTCTCTTTGAAATTAGTTATTTTATGTGCGGTTTATTGAAAACAAAATAGCTTAAAAATGTTGCTAAATTGGAAGTAAATAGTGACTTTGTTTCCTTGAATTATTAATATTATTCTTATTGAAAAATGATTTGGTTCATCGGTGGAAATTTCACTTCCGATTCGACGGTTGAATTAAGTCGGCTTGAGAATATTATTTAGAACCGTTCGACAACTGGAGGATAAACTTTTGAGAAAACAGCCATTTATAAAAAGAGGAGGGATCGGATTACATCTTTTTTTTTTTACACACTTTGACACCTACTATTTTTAAAGTCCAAATAGTCGATCCAAACCGTTCAACATAATGGATATATTAAAATGTGCTTGGAGATCAAATTTTACATTTTTTTGAATTTTTTTAGTATTTATTAATATGGTTACAAAATCGTTGTTTTCAGACCATTGAAAAACAGCGATTCTGTAACCATCTTAATAAATAGTAAAAAAATTCAAAAAAAATGTAAAATTTGATCTCCAAGCACATTTTAATATGATGATCATGTTGAACGGTTCGGATCGACTATTTGAATTTTGAAATCGCAAAATTGGCCTATAAAAAAAACAATGTCAAGATGTGTCAAAACAAAGGGTGTAATTGGATCCCTCCTCTTATAAAAATTATAAAATTTGAAAGCAACAGTTTAAATGTTGCTCGAAAAAAAGTATTTACATATTTATAAGGGGCGTGAATTCGTCTTATAAAGGTATAATATGGACATCATTTGTGCCCATTACGTGATTGCACTTGGAAAACATTTCTGTTGTGTTGTTACTTGCTGTGTTTTAATGGTCGTTATTGTTATATTTAAAATTTTATTTTAGCTTCCAATTTCCAAAAATTCTTTTGTATCCCGTTATCAATATCATTGTTTTTTTAACTTACCAAGCATTAATCGGAACGATACACAATTAAATCACGGCGCTTATATTATAAAACTCGAAATATTTCCAAAGATGAAGAAATTACAAAACTTATTTTCGAAATTAATTTTTATAGATATAACTTTTGTACGAATTTCATTAGAAAATAAACAAAATATTGATAACTCTTTTAGTAAACGGTGGAGGTTAAACCACCTCATATTTAATACATTTGTTATTATAATAAAAGATTCTCCTATCCGTATTAACAAAATATTGATATTTATAATCAAATAATATTTTTAGAAAAAACATGAATATTAGTTGAGCACTATAGATTGTGCAAAATCTGATTTGAATTCATCTAAACGCAATGATTGGATTGATTTTCAATTCAAATTTAATTCCATTAAACTTTTAAAATAAAATAAAAACATGCCAGGATTATGACTCATTTCACGCAGCAACATATATGATGTTGCCACATATGATCTTTTGTACAGGCATAGTTGTCATTTTTTATACATGGAAGCATACTTTCGCATTTTATAAGATGCCAGAACTACGGACGAAATCTCGATTTTGAGATCGAGACAGAGAGAGAAAGAGAGAGAGGAGAGATAAAAGGGGAAGAGGCAGTGAGAGAGTGTGAGACCATTGCACTTTTTTTCTCATAGCAGGATACTTTGTTTCCAGCCGAGAACAAGCTCTCATTAGAGAGAGAGAGAGAGAGAGAGATTGATTATCTGTCCCCACACCTTCTCCATTCTCCTTCCATCATCTCTGTTTCTTTCCTTGTGTACTCTTTACATTGCTAATCTACTCTCCGGAGAGAGATCACGCCATTGCCATTTCCATTACCTCGCCTCTGGCCCTCTACTTGCTCAAAATACCAAAGCTCAAAATTTTCCAAGTAAACCTCCTCCGTTCAATCTCTGAGAGAAATTGGATAAATCCAGCCATCCAGGCATAGAAACAGCTAAACAGTGCGGGAATAGAAGGGAAAGTGGGCCCCTCTTTCTCCAATTGCCTCCTTTCTCTCTCTTAACCTGTTTCAAATAACCAGTTTAACTGGATCAATCCAGCATTGTCGGGATACACTCAGATTGTCTTTGCTTACATACCGTAAAAATATACATTGTATTTAGATAGGGGGTCGATCCGTATTAAATTTCATTTCTTTCTAATTACCTGTGCTGAGTGGGCCAATATCTGGCATTGGTGTCTTTCTTTACCAAGCGTTGCTCAGAGAAAGAAGCTGGTTTTACTGTTTCACAGTACCGATATAGTGCTTCATTTCTCACCTTCTCGGTAAAATCCAAAACCTTCCCAGTTTCAAGTGAGAGAGAGAGGGACAGAGAAAAAGCCTTGCGTTGGAACTGTATGAAGAGGGATTGAAACAATGAGAGATGATATTCCGAAGAAAAGCAAGGTTTGTTCTCTAAATTTGATTTGATCCTCTTTGATTTTGCAAAATTACTGATTTGGGTACACCTATTTTTAATTTGTTTCGGTTGTTGTGAGAGAAGCTTTCATGGTCGAAATCTCTTGTGAGAAAATGGCTCAATATCAAGAGTAAAGCTGAGGATTTCCATGCGGATAATACCGTAGGCAGAGGTACGGATCTAAACTGCTTTTTTTTTTACTGACATATCGGTTCTCTTTAGATTTTTGTTATTTCAATTTACTTTATCTTTTCAATCTTCTGATTTATGATGCAAAGAGATGTACTTAAAAGTCACAATCAACCGCTTTGTTTCTCTTTTTTTGTCTTCTTTTTCTTTTCTCTTTAAGGATTCTTGTTTTGTTGTAAATTTCAATAGGAGAAGGTAAAATCAAGGCCAATTTCTCAGATAGAGAGTTATTCACACTGAAGAAAAGCAAAACTGGTAATCCTCAGTGCTTTCTCTTCTTTTTCTGGTACTATATTTGGTTCAATTTTATTTTCTTATTCTAGCAATTTTCAATTTTGATTACAGAAAAACCTTTGAGAAAATACAATTGGGGCAGATGTGACTCTGATGCTACTCACATAACAGATGTGCAAAATTATAGGTATCTATTTAAAATGCATGCAATTTTCTTTTCATTTCTAATGTAAAAGGAAAACTAGTAGTGTTAATTTTCTTTATGTGTTTATCTGTAGGCTTTTTGTTTCTACATGGAATGTTGCTGGCAAATCTCCAAATAGGAATTTGAGTATAGACGATTGGCTACATTCTTCACCCCCAGCAGATATTTATGTCCTAGGGTTTGTATATATTTTAGAATTTTAATTTTTACCTGATTATTGTTTCGACGCCTAAATCTATTTTTCAGCTTTTCTTTCTGTTTTCACAATATTAAACCTTAAAATAAAAACCCTCTAGTACGTATTTTATTCGAGAATATAAAGCGTCAAAAGAATAGTGAAGAAAAAATTATAATTTTTTTTCTATTTCAGCTTTCAGGAAATAGTTCCTTTGAATGCTGGTAATGTGCTTGGGACCGAAGACAATGTTCCTGCGAAAAAATGGATCTCGCTCATTCGAAAAACCCTCAACAAAAGCAAATTTGCAAACAGCCACGCAGGTTACCCCACAGCTTCACCCATACCAGATCCTGTGGTTGAGCTGGATGTGGATTTTGAGGCAATCTCCCGACAAAACAGCATGTCAATGCACCGTCGCTCGTTTCAGTTTCAGAACATGAGTCAAAGTATGAGGATGGAATCTGATCCAATGATGGGGTCCACATGTCAGCCGAGACTAGAGAGGAGGTTCAGTGTGTGTGACCCTGTGGGGCTCGGGTTCGGGTCCCGGCCTAGTGATTTTTTGGACCCAAATTTTAGATTGAGTTTGGTTGGCGGTGGATTGTCTGATGAAGAGAGTGAAGGTGAAGAGGTTCTTGAAGTGTCACCTTATGGAAATGGTGATGTCACCAGTACTGGTACGATGCTGATGGAGGACAAAGATGGCCAATATAGTGATTCTAGGTAAAATATTATACTATTCTTCTGATTTTTCTTTTTTATGTTTTTGGATTTATCTGTGCATTTAACATTGTTGGTGATGTAATATTGACTCAAACTTTGTCAACAAAAAATTTCTAACATGGAGAAAATTGTCCGATATAACTTTGGTTTGTTATGCCATTGTTTCAGGTATTGTTTGGTTGCGAGTAAACAGATGGTTGGTATATTTCTTACTATCTGGGTGCGTAGCGAAATAAGAAATGATGTCAAAAATATAAAAGTCTCTTGTGTGGGACGAGGCCTAATGGGTTATCTCGGAAATAAGGTAATGGAAGTTCTTCTCTTTTCCAAATGTCCAAATGAATGAATTCCTCGTATGCTATCAATATCCAAGCTTGTAATGCAGTGAAATATTTTAGTCAATAATTTCAAAATCATATTAAATTCCAAGTATTACAATATAATACCTTAATGTTACAAATACTAAAAGTGTCTTTGGATTTGTAGGGTTCAATTTCAATAAGCATGTCTGTGCATCAGACGAGTTTTTGCTTTGTATGCTGCCACTTGACTTCAGGAGAGAAAGAAGGGGATGAATTGAGAAGAAACTCGGATGTATATGAAATTTTGAAGAAGACTCGATTCCCGTGTATACTAACAACCAGTGATGTGAAGTCACCACAAACAATCCTTGAGCATGAGTACGAGAAGTCTTTTCTTTTCTGAATACGTACCTCTTGTATATATTATGAAACCATGAAATATATACTAGGTATGTTTGGTTGCAATCTTAGAGTAAGCTAGAATAGCAAAATTGGCGTTTGTCTTACTAGAGTAGCTTGTTCCCACTTTTTGTGAGAATAGTTTGTTCTAATAAGACCAAACAAGTTTGGTTCTCTATTCTAGCTATTCTAACCCAACCAAATACTGAATAGCTTGTTCTCAAGAATAGCCTATTCTCAATCCAACCAAATATACCATAATGTGTACAATGTACCTCGGTGATCGTTGGGTGACTTTCTGACAAGATTATTAGGTGAAATATATAATATGAGCTTTTTTTTTCGATTTAGTCGGGTTATATGGCTTGGAGATTTGAATTACCGGGTTGCGCTTTCGTACCACTCGGCCAAAGCTTTGGTAGAGATGCATAATTGGAAACTGCTGTTGGAGAAAGATCAGGTAATATTTTATTTTTCATTTTGTGTTTCTTCTGAACTACACTTTTGTATTTGTATGGGCATTTTGGTGATTATTATTAACTTGTGCAGGTAAAAAGCAGGTTTTCCGTTATTTTGACTATTTACCCAAAATTTTGTATTTTACAGCTGAGAATAGAAAGAAGGTTTGGTCGAGTTTTCTCAGGTTGGAAAGAAGGGAGAATTTATTTCCCACCAACCTACAAATATTCCAATAATTCAGATCGGTATTCAGGGGATGATGTAACTACTAAAGAAAAGAGGCGAACCCCTGCATGGTAAATAATAACAAAACTCAATATTTTCTATCCTTTTGTCTGAAATAGAATTTTTTTTTCTTCCATTTTTTTATTTTCTTATGCAAACAGTGATCGGGGAACATTTTGGTGTTAATTAATTCTGAATTAGTCTCATTTACTGGGAGGCAGCACAAAACAAGAAGAAAAACTAGGCCTACTGGTACTAATAAAAACTTATAACAAAACAATTCTATTTTACTAATATTACATATATGGTTTTATATATAGGTGTGATAGAATACTGTGGTACGGAAGGGGCCTCAACCAGGTATCATACGTCAGGGGGGAGTCGAGATTCTCTGACCACAGGCCGGTGTACAGCATATTCATGGCAGATGTGGAAATAATTAGACGGACCTGGTCCAGGAGAAATAACATGGGTTATTACAGTTCTCGGGTTGAGGTGGAAGAGCTCTTGCCGTACTGGCACCAGTACCCATATCGGGATCTCAAGTTATATTGTTGAAGAACTGTATCGATATTACAAGGTATAGACATTTGCAAATGCAAACACATTTTCTTTGTTTTGCAATCCTAGATGGTAGATGCCTGTTCCATTTTGACCATGACTGGGGGTGGTAGGGTAAGCAGTTAATTATTAGACCTTTTTTTCTTTTTTCTGAATGCATCTTTTTTCTGGGTTCAAATGGGAATTCTTGCATATGAATCCAACATTTATACAAATTGCACAATGTGTTGGTTGCCGATTCTAAAGTTTTGCTTGTCATCTGCAAATAAGGTACTATTTTGGCCGCAATTTGCGAAGCGCCATATTATAACATGAAGCATTCATACTTTTGTTTATTTTTTTTTCTTGGATAATTTGCTTAAGAAGAATTATTCTTTTACTGTTTTTTGTAGCAGATAACATTATACTACAATGGGCGAGAACAACAGCATGCGAAGACTAACCATAAGGTTTAAACTCCTACTTTGGTTTTGCTTTCTTAGTCGTTGATTCTGCATTTATGTTTAATGCTAGGTTTGTTGACTTTCAATTTTTTTTTTCCTATACAGGATAAGGGATGAAATTTTGCTGCTAACTAATATCTATGCGTCAAGTGAAGGGGAATTTATGTGTATAATTATACCATTATCAGCTAAACATACAATCCGCACGCCACCCGGATATATATTGTTGTTCATGTGTTTTTATGCTTCAAGTTTACGCGGCAGATGACATGATTTATGTAACAAATATATTTAGAAAAAGTTTTGGTAATGTGAGCGAAAGGGCTGTAAAAGAAAGTTTTAAATCATGTGTACAGTATTTTTTCTCTGTTATACAGCTTTAGAAATAGGTAGTGTTTATTTTTGTTGCTACTGGCATAGCATGACTATCAGCTGGTATGGTTTAAGGTACTATATGCTTGGATTACTATTTAAACGAAACGAAGGCTGAGCAAAGAGAAACTGTGGTACCAAACTGCCAATTTTATTTACTTTTTATCAGATGTAGGTGGAAAAGAAAGAAAGGTTGGTTGCTTGTTAGGCAAGAAAAGTTGTGTACATCTAAAGAAATAAGATGGAGTATGAAAACTATGCAGTTCTGTCATGACTCATGGTTACTTGTATGATGTGTAGAAGAATCCAATCAACAGTATTTACTAAAGTTGCTCAGTTTTGTTAGACTTTGTACAGTTTGGTGAGACCATTTAGTAGTACGTAGTACGGTGTAATTGGATGACTTCAATTTTTGTTGTCTTTTAAATTGTAGTTTACTAATCTTGAGCTATAGAATGGTTACATTTTATTGTCAACCAATTTCCAACTAATCAATCAGCTGCATGAAGTTGGTATACTGGAATTGCCACAGAGGATCAAGATCCCAGGTCCTTTGACTCGGATTCTGTTGTGTTTTTGACTAAGGTTGACTCCACCGCACAAGGACAAGGTGAGAGTGAGAGCATTGATTTCTCTGTGGAGCCACCGAAATTTTTTTAGTTACCACAGTAAAAAATCGAAATTAAATTATTACTACCATGCGGATTCAGTTTGCGCATCAAATCGGGCTGGCACACCAACATGTGCGTGCATTGAGCAGGTGCACCCTTGGTGCGCGAACTAGATAGGCGCACCTTTTGGTGCGTGGACTGGGTAGGCGCACCAAGGGTTTGGTGTTATAAAGGTTGGCGCACACCAAAATTGGTGCTCAAACGAGGTGAAGCGCACTAAGCTGCGGTGAAAAAGTATTTTTTATTTTTTTATTTTTTTAAATTGTTTTTAAATTAGTTAGTTGGGTAAATAGGTGTCTAAAATTGACCAAAATTGACTAGAATTGTATAAATTATTCGAAGGTATCCAAAATTGGTAATATTCTAAATAAATTATATTTTGTAGTATTTTAGACCAAATTATGTTCGAAATGTACCAAATTAGCCAAAATTGAATATAAATGCACCAAATTGACCTTGTATTGTTTGAATTTACCCAATATTGTATCAATTTTTAACCGATGGTGTCCAAAAATAGTAAATTATAAATTTACAATATTTGTGGTATTTTAGACCAAAATTGAATATAAATGGAACAAATTGACCTTGTATTGTTTGAAATTACCCAAAGTTGAACCCTTTTTTTTACCGATGATGTTCAAAAATTAGTAAATTATAAATGTACCATATTTGTGGTATTTTATATCAAAATTGACTATAAATGCACAAAATTGACCTTGTATTGTTTGAATTAACTCAAAATTGAACATTTTTTTTTACTGATGGTGTCAAAAAATTAGTAAATTACAAATGTAGCATATTTGTGGTTTTTTATACTAAAATTGACTAGAAATGCACCAAATTGTAGTATGGTGCCAACAAGCGGGACCAAACAAACCGGTTTGCCTTACGATGATGTGGATTTGGATATGGAGTTGGCCTGGACCGTTTTTCAGCACTTGACGAATGAGAGTATTAGCCCCGTTTGCTGGTTCTCGTACAAGAACCACAAGATTAGAAATTCATATGTAAGTTTATATTTGTTAACTACTTGCAAATAATTTACATATTCATTTAAATAAATAAATAAGTTATATTTTTGTTTATTTTGAAATTAAATGCAGACTCATGACCTCACGTCGACACAGAATAACCAGATGAATATCCTCTACGACGAGCGATTTGCACTGGCGTTACAACAGATGGGTCTGTGGCATGTGTCCTAGCTCACTCCCTTAAATGCAGATGTCGCTCTTATATCTGCGCTGGTCGAGAAGTAGCGGCCGGAGACGCACACATTCCACTTGCCTGTCGGAGAGATTACGGTGTCTCTCTAGGACATGAGTTGTCTATGGGGCCTGCCCATTACTGGAGAGGCTGTGACGAGTGTGGAGTATGGAGCACCGGGTTGATGAAGCGAAGGCTTAACAACAAGGGGTTCATCTACTCCAAGAATGACATTAGTATACCACACTTGCGGGAGCGATTCAGGTAATTTTTATTTTTAAAAATTAATTATTTGATGGTATTTTTCACAATTTTGACTAAATTAATTTGAATTTACAGTGGAGTCCTAGACGCGGGTGCTGATGCCGAGAGGGCAGAGAGCTTGGTACACCTCTCCCGTCCGCGCACCAAGGGTGCGCCAATCTAGTCTGCACATCGCACTATCTTGGTGCGCCAACTCAGTCCACGTTGGTGGTAGGATTGAAAATAAGACTGATCCGGTGGTAATCATTTAATTGCAATTTTCTAGGGTGCTAACTAAAAAAGTTTTGGGTGGAGCGAATAGCAATGGTTGTAATTTTTCCCTAGTAACTTTTTTAAAGATAAATCGCGCTAAAGAAGGGAAGAACAGAGACTGGAAAATTTCCCTGGCTTGATTTGTGTTATACGATTGTCAAATAGGACGCATCCACGTGTGGGATCCTTTTTCGGTATGGACTGTATGGTATGATATCCGAATTGGACCATCGATTTTAGCTAATAATCTCCTCTAGATAGTCACAAATTCAAAATTAAATTGCCCTTGACGTGAAAAATGACCGTCAGATTTGATCAGTCCAAATCAGATTATCTACAAATATGTAGGTGAGAGCATGTAAATAAGAATTTGTGCAAATATACAACTTATTAGCCTATCGTAAATGATTTCAAAATTTAAAAACAAAAGCAAATTGAGAGAAAGAAAAAGAAAAAATAACTTGAGTTATATATCAACATGCCTCATTGTTGATGAGAGAACAGAATTTAAGAGATTGGACAATCAAAACGGCCATACTAGTCTCTAGCAATTGCTTTGGAAAGAGATAATTCTGGAGTAGCTTTAGATTGTTGAAAAAATTATTGACTAGTATGCAATCAGTTGGAACTGTTTATCTACTAAAATAGGGCAGTGCTATATTGAGATCTTAATTTACAATTTTCAGGGCTAAGAGAAATTTTTTCTCTTTGTGTCAATTTTGTCCCTATTTAATACTTTCCTTTAAAAATGAAATAAGATTATGCATTAAAATTAAGGAAATAATTTAATGTGTTTAATTTATAACAACAACATTATTTACTTTTATAGAACGATATTGTGTACCTTCTTCTCTTGGGAATGATATTTTGTTACTTCTACTCGTGTGATCTCACAAGCTAATACCATTAATTATTCAGTAGTTTGCCAATTATTAATTATAATACAGAAAATAACTTATCTAAATCAATATTTCATCTGTCAACCTTTTTTTATGAACTTAAATATTATAATATTGTATGATATAATATTTTTTTATGTAAAGTTGTCATATTATCATTGGACAATATCTTTAAATATAAAAATCATAGCACAACATACAAAAATAACGAACAAAGTAAATACTATTACAAAATATATTATGTGATGTTAAAAGTTGCATCTAAATTTTCAATTATCATTAATCTCTTTAAGTATGAACAAAAGCAGTGAAAATAAGTTTTTAAAAAATACTAACAAATGCGTATCGCATAAAAGACAATAAGAATCCTAAAAATTATAGATATCAATAATACTTGTGTTAACATAAGTTAATTGAAAAATGAAAAATAACTATATATTCAACTTAAATAAAAAATTTATAGTACTAATAAAGTGTGTGCAAGTAAAATATTAAAGTTTTAATAAATTTATTATTTTAATCAATAACATCAAATAATAATATGAACTCCAAAATTTGTTCGTCAAAAGAAAAAAAAAAACTGATGTGAGATACCACAAGTACAATAGATCAGCTATTAATTCTTCTCTTCGCACTAAAAGAAATAAACAACAAATAAATAAATATTTTTTTTTTTACCAAACTTAGCTACTATGACATAGCTAACTCTTTTTTCCCACGATTTCATCATGCAAACATTTTTTTTTCTTTTTTTTTTCTGGATAACTAACGACTTAAATGTATTAATTAGAATAATTTTTATGTCAACATAAATTCTTGGATACAAATGTAACTTGTACTTTTCAAAATTCCAAATTTGTAAAGATAGATGAGGAAGGACGTATCTCAGAGATCTTAGCATATAAACAAAGTCTTAATCAAGGGCAAAACTGGTATAAAGAAAAAAAATATTTCAGAGCCCTCGATATTGTATTTTGAGCTCTCAAAATAGCGCCTCCCCTAAAATAAATCCAAGCCTCCTATAAAAAGAGAGAGAGCTAACATTTGTAGGCAGGAAAAAATAAAGGGAGAAATGATTGATTAGTATGTAATAAGTTGGACTATTTTGACCATAATTTTTTTAAATGTTTTTGAGTAATTAAAGTTTAAATATCAAGCCATCCAACTGTTTAATAGATATTGATATGATTGGCCAGATGAAATTTTACTTGAAACATGTAATTGTTTCCATACTAATGCAAATAAATCTATGTAATGCGGTACAAGAAGTTCTTGTATATGCGGTTTTTCTGCCACTGATTTTGTTGACTTTATAATGCAGGTCCAGAAGCCAATAGACAATTTAATTTTGTTGCCTTCATTTCCTGCAATGAAGCATTTAATGGAAATTCAAGGTCATGCTAAAGACAGCATATTTGAATTTGACCAAGCAAAATTACACTTTTACTTTTACTTTTACTTTTACTTTAAATTCAAGGTTGAATCATGCACTCCTTAAGAAAAGAATATATTCTTTACCGGCTCCCAAAAATCATATATATATATATACAGAAGATTTAAATGTGAAGTCCATAGTACAAAGTTGAAACTGTTGGAACAAAATTGTAAAACTCAAAATTTAATAAAAAAAATATTACGTAATAATTTCTAAAATAATTATCATAATTTTTATAAAAAATGTGAAGATCTAGCCTCTAGATTTCATTAATATGAACACCAGTAATATCAAATTTAAGTAATTATCATAATAGTTTATCATTTTGTAACGTACTCTTTTAAATGATATAGTGAAAATGTATGGCTTATTTTTTTGACCGAGTCAAAGCATAACTTCTTAATTAAATGAATTGTCACCGTTAAATATCACATCAATGTAAATCACCCCTCTCATGCAGGGGTGTAAACGGAGCCGGATTATCCGATCCGAATTCGCTCTGTATTCAAAGATAATCCGAATCCGGATTAAACGGAGTGGATAATATCCGGATTCGGATCCGGATATATTCAAGGTTGAGGAGAAAATGTCGTGATATGGATTCGGATAATTTTCACGGATCCTAAACGGAGTGGATATCCGTATATATCCGGATAAGAATTTTCACAGATTCAGTTATAGCGGTATCCAGTAGCTTCCCACTCCACTGTTTGAAGCGCTTCAAACAGAAGTGCATTATATATTGTTTCCTCCCTTATTCTTTTTCTAATGCGGGATTAATATTGTCAACCAATCCGGACGTCGCTGCTTTCGAGTTTGAACTGAATTTTTGTTCTTTTTTTTACTTTAAAACTTGACTGACTACTGCTTTGAAGTTTGTTCCTATTGTATAAATTCTTCTCCATTTCTATATTCAAGAACACTTCCATTTTTTTACTTTAAAGCTTGACCGACTACTGCTTTGAAGTTTGTTCCTATTGTATAAATTCTTCTCCATTTCTATATTCAAGAACACCTCCAATTTTTTCATTTTCTGATTTGGTTTTCTTAATTTAATTTAATTTTTCAGTTAATATTTGTATCTTAAAATTCATATGACTCAATTATCCGATAATTATTTGTTTATTATCCGTATCCGTACGAATCCGTATTCGTGAATTATTCTCTCTGTATCCGTATCCGTTTAAGGTGGATTTGATTTTATAGTTTGACATCCGTTTACTATCCGTATTTGTATCCGCTCACTGAAACGTAGATATGGATATGGTATCAGCATTATCCGCTCCAAATCCGCTCCGTTTTCACCCCTACTCTGTCATTAAAAAGATTTAGAGAAAAATCACTCTCACATCTCCCCACAAGCAAAACAAAATTATTTTATGAGTTCGAAATTTGGATGAAAACAATTATTTGTAATAGTAAAAGGGGTATGAAATTTGAAGGCTTAGCCTCTATCTTAAAAAAAAAAATATTTTGTATTATTATACTGAATACTCAAAGAGTACGGGTCCGGATCCCCTAAAGTAACTCAATTTTTGGGTTTTGGATCGAGACCGTCCGAATCGAATCTGTCGTTCAAGATCGCCTCAGAATTCAAATATGTCTCTCGGGATGCGTGCGCTCCACTTTAGTTGAATGGTCACGGATTCGAATCGGACGGTCCCAATCTAAAACCAATTTTTGAGTTAGTTCACTGGATCTAAATTCTAAGAGTACTCCTCCGTCAACTTCTCTCGTACATAGATGTGTCCTTAGAAGCATAATTCGCTATTATCTTGGAGTAATTTCGCGGACTTCACACATAAGGAAAATACATATTAGACAGAGTTCTCTCATCATTCGATCGAGCAAGTACATCTTAATCTTCATGTTTTCTATAATAAATATTTTATTTCTAGATTTTTTTAATATTTTATTCAATTTATTTTATTAGTTGTGCTCATAAATTTATGCATATGATCATAGAATTTAAGGGAAAATTGGTTATTTGCCACTCCAAAACTTTCAAATTGTAAAAATGCCATTCCAAAATTTGAAATTGTAAAAATGCCATTCTAAACTTCATTAATTCTTAATTTTGCCATTTATATTGTATTATTATACTGTTTTTATTAAAAATTAACTGAAAAATACTGTTTTAGTGTACGTATTTCTATGCATTAATAAAGTGGACAAACATATGAACCGTGGACGTATACCAAAACAGTATTTTTCAGTTAATTTTTAATAAAAATAGTATAAGAATACAGTACAAATGGCAAAATTAGGAATTAATGAAGTTTAGAGTGGCATTTTTACAATTTCAAATTTTGGGATGGCATTTTGACAATTTGAAGGTTTTGGAGTGGCAAATAACCAATTTTCCCTAGATTTAATTAGTTATCAAAATTATTTTAGTTAGATTCTATTACAATAGATCACGCATGCATACGCCATTTGTATTATATATACATTGGTTACTATATAATTAAGTGCATTAATTTTCATCTAAACGTAACTAGTGAATTAAACAATCAATTTCCGTATTATCATTTAATATATTTATAATATCCTACAGTTAAGTTTGTCATCACACCATGGATCCTTTTTTTCAACTAGTTCACTGTACAATATTATTATGCCTCAGTAGTTCTAACTTTTAAATTGATAAATGAAACTATATTTTATTTTATTTTAATCACAATCCGGTATTTCTAAACTTATACATTGAATGTGAACACTTTTTTATTTTATTTTTACCACATGAGATGACTAGTTTGACTAGTGAGAATATAGTTGTGTTAATTAGTTAGGTGTGGTGAAACACAAGAACCGACCTTGTCAGATAGAAACCCATAACATAATACGTGCAATCATGCATGAATAGTTCTGGATATGGTATGAAAAGCTCTTTCAAACTTTTAACTTAATAAAATCACCACCGACGCCGACATATATAGCCCAGATTCATATAGAATCTATAATTTAAATTGAATTAATTCTTAATTTTTTAGGAACTTTTTAGGGTAAATTTCGCGGAGGTCACTAAACTCTGTCATTTGTCACGAATTGGTCACTCAAGTTTGATTTGTCTTTCCATATCCACTGAATTTTAATTTGTCCCAGTCAAGTCACCATATAACTTTTTCATCCAAAAATATTAACGGAATATAACTTTTCCGTCAGTATTTTTGACGGAATGAGAATATTTCTGTTAATATTTTGGATGGAAAAGTTATAAGATGACTTGATTGGGACAAATTAAAAATTTAGTAGCTATGGAGGGACAAATCAAACTTGAGTGATCAATTTGTGACAAAGGACAAAGTTTAGTGACCTCCAGCGAAAATTACCAAATTTTTTATTTCAATTAATTACTAATCTGATTACCCTGACGGAAAAGGTATAGCACCGGCTAATGCAACATGAATTCTCTGGAAGCGAAGTGACATGTTTGGTCGTGGAGTAAGAGATGGACTAAAAGAGGAGTAAGGGCGGAGTAAAACAGAGCAAACCTCTTACTCCACACTTAAGCTACCAAACGAAGAGTAAAAGAGAAGCAGTAAGGCGGAGTAAGTTACCCCACCTCTCTAGGTAGATTAACTTACGCTACATTTACTCCGCCTATAGAGTTCACTGTCATATACATGAGTTCATTTCCCAACATCTTACTCCTCCAAATGAATTAATTTAATCTATGAACTAAACTATCAAACAAGATGTAAAATATAAGGAGTAAGATGTAGTAAGCAATTTAATCGTTATTAATCTTACTCCATAATCAAACATGACCGTAAAGCGTTATATATATAAAGTGAGGTCATGTGACTCTATGTACTTTGTAAAATGTCAATCGATCTGTGCTGTAGATTTATATTTTTTTTTTCAAAATCTAAATAGTTCGTCTGAACTATTTAATATGATATCTATATGAAAATGTACTTATAGATCGAATTTTATATATATTTTTTTAAAATTGATAGAGAATTAGTACTTTCGGATGGTTCACATTTTTTAGATCGAGTGAATTTTTTTACCTGTCTAAAAAGAATAGTAAGAAACTTTTAAATGGACCACAATAAACCATCAAAGATATATATTCATCCCTTCTACGGTCAGTTCCGCACCTTGCAAACTGTGATATTTGTCTTCAAATATAAACATGCCTTAGTTATTTTTTTTTTTAAACTAAAAGTGAAAGATATGAATAGGTTATATATGTGGCAGTGTCATAAATATACAAGAATCCAGAAAATACAATAGAGAAGCAACATAACTCTCCTGTAAACGCAGTGTCTCAGTGCAATAAATTTCTGTACATTTATGTGCTACATAGAACCAATTATACGGGTCAACTAAAGATTGAGGAGAGGTTCTCGGTGCATACATCTGTGTAACGGGTTATATAGCACTTCAGTCTTTCATATAGCCCATCCAAATAATTAACAAGTAAAAAAGTTATCCAATAAAATGATGTTGAAATATGACTGCAACATTGTTCACATATTTTTTAAATGATTACCGAAAACTTTTATAACAAATAAAAAAACTTGAGTTTCTTAATTTTTCTAAGTATAACATTAGATGCTTATTGTTCGATGATTAAACTATACATTACTATGACATAATCAATATCATATAAATTCAAATTTAATGTGTAATAAAGTAATTTCATAACTCATAATATATCGTCTAACATTTTCAAACATATATATATATATATATGACAACAACATTAGTAAGTTCAGTTCTATAATTTCAACATTAATGTGGAAAAATATTATAAATGTATATGATGCAACATTTTATTGCATGATGCTTACTAACTAATGTATATTATGATTATATATATAGATTTCACCATACTTTAACTTTTTACCTATGCATATTATGATCACAGATTTCATCATATTTTTATCTTTTCTTTAATGACCGCATCAATGTTAAACCTAATTGAACATGGCCTCTTGAGTCCTGACAAATAGAAAAGATATATGGCCCTTGCACTAGTGACTCGCAACACCATAGGTTGCTCTGTGCCGCCCACAATTTATGCGGACGCTTCACTCATTAATTCTTTCTCTTTCCATATTACATAATCATCAGAAAAAAAAAAAAGAGCTCCCCGGTGGAACTTGCCAATCTGCATGCGCATTCGTGCAATGCATGCACCAGCAACTATGCGGGATAACGGGACGATCTAGCTGAAACTGAGACCAAATTGAGAGAGAAAGAGAGAGAGAGGCGTAGGAATACGTAGAGTGACGTCGTGGCTATAGCCTCTGTGTATGTACAGGCCTGAAACGACCCGGGGCTAGATGGAGTAGTGGCACGTGGGAGAGCGTGAGGCTGTGCGTTAAACGATTTAGGCAAATTGTGGGAACAGTGCTGAGCAGTTAATGTCGCTGGTTCGGAAATTTTTGGGGGGGATTGGTATAGAATGAATAGAGCTGGAATGGGATGGGATTTGCGTGTGGCAGTGGCATTGTCAGGCTTAACCGGACGAGGTACAGAGAGGGTAGGACTAATTAAATTAACTGCAGTTGACAGAGAGAGAGAGAGAGCGAGAGAGAGAGGAGAGGGGAAGGGGAGGTTGGATAACTAATAGCATGATTTGATGCTGGGATTCAGAATAGTACTGCTCATGGGAGCCCTGTTTTGGGGGACTGAATTCTATTCATCAAGTTTTCTCCATTAATACCACATTCTTTTTATTAAAATATCTCAAGGCCATGTTTGGTTGTGGAGTAAGAGGTGGAGTAAACTCCTTACTCCACACTTAGGTAGCCAAACGAGAAGTAAAAGAAGAGGAGTAAGGTGGAGTAAGCGGTGAGTTAATCCGGAGTAAGTTACTCTACAATTTTAGATGGATTAACTTACTCCACACTTACTCCACCTGTAGGGCCCACTATCATAGGAAGAGGCTCAGTTTCCAACACTTTACTCCTCTAGGCGGATTAATTTAAGCTATGAGTTATACTACCAAACAAGGTGTAAAATATGTGGAGTAAGATGGAGTAAGTCATTTAATCCTCATTAACTTTACTCCACAACCAAACATGACCCAAGAGATTAGATCTCATATTCACATTCCCTAAAACGAATTGTAGTATTTGTCGTTTTCTACAGAAGACAAAAAGTGTTGTCGAGTTTTCCGTTGTACAGCGAACGGTCCGGATTGATCCGAAAGCTCGAATTTCCATTTGAGTACTCTCCATTCATGTGAAGTAACTCGAATTTTGAGTTCAAATCCGAACCGTGAGAACTGTTATGGCACAAATATTAAAGGGTCCGGATCCCCTAAAGTAACCCAAATTTTGGATTTTCGATCAGAACCGTTCGCTCGAGATCGCCTCAGGATTCGAACCTATATCTCGAAATGCGTGCGCTCCACTTTAGTTGGATGGTCATGGATTCGAATCGGACGGTCCCGATCCAAAACCCAAATTTTGGGTTACTTCACTGGATCTGAATTCAATATTAAAGGGTCCGTATATTCCACCTCAATCCGGATTGATTCAAAATCCGATCTGATGGCTCAGATCTAAACTGAAAATTTGAGTTACTGTAGGTGTTAAATTCCCAATTGAAGATGGGTCATTGTGACAGAGTTACTGATCTATTTTATTAATACAAAGATATAGAGATTTGATATAAAATCGGGACGAACAGTCCAAATTTATTTTGAACTCTCTAGTAAAATCTCTACAATCGGAGAGAGGCTGCATCCACCTTATCCGCATTATTGGGCCTCTTTGTTGTACTTTAAACTGGGCTTTGCTTGTTAGCCTGTCAGGGCCCGGATCTGATCTTTTCTGTTAAATTTTAAAGACTATGGTAAAAACGAAATAAATTTTCCTTAAAAAAATAATTTGGAAATATCGAACTCGTTATTGCTCTTATAACTTTCTCCAAACAGAAATATTGTTCTATATGATGCATTCCTCGAGTTGATAACATGATAGTCACAAAATTTATATTATGGCTGCTTCACTATATGTTAAATAAATTTACATAATTCAATTTATTTGGAAATATATAATATTCTTTTAGGAGCGAAGACCGAGAGACAATCTTGGTTAGCGAAAACATATCTGCTCTGAATTCACTCTTTGTAAACTCACCACCTAAACACTTATCATGGAATTCACATACCCTCGAGTTACTGGACTGAGTACAATTGAATCGGACGGCTCAAAATTGTTCTTTCTAACATGGCATGAATCTCAAAGCATAAATAAAACTGCCCCCTTGCGCCATCCCGAGCAAGCACCGGCTGAGAATTAATCTGGACCATCCGTTTTAATTGTGTTGAGTCAGGTACCTGGGAGGATACGGATCTCTTATCATGAACTTTGCGTGCAACTTGGAATATAAAAGTAGGGGTGGCAAAAAAGCTTGTAACTCGTGGCTCGATTGTGACTCGCTCGCTAACAGCTCACTCGTTACTGGATCGAGCTGTTAATGAGCTAGCTCGCTACTAGCTTGGTTCAGAATTAACGAGTTCAAGCTGAGGCCTAGCTTGCTCGTCAGCTCGCGAGCTAACTCGGCTAGGCATCAATTTGTGTGCATTTTATACTCTCCAACTCAGTTTAGCTCGGTCAAAACAAGATCCAGCCAGATCCAGCTAGCCAGCTTGAGCTGGCTCATCACGATTTCAAACTGAGATTTTAGATCGAATGCCCTAGGTCTAGCTCGTTCGGTAAGAGCTTGGTCCAGAATTAACGAGCTGGACTAGGCATAATAAAACATATCCATTGTGCGGCTGGACTCCTGCTTATTTCAGTCAAAACATAACTATTACCAGTTGTGGCACAATTTTAAACACTAACAACTGTCTTGATCTTTTTGACTCATTTTCTGAACCCACTAAAATACATAGTTAGTTATTCAATGCACACTTGAGTTTATATAAACACAAATAATTATCACGTCAATGCACACAAATGCGAAGAAACAATTAAAAACAGTTGTAGTTTTTTAAGGGATGAGATATTGAGAGATAACCTATAATAATTCAAATGCGGAGAAACAATTAAAAACATATTTTTTAATTAGACTAGCGAATTATTTAATATTGGACGGACAAACAAAGATGGATTTCTGAAATTTCACGAACCTTTTCAATTTTTTTAAAAAATTATTATAATTTGTGAATTTTACAAACTATTTTGAAATTATTCACTAAATTTGATTTCTGTCTTAAAGCTATAATTTAACATATTACATATATTATAAACAAAATTTAAATTATATTAATATTATTTTCAAATAAACAAATTTCAGACCTCACGGAACTATCTCTGAATTAATAATTTATTAATATAATTCAAAATTGAAAACTAGGTAACCTTTTGCACGATTTCCTGTTCAAAGTTGCGCACAAATGATCCGAACTTCGCTTTGTCGGCTCACCTCGTTGGGAATTCATATCACCTGAGGTAACAGAAATTTTGTGTATAGATCTAGACCGTTCGATCTGCCTAAGCACGAATATTAAAGGATCCCATGCATTCCACCTCGGGTCGGCTGGACCCGGATTCTGATCGGACGGTCCGGATCTAAACTCAATATTCTGTTACCTCAGAGGATGCGTACTCCCTGGTTGGTTGGTCTCACCGAACGGCGGTTCTCAGAGACGCAAAACCTTAAACCCTAGCTGTTAAACCCCGCCCCCGTCCCCCGTTCTCCCCCCTTTCCCGCTCTCTCTCTCTCTAGAGAGTAACCAGTTCCTCTTTCAACCATGGCGACCTCCAACGCGGCCATGGTGAAGTGCCTCAACACCGGCTCCGGCAGGAAGCGCTTTGTCGTAAGACACCCCCTTCTCTATTTCCAAACTTAATTGCGTCGTTTCCAATCAATCCTCACCTTTACTCTTGTCTTTATGTTCGTATTTTTTCTATAATTTTGCGCAGTTCAAGAGCTTCTCACAGAGGGTAGAGGATATAAACATTGATGTCTATCGTAACCTCGCGCCAGTCAAATCAGAGCCGTCCACCGGTTCATCTTTCTTCCGGGAAGCCCTCATTCAGTGGCGAGTGAGTTTGAATTTTTATACATTTTTCTTTGGTGTTCCTTTACATAATGTTTAAGCCACACAATTGATGTTGATTAGAGCCCATGGAACCTCAGAAATTGGGTCTTTCAAATTGATTTCTAACGGATTCAGCATTGGATTGATGCATACGGATTCATAGCATCTTGATATTTGTTTTTTGGTCAAACTATGGTCTTAATGGGATTTTATCTCGGGAAACAGGAGCTAAATACTGCAGAGGACTTCATTTCGTTCTACGAGGAGATGATGCCACTGGTGCAAACTTTGCCACAGATAATACTTCACCGAGAAAATATATTTTCGAAGCTTCTAGTTAGGTTGAACATGAAAGCCAGGCTTTCCATCGAACCAATATTAATGTAAGTGCATTCTTTATTGGTTCTGTCTGCTAATTATGAAAATGCTTTGACTTGCGTCGGTTTATCAGCTTATAAGGGCAAATTAGACCAAATTTTACTGTGTTAAACACTATAATTAAATGAACTTTTTTTGAATTTAGCAAATAAGGCCAATGAATTCTTTGGGTTATTTATAAAGTCAATGACTTGGTTAACCTGAACACTGGCAGTGACAGCCAAATATATGATGATTATTTCTAAGCTTCTAAATAGGTTTAACATGAGAGCTATGCTCTATCATGAACCAGTACGAATTCTGTTTGCCAAATATGAAAGTGCTTTGACTTGGGTCATTTTAATAGGTTACCTTTTTTAGGCAAACTAGAGCAATGTGTACTGTACTTGTAAATTACAATTAACTTTCTTAAATTAGCAACTTAGACCAATGAATATTTGGGTCTTTTAGAAGTCAATGGCTTAACTTGAGAAATCTCAATATCTCGCGAAATCTCAGATTGACTCAACCAAATATATGATGACAAGCTCCAAGCAACTTGCGCCAAGTTTTAAATTTGTTTTGCTGGATTTTAGTTCAACCCAAAAATCTGTCAAATTTTCAAGAAATCAACCTAAATTGGCCACTGTAATGTAGTGAGGGACTGAGGGTGCTAGTTACAAATATCTCTTGTTTAATTAATTGCAGACTTTATGTTTTGAGAAATGATTTTGTTGCAATATTTTGCATAAACAGGTTAATTGCAGCTCTCTCAAGAGACATATTGGAGGAGTTCTTGCCGTAAGTACTATTTGTTGCTCTTATCTCACTCCATATCGAAGCATGTATTGATGGTTTAATGGATTTCTATTTTCTAATAATTGAATCTTATGAATACAGTTTTTTTAAGAGGCTCACAGAATCCATTGCGGACCTTCTAGAAGAGGGTGGCGATAGGGATCCAGAGATCCTTGAACAGGTATGTTGTAACGCCCCCCCCTTTTTGGGCGAATTGTACATGCCTATATAGTATTTTTTTTTTAATGTAATCAATGTATTTTTTGTTAAGAAAATTTATACCTGACCTCCATAAAATTACGAAAACTGTTCAATTGCTGGCACCCAATAGATACATCCAATAATGCTTATGTGATCATTCTATTGATATCAATACTTGATATTGATCTTGACCTCCATTTAGAAACTTTCTGGCTATGCCCTGGGCGTCTGGGAGTTTCCATTCTATTTGGATGCAGATTTCATTTTTTTACTTTTGCATTCGGCTAAGGGTTAGCTAATGTCATGATTATTCATTTTCCTGTTTCAGGTGTTTACCTCTTGGTCATATACCATGATGTACCTTCAAAAGTATCTTGTAAAGGACATAATTAATATCCTTAAGTGAGTATGGTTCTCTTTACTGATTTTTTGTTCACTGTTATTCCATATTGTACTGTCATATTGAGAAATTGATTTTTCCTTGATGCAAATTCAAGATAGGTTGTTGTAGGTCATTTCGGTATTTCATTCAGTACCAGCCATTAAATATGAAAATAAGCTTCAATTGTCCAAATATTATTCCACCATATGCACTCTAATAGATGGTCCTTTTTAGAATTCTACGTTGTATAATTTTGTATTCTATCTTTTTTGTTGTACTCGAGGCAGAAATTGATGAGATTTGTTTTATAATATTAAACTATGAAGGGTCACTGTCCGTCTGAGATTTTTCCCGAAGGATTACGTGTGTGAGTTTATGGCTGAGGCTATATCTTTTTTGTTAAGGAATGCTCCTGAGAATCAACTGATTACCGGTACTTTTATCCTTCCACTTGCTAAGCTATTTGCTGTCTCCCATAATTATTAAATATTGTGCATGTTAGTTATAAGATAATATATTGAACGACCCTGCTTTGTCAGTTATCATGCCTTTAAATAATGCAAGCAGCATGCCTATTATTTTCCTATTTTCAAAACCAAGCATTTATATTTTTGGTCAGTTTGTATTGACACTGGCTGTTTTGGAAATTGGTTTCTATTGTTACTGGTACAGTGTACATAAGAAAATTTGTTTGGTTTACCAGTTTTTATTGGCCTGTGAAGTGTTTGATGTCCCCACATACCTTGAATTATCAAAAGTCAGCTAGGATGAGATTTGAGACTATAATCGCTGATATTAACACTCATAGCTTGATGTTGATTTAATTTTTTATGTCAAAATAGTAAGTGCAAGGATAAATTGATGTTGACTTTCCTATTTGTGTTGTAGGGTTAAAAAAGGTTGTTCGTGAAGTTGCAAAAAGATCGTCTCCAATAAGGAAAGATGGGGCTACCTCTTTATTGTGGCATGCAATGAGAGGCACATCAGGGAAACTTCACTCAAGAGCTAGAAAGGTGTTAAGTTGTTTGCTTGACAAGTCTACTATATGTCTGAGTGAGAAGTATCCAGAGGGTATGTTTTTTTATTCTCTGGGCATGGGACGTGAATTAACAGTGTAACAAAATTGGATGTCGTTATTTGCGTTGACTAAGTTAGGCATAAATTTTGCTATGTTTTTATTTTGAAGTGCAATTTTTGCCATTGTATTCAGTGGTGCCGGCAGTTAGCCAGTGCTGGCCGAAATATGCCTTTTCTTGATACTAGTCAAGTGCCCATACTGTAAGAGGACATAATTTATATAAGTCGCGTTGACATTCAATCCATCAATTATAAAAACTTGAATCTTTCTCTCATTGGTGGGGATCTTACGAAGAGAGAGGGTAACGTTGGGACTAATTAAGAAGGGTACACTTAAATTATATATTTGATGGTCCAGATTTTACTCTGGGAAGATAGATTTTTGGGTTTTTAAAAGACTCCTTTCATAAGGAGCATGAATAATTAACTTTGGTGATGTAAATATTTCCATTTGAACAATGTATTTCTTTGGCATATTGTACCATTCTGAATATGATACCACAATATGATTTGACGGGTACTGCTACTGCCATTAATTTCCTCATTTAATTTATAGGTTTTGTTGTTGCAAATCTGTTGCCACCGTAGGGCCCAATAAAGTAATAGTGAAACTTCTTTTGATAATTGAGAAATATTCCTCTACTGATATGACGGTTTAGATATGTTTAATCTATTAACTATTTTTGTGTTGTCTTTTATAGGCTCAGAAGGTGTGGTTGAGGTTATTACTGGAGTCTTGAATAGACTCTGTACTGAGGTGGACAAGAAGGAATTGGGCTTGATGTATGCATGCCTCTATGATGCAATCAAAAGCTCCATGGAAAGCGGCTACCTTGAACATTTGAATCACATATTGGTGTTTCTTTCCTTTACTATTCAAACCACAAAAAGAAGCAAATCTTTTGGTAAAAGAAAATTTCCCCTTTTTTTGTCTGCATCATGATTGTTCTCGAGTATTATTATTTTTTTGAAGGTTAGGGGGCGAAATGCCCACTAACAAATTGTATTAATAAAAGAAAAGTTTACGACTTGAATATTAAGCCACTTTGTGAAATATTTTAGCTCACTTGAATATTAAGCCACTACGTAACTATAATTGATAACCATTGCCACACCTCATACATGCTATTATGGTTCTAAAATGAGTAGACCTTTATTCAGCAGTATAACAATTTGCTGGAAATATACTACCGAGAAATGAACCATCCATTAGAGAAGGTACTGATTGAGTTTTGGTTGCACTTTGGGAAAGAAAGTAAGGACTGCTTAGGGAAATATTGATTTTGCTTTGCTTCTACTTTTTCTGTTCCTTCTTTGATAGATAAGGAAGGAATCCTCAAGGTCGTTCTATTATTAGTCAACAAATATGTTGCTCCTGCTGATGGGATGGAGATGGAGAAACAATTATGTGAAGTTGTTGACAGCCTTTTAACTCTATTACTTCGCCTTTTGGATGTTCCTGTAATAACTAGTGATTTGGTGCATATTTCTTCTTTGTATGCCCCTGTATTCAAGCTGAGAACACTGAGGTGGATATACTTTTTACATAAATGCTTCTAATTGTTTGAATAGGTGTTTTTATTATGTTTGTACCTAATATGTTCTTTTTTACTCATTCCTCTGCAGCTTTCTTAATTTTATCGAGGAGTTCATTACAAAGGATCCTCAAATTTTGCATGCTTTCCAAAGCCATATAATGAGGTAAATACCTTCTAGTTATCAAGAGAAATTAGGGACAATCAGTTGATCATTGCAAATTGCATAATGGCCTATTGTCTAAGTCATGAGTTTTCTTTGGGTAAACTCTTTATTGTTAAGCTCCGACACCCGAAAGTTTTTAAATGGGGGTCAAGTACCATATCGTATATTAACAATCATATCTAAAGCACAAATTGTAACAACAGGGTCTACAATGGAATGATTCTCACATCTTTATGGGGTTCAAATATGAATTTTCGTAAAAAAGTACTTGTATACCACCAAAAATACCATATACACTTTTTATAAACTGAAATAAAGTATGGGTGGCACATTCTATATACTTAATCGGCTCATGAGCTCCGATATATATATATAAATGCCCTATTGCTTCATGCCCCAATCGTATCCCAATATCTTTATCTTCAATTTCAAAGTTCAAACAGACGATCCGAACTGCTCAACATGATATCCACGTTAGAATATGATTGGAGACCAAATTTTATATTTTTTGGAAATTTTTTACTATTTTTTAAGATAGGTACAAAATCACTATTTTTTAGGAAATTGTGGACCATCTAAAAACAATGATTTTGTACCTATCTTAAAAAATTGTAAAAATTTCCAAAAAATATAAAATTTGGTCTCCAATCATATTTTAACGTGGATATCATGTTGAACGGTTCGGATCGTCAGTTTGAACTTTGAAATTGAAGATAAAAATGTTGGGGTACGATTGGGGCATGAAGCAATGAGGCATTTGAGCCCTCCTTGATATATATATATATAGAGAGAGAGATGGGTTATGGTGAGTTGCGAAGTAAGATTCTTGTTTTACTTCACACTTATATCTTCATTTTCAAAGTCTAAACAGCTGATCCGAACAGCTCAACATGATCTCCATATTGAAATGTGCTTGGAGATCAAATTTTACATTTTTTGGGAATTTTTTACTATTTTTTTAGATGGGTAGAAAATCACTGTTTTTGGATGGATTATGGACCATAAGAAAACAGTGATTTAAAAAATTCTAAACAAATAGTAATAAATTTCCAAAAAATGTAAAATTTGATCTCCTGGCACATTTCAATATGTAGATCATGTTGAGCGGTTCGGATCGACTTTTTGAACTTTCAAAAATAGAAAATATAGGCGTGAAGTAAAACAAGGCTCTTACTTCGCAACTCACCATAGCCCAACTTTATATATATATAGAGATATGAGGTTGACTAATATGCTTTTGGTAGCACTTTGATCGAACGCCATAGGGTCAAATTTCAAATTTTATATTCGAAACATCGACCTAAGTAGCTCACTAAATTGGTTATATATTGAACTTGTAGAATACCAATTTTTACGATTTTTGGAATTGTTTTTACTATTTTTTATGATTTATGAAAGATGGCAACATATAACCAATTTACTCAGCTACTTGCGTCGACGTTTCGAATATAAATTTTGAAATTTGGCCCTGTGGCATTTCGGCCGAAGTGCTACAGAAAGCATATTTGTCAACCTATGTATATATATATATGTATATATAGAGAGAGAGAGAGTGGCTAATATCAAAACGTTATATATATATATATATATATATATAGAGAGAAGAGAGAGGCTAATATCAAAACGTTTGCACCAAGGCCCTCGTGCAACCAAGTCGTTTTCGGATTTTCAAAGTCCAAACGGTCAACCCAAACCGTTAGATGTTCAATCTATATTAAAATCTGCTTGGAGACCAAATTTTACATTTTTTGGAATTTTTTTACTATTTATTAAGCCACTTTGAAAATTGCTGATCACATGGTCAAGAATTTGGTTGCACTGTTTTTACTGTTCACCTGGATCAGCAATTTTTAAAGTGGCTTAATAAATAGTAAAAAAATTCCAAAAAATGTAAAATTTGGTCTCCAAGCAGATTTTAATATAGATTGAACATCTAACGGTTTCGATTGACCGTTTGGACCTTGAAAATCCGAAAACGACTTGGTTGCACGAGGGCCTTGGTGCAAACGTTTTTGATATTAGCCACTCTCTCTCTATATATTTATATGTATGTATGTATGTATATGTATGTATATGATTAGTGTCGAAGCGCTTGGTAGAATGTGTGGCAACACCTGTTGATTTTAAATCTCAAAGAACTTGAGGGGTATCTATAAAATGAAAAGCATGAGAAAACCTTGAGGAACTTGTATCATGTGCATTGTTATGATTACTATATTAGAATACACAGGACCGTTTGTAATCGCTATTCTGCATTACAATAATTAATAGCTATTGCAAAATTTGATTGTAGTGCTGTGGCCAATTTTGTTGAGGATTCACCGGATCAAGTTACCTTTGTTTTACTGAGATATTTTGAGAGGGAGACTCTTTTACTTGGGAAGGTGAAGAATGAAGCTGAAGACAATGTCAAGAAGCTCTGCGATTTCTATAATGGGAAGCTTTGTCATTGGACCAAGTTATGTAATAACTTATCTGGTGTTCAAATTAGTGTAGATGAGGCTGCTTTATTATGGGGAGCAATTAAATGTTATCCTCAATTGTGTGATTCGCAAGATGGCCTTCTTACTATGAGAAATCTAATCTCCGTCCTCGATCAGCTGCTCATAACTGAAGATGGTACATCTTATCACACTCCATATTGTTAATTTCTACATGTATGTTTTTCATTAGTTTTTTGTGGAGTTCTTCTGTAGAGTTTTCTGAAAGGAAGGGAAGGGGATGGGAGAGATGACTAGGGTTCTTTCACCTCTTCCACAGCCTGTTTCGGAGGTGACAAAATGTGCTATAGAGGAGGTGAAATCTTCCATATCCTCCCTTTGTGAAGGTTATGGAGCATGGCAACAATTATTTATCCCCTCCCATCCTTTCCGCTCAACCCTTCTGGAGCACAGTTGAATAAAGTTGTTTCTAAAGGGTCTTTGGAGTCTTTTTACTTGAAGCTGAAATGCATAAACTGGTCATTAATTTCTAGGTGTTATTGCTGGCCTTCCAAGAGCCACTTGGCAGAGTCACATTGGTGCAGCCCTGGCATCATACCAGTTGTTGGTGCATGCTCACCAAGGAAATGCAGAAGTCGATCTTTACTTGTCTCTGGCCGGGAGACACAAGTCATCTCCTCAAGTTCTATCAGCTGTTGCAGAGCATTTTGACTCTTTGCTTGGGTATGACACAACCTAGTTCCATCTTATATGTGCATAGTTCTTTTCCTTTTCTGTTGATTTAGATTGAAATAAACTGGTTTACATGGTTCCCCCAGCATTATAATTATAAGATATATTTGTTCTCTTCTTTTGTTGTAGCCACTACTATTCTATAAATGACCAACTTAACTTCTCTTATGTTACTTCTGACTTCTTATTTGTCAGGAAAAAGATGATAACTAGCACTAGCTGGAAATGTCTTCTTTAATTATGAATCCTTTACTTGTTTTTATTCTTTTGCTCTTTGTTCTTTGCAGGGACAATTGTAAAAAAGATGAGATTAATGTTGAGGACAAGGTAGATGTATTTGGCGCATTGATTGATAACTTGAGCAATTCGAACAAGACAATTCGGGTTTCAACTTTGAGGATATTGTTACATTTTTTCGCAAGAGACGAGCATTTGTTTGCTAATGATAAGCGCCCAAATAAAAGGCTAAAGACCGAAGAATCTGATTTGGCAAAAGAAAGTGCTAAGCACACTAATGTACGTTCAGTTTTCTTGTATCTTTCCTATCCTTCATACATTGTGAACTGGACATATTTTCGACCTGCTATATGAGGGCCCTGATAGTTATAGTAGATTAGGCCATAATTTTCTCCTTTCAATCCAACAATAGTGATATCAATAATGAATTAATTTATTAATTATAGTGATTGTTCCTCCTTTTAATTAGGTTGTTGAGCTGCTGCTTATAATTGAGTCCACCCCACTCTCGATCTCAACGAGCCGCAAGATCACGGTCCTTATTTCACAGATACAAATGAACCTCTCTGCTGGAAAGATCCATGAAGAGCACTTGCAGCTCGTCTTACATGGAGTCCTAGGCGTGCTTCACAATAGATTCAGCCAGGTGTGGGATCCTGCAATGGAGTGCCTCTCTGTTCTGATAAGAAACTACAGAGATGCTGTATGGGATAAGTACGTTGAATACCTTGCAGTTGTGCAAAATAAGGCTTTGTCTCACATGGATCAGTTGGGGAAGCAGGATGGTACTGGTAGTGAATCACTGGGTATGTTTTATTTCTCTCCCAGCAGCGCCCCCCCCACCCCTCTCTCTCGCTCGTTCTCTATTATCTTACACCAATCTCTCTCCTCTCTCGTTCGCTAGTACACACAAAAACTCTCCTTCTACCCTAATCAAACTGCTCTCTCTGATCTTGCATAAAGATTGGTGTAATTGTTTGAATTCTTGGTGTTCTATCATGTTTATACCTGTTCTTTCTTATTTTTCCTCGCGAAGTTTGTTTCTATTCACCACTTGTTCCTGGATGTTTTTTATGTCAACCCAAACTTTAACACACAATAAAAATTTGCTTTAGTGAAAAAAGAGAAGCGCAAAATATTGGAAACTTGTATCTGTTTCAATAAAAAAAATTTAGGGAAACACATATTCCCCCCTTTGTAAGAAGCTTTATATTCTAACTACCCTTTTTTTTTATTTGCAGATATTGCAAACTTATTCAACCAATTTCTCTATCCAGAAAGTGATCCAACACCATCTACAAATGTCACAGTTTCATTACTACAAACTCTTCAGAAGATTCCAGATATGGCGGAGTCTCGGTCTCGTCAGCTTATTCCTCTGTTCTTCAATTTCCTTGGCTACACTAATGATAACATTGCAAGGTATCTAATATAAATATATGAAATGTTATTTTTTTGGTCTTGATGATTGTTCAATTGGTGGAACAGGGCACGTGTTGAACAAAATAAAATATATCACAAGCATGTAGAAATTGGATAACGGAAATTTTAGGAATAGGCTGGTAAATTGGTGCATTTGATCAAAACTTGAGTTAAAGCATGAAATAGATAACTGTTTGAGCTCATTCTTCTTGCCATTTTGATTTCGCATGTCTTGTGTTTTTTTTGTTCATGGTTTCTCTGTTTTTGTACAGTGTCGAATCGTACATGTCTGACAGGTGCAAGGGGAAAGAGTGGAGAGTCATCCTAAAAGAATGGCTGGATGTAATAAAGTCAATGCACAATGCTCGGTCCTTGTTCAGGAGCAATACTCTTCATGAGATTTTAGTAAAAAGGTACATCTTTCAATTGACCACTTTGCAACTATAACTTCTCTAGTAAGCAAAAACAAGCAGAGGATGAATAACATGATAGGTGAGTATGCAAAAACTAAGAAAGGTACATTTGATTTTAAAGGATATATTATACATAATGTATGTTTGATTCAAATTTCTTTTAGACTTCTTGATGACATGGACCCTGAGGTCCAATCAAAAGTTCTGGACTGTTTGCTAAACTGGAAAGAAGAGTTCATGGCACCATATGCTCAGAATCTTCGTAATTTAGCGTTATCCAAAAATTTGCGTGAAGAGCTCACTACATGGTCAGTTTCAAAAGAGTCGAATTCGATTGAAGAGGAGCACAGAAGCCACCTGGTCCCTCTAATAATCCGTCTACTGACCCCAAAAATCAGAAATTTGAAGTCACTCGGGTCACGTAAGGTTGTATTTTTTTTACTGTTTCTATAATATATTTTTAAAAGAAATTTGCAAGAGGGGGGTCTTCTAGCAAGTTTTGAAAAGTCTCTTTTTCTGTGCAATGTTTCAAAAGGTTTCTTCTTTTCAGGCAGATGAAGCCTTATAGTTTAATGCAAAATGTAACATCATTTTTTCCCTTCCTTTGTCCTTCAGCATGCAGGGGTTAGTCACCGGAAGGCCTTAATCCGTTTCTTCATGCAATTTGAGCCAACTGAGCTTGAGCTATTTTTCTCTCTGTTATTAAAGCCCTTACTTCCTCAACCTCTTTTAATTGAAATTTGCAACTCGGGAAAATCTCTTTGCTCCGTTCTTCCTGAAGTTTCAAGTTCCATAGCCATAGATAATCTATTATTGAAAAGAAGAAATGGTTTTGTACATGTAGTGGAAGAAGTGTTTGTTACCTTTGATATGGCTCGTATGGAGCCTATTCTTGACCTTTTGTTGAAGATTGTTGTGCTAATATTGGAGAGTTGCATGAGAAATATTAACGGGGAGAGAGTGGAAGGCAGAGATGGAGACACCATGGATGTTGATAATCCCTCTGGTGATTTGGAGGTATACTTAATTATTGTTTTGTTACAATTAGAATGTTTTTTTTTCTGTACCTGGGATTATTGCATTGGGGGGTACGTAACAGTATTGATCATGATTGGTCTACTATTGGCTAGTTTTGTCCACTATTTAGTTTCTAGGTTGCTCTTTTGGCAGGCAATTGTCCATTTTTTTTTCTTTCCTCTTTATTTGTGTTTTTGTTTTCTTTTTGTTCGTTTATTTTCTTCTGGCTCTGTTATTTGAGATCCTTTTTTTTTTTGTGCTTCAGTTGCTTGGTTGTCATTTTCAAGCTAACTTCACATCTGAAGTTGACAACAAAGCTATATTTTTGAACTGTGTGGTATTCATGTACCTATTTTGTGGCAAATGCAACATACATTAATCTTTACTATTTCTCACATATGTCAAACAATTATTTCTTTATAGGGCAATACATCCATAAAGCAGTACAAGGAATTGAGAACCTTGTGCTTGCGCGTAATTTCTTTGGCACTTAACAAGTTCGAGGACTACAATTTTGGCTCTGACTTTTGGGACATCTTTTTCACTTCGGTCAGACCTCTGCTGGACAGGTTTAAACTGGAGGGTTCCAGTAGTGAAAAACCGAGCTCTCTTTTCGCATGCTTTATAGTCATGAGCAAGAGCCCTAAGCTGGTTTCTCTTTTGGCAAGACAGCCTAACCTTGTGCCAACAATCTTTTCTATTTTGTCAGTTAGCACGGCTTCAGATGCTATTGTTTCTGCTGTGCTGGAATTTATCGAGAATTTGTTGAAGTTGGATAGTGATTTGGATTTGGATGAAGCAGAGGATAACCTGGTGAAGAAAGTTTTATTACCTCATGTTGACATACTTGTTCAGAGCTTGCATGATCTTTGTAAGATACGCAGTGAATTCCATAGGTAGTTCCTAAAATTTTCACGTTTATTTTTTTTGCCATATGCTTACCATTATGTTATTGTTTCATCCTTTACACTCCTCTCAATCCTTTGGCAATACCTCAAGGATAGGGCAGCATGAAGCACACTTGTGGCCAGAAAATCGATCTTTCTAATGTACCTGTTAACTTAAAATTAATTTATATGTACGTTGTTGTCTTTGTAGAAAATCTGTGGTTCTAACTGGACGAAGAGAAGTGAGGGTGTTTAAAATGCTGGCAAGGTATATCAAAGATTCATCGATAGCTGGGAATTTTTTAGATATTCTGCTTCCCCTTTTCAGAAAGAAGGACATCAGTTCTGGTACAACTTCCTTTCAAGATCTAGATGTTCTTTAAGGGTAGTATTACCCAATTTGACCAGTCTGGTATATTATAGCTGGGGTCTTTATGATCTCTTCATATGACAGGTTATGTACTATCAAAAATATTTTGCATTATCATGCTGCCTCTTGTTTGATTCTAAAACCCATTATTCCTGTTTACACTATTGAAAATGTTTTGCATTATCATGCTGCCTCTTATTGGATTATAAAACCCATTTTACCTGTTCATTGCACAAAATATTGGTCTGTTTTTTTTTTTCTTGTTTCTTTTCCAATTTTGTAAATCTGAGTATTCATCTGCTATTTCTTTTTTTGTTGGAAATTGTCTTTTCGCAATATTCCATGTCTGTTTAAGGGTACCATTTAGTAAATTTCAATTTGTGCACTGCTACTTATTATTCTGCCAGAAGAAACTATGTTGTCAGTATGCAGTAGGCTCTGCCATTATTAATTTTTTTTACTTGCCACTACAGATGAGTGCTTGGAGGGGCTTCAGGTGGTGAGGGAAATGATCCCTATTTTAGGCAGCAAGTCGTATGATAAAGTTTTGTGTGCAGTAAATCCATTGCTTGTTAGTGCTGGTCTTGGACCTAGGCTATGCATTTGCGAAATCCTTGATGGCCTTGCACAATGTGATTCTTCATTTACTGTTCTGGTGAGATATTTGGTGAATTATTGCTTTTATTCTAAGTTTGATTAATGGAATTTTCTTTTATTTAACTTTCTACAATGCATTACCACAACATTCAGTTCGGATGCCCAGTATGGTGCAGAGTCAGTTCAGTGCCTTTAGAGCTGTTAGAGTTAGTTTCTGTTCTTGGCTGAAACTAATTTCTAAAGAACCACTACTTGGTGTTGGAACCCTGTTTTGCCAACCTCACTGGACTGCAACTCGTGATTTTTCGTGTAAAGAGCAAATGTGTAGAAACTTTGGTGGTGTCCATTTGAAGTTCTTCTTAAATTATGAGTCTATACTTTTTAAGTTTGTTCAATGGTTATTCAAGTAATTTTATTGCTCCAGACAGGGTATTCAGTGAAAACTAATAATAAAATACTCATTTTTTTTCGATTTCAACTTCCTTGGCTTGTTTCAGGCAAGATTATTGCGTGATCTGAATGCTGTTTCTCCATCAGAACTAGGTGAGTTAGACTATGATGCACGGATCAAGGCATATGATTCTGTTGGACCCCAGCTGTTTCCCTGCTTGAGAGAGGAGCAGACAATGACAGTGTTGTCCCACTGTGTCTTTGACATGTCCTCAGAAGATCTGATCTTCAGACAGAGTGCATCGAGGGCATTACAGTCGTTCCTCCATTTTGCTGCTCCAATTTTGAATGGAGATGACAATTCTAGTGGAAGTGATGGCACCCCTGTAGTTTGGAAAAAGGCCTCTGTTATGCAGACAGTGGATAAAATATATTTGCACCATATGGGAGATGCCATGTGCAAGGATATGTCAATTCAGAAGGTTCTCTCTCTCTCTCTCACCCGACCATGTCATATTTGTAGATAAATCATGTATACTCTATTTGTGTGTGAGATTTTAGATATCATGTCCTCTAGATGATTTTTGGTATCACTTGATCATATGCTAAACCAACCAAAATACTTTATATCTCACATTTCGAAAGAATACGTTTGTTATAAACTTTTGTCAATAAAATGCTAATAACTTCTGTTATGTACTATTGTAGGAATGGTTCACTTTGCTGAGAGATATGGTGTACAATTTTCAAAATCACCCTTCACTCAGCTCATTCAGGTGTCTGTGTAGCGAGGATCCAGATCACGACTTCTTTGCCAACATTGTTCATCTACAAGTAAATTTTTTTCATTAATTTATCTAATCTACAAGCATCTGTGTATACTTCTTTCTTATCCGTGTGTTTCTTCTTTCTTAGCAATTTCTAATACTTGCTTTGTGGTGTTACAGATTTACAGAAGAGTTAAAGCACTGTCACTCTTCAGGAAAAAAGTTGGCATGGCCAATTTCTCAGAGGTAAGTCCTGGCCCTAATTCTGAATTCATTTACACCTTGCTCCCATCCTGAAGCAGTAAAACACGAAGGCCGAGAGGAACCTGGATCTAGTTGGTAGTGATCCTACCTGTTTATATGGTATCAAACAAAGTAGTGTGATTATTTTGTACACAAGCTTGACGTTTGGTTATGTTTGAATGCAGGCTGTGACTATGAAAATATTTGTACCTCTTCTATTCACCATGTTATTCGACAATAAAGAGATAAAAGGTGAACACCTCAAGAATGCCTGTGTTGAAACCCTCGCATCAATCGTGGCCCATGTGCAATGGGAGTCATATCATGCCATTCTGACACGATGCCTTCGTGAATTGACCACGAAATCTGACAAACAAAAGATACTACTCCGTCTTATCTGTGCGATTCTCGATTCATTTCATTTCTTGGATGATTCTGTAGTGACTCAAAAAATTGCGCAAGAGAATAAACGTCACTATTTGGAAAAGATTGTGCTTCCTCAAGTGCAGAAGCTTTTCTCTCTAGACTCGGAAAAAGTGAATGTGAATATAAGTCTGGTGGCACTTAAAATACTTAAATTGTTGCCAGTAGAGACAATGGAGTCACAGCTCTCGAATATTATACACAGAATTTGCACCTTTTTGAAACATAGACTGCAAAGCATCCGAGACGAGGCTAGGTTGGCATTAGGCGCTTGCTTAAAAGAATTGGGGGTTGAGTATTTACTCTTTATGGTTAAAATTATGCGCGCTATTCTGAAACGGGGTTATGAGTTGCACGTGTTGGGCTACACGTTGCACTTCCTTCTATCAAAGAGCGTTATACTGGCGGGTGGAAGCCGTACTGGTCAGATTGATTACTGTCTCGATGAGTTGTTAGAGGTTGTTGAGGCTGAAATATTTGGTGAAGTGTCAGAGGAGAAAGAGGTTGAGAAAATAGCCTCCAAAATGAAAGAAACCAAAAAAAGTATGTCATATGAGACTCTTAGGTTGGTTTCTAACAACATAACATTCAGAACAAAGGCCCCAAAACTCCTCTCCCCTATTTGTTCACGCCTTATGAGGCACCTGACACCAAAAATGAAGCCAAGAATTGAGATAGCCTTGCATAACATCGCTCTAGGTATTGAGTCAAACCCATCAGCTGAGACCACTGAGCTGTTCATTTTTGTTTACGGACTTGTTCATGACACCATAACACAAGAAGAAGCGAAGACGGATTTCGGGACCGATTTGAACTTGAAGTCAATTTTAAATTCCCACATAATATCTGACTTTGGCCTGGGATTGTTTCACAGCCGCCTGAAAAAGACAAAGCTTAGCAAGCACGATGAGGAATTACTATCCATGCTGGACCCATTTGTTCCTCTTTTGGAACAATGCCTTAGTTCAAAGTACGAGAGTGTCATCTCTTCCGCCTTTAAGTGCCTTACTCAGTTAATTGCACTTCCTCTCCCCTCTAATGAGACCAATGCTGAAAATATAAAAACCTCTCTGTTGGAGATCTGTCGTAGATCCAATAACTCAACCAGCCCTCTAATGCAGTCATGTCTGCGGCTGTTTTCTGTGCTTCTTAATAGCTCAAGAGTTAGGGTTACGCTCTCTGACGAGGAGTTGCGCATGGTTGTAAATTTTCCTGTTTTCATAGATTTACAAACAAACCCTTCGCCAGTGGCTCTGTCCTTATTGAAGGCAATTGTCGGGAGGAAATTGGTGGTGCCTGAGATATATGACATGGTGACAAGAGTTGGTGAGTTAATGGTCACATCTCAGGATAAGCCGGTGCGTACTCAGTGCAGCCAGATTTTGCTTCAATTTTTACTTGACTATCGCCTCTCTGAGAAACGGCTTCAGCAGCACTTGGATTTTTTACTCGCTAATCTCAGGTATGTGCTGGAAAAGATTTGGTTTAGATATAAGCATTAAAAACAGACAAGAAACAGTTAACTTTATGTAACAAGATGAACTTAAAACTAAGGGAAACTTGAAGTTCTCGAAAGGAGGCTGACATTAATGTGGATTATAACAAAGCTTATTTTGTTTGAAATATTCTATAAGTAGTGTCATTCCTTTTTTCTTATTTATATTTGTTTGCGTGATATCTACTCTTATGCAGTTATGAGCATTCTTCTGGAAGGGAAGCAGTGTTGGAAATGCTGCATGCTATACTGATGAAATTTCCTAAGAGTATAGTTGATAGCCAGGCACAGACATTCTTTATTCATTTAGTAGCAGCCCTATCAAATGATACAGATTCACAAATTCACTCCATGGTTGCCACTATTATTAAAGAACTGATTGAACGAACCAGTGAGAGTGTCTTGAATTCAATCATGGAGTTTTGCATTTCTTGGTACACGGGAGATAACCACAGCCTCTGGAGTGCTGCAGCTCAGGTATTGTTGCAAATAGCACTCAATACTTGTACTATTTCAATAAAGCTTCTAGTATTTTTTTATTATTCTTTATTTTTTTGTGTTTGTGTGGCTCATTGCAAGTGATGCCTGACACCTTTTGGGTTGTTGACAATAACTCTGAACCAACAAGATCTCACCGATGCCCAAAATATATATATTTTTTTTTCTGAACTTTTTAACTCAGCCAAATATCTTAAAGCATGTCTCTCTGAACCCAGGGCTCGTATCTAAGTTTCTTGGTTAATTTTATTTTAATTAAGGCTTCGGTATATTAGCTGTGTAGATTTTTGGGCAAAACTGTCTATATTGAGCGGAAACTTTTTTTTAGTTATTCATTGACCATGGGTTTACTCGTAATTCCTGTGTCAAATACTGACCTCATTGATATGATCTATATTGTATGATATATATGACAATGACACACACACACATATATATATATATAGTGCTGGGCTTAGCTAAGCCATGGTGTAAAACGACTTGGTGCTCCACGCCTCATTATTTCCATTTTGAAAATCCAAACGACCGATCCGAACCGCTCAAGTTGTTCTCCATATTGATATGTGCTTGGAGACCAAATTTTACATTTTTTGGAATTTTTTTACTATTTATTAAGCCACTTTGAAAATCACTGATCCGGCGGTCCAGAAATTTTTACTGTTTTTTACTGTTCATAAGGATTTTCAGATTTTCAAAGTGGCTTAATAAATAGTAAAAAAATTCCAAAAAATGTAAAATTTGGTCTCCAAGCACATTTCAATATGGAGAACATGTTGGAAGGTTCGAATCGACTATTTGAACTTTGAAAATGAAGATATGGCGTGGAGTACCAAGTCGTTTTACTCCATGGAGTAGCCTAGTCAGACTCTATATATATAGAGATGAGCTATGCTACTCCATGGAGTAAAATGCGTTGGTGCTCCACGCCGCTATATTTTTATTTTGAAAATCCAAACGACCGATCCGAACCGTTCATCTTGTTCTCCATATTAATATGTGCTTGGAGACCAAATTTTACATTTTTTGGAATTTTTTTACTATTTATTAAGCCACTTTGAAAATCACTGATCCGGCAGTCCAGAAAATTTTACTGTTTTTTACTGTTCACCCGGATTTTCAGATTTTCAAAGTGGCTTAATAAATAGTAAAAAAATTCCAAAAAATGTAAAATTTGGTCTCCAAGTACATTTCAATATGGATTAAAAGTTGAGCGGTTCGGATCGGTCGTTTGGACTTTCAAAATGAAAATACGGCGTGGAGTACCAACGCGTTTTACTCCATGGAGTAGCATAGCTCGTCTCTATATATATATATATATTATATATATATAGGGATGGGCTATGGTGAGACGTGGAGTAAAACAAGTTTTTACTACACGCCTCAATATTTCGAATTTGAAAATCCAAACAACCGATCCGAACCGTTCAACATGATCTCCATATTGAAATGTGCTTGGAGACCAAATTTTACATTTTTTGGAATTTTTTTACTATTTATTAAGCCACTTTGAAAATCACTGATCCATTGGTTCAGAATTTTTTACTGTTTTGCTACTGTTCACCCGGATCAGTGATTTTCAAAGTGGCTTAATAAATAGTAAAAAAATTCCAAAAAATGTAAAATTTGGTCTCCAAGCACATTTCAATATGGAGATCATGTTGAATGGTTCGGATCGGTTGTTTGGATTTTCAAATTCGAAATATAGTGTGGAGTACAAACTTGTTTTACTCCACGTCTCACCATAGCCCATCCCTATATATATATATATATATAATGACGAGTATAGATGCACATTTAACTGTTCACTGAACAATTTGAAATTTGCTAGGGTCTGTACTAGTGACCAATATGGCTCGTCATAATGTACTTAGTTGCATGAAGTCAAGGGTATCCATGTTACCTAAGGTCTATAAACTTGTCTTTTACGTATTCAATACATTTAACTTGATTTGACAAGTATTGTCAAGATTGTCAAATTAAGGCATTGTAGGCATCCAATTCTTTACATATCTAGTCAGTTGTTAGTTGAGAATGTGAGAAATGTACGTGCTACTAGTAAATACCCATAAGCTCGCCACGGGGGATATTCCCTTATGAGCATCTATCTGTACCTGATAATTTCTCATGAGCTTTTCTTCCTTTTTTCTGGTTATTGTGAACTTAAATTTGCTTTTTCATGAAATCTCATCAGGTGTTAGGTTTGTTGGCTGAAACTCATAAAAAGGGGTTCATAAAGCACACAGAAACTGTGCTAAGAGTTGCAAAACGCATTATGGAATCATCACTTGTTAGTGTCAGTGAAGCACAGGCCAATTCAACAAATGAAGCTGGGTCTCTTCTCTGGAAAGAGGCTTATCACTCTCTCGCCATGCTGGAGAAAGTTTTCGTCATCATTCCTGAGATTTACTTCAAGCGGGACCTTGAGGTATGCTCTTGTTATAACTGCTGATTTGTACCAGTCAAGCTTAAGAGAGAGCATTGTAGTACCAGCTAATACCAGCATGAGTCAGCCTCTGATTGCCTCAGTTTGGCATCCCAAACAAGTAAAAACTAGATTAATCAGAATATTAATTAGTCAAGTATGCCCTTATGTAGCTAAAAAGCAGAGCATATATTTATTATATACATTCAGGTTCTAGACGTGAATGGTTGGTGGTCTTACATAACGAGATTTTAATTTAATTGAAGCCTTTGTTGTGTTTTTTGCCAGGATATTTGGATATTGGTGACCAAGCTGTTGTTGCATCCTTATTCTCGTTTACGTGAAATTTCAACGTGTCTGGTGGCTTCATACTTCGCATCAATCCCTGAAGTAAAAAACAAAAATAACAGTACGAAAAGCAAAAAACCGAATAATGAACCCTTCATCCTTGCCAGTCCGAGCTGGCTCTTTTTTATATCTGTCTCATTAATTAACCAGCTTAAAACAGAGCTAGAGAAAGGAGCAGAAACAAACAGGGTGATTTTAGAAAACATTTCACTCTCTGTTTGTGGGCTCCACTCCTTCGCAACAGAGAGAAAGTTGGACCAGTTTTGGTTGGGTCTCAACCCAGCTGAGCAGAGCACCTTTCTTGAGGGGTTTGAATTGCTTGGTTCTCGAAAGGCAAAAAATAATTTCCTTCTTTCTGCCACGACATCTTCAGAGGCCGAAATAGATAATCAGAGCAAGAATAGTGAAGAAGACCTTCGGTCGTTATTGATTGTACCTATGATTAAGCGGATGGGTAAAATCGCAATGCAGAAGGAAGATGTTCAGGTTAGTTACTTTAGAAGCAAAATTTGATGGAATCAATATTGGATTGCACTTTTGGCTTTTACCCAGGGGCGGATCCAGTAAGAGGGACCATTCATTTTCAAAATTTATGTGATTATACATGATTTTCTATATAGTTTAGAGTAAAATGCTATGGGTACTGTAAAATTGACCCGCATACTCGCATGAAAATTTTATATGATTGACCCCCAATGTGTGTTTGACCCCCATAGCTTGAAAGTCTGGCTCCGCTCTGCTTTACCTGTACTGGTACAGAATGTTAAGAATCCTATCAATATCTGTCAATAATCCTACCAAAATCTGTCAAGAATCCTATCAGTCTTAGGATTTCTTTCTATTTAGGGCGTCTCCTCTTTGCTCTACTTTGGAAATTTATTCAATTAAATTATCTTTGTAAACATTGTTCCTTATTTAGAAAAGCTATGTTACAATTGTGTATATAAAGTTATAAACAGATGTATATGGCTCAGAAATAGATATCAGTTTTTAGAGAATTTTCTTCTTCATCATATCTATTTTTCTGTCACAGAAGTATGGTCAAGTTGGGGTACATAGGCCATATTATCTAATATCATAATTTTTAGGTACTGAAATTTGAGTTGGTAGGAGGGTTAGTCTGCTATCATTTTACATTGTTGTCTATTATACCTTACTAGCAAGGCTAACTCTGGTTCAATTGTGTCTTTTACCTGTACTGGTACAGAAGTTTGGTCAAGCTGTGGTACAAAGGACATATTATCTAATATCATAATTTTTAGGTACTGAAATTTCAGTTGGTATGAGGAATAGTCTGCTATCATTCTATAACATTGTTGTCTATTATACCTTACTAGCAAAGGGTAACACTGATTCAACTTCGCAATGCAGATGGAGATTGTATTCAAAAGTTTTGGAACTATGACAATGAGGCTCGGAAAGGAAGAGTCTCTTGCCTATGCACAACACATTCTATTTCCCTTATATAAAGTTTGCGAAGGATTTGCTGGCAAGGTCATTACTGGTAAGTTTATCTCATTTCGACTTAGTAGTTCTCTTCTATTTCTTGGGAATATGAAAAAGACTCCTTATATTTCAGGGATTTACAGAAAAGCTTATATTATTTTTATTCCTGAGATAAACTCTGTTAAGAAATTTGGATTGGCCTGGCTGTTGCTATTATGAACAAGACTTCCTTTTGACTTGTGATAGAATTAACACCCCTGCCAAAAATGAGTCTTGCCTAAACGTTTTATTCCAGGAAAATGAATGGTAGAATTTGCTTCATATTAAGTTTCCTTATTTTGTGTTTCTTAGCCAATTGCAATAATGTCTAGAACAGAGGGTGATGATACCCACTCTAGATTCTGTTCTTAAATTGAGACAAATCTTTGCCAACAATGTAAAGTCATGGACTTACATGCAATTTTATGATATTGCGTCTTTGAAAGAAAATGTTTAGGTCTAAATTAATCTTCCAAAAGTGGTGTCTTATGTTATTTAACACTTAATTGGCCAAAGAACATGCCTGAAACATACGAAAGACGAAGAAATGTACCTAATCAATGCTAACTTCTGACCTTTTCATGTTATCCAGATGACATAAAACAAATAGCAGGTGAAGTACGGGATAAAATAAGAGATGTCATGGGAGTAGATAATTTTGTACAAGTGTACAACCAGATCCGAAAGAGCCTCAAGAGAAAGAGGGAGAGCAGGAGGCAGGCAGAGAAGGTGCTAGCGGTTGTAAACCCGACCCGCCATGCCAAGAGGAAGATCCGCATAGCTGCTAAGCACCGTGTGAATAAGAAAAGAAAGATTATGAATATGAAGATGGGACGGTGGGGAAGATAGGTATTTATTTATTATTTGTTGATTTATTTTCCTCTTTGCTTTTAGTTTGTTCTAGTGGCTGCTGTTGTTTTGTTTTATTACCCTCATTTATGTTAAATTCAATTTTGTTCTGTTAATAGACGGGTATGTTGACCATGAGGGGTTTTGTGGTATTTGTAACTACCTACCGAGCATGAAAAATGTATCATATTTATTTATCATCATCCGTTTGCATCCTGCCACTTTAAAATTATCCCAACAAAAAGTTTACGATATAGTCCTTTTCTCTCCACTAAGTCATGAATATCATTATAATGTAAATACATGTGCGAGGAAATAGGGAATTAATTAGCAACCTCAAAGAAAGCAGCCATTTGGAGTATAATAGGTCGAATTGTTACTCTAGTTTTGGTCTCTTTATTTCTCGAGTATGCACATCTAGATACACATTTCATTCACACCCCGCTTCTAGTTTAAAATTTAAATTCGTGAATCTCCAATGCTGAAAACTGTCATTATTAACATGTTACTTTTAAAAAACTCGCCACTTGATGGAATTGAAAAATATTTTTAGAAAGGTAATTTTAACGTACATCTATTTTTTACTGTACATTAATTTGATATTGTGAAGTGAATGACAGAGGACTGAGAGGACTGCGTTAATGGTTGAATGTAGTTCGGCCCCAACGCAATGCATCAATAACAATATATCAGCTGGAGATAGGGGCTTAGGTTTGGAATGCTCTCGATTCTTTCCTTGTTTAATAATTTTGTTCTAAGTTTGTATTGGCGTGAGCTGGTGCATCGATGCAGATTACGTATCTTGCATTCATTTTCTCCAAATTTACAATTATGCAGAATCTCACCTTTTGACTAAAATAAAAAAAAAATACTGTAAAAAATATATATTGGGATTGGTTTTAGACATAATCATTCATTCATCAAATGATAAGTAAAATTAACACTTATGGGAGATAGCTCTTTTCATCCGTCCCTGTAAGATTTGTAATTTTTGAATTTTACTGGATTGTGTACACAAATTAACAATGAGAAAATAAGAAAACAATCAGAAATATTAAAGAAAATCTTACAAGTCCTTTTCTCTTTTTTAATGGATGGTAAGTATATAGGGGGAAAACGGAGCGGATAGTGGTAAAATCATATTCATATCCTTTTTAATTTCCGGATACGGATACGGATCGGATATTTAATTTAAAAAATATAAAAATATTATAAAAAAATATTTAAGTTCATAATATTTATTTATCTAATTATAAAAGTGAATAAAATATTTTTTTTTCATAATATATATTAAACTATATGGTATATATTTAATATTCAGATGCGGATAATTGAAACGTGTAAAATCACATATGTATCTATATCCACACGGATATTCAGATATCAGATATTTACATTTCATTTAGACTGACATCTCTGTTGCTCAATTAATCTTGATTTGTCATCGAAAGGATCTAGGACAACTCACTAAAGCACGAAAGCCGAGCAGAAGAAAGAAAGGAATTGGAGAATTATAAATGTAAACATTCGAGGTCGAGCAGAAGAACTCTTCAAATTATTTAAGTGGAATTTAAGATAATACTAGAAGTGAGCCTCGCTTTGCTTCGGCGGCTATTATCGAGAGGAGTGTAAAAAGATTGTATCAGGATATTACCGAAAAAAAAATAATTAACTATTAAGATAAACATCTAACTATATAAAGTTATACCGATTATAAACAAAATGTCATATTAATGAATTCAAAATCACAAAATGCTATGTTAATGAATTCAAAATCACAAAATCAAGTTGTTACTGTATAAAGTTATACCGTATACCATATTCATTAATTTGTGATTTTCTAACTATATATAAAGTTATACCGGTTATACCATATTAAAGTTTTTACTGTAGAATTTATTGTTTTACTGTAGCATTTACATTAATTACTGTGTTTACTGTAGCAATTACTGTATAATATACTGTAGCAGACCCTATGAGGATTATATATATATATAATAGATTTGAGGCTATTATTTTCTTATATTTACAACAACCAAAAGCTCAACCGAGGCACTTTCAGTCAAAATACATAACTATTATTCACCACACAACGGTTATTGACTGTGTTGAATTGTCACTACAAAAAACGTAGTATATAGAATGGTAATTTTCAATGTAAAAGGCACGCTGCTGAAAATCATGTAACTTTGATTATAAAACATTTAGTGACCTTAAAACACTAAATAATCGTTTGGAATGTTGTTTGAATATTAATCAAAGAAAAAAGTCTAAAATATAACAGCTAGTTCGGAGTTACTGACAGTTGGATCGGCACGTCAGACTGGTTGTCAGAACAGCTCCATTTACTGTGGTAGAACAATAAAAACAAATGTAACTGCCAAGGATTTTGAATTGTTACAAGATGATATTGTTAATGTAATAATCTAAAAGTCAATAAAACAATAAATGTATCATATATATTTTGTTCATGAATTGAATGATTAATCATTTTGTTACCTTGGGTATTATTGAATTTATGAATCATTTCGAGTTCATGACTGGAATTGTGAAACTTCATAATATAGATGATAATACTCTTAAAAGTCTCTAACCAAGGTAATTAGCAGGAACACTAATTACCGCGATAAGGTTAGTGTGTGAATTAAATGATGGTTAAGTTTTACAAATCATAGACAAAGAGTTGTCATTTTAATCACACAGATACATGTTAGAGAACATGATATTTGACAGACCCCAAATGAAACATTAAATGGAATTGTGTTTGTGTCATTAATGTTTTCATTTTAGTGTTAAGTTCTAAAGTATGAGATATTCATTTTTCCTACATAAGAAATATATATGTGTGATTGCTATCTAACGCTATCCATAAAAAGTAGCTATAAGGATAGTTTTTCGGTATACATAGCTTATGCGGAGGAAAAGATGGTTTATCAAAAGTACTATTGTCCCTCGTATCTCAATACGAGCTATAGCATCACTGGGCCCCTTGATAGAATATGATTATCTGGATCCAGTATGATTACAAGAGTAAACATATTTGATAATCTATTCAGGATCAAGAAAAGATTAAGTTTGCAAGGATGACACACACCTACCTTGAAACTGATCTAATAGCTATGAGACAAAAGAATTAACACGAAGTAAATTGTTTACTGGATCGTGATATTGTACGGTACAGCATCATCTGTGTAATTGGTGTCATAATGTATTTGCCAGGTGCCACCTATGATTATAGAAGTTAGAACAGTTCTAATTCTATTTGCCAACATAACACAGATCCTATCGGGTCACACCAATAGGAAAGTAATCAGAGAAATTTTATGATTAATTATAAAGTGTTATAATTAAGAATAAAATATATGTCATGGAGATGACATGCTTAAACCGAGTTAAATTTATAAACGTGTATGACACGTCGTATAAATTTATCGCAAACGCAAGAAATACAATTATTCAGAATAATTGTATATATATATTTATATGATTTAAAATATTAATTATGAATTAATATTTTGGACCAAAAGTCCAATTTGAATTTAGGCCTTAATTAAATTTAGAATTTAATTAAAAGCCTAAATTAAATTAAATAAATTAAATGAAAATGTTTAAATAAATATATTAAACAAATATGACAAATGCAAATTGGTTTTTGCTTCTCATAACCGACCTTTCTAAACCGCCATAAAATATGGCTATATAATGGCATGAAATGGTAAGAGAAATAATCAAGTTCATTCCAAGTTCAAATCAAAGTACGAATCAGAATCTGATTCGATTCGTATCTAATTTTCTCTCCCAAATAGTGATTTGCAGAAAATCTGATTATCCATATATATATTTTTGCGAGAATAAAAGTTATTCTTGTGAATAGTGTTTTGTCAGAAATTTCGTACTTTCGGTGAATAGTGATTTACCGAAAACCGCGACTTTTCGAATACCGTTGGTATAGTATTTCTGGCAAAAGAAATACCAACTCTCTGGTAGTTCCTGGTGGATAACCGATAGAGGCACTATATTTTTTGTGCTTGCTTAAACCGGGTCAGACAGTCGGGTCAGACTGCATTCCAATTTGAATTTGGAAGCAAGGTAAATAAATGTTATATTAATCTATTTAATTGTTAAATAGATTTAATATTTTAGAAATCAATCAAAGGAGTAGATCTATAAACTGATTAAAATACAAGTAAATACGGTTTTACTACTTTGGGTCTATACATGATTAATCTGGTATGTAACTCTCGGTTATTATCCGACATACTACTTAATCTATGATCTGAATGAGTAAAGTTTTACTTACGGTTTTTAATCTAAGAAAATGATTGAACAGGTATGTAACTCTCGGTAGATTATCCGACATACCACTTCAATCATTTTGGCTTGAGTTAGAAGTAAAAATTTTGTTTTACGGTCTTTCCGCAGCTTAAGCCTAATGGCTTTGGGTAGCCTCAAAACCCAACAGATATCTCAAAAACTGTTAAACAAATAAAAGATATATTTGTTAACATTTTAAACCTTATTTCTATATATAACAAGTGATAATTGAGGTCGTTCATGCACGTAATACATGAAATTCTTCAAATAAAATATGAGCAACACTTGCATGCTAGATCATGCATAAAACTCTTTTCTAACTTTCTTGGATACTAATCTTGAATTAATGATGACTTGTTCAATGCATCTTGATAACAAAATTGAAGTGCATATATGCTACATTGTTTTTTGAAAGAAAATGATATGCTTTAAACCATCAATTTGGATACTAATTTTTAATGAAGACTTGTTCAATGTATCTTGATAATGCTAGATTGTTTTCTGAAAGAAAAATTATATGCTTCAAACCATCATGATAAAAATGATTTATTCGTCAAAAAAATAGTTTGAGAAAGACCTTTTTATAAATACTAATACACTTATTATTGAAAAAAAATAAAAATATTTGATTATTAATTGTTACATCATTAAATTTATTTATGATGAACATTTAATTTCAAAATGAACAATTCATGAAAGTGAAAAATATAACGGTACATAAATAATACAAGAATTATTTAGCTTTGAGGTATGAAGAAAAAATATATATAAAATATTGGGTATACTCAAACACCAACAAAATTTCATAGGGTTAGAATTTATGAAACACATTATTATCATACACACGCATATGCATATATGATCTAAATCAAGAGTAGTCCAATTGTATATGCATTTAGATTATTAGATGGACGAGAAAAATGCAGCTGGCTTTCGACTCGTAGTTCACTATATATACTAAAATACATTTATATATATATATTTTTTTAGAGGAGCAGTCTTTTTTTAAAAGGCTTGACAGTGGCTGTCGAGTTTTTAAGAGCAGTCAATATCTGTAAGAAGCGATCAACATAACCAAAACATGGTTCATGAAATCTACATATATAGGAATAGGTATTGAAATTGGAATAGGAAATCGGCATGTGTGCTTCTAAAATCAGAATAAGAACCGAAATCGACATAATACCTATGAAATCGAAATCGGATGACTCGTGAGGAATCGACCGAGTCATATTTGAAGCTCGAATTTGTTTTTTCAATTTTGTTGTTTTGTACTAAAAATATAAAACAAATATAAAAAGAGCAAAGTTTAAATGCTTCATGTTTTTCATATCTCAATCGTGTTTCACATTCTTATTTTTATTTTCAAAGTGTAAACAATCGAACTAAACCATGCAACATGATCTTTATATTAAAATATGCTTGGAAATCAAATTTTATATATTTTTTAATTTTTTTACTATTTTTTCAGAGGTACAAATTTATTGTTCTTGAATGGTCTATAATCTCCAGAAAAACAATTAATGATTATGTATATATCTAAATTAATAAAATAATAGTAAATTTTTTTCAAAAAAATATAAATTTTGGTCAACACATTTAATATAGAGATTATGTTGAGCAGTTCGGATTGATTATTTGAACTTTAAAAACAAAAATAAGAATGTAAGATACGATTGAGACATAAAATATCCAAAGCATTTAAACCCTACTCATATATAAAAGGTAGGTTTGTTGAAAATTATGTTGAGATTTAATAGGTTTGTGAAATATCAAACATGCTTATGATAAGTTTATTTTTTTTATTTTCTTTGAGATAGAAAGATGAAGATCTAGTATTCTAATTTTTATTTAATGTTCATAAAAAATCTCCTATTTAAATTTCAAACTATAACTTTTCGCACAGATATTGTCTTTTATCATGAAACCAAATGCTAGTTCTTCTTATCATAAGTTTATGTAAGTCCCTTCTATCAGATTCTTCAAAATCTGACATTTTTTGTCAATTAATATATGTGATTTTTTTTTAACTTGTAACTGAATAAAGAGAGAAAATGAAAGCCCAAATTATTAAAATTGGATCCAGAACCAAATTCGGTTCGAATAGAAATCCAAATAAGAATGTAATCCGAAAAGAAAAAAAAAACTGGTGAACCAGTCCAAAACCGATTCTTTGTTTTTGTGAAGAGAAAATGTAACATCTTTTGAGGAGATAAGATGTCATCTTATTGGTGTTATTCTATGGACAATGATGTGCTTTCTTTTGTATTTCTTTTGTATTTTTTTTTAAATGATTACATATTTGACCATGATCAAACAATTACAACAACATTATTTCAAAAAAAAAATGCTGAATTTTTAAGAATATCAAAGAAAAATGAATCTATTTGATGAAAAAAAGCGTTCCTATAATATTTTATTTTAGTAATTTAAAAAAAAATCTACATATTTTAGGCTTAAAAAAATGTATATCTTGTATTTTAAATAATCTATATTTTTTTTATAGTACATTATTTGTATAATGTATGTGAGAATTTTCACTATATTAAACATGATTATTTTTATAATAGTACTCTTATCTCATAAATATATATATATATATATATATATATATATATATATATATATATATATATATATATATATAAGTATTTAAAAAACTAACAGTTGCACCGGTTGATCCATTAGTACGATAACCGTTGACGCAAAGCTTTATCAGATCAACGTTCGGTCCGATTATGACAAGTTTATGTAAGTTCTTTTAATTAAATTCTTCAAAATCAGATTTTTTTTTGTAAATCTTTGAAAAAAAAAATATGAAAGCCAAAGAAAGAAAGTGATTGCGCATAAAGGGAAAAAAATAATAAGTAATAACTGGCATTGCCTCCCATAGCACCTATCGGATCACGTTGGACCCACTTTCTTCCTCGCTTTATAAACAAACCAAGCTTCTTCTCCGTTCCCCTACAGTTTCTCTTCCGATCATCAATTCTATATTCACCTCTCCCTTTCAAGAATCGGTATTAGAGAGGAGAAAAAAAAAATATAATCAAAGCTGAAAGTCTCAATCAGTCACAAGTCAAATAAAAGGAAGAGTCGACGTCGCGCGAACGGTGAGTCTCTTTCGTTCCAAGGGTTTTTTTTTTTTTTTTTTTTGGCGTAAAACGGGGCCAGGTGGTTTGGTAAAGTCGCCCGATAGTGGGTTCGTGGGATTCTGATTGATTGTTAAAACCGTGGTAGCAACAATGTAGTATTTGCTTGCTATGGTGTGGGAGAATGAGAGGCTGGGTCCTGCTGGCCTCCCCTTCGCTCCGTCTCTGGTAGTCAGGGTTTTTATATAGGTTGCATGCAAATATTACTAATTTTTTTAATTCTTATTGAAGCTTTCTACGAGAGCTATTTTGGGGTTGCTTAAGCAAGAGAGATTTGTGGGAGGGGTTTAGGGTTTTACACAGCTAAAATATAATCACGTTTCGTGATTTTATGGTTTAATGTCTGTATTTTTCCTGGTCAGCTGGATACCAATCTGGCGGGATAGTCGAGTTCATCTCTTTATTTATTTATTAATAAATTTATTATTTTTCACTATATTTTTATAAGAATTGTATTTTAAGAAACCATAAAATTAAATTTTTTGAGATGAAACATCTTTCTGGAATTATTTAATATAGAAATTATTCAATTTGGATGGCAGTATATGTAGCTCGGTGTGTTTATGTTATTATGGTTAGTCACGTTTTGATTTCTTAAAAAATTATTGTTTTTGTTTATACTATAAGATTCTATAAAATACCAGTGGGAAATATTTTTAGATTCGGCATGCATTTAAACTAATATTTAACGACTCTTATCCGTTTTGGAAAAGGATTGTTCCTTGATTGGCCTTGCAAATCACTGCCATGCTTGAGTGTGGATCCGCTAAAGTATCGTAAAAGTTGAGTTTTGAATCTGGGCCGTCCGATCAAAATTCGAGCCAATCCAGACCAATTTGGAAATTCACGTGGCCAATTTATAACGGACATTCAAACTCAAATTTTGAGTTACTCTGGGAATCTGAATTCCATGCTTCATGTAACGGAAGTTTCTTTGAATCGATTATTACAACATTTTGATGCAATAAGTTGAATATACAATCATTCATTGTCGACCCTTTTGCCAACTGCAGTGTAGTATCACCTCGTAAGAGCAAAGAAGCAGAAAGCCTAATTTCTTGTCTCTTGTTGTTATCAGTTGATACCAAACCAGGAAATTTTTGTCGATATTTGCAACTCTTAAGCGGTAAATTTTTGTGTATTGATATTACTTTCCATCAGATCTCTGCTCTCGTGTGCTCTCAATTCTCATCCTAATCCTTCAAATCCCTACTGAAACTAGTTCAGAAGCACCGGAAAAAGATGCCCAGCCAATCAATATCCTTCCGCCTTGCAACCGCGGGCCCCTATTCCCCCACTAATCATTCAAGGGCCTCTCCATCTCTCTCTACCACTCTGTCTGTAAAAAGCTTCCGGAAGCATGCCCTCTCCACTCTCACTGCCACCAGCATCAGATGCCATGCATTCTCTCATCAACTGGATGCAACAGGTACCTTTGTTTCAAACAATCAAAATTTCCTTTTTTTTTAAACAATTTGTTTGAGTAGGAATCTGATTATGTATTTCTTTTTGGATTTAAGCTGAGAGAGAGGAAAAAAGCAGGTTTGTGGAGGCGTCAAAGAAAGGGAATTTGGTGCCGCTGCAGCAAGCCATATTTGCGGACCATTTGACGCCGGTGCTTGCGTACAGGTGTCTCGTTAAAGAGGATGATCGTGAGGCTCCTAGCTTCCTTTTTGAGTCTGTTGAGCAGGGTTCAAAAGGCACCAATATGGTATCCATCTCAAATATATAAAATGCAAACTGAATATGTTATAACCTGTTAAAGAACTATATTGTTTATTGAGGAGGGTTCAAATGACTTGTGCCTTTCATGCCTCATCGTGTCTCACATTCTTTATCTCCGCTTTCAAAGTCCAAACAGTCGATCCAAACTGATCAACATGATTTCCATATTAAAATATGCTTGGAGATCAAATTTTATATTTTTTGGAAAAAATTTACTATTCTTTGTAGATAGGTACAAAATCACAGTTTTTGGATGGTCCAGAAACATTGATTTGTACCTCGGAAACCCCATTTTGATGCGGCGTGTGAGGGCACGAAGTTTGGTGGAGGATAGAAGGAAATGCACGAGTGATCGGTTTGCATTATGCACCCCCATCCGTGTGAAAAACATAGTAAAAAAAATATAAAATTCATCACCAAGTGCATTTTCATATGAAGATCATGTTGAGCAGTTTCGATTGACCGTTTGGACTTTGAAAACGGAAATATGGAGCCATTGTACGGATCGGTGTGTGCTATGCATAGTACCATAGCCTCACTCTTCTTTATTTGATTATTCACATGAGACAAACAAGCAACATTGTTGATTGATCCTTTATTTACTGGTGATGTGTATTCAGGGGCGGTACAGTGTGGTGGGAGCCCAACCAGTGGTGGAGATTGTAGCGAAAGAACACTCGGTGTCAATAGTTGACCATGAGGAGGGGCAGAGGACGGAAGAGCAGGTTGATGATCCCATGGCCATCCCTCGCAGGATCATGGACAGCTGGAAGCCTCAGCTAATAGACGACCTCCCCGATGCCTTCTGTGGTAAAAATAGCACTTCCATTTTCTTCTTTCATATTTATTGTATTACATAAGTAATTATTGGGCGTGCATGTGGGTGAGGGTGCGCGGACGTGTGTGCAAGTGCTGTCGGTGGAACAATTAGTAGTTTCAGAATCGTTTTTTTTTCCTTTTTCTTGTTGTTTCCTTTTACAGATACAAACCCTAAACCTTTAACTGAAAAATCAGATTGGTCAGGCTTTGAAGTTATCCATATGCATTAACTCTCTTATGAACAAATGTAGCAGTTATTTATTAACTTTTGCATTTCTTCCACAGGTGGCTGGGTAGGCTATTTTTCATACGACACAGTGCGTTACGTCGAGAAAAAGAAGCTCCCATTTTCTAGTGCTCCTCTTGACGACAGAGGTCTTCCTGATGTTCATTTGGGTCTTTATACTGATGTTATTGTATTTGACCATGTGGAAAAGGTAGTTGCAGATCCAATCAAGATGAAATATATTGTAACTACATATTTGAGTTTCCATATAATTTTGTATCTACTATATCCACTTCCTAGCCAAAGACTCTCTGACATTAATTGCGCTGATAATCAAGGTTGAAGTATTTTAGTACTTGGCCATTACTGAGGAAAGAATGGAGGAACTCAGCTTTTATTCAGTTATTTTTTTGAGCAAAATCAGGCAGAGGCTGCCAGATGGAGCTTTTATTCAGCTATTACTATTATTAAAATTGCTTGTAAATGGTTTCCTTTGGTTTTTTTACTAGTAATTTTTATTGGTTTTAGAAAGCATATGCTATCCATTGGGTGCGGCTAGACCGGTATTCTTCTGTTGAAAAGGCCTATCAAGATGGGAAACACCAGCTCAGCACATTGCTTTCAAGAATACACAATCTCAATGTGTGAGTATTCTTTATCCATAGTTGTTGAGTTCCTGAGAAAACAAGTTTGTTTTTATTTTATAATTCAACAACAACTTTTTCCCTAAGCTACGCTCTACAAAAAATTTCTTATTTTGTTTAGCCCGACACTCTCTGCTGGATCTATTATGCTAAGCACTTCCCAATTTGGCCCCAAACTGAAGAACTCCTCGATGACAAGTGAAGAATACCAAAGTGCTGTTTTAGAGGCAAAGGAGCACATCTTAGCAGGAGATATATTTCAGATAGTGCTAAGTCAACGATTCGAGAGGAGCACTTTTGTGGATCCTTTTGAGGTCTATCGGGCGCTGCGGATTGTCAACCCCAGTCCTTACATGAGTTATTTACAGGTGCCTTAGTATTTACTTATTATTGGTTATGTTTTTGTTTGACATAGTCACATATATTAAAAATAACTTGAAGTATGCCTTATTGATAATATATTTCTTTGTTCATTTTGAAACAAATGTTCAGGCGCGTGGATGCATTTTGGTCGCGTCTAGCCCTGAAATTTTAACACGTGTGAAGAAGGTTAGTTTATAAGGTGTTTATTGTTTGGCACCGATGGTATTAGATACCCTATGACTGGTATCAAATCTGACTGGGCTCTTTCTGTGAATAATATCATTAGACTTGAGCCTTAAAGAGTGTGTTGGTTCGCTTGTTGATATGTAAGTGTCTTGCAGGGAAAGATTGTGAATCGACCCCTTGCCGGTACAATTAGAAGGGGTAAAACGGAAGAGCAGGATCTGTTGCAAGAACAGAAGCTGTTGAGTGATGAAAAACAATGTGCTGAGCACATAATGCTTGTTGATCTGGGCCGGAATGATGTGGGAAAGGTTTGGGCTCTTTTGAGTTTTTCTTTCTGTATTTTTTGTCTCGTGATAATTTGCAAAATGTTCTCCACTTTATAATGATGCTGTGAAAATCCCCTCATTTTTCATCTAGAGTCGTCAATTTTCTGTTAAGTATCGAAGTACTGTTGCTTATTGGAGAGTTTAGTAATGAAATCACATAACTAGCAGAATTTGTGCAACTATTCAAGTGAACGGTAGAATGATCTGTGAAGAGTTGGCTTTGCTTGGCCCCATTGTGGGCCCTGATATCTCTTGTTTCATCAAATGCCAGGCCTGGGTCCCCGGACCATATGGAAACATATGGCTGCACATAGATGGACTCTATAGATAAAACAGTTACTGTTTATGTGGTGGAATATTTACTTTCTGCTACTAAAAATTACGATGAAGCTGGTAAAATAAATGACCTTTTATCAAATTGGGGGCAATCGATGAACTATTCTTTTGTTTTGTGCTAGGTTTCAAAGCCTGGATCAGTTAAAGTCGAGAAGCTAATGGACGTGGAGAGATACTCCCACGTGATGCATATTAGCTCGACGGTATACTCAAATCTTTTTTTTGCTTTTCATGTTTTGAACAAAACATTGCACCACCATAATACATATTTATTCTACATTGGTGTTCTACTTTAACAGGTGACTGGGGAGTTGCTGGACAATCTCACTTGCTGGGACGCACTGCGGGCAGCTCTGCCGGTCGGAACGGTCAGTGGGGCTCCCAAGGTAAATGACCTTTTTTTTCTTATCTAACAATGGTTGCAAAACCGGTTGGCTAAGGTAATATTACACCAGATTATGATACAGTTTCAGTTACCAGTGCAATTGAATTATCTTGTACTGGTGCCATTTTTTCTGGCAATTGACTTCTCTTTAGGTTTCTTTCTTTTTTCTTATTTTTACTTGTAGAATGAGACTAGATTACATGCAAGGTATTATTTTTAGAGTTACTGCTAATTGAGTAAATTGAGGCATACTGGCATACTTGCAGTTATTTTTACAAAAAATCGAGTTATATTTGGATGTTTAATTGGTCATTTGGGAGACGTATTGTTGGTATCTCCCTATTTTGTCTCTTTAACATACTGGTATATTGCCAGCCAGGGACTCTGGTACTGTACTATGGTATCTAGTGGTTCACCAGCTATAAAACAAATCCTTCTTTAGTTAATGTGTAAACATCAAATGCAATAAGCCAAATTTATGTCAATATACTCTGCCATATTCAACTAGCTTATTTTGTAACTATTATACACTTTGTTCTGGGCTGCAATTGGTGGCAGGTGCGGGCAATGGAACTCATAGACAAGTTAGAAGTCACTAGGAGGGGCCCATATAGTGGAGGCTTTGGTGGGGTCTCATTTATGGGTGATATGGATATTGCCCTTGCTCTTAGGACCATTGTCTTCCCTACTGGGTCCCGCTGTACTCCCATGTATTCTTACAGGGACTGCAAGCAGCGTCGTGAGTGGGTGGCCCACCTGCAGGTATCCATCCTGAGCCCAATTTTTTATTTACCTTGCCTTCTATTTGGAGTGAGGCTACGGTACTATGCATAGCGCACTTTGGTCCGTACTATGGATCCATATTTTCATTTTCAAAGTATAAATAGTTGATCCGAACCGTTCATCATGATCTTCATATGAAAATGTACATGTAAATTAAATTTTACATTTTTTAGAATTTTTTTTACTATTTTTTAAGATAGGTAGAAAATCACTATTGAATGGTCTAGAATCTATAGATCAAATGATTTTGCACCTATTTAAATAAAAATAGTAAAAAGTTCTAAAAAATGTAAAATTTGTCATCCAAGCACATTTTTTATATGGAGATCATGTTAAGCGGAACGGATCAACTGTTTGCACTTTGAAAGTAGAGATATGCATCCATAGTACGGATCATAGCCTCACTTTTCTTTTTTTCTATGCTTTCCGTGTCTGGTCATGGTTTAATTTTTGGCACTTCTAAATTGGCAGGCTGGAGCAGGAATAGTTGCAGATAGTGTACCGGCTGATGAGCACCAAGAGTGCGAGAACAAGGCAGCAGCTTTAGTTCGCGCGATTGACCTAGCTGAGTCGGTATTTCTAGAGCAGTAGGGCATCTGATTGAGTTGCTAGGTTAGAGTAGAGAGGGTCCAGGTAATCTAACTTAGAATTGCTATAGAGCAGGCTTCTGATAAAGTATTTACTTTGACGATCTGTTTAGTAGCCCAGTGGATATCGTATGAAAGAATAATTACCGATTGTTTAATCCATTAACAATTGGCTGAGAATAAAATGCAATTCTGCATTGCAGTGGCTGAATTGTGAATTACAGGTTAGTTTCAAATTTTCAATGCGTCCGTATCCTCTGCATTACCTCATATTTTGGGTTTGGAATCTTGACCACCCAACCAAGTCAAATTGATCAAAACCTGTAATGCACGGGGTTCTTTTTAATATTTGTTCCAACGATACGAATTCAATGATGACCGGTCAGCGACGAGCGTACAAGTTGGAACTGAGTCCATATCCTCTGAGGTAACAGAATATTTCTGATTAGATTTGGACCGTTCGATTAGAATCTAGCCTGAGTTGGAATGCGCGAACAACTTCAATATTTGTGCGGATTCTAATTGAACGGTCCAGATCTAAACAGACTTATTACGTTACCTTAGAGCATCTACATCCTTGGTACTATTAGAATTTTTAATCTGATGTGACAGTTTCTAATCCAGTTTTAGAGATGTGGGAGAGTTTCTTATTAAGAAACTGTTTATAAATTTTATGCTGATCAAATGATAGGCTCAAATTATTTCTGTTTTTTAATTTATTGCTGACGTGATTTAATAGAAACTCTAAAATTAATTTAATGAATGTGAGAGTTAAAATTTTAGAGATCTTAATTTTTAAAAAGAGATTAACAATTATTTAGAAATTTATTTGAGTTGCTGGAATGTAGATACTTTTAGACGATATGAATTAAGTTGGACGTTGGAATTTAACAAAAAAAAGGAGCGTCTTTCTTTTAGCTAAAATGACAAGTTCTGTGATTAAAAAATGAGTGAGGCTATGGTGCTATGCATAGCACCAATGGCTAGTGTACTACGGCTCAATATGGTACTTTTTAAAATCCTAACGGTCGATCCGACCGTTCAATGTGATATCCATATGAATATGTACATGCAAACTAAATTTTATATTTTTTCGAATTTTTTTACTATTTTTTCAGATAGGTAGAAAAATCAGTGTTTTTTGAAAATTCTGGACCATCAAAATTCTACCTATCTGAAAAAATAGTAAAAAAATTCGAAAAAATATAAAATTTAGTTTGCAAGTACATATTCATATGGTTATCACATTGAACGGTCGGATCGACCGTTAGAATTTTAAAAAGTACCATATTGAGCCGTAGTACACTAGTCATCCGTGCTATGCATAGCACCATAGCCTCACTCTTAAAAAATTTATAGTACAAAGTACAAACATAATAAGGGGTGTTATTAAAAAATAAATGGCGGGTACAGAAATTAAAACTTGCAATTAGTAAAAAAAAAAAAATCAATGAAGAGAACAATATATATAATAAATTTGATGGCTCAAATTCGCTCTCAACTACATCTTTAGTTTTCAATCCAGAAATTGCAATCTTTATAGAAGGATATTTACAAGTTGGGTTCTTCAATAGTTCCTTGGTATATGTTGTAGCACACATAGTGACAATATTCGCGAATAAAATGTTTTTGGAGTGTTTCCGAACCGAATGGTGTATTATTCGTTGACTGAATCTTTGACCGAATAAAACACGAATTTTACGAATTTTACAAATTATTCGTGTTTTTCTCGCGTTCTCACGCACAGTGTCCTTTCTGCTGGGAGGATTCTTTTTCTTTTTGACTATATAGCACCCACGTGAACCTCTAATCTACTTTTTGTCTAGATAGCACCCATGTGAAACCTACTTTTTAACTATATTGATCTTCTATGACAAATACAAGCAGTGTCTTGTATAGTAAATCATCGGTAATGAATTAAATATGTACTGAGGTCTTGTACTGTAATTCCGAATCATTCTCGAATTATACCCGAATTATTCCCGAATCATGAATTTTGACCATGCCGAACCGAATCCAAATTATTCATTTGTTACTATGGTAGCACATATAGTTGAATTGGTGTCGTATGAAGGTGAAACAGCGTACAGTAGGAATTAAGAATTCTTATTCTCTGAGATATCTCAACTTTTGCGTGTTTTTCTGGAAAATATCAACCGTTCAAATACGCTCTGTACGAATCTCAAAGCACAAATAATATTGGCCCTCTTCGCTGTACAAAAACAAAAGAAAACGACTTTTTTCTATCAAGCTGATTTCTATTCAAATAAAAAAAGCAAATCCTAAAACTAAAAAAAAAAAAAAACGGTGAAAAATTGTGGGACTGATGAGAAGGGATGGTTCTCTCTAAAAGGGTGATTCTCTAATGTATGCATAGTATCAAATAGCTTCAACTAACGGCATACTAATCTGATACCATGTGAGCCAACCTATTAATCTGAAATTCTTGAACTTACTGTATCAATGGTTGTTCTCTTTCTCTTTTATACTATTGACAGATGGCAAGTGAAGGATATACTGTTGCTTGATTTCTACTCGGTGAAGGCTAAAAAACGGCCAAAGCAGCTGGAGGTGCTTAACCAATGGCAAGAATTGGAGCTTGATTTCTACTATTGTTATTGTTATTGCGCATGCTATTTCAGGCCGCCGGAGGAGAGGAGCGCCGGTGAAAGAGAGGGCGAAACTGGAGCTAAACCTAAGAGCGAGAGAGAGCGGGGCACGGCTTGTGTTTACTCGTTCGTTTGAGAAATCGATCCAACTCAAACGGGCTCTTAAACGGACTGTTCAATAAAAGCTCAATGGACAACCCATGAACAAGTTCGGTTCATGTTCAGATTGGGTTCAAATTATTCTCAGTAATTGAACATAACTGAGCTTTGAGCCCGTTCGTATTGCAACCCGTCTGAACTTTGTTCAGAACTTGTTTGACCCGGTTGTTCACGAACTACCCTGTTCAATTAGCACCGCTATAGGTGTCAAGAGAAATGGTGCATGTGTCGATTACACATACTGAACTAGCATGCACCATTGGTTTTGTGCTCCAATTATGTTTCACGTCTTTTTTTTTCCGTTTTCAAAGTTCGAACAATCGATCCGAACCGCTCAATATGATATTTGTATTAAAATGTGCTTGGAGACCAAATTTTATATTTTTTGGAATTTTTTTACTAATTTTTTAGATAGGTACAAATCACTGTTTTCAGAAGATTCTGGACCATCCAAAACAGTGATTTTGTACCTATCTAAAAAAATAGTAAACAAATTTCAAAAAATATAAAATTTTGTCTCCAAGCACATTTTAATATGAAGATCATATTGAGCGGTTCGGATCGATTGTTCGAACTTTAAAAACGGAGAAAAAGACGTGAAGCATGATTGGAGCACAAAACCAATGATGCATTTTAACCCTACTCTAATTAAAGAGTGCAGATAATTAACTTCACCAATTTCTGTCCACGCACCTTCTATCTCGCACAAAGTATTTATATTAACTTCTAAAATATTTATACCAAATCGACTAAATTTTTATACTTTATATTATAAAAAAATAAATATCTGAATTATTATTTACGTTTGCTTCATAATGAGTTTAAACATAATTAATGGAAATATGTTTATAACTTAAATTTCTTCATACTTGAATTTTACTAATAATCCCGGCAAAAAGTTAAAAACACAAACATTCACTTACGAAAGTATGAAATATATTTATACTTTTCAACACTTGTTATCAAAACCGGACCGAACCGGTGGTTTAATCGGAAAAAACCGGATCCAGTCACTAGTCCGGTTCAGTTCTCTAGTTGAATCGCTTAAGGTAATGAACCGTTCATAAGTGATTAAACCGCGCGGTATTTATTAAAAGTCGCTGATTTGAACCGACATAAAACAGCGGTTCAAAACAGATTCATCTCAATCTCCGTCTCCTACTGATCTCTGATATCATATATTTATTTTCTCTTTTCTCAAATTTTCTCTTGTTTTTCTGCAATTTCTTGCCTTTCCTTTAGGGCCTGTTCGGCGGACACATGGGCAAGGGAATGGGCACAGGAACTGAAAAAGTTTGAACTGATTTTTACTGTTCACGTGGAAAAAAAAAATTTACTCTAAGTGAATTTTTTTTTCTCATGTGAACAGTAAAAATCAGAGTGCAGCCGAACAGGCCCTTAGTGGTTAAGATGGGAAGTTGTTTTTCTCAAATCTCCTTCAAATCTCCTTCTATTTCGACCTCATCTCTGCTGTCAATTTGGTTGTGGTTCAATATAGTTTTATAGACTTCGTTTGAATCCGAATCACAAAAGAAGCTCCTAAGATCGAGAACTGTAAGTAAATATATGAAAATTTTGAGTTAATTTTATTGAATAGATTCATGCATATAAGTTGTTTGATGAAATGCTCAAACCAAAGACATTTTGGCGTGAGATTTCCACTTAGACCGCACTGGATAATTTTCTTTCCATGGTTGTACTGTTGTATATCTGAGAGCATAGCACTAAGTAATAGAATATAGTTGTAAATTTCATGTTTTGCTTGTTTATATGTGGGGGGTTTAAAACTTTAAATTAATTAACTATGCATCTTTGTTGTTTACTGGTATCGGTCATAAACAGTGCTTTGCAAACAAAAGAAGAAAAATAGAAGGTTGATTTAGCAATGTGCAAGTGAATGATTAATGTCATGGTGTCTTTTTTTAAGAATCGTAACTTTTAGTTTTTAAACTTTATTGCTGGTTTATTTTCTTAATCATTTGAAATGTTGAACTTTTATTTTTGATGTATGAGACAACATGAGATGTGTGAGACTATTTGTAACAATTGACTTGCTTTTTTTTACTTTGAAATGGTATTTTGGTATTGTTAATTGTCTCTTATGTCATTGATGTGTACCAGTACATCTTATTAGGGCTGATTAATGAGCAAGCATGAACGAGTTAGGGTATGTTCATGCTCGGCTCATTAGCTTAATGAGCGAGTTGTTAATGAGCGAGTTGCCGAGTTGCTTTAGGTGATGAGATTTTGTAGCCGTGCCGAAAACTTTCCAAAATTTTCAGTTAAAAGTTCAAAACCAAATAATATTCATTATTATTCACTCCCGTTCAAGGCTTCAAGCTATAGTAGCTGGGCCTGGGCCTGTAGTTAATCTGTTAATGGATATTACGGATGGTTCTGGAGCCTGCTTTCTTTAGCCCAGCGATCCTATGGCATGCATGCTTCAAACTTGCTTCTTGGGCCATTCCAAAAAAAAGAATCAAGAGATTAGATGTGGCAGGATTTATGTAACTCAGTTCTTAATGAGCTAATGAGCGAGTTATGAGCGAGTTGGGGTATGCTCATGCTCAGCTCATTAAGTAAATGAGCGAGTTGTTAATGAGCATTTAGCGAGCGAGTTATGAGCGAGTTACGAGTTATGAGCAATTTACTCACCCCTACATCTTATTGTAATTTAAGGACCTTTATACAATTTTTTAAACTAAGAATGTTTATTATGTAAAATGTGGCATTCATTCTGACTTAGACGAAAAATTAATAACTTGTTAGTATTTCAGGTTATTAGCTGTAAATGTATTAAAAAATCAGCAGTTGAACCGGTTGACCCATTGGTCCGACCAGTGAACCAGTGACCTGGAGTGCTACCGGGTCGATGTCCAGTCCAATTCAGATAACATTGCTATAAAGAGTTAAAATACAATAATAATATGAAAAGGCGTTTATACTTGCTTTAAAAAGCTTTTATATACGATTAAAAACGTCCTTGCATCTTTTGTACCGAAATTTCTTTCATACTTCACAAGCCTACCGGCAGCTTACTGGGCATGAAACCTGCCACGTAATGAAGTCAAACAGTGAGAGCATCACTGGAATTGAAAATTTGAAAATTCAAATTATTCAATAGTGAAGAAATTTCAAGGTTAGCAGCTGCAAATTGAAAAAAAGGAGTTTATGCAGTGCAGTTTTCCCAACATAACAGGACGTATTTTACAATTAAAGCTATGAAATTTGTAGAACTCACCTCCCCTATACACAATGCAATTTGTACAAATACTCGAAACAAATACCGAAATAACCCAAGATAGAATCAGAGGGTTGCATTTTAATTTGTTAAAAGTTTCATCATGAAGTTGAAACGGGTCCCCGGTATGGCTCGGGGCTCGGGCCACTGCGCGTTCGCTGGGACCTGGATGCATCTAAACCCTTGGCTTTTGTAGAGTCTAATTGCCGCAATATTTTCAGAGTCACAATGTAATGCTATGGAGCGGCATCCCCACTTACGAGCAAGTGACTCTGCTCCTACAACCAGTGTTTTTGCTATCCCCTTTCTCCTCTCCTCTTCCCGCACCGCCACATTTGATATATACGCTATTCCCTTCCTGTAATTCAAATTAAATTCCACTTACTAGATGCAAACTTAAATTAAAGGATAACACCACCTGCTTTTGAACATGCGCATGTTCTGAGATGAAATGAATTACTATGACAATAAAGGGCTCAAGGTATCTTTTATGCTTAAATAACACCATCAAGAACCAGAAGGCAAGTTTAGTAACCTGACAGACCAAAAACTTTAACTCCCAGTTAGACTAAATAATAATAAATCAAACTGAAGCATAAACCTATTGATGCATTACCTGTACTTGACCAGAAGCATAAACCCATTGCACCAACAGAACCAAATCTAAATAATAATAAATCAAACTGCATTAATCAAAATGTGAAATTGACCGCAACCCAAAACAAGTCATTCCTGAATGAACACAGGCAACAATTTTGACCCCAACCATACGTGACATACTCATTGCCACAACTAATTACAAGATGATCTTTTATAGTGATTTTCACAAATAAATATGAGTTCATCAAAAAATCATAATTGGTAATTGGGTTGTACATATGTAATTTACGAAGCTTCTTGCCACAATAATGCACAAGATATGGGAAATTAGGTGTTTATAATGATAGCAGGGAATTGATCTAACTTCTCAACTTAAGCTAAATTTGCCTTGTGATGTGAAGGCCCTGTCAGGTACCACTTTGGCAATTTTCATGGAGGGTACACAGGTTACAACTCATATGAATGGAGGAGGGACAACTTTAGCTGGTGAAGATGGTCCTTTTTGAGAATTTTGAAAATGCAGGGTCTTAAGTGCTTTATCTGTTTTAGCTAGTTCTTATATTTTCTAGGGTTGTGTTTGAATTTTGTGATTATCTGTTGTCGTTGAACTTTATCTTGCTTTTGAGGGGATTTGCTTAATACCTGTTTCAGTATGTAGGTACATTTGATACTGGTACTAGATTGGTGGTACCAGTATTACATTGTATGATACTTTGGTTTTCATTTTAATGGAAATCGGTGGCATGGCCACTTCTTTCAAAAAAAAAAATGATAGCAGGGAATTAAAACAAATACGGAGATTAACCAAATAACACAAAGTACTGACATTCTGGCTCTCCTCTAAAATGTAATCAAATGTTTGTTTGGAAACTCGTCACGAAAAACTCATTAACAAATTAGTGGCAGTTCAGACTAAAACATCACACTTCTAGTTTCACTACTTCAGATACACTTGAATATTAAATCATGCAATTTTACAAAAATCAGTTTTCCTTTTGACAATCAAGTTAATCTTAAAATACTTTTTCTTCTGTATAGTACAACATCAGGCTTTATATATCACTCCAACTAGTCCATCTTCTATTTACTTTCCATAACATTCTAAAGTTGCACACTGCTCTCTAATTTGTACATAGAACATCAGTATTCTGAACAGCTTTATTTCCCAGAAAGAAATTACTCCAATATTAAAGCATTTCATCTCAACCAGTTGGAAGAACAAAAATTGGAGATCACAACTATTCTTAAAGATAACCTAAGTGATTGCATACTTGTGAAACAGTCTAGTAATTATTTTGAAAGTAAAATAAAGCAATTAACATAATAAACGCACTAAGTCTGTAACAACTCTATGTTTCATTATCTAATGGAACGGGCATTTCATGCCTTTTATCAAAAAAAAAAAAAAAAATTAACATAATAAACTGAAAAGGTTTAATCTTGAATTTACCTTCTATGTTTGAAAGGTCCCCTGCGAGGAAGAAACTCACCGAGAGTATCAATCGTCAGAGCCCCAGTTACATAACCTCGATTCAATCCAAAAACCGTATCAAGACTCCCGAGTCTGAGCTCGTGGCATCGGACGGCTACGAGACACGACATCGTGCAACCAGGTGGCGCCGAGAAGCCAGATACCATCCCAATAAACCGATTCAGTCTGAGCAGGAGATCAACAGGGAAGGAATAGTTGGGGTAGAAGGAGCAACAGTGCGCATCGGCCACTTCCCACGCATCCTCGAATCGAGCTTCTCGCACCACAATTTCAGGCGAGAGAGACGGGAAGAGATTCGGGCTTGTTTGACTCGCGCAGCAAGAGATCACTGGTGGATTGGAGAAGGTGGGGTCACGATGGCAGAGACCGAGGCTGGGGAGAGTGCTGCGAGAAGAGAGAAAGGGTCGGAGGTGGGGAAGGGAGAGGGAAGCAGAGGCCGAGACAGCGAATGGAGCACTAGGCATCTCCGATTCCCTCTCTCTCTATTCTTGAAAACTTGGCCGTGGCTGCCAAGCGGCCGATCCTCTCTCTCTACTTCCCTCCCTCTGAATTCATATCACCTGAAGTAGCAGAATTCACCTGAGGTAACAGAAATTTTGAGTTTATATCCGGATCGTCTGATCTGCTTTGGCACGAATATTAAAAAGCCTCGTGCATTCCACGTCGGACCGGATTGATCTGGATTATTATCGAACAGTCCGAATCTAAACTTAAATATTATGTTACCTCAGAAGATGAGGACTCCTCCATAGGGGTGAAAACGGATCGGATGTTATCCGACCGAATCTGAATCTGTATTCGAAAATTAGATACGGATATTCTATATTCGAATATCCGAATAAATACGAATACGGATTTGATTTTAAATTTTATATAGTAGATATATACCATATAATTAAAGAAGAGTGAGGCTATGGTGCTATGCATAGCACCAATGGCTAGTGTACTACGGCTCAATATGGTACTTTTTAAAATTCTAACGGTCGATCCGACCGTTCAATGTGATATCCATATGAATATGTACTTGCAAACTAAATTTTATATTTTTTCGAATTTTTTTACTATTTTTTTAGATAGGTAGAAAAATCAGTGTTTTTTGACAATTCTGGACCATCAAAATTCTACCTATCTGAAAAAATAGTAATAAAATTCGAAAAAATATAAAATTTAGTTTGCAAGTACATATTCATATGGTTATCACATTGAACGGTCGGATCGACCGTTAGGATTTTAAAAAGTACCATATTGAGCCGTAGTACACTAGCCATCCGTGCTATGCATAGCACCATAGCCTCACTCATTAAAGAATTGTGCTATTGTACTTCACGAAATAAAGCCAATATTTTACTTCACGCTCATATTTCCATTTTGAAAATCCAAAACGTCGATCCGAACCGTTCAAGTTGATCTCCATATTGAAATGTGCTTGGAGACCAAATTTTACATTTTTTGGAATTTTTTTACTATTTATTAAGCCACTTTGAAAATTGTTAATCCATTGGTCCATAATTTTTGACTGTTTTGCTACTATTCACGATGGATTAGCAATTTTCAAAGTGTCTTAATAAATAGTAAAAAAATTCCAAAAAATGTAAAATTTGGTCTCCAAGCACATTTCAATATTGAGATCAACTTGAACGATTCGGATCGACGTTTTGAATTTTCAAAATGAAAATATGAGAGTGAAGTAAAACTTCGTTTTACTTCGCGAAGTACAATAGCCCTACATAATTAAATATATATTATAAAAAAATTATGTTATCTTTCATATTATTATCAACTTTCATATTTTTAATAATATTTATATATGTATTTTAATAAATAATAATATTGAAAATATATATTTGATCCGTATTTGAAAAATAAAAACGGATATGAATATGATTTTACCTAGTGTTTTGCAAACGGGCACGGGCAAAACCCGGGGCGGGCAACGGGCAACACGGGTCACGGGCGACACGGGACGGGTTAGCACGGTTTTTTTTTCAAAAACCGTACCCGGCCCCTCTCAAACCCCCGGGCAACACGGGTCACGGGCAACACGGGTCCGGACCAGGTTTTTTTTTTGTTATTTTTTTGCTGTTTTTTTTACTGTTATTTTTTTCTGTTTTTTTTTCTGTTTTTGGGGGAGAAATTTGAATTTTTACGGGTACGGGCATCACGGGACGGGTACGGGTACAGGCAACCCGGGTCCACGGGACGGTACGGGCGGGTACGGGTTTGAAACGGGTACGGGTATCACGGGTTAAATTGAAAAAAACCGTGCCCGGCCCTTTTCAACCCGTACCCGGGTTACCCATGAACCCGTGTCAAACCCGTGCACGGGCAGGGCGGGCACGGGTCCCGGGCGGACCGGGCCGGGTTTGACCCGTGCGGGTAAAATCAATACACTAATTTTACCACTATCCAATCCGTAGCTGATCTGTTGTCACCCCTACCATCTCCGGATCCGTATCTTCTCAGGTACCTGACTCAACACAATTAAAACGGACGACCCAGATTTACTCTCAGCAGGTGCCTATTCGGAATGTTGGACAGTATTATTTTTGCTTTGAGATTTGTGCCAAGTTAAAAAGAAGATCATGGACCGTCCGTTTCAATTGTATGCAGTAAGGTAACCTAAGGTTGTGCTCTAAAAACAGTGTGCGGAGAGGAAGGGGAAGGAACGGGGAGGAAGGTGATTAGCGCGTCGCTTACCTTTGCACAGTATTTCATACACCCTGATTTGGGAGTAAGAAATCTCAGCAAAATACACAGTGTCGTCACCTCCGCACAGTGTCGGTTCCCTTTCGCTCCCTTCCGCTCCCTCTTTGATTTTCCTCTTCTAGAGCAGGTGAAGGAGCCCATGCACCTTGCAGTCTGGTCGCCCTTCACCTCCTCTCCCTTTACGGCCTCTTCCCCTCCTCTGAAGCACGGCCTAAGGGGATGTGAATTCACCATCTCCCTCAGCCAAGGCTACAATCCCTTTCGGTTCGGTTCGCTTTGGTTTGATTCAGAACAAGAGCATCTGCGGTTAGAGAATAATCGAATAGGCCAACTGATTGTAAAATCTTCAATGATAGCTTTCTCTTTTGCGTTGATTTTGGGCTTTTTGGACTGAGTTATGATGGGAAATAGAAGCAAAAGAAAACATTTTCAGTTCGGAAGCGGGACGTGTCCGATGTTGAAACTGTCCAATTCTTTTCACGACTTATACACGCTTGAACCGCACGAATATAGAAACCATGTGCATGAATTCTGAAAGGATCCGACTCTGCTGCTTTTCCGATTCTAATTATTCCAAAATTTTCATTTGCGTATCTCGATAAAAAGTTAGAAAAGCATCATTCTGCTTTTCCGATCCCAATCATTCAAAATTTTTCATTTGCGTATCTCGATAAAATCTTCTTCATGCACAAACAAATTTGAATAGTTGGGATCGGAAAAGGAGGTTCCTTTCTCTAAAAAAACAGGAGAGTCCGTTCCAATTCTGAAACAAGTTAGTTGGTTCCGAGTGGACATCAAACATATCCAATACTTATCGGACACGTCCTCCCGCTTCCCTTAAATTTAGCTAACAAAGCAAGAGTCCGACTCTGCTGCTTTTCTGAGAAAAAAGCAGGAACCAGCTTTTCCGGATCCAACCATTCAAATTCGTCGAGATTTGTGTATGAAAAAGTTTTTTTTATCGAGATACGCACATGGAAAAATTTGAATGGTTGAATCTGAAAAAATATGTTCCTACTTTTCTTTTAAAAAAGCACCTGAGTTCGATTCACAAAGCAAACAGCTTGAAAACAAAATATTACTACAACTACATGTGTTATATAGAGTGTGTATCTAGTGTAGGGGTGTCAAAAAAGCTCGTAGCTCGTGACTCGCTCGTGACTCGCACCTGACTCGCTCGCTAACAGCTCGCTCGTTACTGGACCGAGCTGTTAACGAGCCAGCTCGCCACTAACTCGGTACAGAACGAGCTAGCTCGGCTAGGCATTAATCTGTAAATTTGTATGAATTTGTGTACATTTTATACTGTCCAGCTCGGTCTGGCTCGGTCCAGCTCGGCTTGGCTCGGTCCAGCTCGGTTAAAACAAGATCCAACCAGACCCAGCGAGCCAGCTCGGTCTGGCTCGGTCTGGCTCGTCACAAGTTCCAGCTCGCTCGATAAAAGCTCGGTCCAGAATTAACGAGCTGAGCTAGGGCCCAGCTCGGCCCGAGCCAGCTCGTTTACAGCCCTATTCTAGTGCGGTAATGTAAGGTAATGTAAGATATAAAATAAAATTCTAGCCGAGCTATAAAAAAAATCAGATTTGTCTAAAATATAGGAGGTTTCCTTTAAAATTCAGGAATTAAATCTGTTGTTATTTAAAAAGAATAATAAGTTTGTGTTATTCTGATCTAAACTGTTCAAAAAATTTCATGCGTGAATTTTCAAGAAGAAACTTTTACATGTTCGAATTTAAAAAAAAAAATTAACGATTGAGATCGGAATAACGGGAACCTGTTATTTCTTTGAAATAATAGCAGATTTATTTTTCTAAGATATATTGAACAGTTGGGGTTCTAACGTGATCATGTCAGATACTTTACCTGATCTGAATTCGTATTTGTATGTCCTCAAAAATTATTTATTTGCAATGAGAGGCTTATTCGTCAAAATAGAATAGGAAAAGTATAATTTGAAATAAGTTCTTATTTTTCACTTTCAAAAAAAAGAAATAAGTTCTGATTTGATATTATCCTTATTATTTGAAATAAGTTCTTATTTCATATATACCACTTAAAAACTGTGAAATTATGTATTTACCATTCAAATTTCTATAATTATGTATTTACCATCTAAAAATCTAATAACTCACATATTTACTCAATTAATCAAAATCTTAGATTAATTAGAGATTAATTAAGTTTAATATTATAAAAAATATAATTTAAACTTGGATTAGTCCCTTCTCCTTCTATGCACATAATTCTTCTCTTTTTGACGTGACATTTCTTTTCTACGCTAAAATTTATCATTCTCTCTCGCCTCCTCTTTTTCTGCTCTGCTAAAACTTTCTCCTCATCAAATGAATGCTGGCATCAAATGGACGAAAATAAATAAATGTTTACACATCTTACATCACACCTTGACTTGCGGATGAAAATAAATAAATCAGTTGCATAATCAGCCTAAATAACATGAATTGAAAATTAGAAAGAAATCCTAAAATTAGCAAAATAGTTTCACATTCCTAATTAATGTTTGTTTAGTATCGTTACAAACGGATTTGTTTTCAGAGGGTTGTTTGCAGATGAAAATCGACTAATTGGACGATTTGTCCAATTAATTGTCCATTTTTTATTTAAACGGTTGATTAATCGTTTGTTTTTCATTTATACGACCTATTAGTCGGTTATTTATATTATTCTCTTTTTGTTGCATTTATCCATTATATATAGTATACTTTGTCTTGTTTTGCCTGAATTTTTTTTTAAAATGATAATTTCATGAAATTTTATTAATTAACAAGAAATTAACTTCTAATAATTATTTTTAATAAATATAAATATATACACATAGCTTTAATAAAAATATAAATTTGTCTGGAAAATTTCAATATTAATCAACCACGTAGTAAACGATAAATGGTATCCCGTCTGACGTGTACACCGTTATTTAAAAAAAAAAAAAATCTAATATCACTCTCTCTCGTTGTATCTCCGTCGACACCGACCTTGAAAGAGATTTCATTTACTCTCTATATCAAATTCTTCCACTTTGACCTTGAAAATATCTCCAGAAATTCAATGGTGCTTGAACTTCACGAGAAGTATAAACAGTCACAACACTTTGGAGACAGTTTGACACAAGCATGTGAATAAACCACACAAACAAATGCTGCATGGTCCTAACTCCTAAATAGAATTTTGGGACCATTTTTTGTTCAATCTTATCGAAATATAAGAGCATACGAGTGTTGTTCAAATTAAATTGTTTTTTCTTCAATATAGCCCTATAAATTAATTATTTTATGTTAATAAATAAAAACAATTAACATATTATTTTTTGTGAAATGAAATAATAAAAGAATCAAGCCCACGTATTTTACCAGTATTTTTTTTCTTGTATTTCGAGCATTACACATCTTCAATATTCCATCGAATCTTATATTTTTGAAGGCTAATAAAAGTATTAGAATTGTTAACTTGATATCATCCTTCAGAGTTTAAGTCAATGATAGGGCGAAACTAAAATATATATCTTTTGAGAAGGGAAATGATCGAGACAGAATAAAAAGAGAACCACTTTTTTTCATATTTGTCACACCGTCGACCAATATGATCATTGTAATAAAACCGCATATTATGTTATCACCGAAAATACTAAGAGCATCTGCATCCCAACCACTTAAATGAGTTTCTAAAAAACTGTTAACCACTTTTTAGAAATTAAGGTCTCTAAAATTTCTAATTCTCACATTTCAAAATTAATTTTAGAGTTTCTATTAAACCACGTTAACAACAAATTAAAAAAGGAGAAATAATTTGAACCAATTATTTGACCAACATGGAGTTTATAAACAGTTTCTTAATAAAAAACTTTACTGCATAGTTTCTAAATAAGAAACTCTCCCACATCCCTGAAACTGGATTAAAAACTATCACATCAGATTAGAAACTCTAATAATACCAGGGATGTTGATGCTCTAAGATAACAAAAATTTCACCGAGAAACTATTTATCCGAACTTATTATAATTCTTCGTAAATATTGATAAATGTACATATAACAACATATTATATCTTGTCCCCGATATCACATAATTTATTTTTTTAATTATTCTTACGTCCCATATTTTACCATCTCTATCTGGATTTTTTTTCTAAAAAAAAATGGATTCAAATGAATGCGGCATCACATGTGTGGTTTTTTTTTAAATTATCTCCACCGTATTTTAATATGGTGGGAGATAAAAATCAGAAAATGGGATTTTGGTACGTGATTTAATAAGGAATCACTCTTATCGGATCCGAAATCACTTCCACCGTACCAATAGTATGGTGAGAAATCTTATTCTCATCTTCCACTGTACCAATAATACGGTAGAGATCCTTTTATAAATAAATAAAAAATCTCCCTATCTGCACCTAAAATGTGTTTATATGTAACATATTAGATATTCAGAGAGTATCCGGATTCACAAATATTTATATATAATACATAAAGTATAATTAATTTTCGTTTTCAAATAAGTAAAAATACATCATCCTGAGTTTTTATTTCTATATTTGGCATGCAGATATTAAAAATGCCGATATGAGATGCAATTAGAGTGGGCACAATGGCACGGCGGAGCCGGCTCCGTCACGGAACGGCATGGTTACGGCACGGCACGCATGTCAGTTACGTGCCGTGACTAGCGTGTCCCGTACCGTGACCATTCCCGTGCCGTACTCATCTTTTGAAACTTTGGCACGGCACGGCACGTGAAAAATTTAGTCACGACACGGCACGACATGTAGTCACGCGAGTCACGTGTAATTAGGACCATTAGATATTGATATAATGGTGAATCTTGAATAAACGAACCTAAATTATGATTAAATGGTCACACGAGTCAGGTATGGTCACGGCACGTTAGGCACGGCATGACTCACGCTCGTGGCGTGACCATTCGCGTGCCTTGACCACCTCTTGACATTTTGGTCACAGCACGGCACGGTTCGTGAAAAATTAACTTGGTCATGGCACGGCACGGGACGAGACCAAAGTCACAGCGTGTTAGTCACGGCACGGCACGTTTTTTCCACTCTAGATGCAATGATCACTTCTCTTTATTATTTTTCATATTTTTCATGCATTATTTTTCATTGGCTTGGCAACTCGGACAAATGAATTTGTTTGATATAATTGGCATGTATCTCTAATTATTGTATACTGAGCAGAATCGAAACCATAAATTTTAGACAACTAATTCTTCCCTCGTATTTTCTGCAAAAATAGCAAAGAATAGTACGAGACAAGTTCAGGTGCGGGAGAAGGTTGTAGTTGAATGTTTGCATGAACGCAATTAAATGCTGATATTATCGTTAGCATTCATTAAATGCACGGTTCCTGTAACGAAGAAATACCTGTTCTGGTTTTTACTTGTCACATGATAAACAAACAAAGAGGATTTATCGCAAAAGAATAATTCCTTTCTGAAGTTCTAAAGAGCATGTCTAATTCGGTCATTTTGTGCAAATTAATTGTTCAACATCCGATGCACATATATATGGTCCTACATATTATTACTTTATGTTTTCATTTTTATTAACAAATTAGTAAATTAATCAATTAATTTCTATCGTCTAAGCGTGTGATAGTTAGATATATTCCTACACATTTTATACGGAGAAATGAGAAAATGATTGCCCGAAAATATTGATGTGCACAAATAAATTTCGTTCTAAATTGTGATCAGTCTAATAAAATTTATAACTTGGTTTCCTATCGAGTATCGATCCGCACGGAATAAGATTTAAGGTCATAAACAATATAATTAAATCACAACATTTCAAAAAGCTAGACAAAATATGAAAATTAAGAGTTGTTAGTTATGACCTTTGTATTTGGCGAAATTAAAAGTAAATAAAATAAATAAGATAGTGGTGTGAAATCCTAGGATTTTGGCTTACCATTGTTACTTCTTTGGTTTCAATTCTATTTGATGTTGGTTTTCATATGTTGTATGAGGGTTTCTAATATAATTTAGTGACTGTTGTTTTTTCACCGACACAGTTACCTTACCTATTACTACTTTACTAGAGATCCGACTAAGGCTTGTCTTAATTGGTGCAAGGAGTTATGTGATTAGTTCTATTGGGTGTCCCCATGGTAAGGCACGACAATGCGACATTCGTCTGCGAATGTCGAGACTCCCATGTGTACTTTTGTTGGTAACTAATGGTATCTCCGGCTAAGGTCTCCTCCACTAGTCTAGTATTTTTATTCTCCTTATCCTAACTCGGTTAGTCTAATGGAATTATGTTTTCATGTGTGGTCATCACATGGAAATGAACTCTGCTGCTTTTCTTTCGGAAAAGCAGGAACCTACTTTTCCAGATCCAACCATTCAAATTTTTTCATTCACGTATCTCGATAAAGAAATTTTTTCATGCACAAATCTCAACGAATTTGAATGGTTGGATTCGGAAAAGCAGGTTCCTACTTTTCTCTCAAAAAAGCAGCAGAGTCGGACTCCATCACATGATGGTCTATACTAACAAACAAAATAAAGTAAGAATGAACAAAAAACGCAAAAATAATTGAACAACAAAAGACTAAATAATGATCAAATAACAAAACATCATGAGTAAAAAAGTTTACTGCTAACTCTAAGAATCTAAACTTAGCCACAGAACGACATGTTTACAATAGAGAAATAAGAAAGATACAGCTATACACGAAGTACCCTCCTACTTAGTCTCTACAAACTCCACTTTTCTCACTTAAAGAAGTAGAAAATATAAAAGATACAAAGATATTGTTTCTGTTCAGTTTCAGGAGTCTTTTATAGAAGTCTAGGGGCGTCTGGAGATGATTGGAGGCCAAGTAATCTGATCTGGATACAGCTGTCACGAAATCCAACAAAAGGGTGCCTCGGATACGGACCGTATCACCCCTGTGCAGAAGTTCAGTGCTCTAGGAGTAATGTGTATTCCTTCATGTTGGTTCGTATTGGGTCTATGGTCCGTACTGGCTGGTACGGTCCGTACCAGAGACATAGTTTCGGTCTGCACAATTCTGATCGACCCGATTTTTGCTCCATATGATGTAAAATAGCCTCAAAATATGATTCCTGCATTAAAACACAAAGTAGGACAATAGTAACATTTTTTACGTAATAGCTAAATATAAATGTGAAAAAATAAGACAAATTTTAAGCTAAAACTCTACATAATTCATAATCGTTTTGATCTTGATCACGTGCGCACAAACTTAATGCACTAAAACGATAAAACTATACACCTTTAAATTTCTACGTGATTCAATTCAAACATATTACAATTTTGTTTAAGATTCACAACTTTTTTTTTTCAAGTAAAACTGTCAAAATCATTAACGTGTTTCATGATCCCGCATGTACGATTTTGATGCAATAAAACATTAACCCTTTTAGAGAGTGTGCATGGGTTGAGTTTGTCGAATTTTGTCCATGGTTTTAATCCAATCTGTAATAGTTGGAATATGATACTGGCGTAGTCAGAATTTAAATTGAGTGTGGATAAAAATATTAACAATTTAAATTTTATAATTCGATAATTACAAATTTAATCCAACATGATATAAGTTCTAATATATAATATACTTTCACATAAATAATAATAATAATCATAATAATACGAAAATTTCAAGTCTAAATTAGAGACTATATATATTACTAACAGATCGGTAATTACTAATAGAGAGTCTAAATTACTAACACATTAACAAAACATTACTAACAGATTGGTATATGCTATTAGTAAAATATTTCTAATCGCTGACTCACATTAAAAAAATTAGAGTTAACTAAAAGGAAAATTTTAGAATGCACACTTTCATTGACGATTATAGGGGGAAAATGCAAATCTGTTACATTTTTTTTTTAAAGAATAGTGGATATATATTTCATGAGTGAGGCTATGGTGCTATGCATAACACCAATGGCTAGTGTACTACGGCTCAATATGGTACTTTTTAAAATTCTAACGGTCGATCCGACCGTTCAATGTGATATTCATATGAATATGTACTTGCAAACTAAATTTTATATTTTTTCGAATTTTTTTACTATTTTTTCTGATAGGTAGAAAAATCAGTGTTTTTTGAAAATTCTGGACCATCAAAATTCTACCTATCTGAAAAAATAGTAAAAAAATTCGAAAAAAATATAAAATTTAGTTTGCAAGTACATATTCATATGGTTATCACATTGAACGGTCGGATCGACCGTTAGGATTTTAAAAAGTACCATATTGAGCCGTAGTACACTAGCCATCCGTGCTATGCATAGCACCATAGCCTCACTCCTACTGATTTTATATAGAAACCATAAAGATCTGATCAGGTATCCAAAATAGGTACCAAAAATCAGATACAAGAGTCATACATCAAACTAACATAAGTACTAGAAATACTTAAAAGAAACGAACTAAGTAAAGCAGCCAAAATACTCTAGCCAAATGTCCTAAAGCAATAAAAAGAACCATATATATCAATTCAGAAACATAATTACCAAAAGATCTTAAGCTAATTCATCCCAATTAACCTCATCTTCATCATTCGACTCTTCTTCAAACATTTGATTTTGGAGGCTGCTAGCTCCAAAACCCTGAGTAAAGGTTACCTCGGAATTCTCCCGGGCTATTGATAACAAAAGATCCACTACCTGAGTTGTATCCGGACTGCTAGTTTTGTCCTCCAGAATGAGATATGGGAAGTCCTTAACATCAGAGGGAAGCATTAAGCTTAATTTAAGTAAAGAAGATTGAAGCTAGATTTACACCAAAAAGTTGCTAACGAGATAATCTTGGTACCAATTGCTTTAATAGAGAGAGGAAGAGTATTATTAAAACAAATGCGATTTCTTTCCAACCAAATAGACCAAAGTACTGATGCTCTTAATAATTCAACTAACAATCATTCTTCTAAATGAATAGCTGCATCAAGCAACCATAAATCCTCTAAAGAAACACACTCAAAAGTAAAATTATTATAAGAGACAATCCAATTCTAAATAATTATAATATAATAACAATGCACAAACAAATTATCGGTACTTTCAGGTTGGTCATATAATACACAAGTGGTATCACCTGGCCACTCTTTGGCTGATAAGTTGACTTTGGTAAGAATTTTGTTTCTATTGACTAACCACAAAAAGATTTTAATCTTCAAAGGTATATGAGATTTTCAAATATATGTATATTATGTATTAGACATACTACCAAATTCTAACCATCTATAAATATAATGAACAGTAAAATAATCATTTTGAAACCATCTCCAAATCAATCTATCATCAACTTGATTTAATAAAGAAAAATATTGAAATTGTTGTTGTAATTCTGTTACATTATTCTAATACATTCTAAAGATTTCTTTTTCAATGCACACTTGTTGATTTTCAATTACATACTTGAGTAATTAAGTCAGCGATTAAAAATTAGGGTTAAAAAAAAAATCAGAGTTATGTCTTACCCTTGGTTTCGTCGGCCACCTCGCTTGCGCTGCTGACCTCTCATTCCACCTGCCTTTGCCCGATCTAGCTCCTGCGTCGCTTATCGTCCTTCCTTCACAAGTTGCTCTTTTTTTGCTTGAATCACTTCGCCCAATCGTCCTTTTTTTCGATGTTTAGAATTTTTGTTATTGTTTCTTTGCAAATCGACAATCCGAATTTGCACAGATACATATCGCTAACGGGTAGCAATAACGAATTAAAAATATAATAGGGAGTTGGTTGCGTTGAGAAATTCAAACTTCACATAATATCATATGGATTAAAAAAAAAAAAATCAAAATCCATATCAGAGCATATGTCCAAGAGCTCAGTGGCTCCGATACTTTCATTCGTTAACTAACCACTATAACTTAAGAATCACGAAGACGAATTTAATGAATTTTACGGGTTTTCTTAACAAAAAATATCCGATTTGATATATGTAAGCGTGACTAATTATTATTAATAACAAAAATACAAATAGAACAAAAGTTCAACAAATAGCAACGTAAACGAAGTTTTTAATAAGAATATTAAAACAACAATATATATCAGTGTTCTAAATAGCATGCTATAGCGGCGCTATAGCGTTTTTGGACCCCAAACACTACGCTATGACATCAAAATGCGCTATTTGCGCTACGGCCGCTACAGCGCTATAGCGGTCCGCTATTTGCGCTATACGATATGGATTTTTTTTATTTTTTATTTTTAAGCAATTTATATGGGTTTTAAATAAAGATAAAAAAAATCTCAAACCGAAATTGAATTTGTTGCTACTTGCTACAAATAAATCAATTTGAAATTGGGAATAGAAATAGAAATTTGAATAGAAAAAAAGTCCAAACCGAAATTAAAATTTGAATAGAAAAAAAATAGATTATGTCATGAATCATGATGCTTAAGATATTTTTAATAGGAAAAATCGATAGTTTATGATATTACTATGGATATTTTGAACCGCAATTTGGACTTTGTACGGGTTCAATATGAATATTATAATTTCTTAATTACTTTGGTGTTATTTATTGTTCTATGAGACTTTAGATAATGTTGATATTTAGTACAAATATTGAATATACGAAATGTAAAAAAAAAAAACGCTATTTGGAATAGATTCCGCTATAGCGACGCTATTCGCTATAGCTTTTTTTTTAGCCTTCCCGCTACGACGCTATAAACGCTATTTAGAACCTTGATATATATGCTATAGCATTTTATATTAGCCAACGCAAATATTTAAACTAACAATAAAAACACATCATTCATTAAACACTATTATGAATATAACAATAATAAACAAAATATTTAAGCAAAATAAAAGATAAGCAAATTCAACAATGCATAGACATGGTTAATTTTAATCATATCGATTCAAAACATAATTTATAATTCTTCTAAAAATTATACACCTAGATCATGTTGATTCAAAACATAATTCACTTGTTAGGCGCAATGAAATTTTGTATATGATTTAGGTGTGTACATGACCAACCGACCTGAAAAACGGATTTGAATTTTATTTGGTTAGGTGCGTATTATATTATAATTAACTCCCCACATTTACATTGATTAAGATTTTAAAATATATATATTGGATAAAATCCTATCCGACCGCATAATATAATTGAATTTCTATTTCTCATAACTTTTAGAAGAATTATAAATTAGGTTTTCTATTTCGTATAATAATATGATTGAATTTCTAATAATACACGGTACACACCTAAATCATGTACAAAAATTTAATTATGTCGATTCAAAACATATTTACATGCTTTGTGCACACCTAAATCATGTTCAAAACTTTCATTGTGCCTAAAAATTGAATCACATACGAAATTGAACTTCGTAGCTTACACTTTTTGATACATCTAAGAGCATCTACATTCCTGAAACTATTAGAGTTTCTAAATAACTGTTAACTGTTTTTTAGAAATTAAACCTCTCTTAATTTTTAAGCCTCCACATTCATGAAACTAAAATTAGAGTTTCCTAATTGCCACGTCACAGCTTATAAAAGTTCTTATTAAGATATATTTGCAAGAGAAAGGAATTTCAGCGAATCATTTCGCCACGTCACAGTTTATAAACGATTTCTTATTAAGAAATTATTGAGCAAAGTTGCTAAATATGAAATTCATCTACATCCCTGAAACTGGTTTAGCAACTGCCACATCAGATTAGAAACTCTAAAAGTTCCAGAGATGTAGATGCTCTAAGTTTGCAACAAAACCGTTTACTTGTCTTTTTATTCTGAAACCATACACCACACAATTGAAGTCACACAACTTAAATGTTTCAAACTAGACGGCTTAGATCAAAACTAGATCAATCAAATTAAATCCTGTCCGTCAATGTCTATACGACTCAAAATATCTTGGCAGACAGAACAGTATTATTTTATTACTCGTTACACTTGCGGCCTTGCCCCATGCGAACCTTTCCACTTTACAGTGCGACTCCCACGCGGCTTCCCGCCATTCGTTGCCTCCATTTCATTCCGTAAACATTCCTTCACGAATTAAATAGCTCATTGCGCCGATAATACTACCAGTTTTGTAGGCTGACAGGTGGTCCCCCACTACATGGGACCCAAGTTACAGTGAAACAAGTACATGTATGATCTGGTAATTTATGTCCAGATAGAAAATTTCAGCCCACCATCTTTCTCCACCTTTTTATCTCGTCACTTTTTCTCCTCTCCCCTCTCTCTTTCCCCTCTCTCTCTCTGTCTCTCTCTCTCTTACTTTCCCCTTCCTTCACAGCTAGGGTTAGGGTTTCGCCTCCTAACTATCGAGCCATCGCCTCTCCATCTCTTTCGCCATGGCCTCGCCTGTGACAGGCTCCATGGTACAGGCGAGCTTTGAAGCACTAGAGAAACAACGCGAACTGATCAACACATGTACTCTCCTATGGAAGGAGCTCTCCGACCACTTCACTTCTCTGGAGAAAGGCCTTGATCAAAAGTCTGAGTCTCTCAAGTCTAAGCGCCGAATTCTTGAGGTTCGCACCAAGCGGGCGCTTGACACTCTGCGGCGTCGTGAAGTCTCAATTGATTCATCTGTTGATCTCGCCATCTCGACCGTGGAGAAGCGCCGTAGGGCTTCTATTGAGCTGGTTGAGTCCGATCAGGGGTCTGACGTGGCTGATCTCGCTGAAAAGCTGAATTCTCTGTGCGCTAAGATGGATTCGAGTGGGTTTCTGGATCTGGTACTGTCTAAGCGCAAGGAGGCAGATTTGCTTCGTGCTGAGGTTCCTTTAGCGCTTCAAAAATGTGTTGATCCGGTGAGATTTGTTGTGGATGCCATGTGTGCCATTTTCCCTGTGGATAAAAGAGAGGTACTGTGGAAAATGTTTTGCTTATTTTGTTTTCTATTTAGCTTGGTAATTGAGCTGCTGATTAGTATTAATTTCTGCGAGACGAGTTGCCCAACAACCTCTCTAGCGCGAGAGCCAACTTGAAGTCTGAAATTTGTGGCAAAACACTTCTTAATGCTAAGCTAATGCAAACTGCATTGCATGCCATATTTAGTAATAGATACCACACTAGTTTAGTAACGACCAGCAATTAGAAGGGTGGTTTAGTTATATGGTTAGCCGCTGTGGTGAATCTATATTTCCCTTTTTAACTTTTTTCTTCAAGATAATTATCTCTTTTTTCTCTTTTTGCATTGGTTTCGTAATATACATATTTTAAAAAAATCATAATGTCTGAATATTTTCCATTCTAACAAGCCTTGTTTTAAAGTCCCTGTGAAAAACACCGTAGTAGCCCTGTAATGGTTGCCGAGATGTTTATTATCTTCCTACACGAGCAATTATGGGTCTTAAACCATTCATAAAAATACCTTAAATTTGCAATACAGGTTAAGGCCCCAAATGACGTGGCATGGGCTTCTGTACTGGTTCTCGAGTCCCTCGAGCCAGTTGTAGCTGATCCCGAATTTGGGTCCGCCAGGCCACTGGTGCCGCGAAACATGAGGGACAAGGCAACAGAGATGGCCAATGCATGGAAGGAAGGGCTGGTGGCACGCGGAGGGGTCGAGGGTTCAAAGCCGGCTGATGCACACGCCTTCTTACAGCTGGTTGTGACCTTTGGCATTGTGTTGAAGGAAGAGATAGAGTTATATAGGAAGATTGTCGTGAGTTTCTCATGGAGGCGGCAGATGCCCAAGCTAGCACTTGCAGTTGGCCTCGAGGATGACATGGATGGTATGAATCTTATTTTCTTGGGGTTTTTTTTCTGCATGAGATTTTATTGCTATCTATTTTGATCATGGGGATACAATCACATTTTTGGAAGCTCTTGTTAAAGAGTTGCTGTTTGTTAATGAAGACCGTAAGCTGAGACTAGTTGTGGTAACTTGCTATGTTTAGAAGCCTTCTTCTGGGTATAGTCAAAGAACTTGAAGTAGCATTAACTTAATCTTTTCTTACAAGTTTTAAACAGGGTTCGAATTGATATGCTTATTTAAGATGAATTAATCTGAGAACCATAATTGATTTCTAGATATAATTGAGGAGCTCATTGCTAAGGGTCAGCAGCTTGACGCGGTAAATTTTGCATATGAAGCTGGACTCCAAGATAAGTATCCGCCGGTACCTCTTCTGAAGTCATACCTCGACGAATCAATGAAAAGCTCTTCTTTTGTTGCAGATAACCAAGGCCAGACAGGGGTATGTAAAATTACCAAACCTTTATCTGAATTTTATTTAAATATGTTTCCACATGTTACATCTTTCTTCTGCTGTAGGCCATATGTAGTATCTACTTCTGTTTTACTATACATAGACATGTTATCAGGTGCTTCTCTGACAGTTGCAAACTTGGAAAGTTTCCCTCTATAATAATTTGTATTTCCGTTATACTATCTGTAGTTAGATGGAAAATGGCATACCTTGTTGCAGCCAAAGTAATTTGACAGATTAATCTTTCATGTTGAAGTCACTATATAGCTCAACAATTATTTTGTCTTTTTCACCCTCACATCAAATCATAAGAGGTTGTACAAAGCAACTAACAAAGGTTGAATATCTTACTATTCTTAGAACAATGCTGGTCGCAAGGAACAGGCAGCACTCCGCGCAGCGATAAAATGCATCGAGGAACACAAGCTCGAGGCTGAGTTCCCCTTGGGTGACCTCCATAAACGCCTTGAAATCCTTGAGAAGGCTAAGCTCGACAAAAAGAAACCATTGGCAAGCCCCACCACCAGCTCTGGCAGCTGTTCCAACACTAGTAGCAATGTCACCAACAGCACTGCCACCTCAGCACCTCCTAGCAAGCGCACGCGTGCCAATCACGGCGGTCCCATGCCTCCTGCCAAGGCCGGCCGTCTTACCAACAATGCATATATGGGACCCACTTTTGTCCGATCCCCTTCTCATATACCATACCAGGTTCCAGCCGCAGCTGCAGCCCCACACTACCATGCAGTGTATGGCAGCCGGAGCCCACAAGCTATCAGAGATCCATATGCATACCCAACTGATGAGGTGGCAGGTATTGCCATGTCGTACCCGTCTCCTATTAGTTACCCTCCTTATGGAGGGTATAATAATGGGATGGCTGGTTATGGGTTTCACCAGGCATATTACCGGTAGGGGCTGTTAAAGAAATGACACGAGAACTAATGATCTAAAAAGACCCATTTTGTAGTGACTGACTACAAGGGTAGGATGCGTATGTGTTGTGTTTAATTATTAATCAGTAGGTGCATGGTTAGTAGCTGTTATTTAGATCAGCTGTATCTTTGCTTTCCTAAAAAAAAGAGCATTGTAAATTAATTATGATGGATTTTATCCTCTTTAATTTCCTGTACTCTGTATTACTAAACTTGGACGTATTAATATGCATGTTAACTATCTTATGTCTTAGTTGGTTTGTTTTCTTTTCTTTTTTCTGGATTGTGTGTTGTTTTACTGAGGTGCCCCCAAAATTCTGTTTCTCCTGAAAATGAGTTAGCGTTTCTTTTCTTTCTTGTTTCCTTGCTGGGGTGCTTGTTATGATAACTGTTTCTAGCTGGGAAATCAATGCTTAGTGTAGATGTGCATGTATAACTCAATCATAGTTTTTACTGTTAATAGTAATTAATAAATATGTTATTACCCAACTGACTAACTATGGGTAAGAACTAAGAATCAAACTGCTGGAACAGTTAGTTTGGATAAATAAATAAGTGTTGGTATCCTGTCAAGGATGTTTGCTTTAGAGGAGCATAGCACATGGGGTTTCACATCTTTTGCTTTTTGGATGAAGGCCCCAGCTGATGACAGAGTAATAGCATAATTAGCTGCACCTGCTTACTTATCAGGTACGCTTTACCAGAGATAAATATATTATGGTGAAAGATGCCTCTATAAACATTTATCTGTAACAGATACCTTGTAATATCGCAACTTTCAAGGCCTCTTTGACCCGTCAAAGCATATTTGACCGTGTCAGATTACGACCAAGATACCTCTCGCGCCAGCATCGGTAACAACGAACAGCTACCTACGGCTACGGGTTTGCAATAATAATAAAAAAAAAAACAACAACTAACAACTCGTCTATTTTTAATGTAAAGAATTCGCCTCCCTTTTCATTATGCATCAGACAGCTAAATATCCCAAGTACTTGTCGTTATACATCTGGCACATTCTTCTTGTTGCTGTACATATTTCATATTTGTATAAAATACGTAATGAAATGTGTACAGAATATATTATTCATACAAAATATTGTCAGTCTCTCAATCCGTCAGTATTGGACAGAAATAAATCCAGGTGGTATTAAATATACCATTTTGCAAAATAAATATTAGCCTCTGTTGCACAATGTCAAAATAAATATTAGTATTGTCCAATGAACCTTTTTAGCTTGCTACCTCAATATATAATTTAAATATTGCAAAGCTGTTATTCTGAATCTTCCTTTGACAGTTAATATCCAGCATCCATCCCCATGTTATAAATTCCAAAATTCAAATGCACTTTCAAACCTGAGTTATGTATAATATTTATATTGATTTTAAATTATTTTCAGGATATTCCAACTGAGTTGTGACGATCTCCTGGGATTATTATAGAATATAATATATATTTGATCTTTCGTGCCTTAACAAGAGAGATGTAATTCTTGCAATGTTAATCAATACATGCCAGTAAAACCAGAGATTTACAATGCCAAATTTGATAAAAAGTAATATTCAACAAGATATATTTATCATGTTAATTAAACAAATACTTGAATAATAGAAGGACAAACTTCAGAATTTTATTACAACTAACAGAAATTATACATGAACTTTTAGATTTTTTTTTTAAGCGACAATGCAAATGCACATATTAAAAAAGCAAAAATTGCCAGATTATGTGTGCGAGATCAAATCTCCTGCTCACATGTGAGCTGAAAAACCCTGCCAACAGGATCCATTCGTCCATCCATTCATGATCTATGTATACCCCCCACAAGTATTTCTTACATTATGTTATATTTTGTAAGACAGGAGAGAAGAGAGATTAAGAAAACAAATTGTATTTGCAATATTATTTTTCAACTTTACACGAGTCCCTATTTATAGTTACAAAAATTCAAAAACTAACCGTTGGAATGCACTATTCCCTATTGCTATTAATTACAAAGCACTATTTCCTACAAGACACTATTTTCTATTTTATTAAATAAATTAGCCGTTATAATTTGAATTCTATTTTATATTTTAACACTCTCCCTCAAGCTAGGAATGTATATATTGTACAATCCTAGCTTGCTTGTAATTTTTTCAAATGAATTCGGATCCAAGCCTTTGGTGAAGATATCCGCGAGTTGGTCTTCACTTTTTACGTATGGTGTTTCAATTTTTTTTGCTTGAACATTTTCTCTAATAAAGTGGCAATCAACTTCTATATGTTTTGTTCGCTCATGAAACACGGGATTTGAAGCTATATGTCGTGCCGAATTGTTGTCGCAATACATTTTCATCGATTCTTGAGTTTTAAATCCCATGTCTAATAGGAGTTGCTTGATCAATGTTAGTTCGCTTGCGGTTGATGCCATGACACGATATTCGGCTTCGGCGCTTGATCGTGCTACAACATTTTGTTTCTTGCTTTTTCATGTGACTAGATTTCCGCCTACAAATGTGTAAAAACCAGTTGTCAATTTTCTATCGAAACTTCCTACCTAATCTGCATCTGAATAGCCACATATATCATTAGAATTATTATTTTTCATCCAAATACCCTTACCGGGATTACTTTTTAAGTACCTCAAAATTCTATTTACCGCTTCTAAGTGTGGTGTTCTTGGTGAGTGTATGAACTTACTAATTTGGCTTACGAAAAACAAAATATCCGGACGAGTAACTGTTAGATAGATCAATTTTCCAACAAGTCTTTAAAATTGATTTATGTCTTTTAAAGGTTCAAATTTGCACTTGTTGTCAATTAGGGTAGAGGCCGGTTTACATCCTAACTTACCAGTTTCTTCTAATAGATCAAGTGTGTATTTCCTTTGGAAAGTAAAGAGTTATTTATCCGAAGAGGCTACCTCTATTCCTAAAAAATATTTAAGATATCCTAAATTTTTTATGTCAAATTTTTTTTTTAGTTGTTTCTTAATTTTTTGAATTTGCTTGAAATTATTTTCGGTAATTATGATATCATCTACATACACTAAAATAAGAGTTGTATTGGCTCCGTCACAATTAGTAAATAAAGAATGATCAACATTAATAATTTTAAAATTGCAAGAAATTAAATAAGAGCTAAGTTTGCCATACATGCCCGTGGAGATTATTTTAATCCATAGATTGATTTACTAAGCCTACAAGCCAAGTTAGAGTTGGTTTTCATTTATGACCGGGTGGTAGTGTCATATACACCTCTTCTTCAAGTGTTCCTTGAAAAAAATGCATTTTTAACATTCATTTGGTAAAGGTCCCAACCATTATTTACAGCAAAGGAAAATAAAATTCTCACGGTATTCATTTTTGCCACCGGTACAAAGGTTTCATTATTATCTATGCCATAAGTTTGGGTAAATCCTATAGCTACAAGTCTTGTTTTATACATTTCTATGGTACCATCACTATTATATTTAATTTTATATACCCATTTACAACCAACAAGTTTTTATTTTTTGGTAGAGAAATAATTTTCCAAGTTTCATTTTGTTCTAAGGCTTTTAGTTCCTCATCCATTGCCTTACACCAAATTGGATTTTTCATTGTTTCTTGGTAATTTTTTTGTTCCAATTCTTTTTCAATACTAGTGAGAAATGTATGGTATTCGGTTGAAATATTATCATATGAAACAAAATTTTCTATTGGATATTGTACCGAATAGGTCACATAGTCTCTAAGTCTAGTTGATGGTTGTGGTACTCTAGATGATCTTCTAACCGTTGAATTTTCTTCCATTTCATTTTCATTTGTGTCACTAATAGTCTCATCTTCTTGATTATTATTCTTAACTTGATGGTTATTTATAGGAACAAAATTCAAATTATCTAAGTAAGACATTACTATATTGTCATTTTGATTTTGTATATGTTTGGTGAATTGCTTCTTTTTCTTTAAAATATGGTTCATCTTAAAAAATATAACATTTCTAGAAATGTACAATTTTTTATTAATTGGATCATAGCATTTATAACCCTTTTTATAAAATGAGTACCCTAAGAAAATAATTTTTTGTGATACAAAATTCAGTTTGTCTTTTCTTTGATATGTACGAAACTTGTACAACCAAATACTCTCATATGGTAATAAGTATTTTTTTGTTGTTAAAGAATTTCTAATGGACTTTTATTTTTTAAATTAACACTAGATAATCTATTGATTAAATGTGTAGCACAAAGTATGACATCCGACTAATAAATTTTAGGGACATTGTTTTGAAATAATAAAAATAATGTCATTTCTAATAAGTGCATATTTTTCCTTTCCGATACTCCATTTTGTTCGGGAGTATTTATACAAGTTGTTTGATGTATAATACATTTTTCTCTAAAGAGACCTAAAATATTTTTATTTATAAATTCTGTTCCATTATCCGATCTAAAGATTTTCAGTTTTGCATTAAATTGTTTCTATAAAACATAAAAATTCATAAAAGCAATCAAAGACTTATCTTTAGATTTAAGTAATTATAACCAAGTTGCTTTTGAAAAATCATCAATAAATATAACAAAATATTTAAATCCATTATATGAATCGATTGGGGCCGGTTCCCATACATTGGAATGTACTAAATCAAAAACAACTTCACTTTTTGCTAGTAGAAAGAGAAAAATGAAACTTTGTTTGTTTTGCTAATTTGCATATTTCACAATTAGTACAATTCAAAATTTTAAAATCTAAGATACTATTTAAAATCTTGTCGGAAGGATGCCAAGTCTTTTATGCTAAAGATTAGAGTTAACAAATTTTGTAGAAGCACAAAGATTTAATTTGTTGGAGTTCAAAAGATAGTGTCAATTTTCAAGAAATCCTTCACCAATCTTGACGCCGATTTCCCGGTCCTGAAATACAACGTTTTTATAAGAAAATATTGCATTACAATTTAATTCTTGTGTTAATTTATTTATAGAAATTAATGTCTCTAAATACAAAATATTTTTAATTTATTTATTACACAAGTTAATTTCTCCTATGTCATTTATTTTTGCCTTCATACCATTTGCAACAAAGTCATATTTATTACCATTGGTCGGGTTGAGGTTTGATAGTAGATGTTTGTTACCAAACATATGGCCTGTTGCATTACTATCTATGATAATTTGATTAAAAAATAAATCTTTTGAGTTATAAGAAATATCACATGCATTGGGAGTGTTTTGGTTGTTTAGCAGCGCAGAAAGTTGTTGCAAAACTTGTTGCATTTGATCCCCATTGCTTGACCTGCTTGAAAATGATCTATTTGCGCCATAACCACACTGGCTGACCCGTTCAGGAATGACACGTTTCTGAAATTTTAAGAGTTAAAGGGTTCGTCATTTTGGTTATTGGGTTCGCCTAGGTTCATAACGGGTCCGCAAGGGGCAATATCAGATCCGTTAGTTGAAAATCCACTCCTTGTGGTGGTCTGACTCATGTTATTGGGTCCAAATCCACTTCTAGACGAACCCACTAGCCCATTAGGCCTATTTCTTTCATTAGAAACAACGTAACTTCTGTTTTTTTTTGCTGATTTTCTCCCAATTTCGATTTTGATCGTTACATTTGATTTTTTTTGTTTGAGATGAGGATAAAGATGCCAACACCTATCCTGAGTGTGACCATCATTTTTACAGTGATTACACTTCTCATTTTTTGATTGATTTGGGTGATTTTGAAAACTAGGGTTTTGATTAAAATTGAGATTTTTTACGGCTAAGCCATGGGTCTCGTGTCCCTTATGGTCTGCAGTCTGTTGACCATTCATGGCAAGTCTCCTACTTTCCTCTTGTTGAATTAAACTTTTAATTTGAGAATAAGAAGATAGAGGTATCGTAGTCATAATTTGAGATCTTATTGCTTCATAACTCGGGTTTAGACCCGCGAGGTACTGAAAAATTTCATCCTCTTCGGCCCGCTTCTGAAGTGTGGCCAAATTTGTTGTTATTAGCCGATAGGATCGAAGCTCATTGCATTTTTTTTCTCAAGAGCGCTAAGGTACTCATTATTGCTTCTCGACCCTTGTTTTTCTTGTTGGATCTTCTACATAAGTTGATAAATACGCGAGAAGTTATTTTGCTGACCATACATAGCTTCACAGCTTCTCACAAATTATGTGTTGTTTCGGCTATCATAAAGAGGTCGGATACAGCCGGCTCCATGGAGTTTTTTAGTGAGGTGGTGATTCTATCGTTTGTTGTTCTCCATTATTGTTGCACCAAAAGGTAATGCACAAAGTTTCAGTACAATAAACTGTACTTTTTAAACCCTAAATACACTTTCGGTTCAGACTGCAAGTGCACAGTCCTATCGTATAGTATATTGTCGGGTATCGATCACAGGGACGGTTTGACAATTACCGGACTTTACTTAATCTACAGAGATTCTAGAAGTCTGCAAAGGTTGATTTGGGGTATTACGTGTCCTAACAGTTCAATGACAGTAATTAAAAACAATAAAGTAAACTTTGATTTGGGTTTAATATAATTAAAAAGGGGTTCCTAGGGTTTCTGATTTCATCTCAGCTCAGCCTCAAGGTGCCCGGTCCGTGCACTTTCATGCACGGGCCGTGTGTAATGTACACGGGCCGTGTACTCTCATACACGGTCCGTGTGGCCCTCGAGTTAATACAGCAGCTACTGGTTTCTGTGTTGATTTTCCTGTGCAGGGTTCTATTGACCGAACCAAAGTACCTAGACCTCAACTCTCGCATGTTGGCTTAATTACTCGGTGCGGGATTCAATTTCTGCCCTCCTAGGGTTCTTAAACCTCAACTTTCGCTTGTTGGTTTAATTATCCTAAGTCACTTGTTGGTTTACTAAAGATATCCTCGATCTCTCGATACGAGGAAAAGTTCACCTCTCGGCTACTACTTGGTTTCACCTCTCGGATCGTAAACCTATCTCAAATACTTAGTTTGGTCGAGTGAATATCAAGGTTATTCAATTTCCATCTAGATGAGGCCTTTCATCTAACGGATTAACAATTCAATTCAAACAATTTCCACTAAGCAATAAAATACTACACAATCAAGCAAGCACAAGATTCAAACACAAATTCCAAGTAACTAGCAAATAAAACTAAGCATTCGACTACATCATAACCCTAGAAACATAAAAGTCTACTCAAGCATGGTTAAAAAGCAAATAAAACAAAAAGCAATAATAAAGTTCATGACAAAACTCGAAGAGAGATGAAGATTCGTCTCCAAACTTCTTCTCCAAGCCAAGTTTTCTTCCCAAGAGCCAGCCGTCCTCTTTAGGTCTGCAATCTCCTCCTTTTAATGCCTAAAATCGCGTCTTAAAGCCTTTCCTTTTCGACCTCCCCAGCTGGCATCTGTTTCCATCGCCAGTCTGGATTTCTGAATTTTCTGTGTACGGTCCGCACAAAAATGTGTACGGACCGTGTGCCTGTGTTGTAGAGATTTAGCACTCTCTGTGTGGTTGGGCAGTTAAGGTACGGTCCGCACAAAAATATGTACGGACCGTGTGCCTGTGTATTTGGCTCAGATTGTAGATCTTCTCGCAAGCTTTCCGAAAAGTGGTCATACACCCAAAACGGAGTTACGAGTCAAAATCTATGACTGTTTTAATTTCAGGTGCTGAAATTTCAGCATCATATACAGGTCGTGTGGTGATACGTCCAAAGGGTATATGTAAAAAGCTTTATCCTCAAATACACTTTCGATTCAGATTGCAAGTATACAATCCTACCGTGTAGTATATTATCGGGTATCGAACCACAAGGAGTAAGATAAATACTTAATTTTCAACTTTAGATGATAAATTTCAGAAAAGAAAGAAAGTAAAGTGCAATAAAGTAAATTTGGGAGGTTTGTAGTAAAAATCCTAAGGTTGGGTTCAATACCCGAAGAAATGAGTTTTTAAATAATTAAAAATAAAAGTAAAAGAAAGAAAAGTCGGTTTGTTTTCAAGGTTAAGAGAATCTAGGGGTCTTTGGTCTACAATCCCTTGTTAATTCTATTCATTCGGTATTTGCTTAAATTCATGTATGATTTGATGAGGTTTCTAACCTAATATGTCATTAAGGGTCACTTTCATGAATTAATAACGTGTCTAAGTAATTCGGACTTCACGTTTTAGGTTCTTCACCCTAGCTACCTAGACCATAAGCTCTTGTTAGTCTCTCATCTCCTCAAATATTGGTACTTCTCAATTAAGTTCATGATACCAATATCCGACTCGATTTGAGATGTCCTAATTAGGGTTTGTCTTCTCGTTTAGGTTCTTTACCAAGTCCCTAACCTTAATTTCTGTAGTTCCGGCTTAGATTAAATTGGTTAGAATCTTAATCTAAACCTAAGGTATTTGTATTCATAATTTGGTATTATCCCATTAATCCTAGTCAATTTTGGTTATTTTGAAACCAAAACGAGATGCTACAATTCAAGTACTAATTATGTATTTAACACAAATTATTTAAATCACAGAAATTAACGATCAAATCTGATAAAACAATCATAATAAAAAGCAAATAATAGAATTAAACAAGTTCATGCATTGACCTAAACCCCTAGAGAGAGAACTACTCCCTCTTGGAGGGAAACATTGCAAAGTTTGGCAAATAATAAAAGGAAATGAAATAAAGAATAATTACACCCTTTGAATCTAGAACCTCAATCTTGCCGAATCTTGCTCAAGAAACCCTTCTTCTCCTTGCTTGAAAGCTTCTCCTTCTTCAGAAAATGTCGCTAAGAATTGTGTGTGGAGAGAGAATGGGATGTGTTGTAGGGATGGTTAGTGGATGGAAATGAGCTCCCCTTTTAAAGCAAGAGATCATGCCCAATTTAGAGGCTAGAAGGTGGAGTTAGTGGGTGCTATTTTTACATTTCATTCCTGGCAAGTATGTCTATTTTGAAACCGTGTTGAAATCGGATAATTCTGGCAGTCTGCGTGTTCAGTGCGTCCGCATTGGTGGGGAGTGCGGATGGTTGATCCGCACTGGATTCAACTTTCCTTATTTAACTTGGCGAAAATCCTGCATAATCCTCTGAGTGCGTCCGCACTGGTGGGGAGTGCGGATGAAGGACCCGTACTGCTGAGCTTCTGCAGTTTCTGAAAATTCGACCAAGTATACACTGCGGGTGGTTGACCCGCACTGGCGTGTGAGTGCAGACGCATTACGCTCGAGAAAAATTCTGGCTGCGCTGAGATGCTGGAAAATTCGGCTAAGTACTGAGTGCGTCCGCACTGAATCTCAGTGCGGGTGGTTGATCCGCACTCAGTCCTAATTACTTCATTTTTCGTCTTTTCCTGCATTTTAAAGCCAAACTACCGCAGTAACTTGATTCTAGGTGTAATTCCTTCATTTTATATTCAAAATACATGATAATTGGGGTTATTTTATGATAAAAACTAGATCAAATGTGTATATATTTTATGCTTATCATGTGGATGGTGTCTTGGTCGTGTCTGTGGTCGGGCAGAGGGTTGTACGGTCCGCATAAGAAGGTATACGGACCGTATATAAACCTTCAAATTGTAGATTCTTCCTCGGTTTCGCCCGTTTTCTGCAAAGTAAGAACAAATGCGCAGCAGTACCACATTCTGTAGATATTCAATGAAATAAACACGATTTGACAGTTTTAGGCACAGGTTTTGGTACAAAGTTTGGTCGGAATATAGATAAGAAAACGAGATATCAATTATTTTGTTACCGTCTTTTCGTCAGGAGTTAGCTTGTTTGGATCTGTGATTTCTGATTTTTTATTTTCATCAGTGATGTATTCTAACATCTCTCGACCACTCAGAGCCCTGGATGCTGCCCTTGCCCATGACATGTGATTTTTGCCATTGAGCAAAGTATTTGTTAGCTTCGAGAAGTTCGTTGCTTCTTCTTGAGCCATTGTTCTTTTGCTGAAATTTGTTGTCATTTTTTTATTTTTCAGTCATAGAGTCTTTTGCTCTGATACCATGTTATTTTTTGTAAAACAGGAGAGGAGAGATTAAGAAAACAAATTGTATTTGCAATCTTATTTTTCAGATTTATATGAGTCCCTATTTATAATTACAAAAACTAGTCGTTAGAATGCACTATTCCCTATTTAAAATTCAAAAACTAGTCGTTGGAATGCACTATTCCCTATTGCTATTAATTGCAAAGCACTATTTCCTACAAGACACTCTTTCCCATTTTATTAAATAAACTAGCCGTTATAATTTGAATTCTATTTCATATTTTAACACATTAATTATTTATTTTGCTAAAAGACTCCATCTTCATTAATCTCAGCTGCCTCCATGACCGTCGATGCCACTCCGAATCCCGTCTCCTTTCCATCCCGGGCCCACCTGCTCTGCTCCTCTGCTGATCTGATGCTCACTGCATCTTCCCTCGTCACTATGTTAGCTGGCAAAACAGCTGATGTATTCTCCAACACATCCGATATGCTCGTCTTTTCTTCCTTGCTCTTATTTTCATTTTGCGCATTGCTCTCAGCTGCTGCAAGAGCAGCTGCACCAACACCACCTGGCACCACACTGGCCAATCCCGTTGCTCTCGTCTCTGCGGCAACCACAGCAGCCGCATCAGCATGATCAACAGGTTTATCTCCTGTTATGCCATCCATACCAACTGTAAATAATATTTTCATGGTAATTTGTTTTTGTAATGAAATTATAGTTAGTGAAATGACCTAACACGAGCGCAGTTGCCTCAAGTGCTTCGCCAATTGTCACTGCATCCTCATCTATTCTATGGTAAGCAACTGTTGACTCTGGAAAAGCGGCTTGCACTGAGGCCTGCATTAATTTGACAGTGATTTAAGTGTTTTTGTGGAAGTATATTATAGACTGAAATTAGCCATCACAGTTGAGATATATTTATTTTTTACATAACATAAAAAAGGAGCTATTGCAACATCTATACCGTGAACAATTGCTTAGATTGATTGAGTGGAGACTTTTGAATATCACATTGAAGCCAAAAACTTTGGAATAGGCATTAGGACAAACACAAAAGTCCTCTATATAAAGCAAATATCATCAAATTCAATATGTTTATTATAAGTACTATTTAAAAGGTAGTGATGCCCACAATTACCGCATATAAGGCAAGTTCCATGCACAATGGTTGTTGGTAAGATGCAAATGTAAAACCGGATGTGAACATATATAGGAATCTCCGAAAATTTTATTGATATCCAAAAAAGTTCCAAAGTTTCAAAATCTGCATCCATTTTTAACTTATTTCTGAAGCTGTCCAAACCGAAGAATTATTTTCCGGATCCAGCGTTTCTTTCTGGAAAATAATTCTACGGATTCAAAGATTCTATTTTCAGAAAATAATTCTCCAGTTTTAAGTTTTTTTAATTAAATAGAAAATGTTATAATTTATTTATTTATTGTATTGAAATATTAAAAATATTTTTATATTTCTTTAAAAATAGATGAAATATCTATATAACGAATTTATTAGAAAGTCTGCTACAAATAACTCGGATCAACATTTTTCAGACAGAAATTTTGCAGCTGTAAGAAAAATTAAATATTTCTTTATATGTTATTGGACAAAAATAAAAATGTTTTGGATCTGAGTTATTGATTCTGGTTCAAAAGTCAATTCTGGATAAATAAAAAAATATTGTGATCCTTCTAGTACATTTAAATTCTAAGATATTGCATCTATTTTTGAAAAAAAAATGATATGAAATAATTTTGTCTGACATATTGTCAGAGCAAATTCTATTTTTTCAAAAATAGAAGGACCACAATATTTTCTTTATTTACCCATAAGTGAATTTTAAACCGGGATCAATGACTCAAATCCAAAATATTTTTATTTTTTCCAATAACATACAAAGAAATATTTTAATTTTTCTTACAACCGCAAAAAATTCGGCCTGAAAAATGTTGATCTGGGTTATTTGTCGCAATCTTTCTAATAAATTCAATTATACAGTATTCCATCTATTTTCAAGAAATATAAAAATATTTCTAATATTTCAACACAATAAATAAATAAATCATAATATTTTCTATTTAATTAAAAAAAAAAAAAACCTAAAACCGGAGAATTATTTTCCGGAGCCCCATATCCGGAAAATAATTCTCCGGAAAGAGAATATTTGAATCCGGAGAATTATTTTTCGGAAAAAACGCTGGATCCAGAAAATAATTCTCCGATTTGGACAGATTCGGAAATAAGTTGAAAATGGGTGCAAATTTTGAAAATTTGAAACTTTTTTGGATACTAATAAAAATTTCAATAGGAATCAAACTTATCAAAACTAGAGACGTAAACTGAATTCGCTATCTAGCTGTCACTATTTTTTAAGCTAATCATAAAAAGCTAACTGTACAACACCATATGTCTGTAGACAATAACATCTTCCATAATTCTTTTTGAAAGGGGAGGTAGCACAGTTAGTTAGAAGAAAAGTTCTAATTAAGATTGTTGGTTATCTAAAGATCGAGAGTTCAATTCTCCCTCACGACTTCACAACTTCTGCAAAGGTTTTCAAAATAAAAAAAATTCTTGGGAAAATGTAAATTTCAATTATCCTTAGTAAATAGCTCGTAATTTATGATAATGTTAAGTCATGACTCATGGCACTAGTATCCAAAACTTCTCACTTTGTTAGCTGATTCCTTTCTCTTTAATTAATTTCCAAGTTCACATTTGACCAACCATACAGTGATTCAAATTCAATAGTTAATTATCTCAAATTATCTTAAATCCTCTATACAACCCTGCTTAAGCTATAATATGCTCAATAACACAAACACAGTAATGACTTAATTTAGCTTCAGTTCCTAACAAATAGGTTATTTTTCCTTAATTAACTAGTGGAAAATTGTCAATAACAGGTTGCTGACATCGATTATGAGAGAACAAAGCTTGCTTTTTGTGATTGTAAGTGTTTCTTATTGAACTGTTATTTATAGCATTTGAATTAAATGTGCTGATCACCAACATAGCAAATGGTGCACCGGTGGTCGTTCAACTCGAGATTAATGTCATAAACAAAGTTTAAACTATAAAATAGACAGCACCTAACCAAGGAGATTCATGTAATTCACAAACTAGAAACCTAGGCTCGAAGAGGAAAAAAAGAAAGAACACCTGCTAACAATCATCCAATTTTTTCTTTTGTTCATTAACTCGTTTAACTCGTCCACTAATTCGTGCGCCGCCACATTTATTACTCCCTAGTACCAATGGAGTGTGTGCGGGAGGGGGTAGGGGTTCCAATGCCCATTAGACCAAATTTGGTAGATGTCCTGTCTGATCTGCTTTAAAATTCGTGCACACTTGATCCTCATGAATTTTGAGGGCCTGTTCGGCTGCACAGTGGGAACGGAAATAGAAAATTTTTGAACTGGATTTTACTGTTCACGTGGGAAAAAAAAAAATTCAGTCCGACTGAATTTTTTTTTTTTTCCCCACGTGAACAGTAATTTCCTATTCACTGCCGAACAGGGCCTGAAGTTAGTCCGTGCAAATCTGGATGCAGATCAGACGGACTCTGACCTAACATTGAATCGAATTTGGTCTCATGCCCATCAAACCGTCCCCTGATTCCAGTACCAATACCAACCACTAGCATATTACTAGCAGTCGATTCAAATTGAAAAAAACTTTAGCAAGCATAATTCACACTTGCATTTATAAGTAACTAACGCTAAAAATGCTACTGACAAGCCTAAACCGAATTTTTCTAATGTATAAAATGATTTATCAAAAAAAGTAAAAGAATTAGAAACCTGGCTACTAGCGGCAGCAGAGTTAACATCGTCACCAGGCTTCACTGATTTGTCTTGCAATTGCTTGCTCATGGTATGCTACTGGATTTATGGGTTCCTGAGTTCCTCTGAGAAATGATTTTGTGTAATTGCAGTCTGTAGGAGAGATTGAGAGGGAGATCAATTATTGGGGATCTTGCATGGAGGTACACGTGGCGTCACATGGTGTTGCAACCTGGAGACCAAGGGATAGTTTATAAAGGCCCAAAAAAGACCAAGGAAGCTTGCAATTCAAAGCCCAATTCACTGAGACGAGATAATATCACTCGTAGGAAATGTGCCCAATAACTCTTTTTATTTTCCAAATGCACCCAAAACAGAAACCCATCCAAATCCGAATTTTTTTTAAAAACCATAATTAGAAAATTCATTGTTAGGGAACCAACATGATTACTAATTTTTTTACAAAAACCATAAGAACCGAGATTGGAATTCGGTTCCAAGTTTTTTTTTTGCCAGAACCGAATTCCAATTTCGGTTCCAACATCGTTTTCACAATTTTTCGTAGGAGCTGTCACAGAAAATCCAAAATGCACTTGGAACCGAATTTAGATTTCGGTTTTCCTGCTTTCCACCTTGGAACCGAGATCACCATTCGGTTTTTTTTATTTTCCACCATGGAACCGAAAGTAGGATTCGGTTTTGTTTTTTTTTTCTTTTCACCCGACAGGCCACCACTCCACTTCTTTCCTTCTTCCCCTCTCTGGCTCCTTCCTCTTCTTTCTTCTCTTCCAAACCAAATAAGTTTTTATTTTTCCAACTCTCAAAATTTAGATTTCTTTAATTCTAATTACATATTTAAGTATAATTTTGAGAGAAGAACAAGAAGAACTTCAGATCTACAAGTTTCGTGAGGTATGTGGTTTAATTTTTTTTTTTTGAATAAATAATCCGAATTTTAGTGTAATTTAGTGTAATGTTAAAGTAATTTTAGTGTGATTTAGTGTAATGTTAGTGTAATTTTAGTAATTTTCAAGAAATTGGGGGTGCATGTAGATAAATTTTAGTTCATGAAATTTATTTTAATAAATGTAGAACAATTTAGTTTTTTTTTAGTGTAATTTATCATTTTTTAGTGTTTAGGGTTTAATTATTATTTTTTTGAATAAATAATCCGAATTTTAGTGTAATTTAGTGTAATTTTAGTGCAATTTTAGTAATTTTCAAGAAATTGGGGGTGCATGTAGATAAATTTTAGTTCATGAAATTTATTTTAATAAATGTAGAACAATTTAGTTTTTTTTTAGTGTAATTTAGCATTTTTTAGTGTTTAGGGTTTAATTATTATTTTTTTGAATGAATAATCCGAATTTTAGTGTAATTTAGTGTAATTTTAGTGTACTTAGTGAAATTGTAGTGTAATTTAGTAATTTTCAAGAAATTGGGGGTGCATGTAGATAAATTGTAGTTCATCAAATTTATTTTAAGAAATGTTGAACAATTTAGTTTTTTTTTAGTGTAATTTAGCGTTTTTTAGTGTAATTTAACTAATTGTAGAATTTATTTATTTTGGATGTAGAGTAATTTAGTTTTAGTAATTGTAGTAAGTTTGATACATGTAGAGTAATTTAATTCATTAAATTTGCATGTAGAATGGTAATTTAATACATGTAGAGTAGTTTTGTTTTGTTAATTTTAACTAATTGTAGAATGGTAATTTAGTACTTGTAGATTAATTTAGTTTTAGTTATTGTAGTAAGTTTGCATGTAGATGAATTTTGTTCGTAAAATTTAATTTAATAAATGTAGAACAATTTGGTATTTTTTTAGTGTAATTTAGTGTTTTATAGTGCAATTTAACTCGGCCAAGTAAAAAAAATAATCAATTCGGCCAAATCAGAGGAGCATATGTAATTTTTTTGGATGGATTTGTTTTAATTTGTGATTTTATTGACAATGTAGTGCAAAATGGATGGCGAACAACCCTCCCAGGCCTTACTGAAATTGCCTCCAGAACAACACAAGTTATACAAGGCGAATACGACGGTATTAGTTTAATTTTCTTGTTATAGGACGGCTCTACCGTTTTGTACGCAACTCTAACTGCAGCTTGACATGCTTTTATTGACATCTCCAGGTCCTTCGTAAGACCAGGTTTGATTATATCTGCAATCATCCTGGCAGTCATCTGACGACTGTCTGCTGTACAAGCAATGCTGTAACAATTGTGCTCGTATGGGTTTGTTGAAATTATCCAAATGCCCGTCTCAGTGGTTTTTGCGTATAACCGCCATGGACACCCCTCTGCTCTACATATTACCACGTAGGCACTGCGATTGCTCTGGGTTTGTTGTAATTCTAAGTTATTGTCCATGGCAAATCCACCTAACTTCTTTTTAAGTTCGGCTTTGGATTGAAACATCTGTCCCACTGAAAATAGACCGTCGATCCTGGGTGAATAGCCAAAAAATGCTTCATCCTTGTACGGCATCGACATATCGTCATTAAATGCCGGACAAGGATGCTGCAATCCCCGATTAATAAAGGGAATAGACGCTTGCCACTCCTTCATTACATCTTGCATCCTAATCTCATCTTCCATTTCGGCCATATCATCTTCCCCGACAACCGAGTCACCAAGGTCAGAGTTTGTGTCCGAGTCCGTATCATTATTCAGCCGGTCAAAATAATTATACAAATCATCGGACATTTCAGGGGAGTCATCACAATATATGGGTGAATTGTGCACTGGTATGTCTCTGCTACTTCCAGGTACACTACCCGGGTATGGGTCATAATTGGTCTGACTAACAACTGGTACAGACTCAACCACTAACTCAAGAAGTTTAAAATTCAGTACCGGAGTGGCATGTCCAAGCACCATCTGCCATATCATTTCGTCGTTTATGTTAAATAACTGGTACTTTTCTGTTGAGCCAGGTGGTGCCGTGTTCAAACGTGCCCCGATTGTCAGATTGAACTGGCCAGGAAGCAAACGAATGCCAACATATATTTGTCTTCTTAGCTCATCAAGACTGGTTGAGTTAGTTACAGGAAATGTGCAGGTCGGTGCGTCTGAAATTGCGCGTCTGTGGAACACATTTATTATTATTCCAGACATTTCCTGAACACAAAAATTCAAAATCAACATTCGATATCATTTTTAATTTTACACTAAAAAAAAAATCGTAATTGACAAAAAAAACTTACTAAGTTATTCAGACGAAAGCTAAACCGGAGCCGATTGGTAGATAACAAAATTTTTAAATAATCTCTGCTCTCAGCTAAAAAAAAAAATTTCTGCTCTCTCTGCTCTCTCTGCTCTCTGCTCAAAACTTTGCGTCTGCGAAGGAGAGAAGAGAAGAATGAAGATGTAGTGTGATCTGGAAAAAAGGGGTACAACCCGAAAGGTGATTTCGGTTCCAAACAAATATATTCATTAAACCCGAATTCTAGATTCGGTTTCAACAAAAAAAAATTAATAAACTATCATAACCCGAATTGTACATTCGGTTTCATCAAAAAAAAAAAAAAAAAAAATGCCCAACCCGAATGTACAATTCGGTTCCATCAAAATAAAATTAAGAACCCGAGTTTAGGATTCGGTTCCACCAATAAAAAATCGGTTCCACCAATAAAAAATGAATAAAAAATGAAAAAAAAAATGAAAACCCGAATATTAATCTCGGTTCCACCAAAAAAAATTGAAAAACCGAATCTAGCATTCGGTTCCAAATGAAAAAAAAAAAAAACCGAGTAGTGATCTCGGGTTTTGCTCTGCACACCGAAGGCCACACCAACTTTTCGGAAAATTGTGAAATTGAGTTGGAACCGAAATTGGAATTCGGTTCTGGCAAAAAAAAAAACTTGGAACCGAATTCCAATCTCGGTTCTTATGGTTTTTGTAAAAAAATTAGTAATCATGTTGGTTCCCTAACAATGAATTTTCTAATTATGGTTTTTAAAAAAAATTCTCCAAATCCTCCGATTGAAAAAGTAAAATTGAAATGCACATAAGAAAGTAGAACAGAATTTTTATATTTAGAAATTTATTAAAAATAATATTAAAAATAGATAAAATATCTGAAGTGAATCAATTATTTAGTTTCGTAGAAATAAATGGGAGGTAGACAGAACATGTGGGGTGAGACTAGAGCAGAGCACCGTGTATTACCCAGCGTAATAAAATGCAGTTCATGCAGCCACATATGCGTATGCAGCCCACGACCGCATGAAATTAGCCTATGCGGACCGCATATTAAATATTTTATTTATTAAAAAAATTCGAATTCATTTGAATCCAAATAATATTATTTATTGAAGCGAATCGGATATCCGGTTATAACCGAAATCCAATCCAAATTCGAACCCGGGCGGAGTCCAAATGAGCAATGGTAGTTCACAGCTACTTTTATAGACTATGGAGCATTGCTTTTCTTTTGTTCAAGTGTTGTGGGACTAAGAACTTAAAAGCTCTTACCGGACAAACACGGCACTGCTTTTCTTTTCTGTTTTTCGCTGGACCATTATCCCATTCCCACGCCATCATGCTACCATCACTAAATTATGTTGGGCTTGGGCCAAAGGATTTATTATTTTATTATCAAAGATTCAAAAAATGTTGGGCCTTTATATAAGAAATGTTGAGCATGATACTTGGGCCAATGATAAAACCCCATATATAAGTCCGTATGAAAATCCGCATATGCAGCCGTATACCGTATATGCGGTATGCGGTAGCTTTCCGCATACCGCATGAAAACCGCATTTTAAAACACTGGTATTACCATCGTTAGCATAGTTAGGCCCCTTTGTCAAAATCTTCAAACTACCTAGCACGCTCTGTATTTCTACTATCCGGAGAGCTATTTATATCTTCTACCTTTTCCCGTAATTATTCAGACAACACTTTTGTTTCTATTCTTCTGATAATGCTAATGTTGCAGAACAGTGGTTGAAATTTAAGAGTAGGGTTAAAATGCACGGTTGTTTTTGTGCTCCATTCATCTCTCACATTTGTATCTCTGTTTTTAAAGTCCAAATATGAGATTCAAACTGCTCAACATGATATTCATATTAAATTGTGTTTATAGACAAAATTTTATATTTTTTTAGAATTTATTTACTATTTTTTTAAAAAGGTACCATTACTATTTTTGGATGGTCTAAAAACAGTGATATTATACCTGTCTAAAAAAAGAGTAATTTTTTTTTAATATAATTTGGTCTCCAAGCGCATTTAATATAGAGATTATGTTAAGTGGTTTTGATCGCCTATTTGGACTTTAAAAACAAAGATAAAAATACGGAGCATGAATGGGACATAAAATTAATGGGACATTTTAACCCTACTCAATAAACAATATCAATTATTTAATTTCGATAATTGAGTTAAATTTAAAAATTAGATAAAAAAAGCAAAATTGTGACATTTTGATGTAAAAAACTTGTGATATAAAAACTGTTTTTATTTGGCGACTTCTTTGTGGTGTATCAAATTTTATGGAGAACACTTTTTGGGGATTGTATCCTCTCAACTAACACATATGCCATCAAGTGATCGAGGACTCTAAATACCATCTTGTCTCAAATTCATAGAGAGATCCGGAGGGTTCAGATGATCAGATCCCACAACCACCATATGTTGTGATTGTGAATGATCTCCAATTTTCTATTAGAATTTTAATTTTTTTTATATATTTTGTGAGGAAACAAATGGATGAAATTTTATCTTAAAAAATAGCAAGAATCAAACTATTGATTCAATCAAGGTGCGAGGTGATTGAATCAATAGTTCGGTCCATCTTTTATCACATCTTTAAACAAATGTCAACACAAAAAATCCTTAAATCTCATTTTATAACAGTAAATAGAGAGATAGAGAAATAGAGAATGCATCAAATGATCATTGTATTGAATTGTGTTTGCTTACAAGTACAGACCATAGCGACAAATTAATTGTTCGGGAAAGGTTCGGCGAGGTAAAAAATTTGTGATTCGGGAATAATTCGGGTATAATTTGGGAATGATTCGGAATAATCCGGATCAGAGATCTCAGTCCTACAAGGAAGCAAAAAAAAAAAAACCAAAAAAAAAAATTTCTGGGAAAAATTCGGAAAAAATTCGCGAATAATTATTCGCGAATTATTCGGGTATAATTCGGTCAAAGTTCGGTCAACCGAATAATTCGGCGTTCGGTTCGGCATCACAAAAAAAACAAATTATTTGGGTATAATTCGGGTATTATACGCGAACATTGTCACTATGGTAACAGACTCTTATTTATAGAGCATCATACAATCTAACATGGTTCTGTTACACAAAATCCGAGCTTAGCCCTTTCCTTCATTCTTCTTTCAAAATTCGGTCGATGACCGAATCAATGGCTCTATCACATCCATTTTTTGCTATCTTTATGGACAGTGGTGTGAAGATGACCAATTGATTCAGTCCACCATATCTTGGATTGATTTTTTTTTGTTTGGTTCTTACTATTTCTTGACAGAATGATTTCACATGTTCAGGTGCCAGGAATATTAGGTGTCATGCATGTAGTTAAGGTTAATTTGAGTGGGATGAATCAGCTGCACTAATTAATTAGGCAAGTATTTTTTGGGTTAAGATCAGATATGTTAGGTTCATTTCCAACACTAAATACTTCCATAGAGTAGCTAATACTAAACATAGGAAAACTAAGATCCAAGCTTTAGAAATTGATCAGGTATTAACTACAAAAGAGTCTGATATCCACAACCATATACTGTCCTATTATAAAGATTTACTAGGTTCTCCTGGAATAACTTTTGCTCAGCTGGGACCTAATTTCTGGACAGCTGAGGAGAAAATTTCAGATTTTGAGAATTCTTCACTTGTTGCACCCTTTACTGAGACTGAAATTCAACATGCAGTTTTCCAATCTGAACCTCAGGGCGCTCCTGGCCCTGATGGATTTACATTTGCATTTTATCACCAATTCTGGGACTTAGTCAAATCTGATCTTATATTTCTTTGCCACCAATTTTGGCATGAACAATTACAACTTTCTAAAATCAATAAGTCAGTTATTTGTTTGATCCCCAAAGAACCTGAAGCTCAACAGATCAAAAAATTCCGACCCATTAGTCTTGTCAATTGTAGCTTTAAGATCATCTCTAAAATTCTGACTTATAGAATTGAACCTATTCTCCAACGCTTAATTGATGTCAACCAATCTGCCTTCCTAAAAAATAGGTTCATTTTAGACAATGTGGTCCTTAGTCATGAAATCATTCATCACTGTCAAGTTACCAAACAACAAGGAGTTGTCATCAAAATTGATTTCGAGAAAGCATATGACAAGATAAACTGGGACTATTTACTTGAGCTTATGCGTAGTAGAGGGTTTAATGAAAAATGGATTGCTTGGATGAAATTATGGTTGTTTAGTTCACAGTCTTGCATTACTATTAATGGCAACCTCACCCCCTATTTCTTTTGCAAAAGGGGGGTGAGACAAGGCGACCCCTTATCTCCATACTTGTTTAATTTGGCTGCTGATACACTTAGTAAGTTTTTCAAATCTGGTAGGGATCATCATGTGCTATCTGGTTTAGGCCCCCCTTGTTTTCACAATAAACCCCTCACCAATTGCCATTATGCTGATGACACCATTCTTTTTCTCCAAGCCACTCATAAATGTGTGTCAGCAGCATGGTGGGCGATGATTATGTTTGAGGGAGTTTCTGGCATTCGGATGAACCTTGACAAAACTGAGATGTTTCCTATTAACCTTTCTCCTACCTTTGCAACAGAATTGGCTCAGAATTTTAGATGTCAACTCTCACAATTTCCTTTTAAATATCTAGGAGTGTCATTACATAATAGGAAACTCAGTATTCAAGAGTGGGGCTTTATCATTGATAAAATTAGTAACAAATTGCAAAATTGGAAGGGGCAAATTCTTTCTCTTGGAGGTAGACTCACTTTGGTAAATGCTGTACTCTCTAGTGTTCCTATGTATGCTATGTCCTTGTACCAAATACCTAAAACAGTTATCCTTAAAATCGATAAAATTCGAAGAACCTTTGTTTGGCAAGGAACTAGCACCAAGAGGAAATTTGCCCTATGTAATTGGCCGACTTTGTGTATGAGGAAAAAATTTGGGGGAATGGGAATCCTGGATATCCACCAAATGAATATTTCATTGTTATCTAAATGGTTATGGCGGTTTAAGGATCCCACTTATCACAGTTTGTGGAAGGATGTTATCCTTTGTAAATATTATAATAATCCTCATCCTTTGCCCTTTTCCCCCTTCTGGAAAGCTATTCTCAAGAGAGAACAGATCAGTTCTCTGGGCATTAATATGGTTCCTGGCCGACAAGGTCAGGTCTTGCTCTGGCATGATCAATGGCATGCATCTCATGCTTTCAAAACTTTGTTTCCTAATTTGTTCCATATCTGTCTCACTCCTATGATTACTGTACAAGAGGCTGTTTTGTCTCAAGGTACCAACATTACTTTTCGGAGAACTTTAGGTGGTGTACTGTTGCAGGAATGGACCCAGCTGCTGCAAATTCTTAGCAATATATCCTTTACTCATGAGGAGGATAATATCTCGTGGTGCTGGGATGCAAATGGTCTCTTTACTGTTCGATCCTTATACTCTTTCCTCAATTTCAGAGGGGTTAAGCCTTCATACCCAATGATTTGGTGGAAACTACCAGTGCCACCCAAAATTCAAGCTTTTATGTGGTTAGTTACTAAACATCGAATTCTGACCAAGAAAAACCTACAGCAAAAAGGTTGGACTGGTGATATTACATGTCAGTTTTGTACGTGTGTTGAAAGCTCTAACCATTTATTCTTTAGATGTTTTTATGCACAACAGATTTGGAGATGGATGGGAGCTTGCACTACTCACTATCACTCTTGGTCTTCTATTACAGATGTTATCCAATTTTCTTTCACTTTGCCATCCACCAATAGACTTGCCTTTCTAATTGTAGTGTGTGCCGTTATTTGGAGCATTTGGAAACATCGCAATGACTTGTGTTTTAATAATACTCGTATATATACTGCTCGGAACATCATCTTACAAATCTTGTCTCTGGTTTCTTACTGGTCAGGTACAATTCGGACTGATGTCAAGGATGCACTCCAGGAATGGCTTCCCGACGAGCTTGATGCGATTCCCCTGCAAGTAGTGGACCCAGCCGATACCTTGTTGCTGGAATGGGTCACTGGCAATGCTGATGAAGCTTGATCCTTTACTTTCTTTTTATCACACTCCTTTTATGTTCATTAGCTTCCTGGAAACTGATTCCGCTAGCTGTGGTCGAGTGTGTATTTCTTATGCTTTTGTTGTGCCTTTGAACACTCTTCTGTGGTTGAACTTTTCTGATGCTCTTTTAAACTATTTCAGTGCTATTAGGTATGTGTTAGGGATGTTAGTTGATACAATGGACTGATTTATCTGTGGTTTATCTTGTAAGCTAACAGTTTCAAATATATTGAAACGGGCATCTGCCTTTTTTTTTTAAAAAAAAATGTTAGGTTCATTTCAGACCTTCAATAGTTCGTTTCATGTCTGCCACTTTTTGATCAAGTACGATTATAATTTTCCTAAAAAAAGTACAATTATAAGTATTTAATCAGGCTTCGCTATCTGAATTAGCTTATCCTAGAGGCGCTCCTCTCTCCCAAACGACCTTAACGCCGACCCCTCTTCCTGACCCTTTCTCTGCTCCTCGCCATTCTTGATAAACGTCCCCTTCCTTGCTCTCCCTTGTTCTCTCTGTTGAGTTAACAGGTTGTGGGTCTCTGAGTTAAGAGTTCGAAGTTTGATGAATAACTAAAGTTTGGTGTTGAACACAAAATTTGCACAAAATTTGTAATCTAATTTAGAAATGAGAGATGAGAGACAAGTTGGGTTTTGAAGAGGTACTCAATTTTTTAGTTTGTGTAAGAATGCAAGTCCAGTAGGTGCTTTGGTTTTCCTTTTGAAATTTTCTTTTAATATCTGTATGAAATAAGCCACATTTCAAGGCTTCTGTTGGATTTTATTTTAATTGTGAGCGTGTGTTTTCATTTAATTTGGATTTTGTTTTCTAAATTGTAGTACATGGAGGTACTTCAACAACACAATTTCTTTTATTTTGTTTCATATTTTATTTGAGGTAGACTTTTAAATTGAGATGCCAGTACCAAATTGTTTTCACTCGTCATGCACCAATGCACTAACTGAATTTTGGTAAATAGTTCATATATGTTATATAAGACTGGTTTTAGTTTACTTTTTTTAAGGCATAAAATTAATTAAAAATCTATATTTCATATTTATTTTATCAAAGACATTATTAGTTTCAGTTTGGTCTAAATAAATCCTTAGTCATCTCTTAACTGTCGCAGCTAGATATAATGCTTTTATAAACGAATGGAACAAATTCCTATGGCTACTGTACTTACTGGTATAGTCTTATCTTATTATATAAGATAAAAATTCCAAAACTGATAATAGTGGTTCGACATATCCATTGCCAATGTCAGTTCATAATATTATCATCTCCATATCGTTGGATTAGGTGTGTTATATTTTGCTGCTACAAAGTATTTTGGATTTCTGGTACAATCTCCATGAACTGAATTGTGAATTTTCTTTCATAAATTGTAAAATTAGGTACTGGAAATTCGACCGGCTATTAAATGGGACAAAGGGAAGGCACTTGAATTTTTATCAGAGACCCTAGGTAAGAATTTTTTCACTGTTAATTTAGAATCTGTCCTTGGGAGTTTCTCTATAATTATTTTCTTAGTTTATTGAATTGTAGGATACACAAACTCTAAATGTATTTACAATACTTTTCTTTCCTGATTTCCTTCCTTTCTTTCTATCTTTCTTTCAGGCTCTGCCAATTTTTCTTGATAAGCTTGTTCTAGCGTGGGAGGCAATTCTTATCTCTGTCACACTTATTCTGGCATTTGGTGAGGTGATTTCACTTCAATCCAAACCTTCTTATTTTGAAACGTCTCTATCGAAATTTTTAAGGCATAAAATTTGTTAATTCATAACTTGCCAGTGAGATTTTATTTTGATGACATGAGAAAAATGGTATCTTTTTCTATTTCCAGTTGCATGTATATCAAATTTTTGGCCATTGATTTCAAATTTCAGAATAAATGTCTCTACATATGTTCTTCTTAACTGTATATGAATGTAATGCAAAGATTAATGTTGGTAAAATTGGGTTATAATTGTACACTGAAGTAGAAAAGAGATAAATGTAAAAATATTAAAATGTTGTCTTTTTGTTTTTTCTGAAACTTTATAGGCTGGGAGGGGTGAGAATTGATCCATGATGAAACTACTATAATTTTAGGAGCTTTGGATTTGACCCAAAAGATAACAAAGATTCAATAATTCAGGAATTTTTAATTTTTAATTTTGTTTTCTCATTTAAATTTCTGTTGTGATATAATTTATTTAAGTTTCTGTTGTGATATTGTGTTGTGATTTAAGTTTCTGCTGCTGCATAGTTGTTATTTAAATTCTTGAAATCATTCATTCCTCTTTAATTTATCGATCGGACAAAATTAAGTGTTTGATTTGAATTAGAGAATCTTAACAATTTTTTTTAACTTTTACAAATTATTATTTACTTTCCTTTCCTGTGATTTATTTCTGTGATTGGATCTTTCATTAATTACGTTTAAAAATCACGTGTCTTGGTTTGATTCAAATATTACTCTTTTGCTGAGCGGTTAGTAATAAGCCATGTTGTCCAATGTCCATATATTGTCCATAAGGTAGCCTGATTGGTTGTCCACTGTTCAGCCCGGTATAAGTTGACTCCTTTGGTTTTGGGGATTGCAACCACAGTTAAGAAAGGTCTAATTTACAAACGACCTTTCTTAACTAAGACAGCATATATTAGTCTATACTCTATACACAGGGTTGACATGACAGCATATAGTTCCAATTATTGCAATTAACAACAAAAAACCAACCAACAAGGACTACCTTCAATCTAAACCAAATTCCGAATTTAAGAATTTAAAATTCAAATCATAAGATGAAGAAACAATAACCTATATTGATACTGTCAAAATTAAGAAACAAAGAAATGCCAAAAAGAAATAAACTACAGCAATGAAATAACAATAGAGGTTTTGCTAATAATAATATCGTGAAATATTAAGGTCCTCTGTAGCAAAAGAATATGGAAATTCACGAACCGAATTTGATTTATAATTCGACTTGAACAAAGAATTAATTGAATGAAATTACCTCCATTGGCACCGTGATTTCTTCCTACTACAAATTTTAAGCATGATTTTTCCTTTTCCTTCGTTTTCTATTTTTTTTCCTGATATTTGTTTGGTTAGGAAAAATTAGTAGGCTCGCCTGTTACTATGGCCACAAATTCAAATTTAGCAAGGCGCTAAATAGATTGTAAGCCGTTTTATTTCATTATCCAAGTACACATCAACTACCAATCAGAAAAAAGAAGAAGAGAGAAATAGAAAACGAAAAATAACTAGTATAGTACCTACTAATACTATACAATCACATCCTTTGGCACAGTCACAACAAGCTCTCCATCGACATATTCGGCTGTGGCCAAAGCGGGTCGAGTACACTGTGGGAGTCTAAACCGCCACCGATTGAACTCCAAATCGCTTCCATCCTCACAGAGCGAACCCGAACGCGAATTCGAATCCAACTCGTCTAGGATAACGATCTTGACGACACCTGGACAGATCTGAATCATGTGGGCCCGCACCTCGCCCCCAATCCCATCGGCTGAGGCAACGAAGCGAAAGTTGGTGGGACCCTCCTCCACCGCCACGTCAGCATCAGCGCTGAACGGAAGCTCTAGGACTCGACTGAATATATGGGGAAGGCGGCGCAGCTTCTTCTGGTGTCGACCAGCGGGTCCCTCCTGGTATCGGATCGCAACGTTTCGCTTACCCAAACCCGATACGGGGTGTACTCTCATGGCTGATTTTGCAACAGAGAAGGGAGTTTGGCGAATGGAATAGCGATAGAAACTTGACAAGGGAAGGTATAATAACATAAGAATATAATTGAAGGGAAGTGGAGTTTCTTTTGAGTACTGATCCGTCGTGCTCTTCTTCGGGGGAAGAGGGTATTTTGGGAAGAAAGGAATAATGCGTCCCCGTCGAGAAGTTAATTTTAAACCTGGTCTATGGTTGTACTTGAAAAGAGAAGTGTGATATTTGCAAAACTGCGGAAGGAAAGGGCCACAAATAGACGAGGTCGTATACGTAGACCTGGTGTAAATAAGATTTCAAAGAGGATAGAAACACCTTTTCGGATGAGGATTCTGACATTTTAATTAAAAAAAAATTTTTGTGGCAATTGTCTGCGCCATTTATTATTGATCTCTGAAGGCATTATAAATTTTTTTAACATACATGTCTCTACTTCTAAAAAAAATTCATAAAATCACTATTTTAATTAAATCGTAATCAACCCACCTATAAATAACTAGCCCTTGATTTAACTATTATAATTTAGGCATGGTCCTGTAAAATACTTTTGAACTTACAAAAAATATATATAAATATGTGAATTTTAATATTACAGATAATCGGAATATGCATTTACTATAATCCACATGAGCTATCTGATCACATGCTAAAGACCACGTGGCATCGATTAGAGTCTGGTAACCATGTAGTCTTTCTGATCTCAAAACTAGGGCACTCTGTTTATTTATATATTTAATAATTCGACCATTTCTTTCAGGTCATAGGTGATAAAACCCCACAATGTTTTATTAAGTGCCACATCAGCAGTGAGTTTAACTCTGAACTGTTCGATTAGAATCCGGATCAATCAGGCACACTGTCATGTGTGGAGTTCCTTCTAAATTCGTACTAACATGTAAAGAATGAATCAGATATAAACACAAACGGTGAGTTGATGCTGGTAATATGATTCACTTTGAACAATTGAATGGGGGTTTTCTAGGTAGGAGTGCAAACGGGTTGGGTACTATCCGTCCGTATCTGAATAATAGATATATATCATATAGTTTAATATATATTATGAAAAAATTTACGTAATTCACTATTATAAAAAAAATGGATATCTGTATCCGAAAAATAGCAGCGGATACAGATATGATTTTACCAGTATCCACTATCCGATCCGTATCTGATCCGTTTGCCCCCCTATTTTAGGGTCAGTTTGGAAAATTCGGTCAGACCTAATTGTAGATGGTTTTTTTCAACAACAGCCAACAGCCAACAGTTAAAAGTGTTGTTGGGTTTTGCCTTCTCGTGTGGCCCAGCCCAGTGTCTTTGGGCTGATTGGGCCGGTACGGGCTGAATTTATTTAATGAGGAGAAATTGAAAGGGAACAAAGATTAAAACACGAGAAATAAAGATGGAATGCGACTTTAATTTATGAATGACAATCTGCAGAGAGAATTTTGGTTAATTGATTGACAAGCTGGATCACCCATATTTGTGTAGGGATTATTTGGTGCTTGTATACTCAAAACAATTTGATAGTTCTAGCTAATGCAAGCTGGAATAAATTGAGTTCCAGGATATATATACTTAGTTTTTTCACATGGAACATGATGGCATACAAGTATTGAGCTATGGTTGATGTGAGGCAAGTGTGTCACTAGAGTGGGAAAAATGGCACGGCGGAGCCGGCTCCGTCACGGAACGGCATGGCACGCGTGTCAGTTACATGCCGTGACTCGCGTGTTCTGTGCCGTATCTATCTTTTGAAACTTTGGCACGGCACGTGAAAGATTTAGTCACGGCACGGCACGTAGTCACGCGAGTCACGTGTAATTAGAACCATTAGATATTGATTTAATGGTGAATCTTGAATAAACTAACCTAAATTATAATTAAATGGTCACGCGAGTCACGTATGGTCACGGCACGTTTAGACACGGCGTGACTATTCGCGTGCCGTGACCACCCCTTGACATTTTGGACACGACACGTGAAAAATTAACTTGGTTACGGCACGGCACGGCACAAGATCAAAGTCACGGTGTGTTAGTCACGTCACGTCACGGCACGGCACATTTTTTCCACTCTATGTGTCGCATCATAGATTTATGAATTTAGTTATCAAAATAAGAACATAATGATAATAAAACAAATAAGAATCACACGTCTGACACCAATGATAATGATCATCGATTGCTTCTCTACGGAGAGACACATGTGCAATTCAAACGGTGAACGTACTGATTCAATTCGTTCACCATTAATTAGGCAAGCAAAGAAAAGTAGGTCATAAAAACAAAAAGGAAAAAGAAAAGGAGCTGGATGTGCACTTGGACTTAAAAGAGCAAATTATCCCATACTTGATACTTCCATTCTTTTGTGAGTGATGCTTCTATGGACATAAGGACCTGTTTGTAAAATGAACATATTTTCATTTTCAAAGTTCAAACAGTCGATCCGACCGTTCAACATTATCTCCATATTAAAATGTACTTGGAGGTCAAATTTTACATTTTTTTGAATTTTTTTACTATTTATTAAGTATTTTACAAAAACTAGTCAAATTCAGACCATTGAATTTTGTAAAATACTTAATAAATAGTAAAAAAATTCAAAAAAATTCAAAATTTGACCTCCAAGTACATTTTAATATGGAGATAATGTTGAACGGTCGGATCGACTGTTTGAACTTTGAAAATGAAAATATGTTCATTTTACAAATAGGTCCTTATGTCCATAGAAGAATTTGCCTTCTTTTGTATATGTTTTTAGCTGTATGAATAAAGGCATAGTTAGCGTTACAATTTAAAACTTGCCAAACATCACTATTAATTGTGCTATCTAGCTAGTATATATATTGTTATCTCCTTTATGAAACATAAATCCTGTTAATGCTCTTGGCTAGTTGGAATGCCACCAATGACTTGTGTTTATAGCTGACGTGTAAGTATGAGGTAGGACAGAGACTTCTTTTTGCCTAATTAATCAGCACATTGTCAAAATTGATGATGGTTTTTGTATTCTAATAATAATTTGTAATTCATACAGATGTTTGTTCTCGACAAGTATCATTACATAGATATATAGCTAGTTGAAAGACAGTAAATAGAACATTTGTACATGTTAGTATAATTAACAAATTAGCAGTTTGTGGAAAACCCCAGCTTTAGAAATGAACTGCAGATGTCAGGAATACACGCAGAGATAATGTACAGATTTGAGGCGTTTTTGAAACATTGTGACATATCCATACCGGGGCAATGAAGTGTTGCTATATGAATAAATAAGTGTATCAAGGTGAAGCTTTAAATGTAATCTCCGGTACCGCTTTGAAGTGGAGGCTTTCAGAGTCATTTCATCAACCTTTATTAAATCCTTCTTATAGGTTAGTTTATAACTCTGTTTTTTTTTTTTTTTTGAGTAAAGGTTGGAGGTCAAGCCACCCAACTATTTAATACCCCTGTTTATTACAACAAATGATGTCCCCCATCCGGGTTTCGAACCCATGACCTCTCACATAGAGACCATGTGCCTTTGCCACTAGACCAAAAGCTAGTTCTCGTTAGTTTATAACTCTTGATGCATTCTTTTCACATTTAATTTGGTTAGACTATGTTCTTATTTAACTCTTGATGCATTCTTTTCACATTTAATTTGGTTAGACTATGTTCTTATTGTTTCCTTTTAGTTTATGTTTTAAGCTGGATTTTGCAACTATGCTTGCGTTGACCAGGAGCGGATCATTACAACCCTAAGAGTGCTTAGGCACCCTTATAGTTTAAAAAAAAATTAATTACATATATTGAAATTTAATTTTTATTTTTTTTAGTTTTGATATAGTTCAGTCTCCCTCGTAAAATATCAAACATGTGTTTCTAGCTTAGTGGCTAGAATTACACGTTGTCGTTGTGGAGATTTGAGTTCAAATTCCAAATAACATAAATTAAAATATATATATATATATATTTTACGTTTCAGCCCCTATCTAAATTTTCTAATTTCGCCTGTGGTGTTATCTGAACATGAACCAGATTGAATTCTCACAGGTACATTCAAATTATTCTAGATAAATAGATCCATAGTGCTGATTATCTTGCATACAAAATAATTTGCTAATCTAAATACATCTTTTTTTTTTCATTAGCAGACAACATGATATTTATTGATGCATAAATTAATCGAACTTAATTTCTCCAGACCTCCTTCTAAGCATCTGTCTCACTCCATCTGCCACACCCATTGCAGGGCTCACTCGAGTTTGCTGACAAAAGGAAATGTGGGCCCTCATCGCACCCTTCAGATCACAGACAGACGGGTCCCGCCGCAGTTCTTCATGCACTGCTTCAGAGCACAAGCCGCATAACCATGTGCCTTCAAAGTTGAACTTAATTTGTGATATGTAGCCTTTGGTGCATTCTTCTTTTAGCCCGCAGCACTTGCACTTCACTGATTCAACATCCATGCCTCTCCCAGTCTCCCTCTCTCTCTCTCTCTCTCTCTCTCTCTCTCTCTCTCTCTCTCTCTCTCTCTCTTTTCTTTTCTTTTTTTGATAATCCTTGGTAGTGGCTACCAAGCTCTCTCTCTCTCTCTCTCTCTCTCTCTTTTGAAAATACTTGATAGTGGCTACCAAGTTTGAATTTAAAGCGGTAAATAAAACGTCTATTACTCTCTCTCTCTCTCTCTCTCTCTCTCTCTCTCTCTCTCTCTTTAAGAACTCCCCGTCTCTCTCTTTCTCTATCTATCTCAATCATACACATACATAATGGAGAGAAAATTAAAGGAGTACATAAGTTAAAGGCTTCGCCCATCAAATGTACTGTATTCTCTTGTTTGATCATATGCAATTGTTAAGAATCTGTTCATGTATAAGTTTACATGGCCCGTATGTTCTTTTGTCTGATGTGAGCGTGTCTCTGTGTGCACACGTATGCATGATATACTTTACCTTGATCAAACCTGAATTTAATCAGAAAAATGAAAAAGAAAGACAGCTTTGCAAGGGGCCAAAAATTCAGTATAGAAGGACAGCAATCTATGAAAATATATATGGTATTGTGCAAAAAAGGTAAACGCTCTCTATGTATGGTATTGTAAAAATATATATGGGGTTTTTGTTCAAAAGGCTTAATTTGGACAAAGTCATATCCAAACCCGGGCCTAAACTGTCGGATTACTATCAAGATTCGCGCTGGCAGTTTAGATTCATGGCGCCGTTTAAATTTATTTAGTTCTATATTTGAATCTAGTATGATGACAAGATGCCAAATCGAATTATTTGAATGAATTCAATCATGTAATTATAATGTCCTTTCCAGATTAACACTATTGGAATAACCAGTACTACACTTACTGAGATCTGAATGTATGATGATTTTTAACGGGAACAATTTAGTAATTAAAGGAGCAATGACTTGGATTAGGTTCAAATCAAGTTGGTTTTTCTTAAAGAGAATAATATAATGAACTCAGTATTCTGGATCATCATCCCCGAATGTGCAAAAACAATCAGACTTGGTAGATATTTATTGTTTTTGTAATTGGAAATGCGACCCTTTTGTTTCAACAGAAAACTATATATTGATCTCAAGTTGATTGAATCTGATATATCAACCTACTATGGTCAGCAAATCCTGGCACACTCAAATCAGTAACTGAACAGGACTGCACCTCATGAAATTACGAATATTTTATGATTGGGGGATTTGAGATGCATGTAGAAATTATTGGAGACAATATATAGCAAAAGGACTAGGAATATAGTAGAAATTATTTGGAGGTACAATGACAACAGGACCTTAATATAAGACTCTACAGGTTAGTACAGGCTAGATAACAGGCACCCTATATCTGACCTGTCCATGTGGAGAGTTATAAGCTTGTCTAATCTTGTTTTCTGAGAGAAAAAAACAACAACTAAACATCTCTGACCAAAAGAAATTAGAAGACTGTCTAAATTTACACTTCATAATTCTTTTAGACCCCTGTATTTGTAACCTCTTTTTCCTTTTTTTTTAACAAATAGTAAATAGACAAAACGAAAAACTGCACGCAGATGAGTCGGACAAAGTGGAGGCTATTGGCTCTGCAGTCTGCACAGTATAAACAAATGAGCCCGAATAAGTTCTGAAATGTACACACCTCTCCTCAGTCCAATGCAGCAATGCATGATTGTTTCTCGGATACACCTGGCATCATTTCTGCTATTCACATTCCTGTGCATGACAGTATGAAATTCATAACAGCCATGCGCTGATGAAGAGAGAGAGAGAGAGAGAGAGTGAATACATAGTCACACAATATTCACGATCAGCTTGTTAAAACCTGTACATATATGCCGCAGGGAATCCAGGCTTGCAAAGAAACAGTAAATCAGTAGTTAGAAGGAAAACATTATCTACCTTATCCTAAACCACTACAAAGCAAGGTCTACACATCCAATTTAGCCAATCCTTTCCTCCTTTCCTTCACAAATCCTAGCTAATAGTGACAAAACAAAGTGCAAAACCTTAAATATGTGAAACAAATTTGTGTGATACCTATAGAAAAACCTCCATTTAAAGTGCTAACGTCCTTGTCCATATAATGCCGTTTCATGAATGGAAAAATGTTTCATCAATTAGGATGCTTCAACTCCAGCGACTGTTATTTTGGAACATTTATCAAAAATCATTTACATTGTCCATAATTCATATGCAGATATTACTACCCTAAACCCGCATTTTCTTTATCCCAGTTCTACGAAGATAAATCATAGGTCTCTGAACGTGGCTTGAGTTGCACACTTACCCCCTTCTAAAAGCTTTCATCAGATGTGACTGAATATCTCTTTCCAAAACTGTTCCAGATCTAGTCTCTGTCATAACTTTTATCTTGAAAAAGAAAGGGCAATAAACTGGAAAAAGAAAAAAGAAAATAACAGTGAGTCAACTGAGGAATAGTTGACTCAATTTGACACCATTAATTTAACTCTTTTTATCAGATTCAGCGGTTGGGAGTAAGCCGAGGAGAGGAAGCGGCAAGAGAGAGCTGAGGTTGCAGAGTACAATCAGAAGCGCCAAGTTGTTGAAATTGTCTCTTGTAACTCCTAGGAGTTGAGTCAGGGCGGCACCTAATAGACCTCCTGTCACACTTCCAGCATTTGAGATGGACATTAGCGTGGCAAATAGAGTTGCTTCCATGCCGGCTGGACAGAGTCTTGCTGCCAAAACCAACACCGGCATAAAAGATGCCTGTATAATAGAAGTTACACACTGTCATGGGCCCCGTCGTCAGAGTTTTAAGTGCCAATGCAAGATCTGACGGTAAGATGGCCATGGTGCACAAACATTCTTGTGTACTAGTAAACAATATTTATACTTCTAACGTTTGCATGAGATTACTTGCTGGCCATTTAAGCAGTGTAAACAGGTGCGGATCCATATATATTGAAAGGGGGTCAATTGACCGCCATTCGTTTTCAAAATTTCTGTACTTACACATGATTTTTATATAGTTTAGAGTAAAATGCTATGGGTACCGTAAAATTGACCTGCATGCACAACATGAAAATTGTATATAATTAACCCCCCAACGTGTTTCTGACCCCTGTAGCTTGGAAATATGGCTCCGCCCCTGAGTGTAAATGATTAAATTTGCCCTTTCTTCTCACACAGAGCAACCGAACTTATTACCAATGATGCAAACCATAACTGATAGCAAAACTTGTAGGTTAAAAGTTTGAAAGTGAAAATCAAGTTCTATGAGTCCAATGTCACTGAACATTCAATTGAGGTGATATGATTTCTGGGGTTGTAAATAATCAATACATTAGTCACATTTGGATTTGGCGGTAGATAGAAGTTAATACCTGACCGAGAACTGTTATAATCAAAGAATCGCCAATGGAGAACCACTCATCACTTATCCCAAACTGTCTATTTAGCCCTGTTACAAGGAAAACCTAACAAAAGGATTATACCCCATTAGATACTTACAACAGTAAATCGTATAGTGATTCTGCATAAAAAAATGTACTTGTACCTGTGTCATTCCAAGGGCTGATCCAATAATTGTTGTGGCTAGAAATATTTTCCGTAAAGGAACTGATTTTAAGTATGTATTATAAAGCCCCACACCGAGCAAAGATGCAATAGACGTAACAAGCTTCACTCGCCCCAAGAACTCAGGAGTAAATCCAAGCTTGTTTGTGCTGGAAGAAAAAAAAGATCAGGAACATAGTTCATAAATAATTACACCTTTTCATATATAACTTGTCATTATGTGGATGGACATCACAGCATAACTTGCTATAGTAAATACCCCCTCAATTATTGCAAGGTCAGCTGGTGTTGACCAACACTTATCACAGGGAAAACGATGAGCATGCCCAATTTTTACAACTTCTTTTCCCAAACTACCCCCAGTTGAACCTCCCGTGCAATGAAGTCAAGGTCAAATACCAGTTCAGCCAATGACCCCCAATATAACTATGTTCTGCACCAATTGCCCTCAATTATGAAATTTTACTGCATCTACGCCTCATTATTCCTCAAATCTTCCCTCAATTGATAAATCCAATACAAACAACACGTCAACACCCCATGAAATAAAATAAAGAGTTCAAAGCATCATATTAAGACCAGCACCAGTAATGCACACACCAGCAGTAACATAATCAAACAGATAGAATAGCTGCACTGCAGTACTTTGCAGTGTAGATTTCCAATTTTTTTTTTCCTTTATTGTTTTTAGAACATACATGAAAAAGAACATAGCAGAGTCTGACTGTGGGGTTGCTTGCCAGAGAAAAATAAACAGGGTTGGTAAGAATATGTTCGGTTGTTTCACTGCACCCCACAGCTGTTTCACATGCTGCTTCGAGCTCTCAATAAAGCCTGATCCTGAAACAAAAATGTTACTCCGGCCCGATACAGGGACTTCATTCACAAGCACAGCTACTGCTGACGTCAATAATGGTAAAAATGCCGTCACACCAAAAACAAATCTGCATTTAATATGTCAATAAGATGCAAGGCATATTTTGTAGTAAAACCCTTTATAAGGGAAAAAATCTTACAATTATTAAAAACCCATAATTCCATTAATTGCAACGCACTTCTTTCTTTTTTGGAAATATTTGTGTTAAGACTCATTTATAAGTAAGAACATTCACCTCTTTCTTTTCATTTACCAGCAGAAAATATAAATTGACCACCCTAATTAAGTTAAAATGATTCATAATTGTTTTCTTAGGAATATATTTAATTATATAACTAGTCAATCATTTTCCTATGACAAAATGTTCTATTAATCTGTAGTACTAATGTTATGCAGACCAAACAAAGGGAGATAATTATATCAACATCTCCAGAGATGATAGAATCTTTTGGCAAAGAATTTAAATAGTAGGGTCCAAAGCAACTTTCAAAATCAAGATGGGTCATTTTTTGCAAATTGCCATCGTCAAATAACGCTCAAGTAAAAATATCATAAATTGCAAGGAGAAACCTACCTTACACCATAAGCATCAACAAAGGAACCACTGAAGTATGCACTGACAATCCCGCCAAAGGCTGACGAGCCCCAACAAAGAGATTGAAGAGATCCAGACATGCTCTGGGACTCACCTCGAGCTCTCTCGACTACCATTGAGTCTACCACCTTTGGATCAATTACTTATATTAGCCATCTCATATAGCCACAACAAAAGAAGAATAAAAAAACAGTTAATTCAAAAACTTCCTTTTATAGAAAATGAGGAAAAGAAGTCTCCTTCACATTTTCAATTGGTTAGGCGTGATTGCAAATTAAACTATAACATTTATATAAAACCATGATAAAAGTTGGTAAATATTTTCAGATTTAAGAAGTTTTACAGCCTCTAAACCATCAAGATACTGAAACTGCAACTTGAATCAGGGGCAGAACTAGAACATTTAGATGGGGGGCTGAAACGTAAAATGCATAATATATTAATATGTGAAAATACATAATATGAGGTCACTGGGATTTGAACCCAAGTCTTTACAACCACTAAATGGAATTCTAACCACTAGGCTACAAGTACACATTTAGCATTCCATGAGGGGCTGAACTATATAAAAACTTCAAGAAAAATGAAAATTCAATTAAATTTCAATATACATGAATAAAAATTTAGAAATCACGGAGGTGGCTAAGCACCCCCAGGGCTATGCCTAGATGCACCCGACTTCAACTATACTGTAACTTGAAAACTATTTGCCAGAGAAATGAAAGTGCGCTTACCACATCCGAGAAGGCAACAGATAACGATCCAATAAGAATACAAAATGCTGCGCCATACTTGCTATCTACAAATGTAGCCATGAGGCACCAAGAAAGTGCACCTAGAAGACCCGACAGAATCAGGTAAGACCTTCTTCGGTACCCGAAAAGAGGAATTGAGTCACTGTAACAGAAAAAGGTTCACAGTTAAGGGGAAAATTCAAAATAAAGAGGAGAGTTCTGAGTATGGAAGACAAAATACTAGACTCCTACCTGATAAATCCGTATAGAGGCTTGACTAACCACGGCAACGATGAGAAACCAGATATAACTGCTGTCTAGAAAAAAGAGGTAGTAATTACATCTGCCTTTTAAAGAATAAATTATACAATGGATGCACTCAGTCCATAGATCTTAGATAGCGACAGAGGATCAAGCACTCCAGAAAATGAGATTGAGCTGTAAAAACTACAAGAAAATTGCCTTTTCTTTTCTGGATAAGTTAGTACCTCTGCTGGATCAAGGCGAAGATCATCTTTCAAATAGAAACTAACAGCAAGCCTGGCAAGACCCAATACACCTTGTACAAAATATACGATGGCAACTGCAATGTTATCAGGAGATAGGTCGACACCAAAAAGCTTGAAATAGCTCATCCTTGACTTTCCTCTTCTCATATCATATGACACTGAAGCACCTGAATTGGGTGCATCTATCAAGACAACAATGTTGGAGTGTATAGTTTGAAATATAGCAGAACATAAGACAGATGTATGTGTCCTACTCATTACCCAATTTTCCCCAAACTGGTGCTTAAAAAGAATTAAATAATAACAGGATTACAAAACAACAAAAATGCTCACTCCCTGGTCTCTGCTCATGGATCTATGTAATAGCCATAAACAAATGTGGAATTGTAGTGCATCTTCATAAGTAAAGCTGCAACACTTAATGTCTGATACTGGTGTGTCTTGAATATGCAGTACAGATACAATAGGCTGAGTAATCTATACTCCGTAAAAATGCCAACACATGAATTAATAATATACTGTAACAAGGAAGGATGAAAGGAGATTGAAAAGGAAGGATAGAAAATACATAATCTACTTCTGATAAGTTACAGTTACCAGCAGAGCTAAGCAAATTGGACACAACATTATGCAAGCAAATAAACTTTCATGGTAAAGAATTGACAATTAGTCGTTATTTACAGAACCTGACCAATGAATCATAAATAACCTCCCAAATCAATGGCACTGCTCTTTCATAAACGAGTTAAACACAAGGTATCTTCAATTGCATCAGAACAAAATTTAAGCTGAACTATTTCCCACAAGCTCACCTATGCATTTTACATTTTCACCTGAAACCAACCAGCTAATCTCTGATTGCAATTTTCCAAAGAAAAATAGACAACAAACTCACCACTACGCTTGTCAGACTCCGATTCCAGATCAAGAGGCCGCATTCCAGCCTCTTCATCGTACAACCCCTGGCCTTGAGAGGACATGCGGCGGAGGTGTAGGCGACGCGCTCTCCGGCGATTTCTGACCGCCGAGGTGGCGTGGCGGCGGCGAGCGGAGGAGATCGGCCGTGGTAGTGTGAGAGAAGGAGAGAGAGGGGAGAGGGGGGCTCGGGGGAGTGAATTGGTTAATAGAGAGAGAAACTCGAGCATTTTTTATTAATGGAAATAGATTGGGTCATTGGGATAAGCTGCAGTTCCGTACGTTGGTGTTTCTTACCGAGAACGTTGGAATTGGGCAATAGGCCATTTGGGCTGCACATGTCTAACGGGTCGGGTTTAGGTTTGGGTCATGTGCAGCTTCGCAAAATTGATTGGACAGTTAAGGTGATCTGGACCGTCCAGTTTATATCGGACAGCTCAGGAGAATCAGACCTCAGGTTTTGTTATTTATACCTCAGGTGCTAAAATTTCCAAGTCGTTTTATTAAAACCAGCCGGAAGAGAAACAGTGATACGTCGTTCAAAAGCCGGGTCATACAAATTTGTTCATTTTTTTATATTTTTTTGCTATCAGATTATTTAGTTCTTTTACTTTCTTGTATTGCTCATGTATCATTTATAATATTTTAGTTTCTATATCTCAACCTGTCAACCACATAAGAGTGGTTTCTCGTGACCTACGTAGAAGTGGCCTAGAAATATGTTAATTTAATTTTGAAATGGGCCATTAGCTTTTTGCAAAGAAACAATTAGATACGGATTAATTTCATTAATTTTCATAGATTTAGTTTTTTTTTTTTTTTTCAAGTTGCTCAAGACTTTTCTTTGATTCTGAGTATTGTTCTACATGGAAATTTACTTTTTTTAATTCTACATGGATATATCAACACATTTGCATTCCCAAAGTGTCACAAACAGCATGGGTAGGCGCAATGACATTTCAGTCTCAAATACAGAGGTACCGAATCAGGAGGGGTTATGGAGACTGTTGAAGCTCATCGCACCAGCTCACAAGGACCCTGGCAAGGACTTCGTTGGTTTTTCACTTCCACTACTCAAAGCCATTGGTAAAGTTCTCGAATTCTCTGTAAGTTATAATCATTAATTAAACTGAGGTTTTAAATAAACCCGGAGTTTTACAATATTTACGAAGGATGATAGACACTCTTTCGAGCTATTTAAAAAAGCACCAAACCTTGAAAGCAAAACTGACTACATTATCTCCTGATTTTGTCATCTCAGACCCAACCAAATATTTTAGACCCAAATCATAGAAGCTTGAGTTTAGAAACTGACTATGTTGCTTCTAATGTTGTGATTTCATAGAAGCTTGGAACCCAATGTAGGAATATTCTTTGTTTGGTTTCAACTTGATTATTTTGATTTGGAGAAAATGCAGGACACATTAAAGGTAGAGCTTAAATTGTCCTATTTAAGGAAAATATATTCTTTTAACCTATTAGTTTAAAGGTGTTATTTACAAATAGAATTTAGTGGCAGGATATAGTATATTTCCCAAACTGCACCACATTTTAACCTGCCTTTGGTTTTTAGAAAGAAGTAAAGTAGAACTAGGGTGTGATGTGCTCACCAAACTCTTTGGTGAATATAACTCTATAATCTATCGGATTCACTTCAAACGTGATGAATCCAAATTGTTGAAACCGATGTACTTCACGAGTGATGCGCATACATGCAAAATTTAAATTTTTTAAATTCATTTAGTCTCAAGTCAAGTGGTCAAAATTGATGAAAAATGAATGATCCAAAATTAAGTTATTTTAATGCATTCAAAAAATTCAAAATTTTGACCACTTGACTTGAGACTAAATGAATTAAAAAAATTCAAATTTTGCATGTATGCGCATCACTCGTGAAGTACATCGGTTTCAACGGTTTGGATTCATCTCGTTTGAAGTGAATCTGATAGATTATAGAGTTGTGCTCACCAAAAAGTTTGGTGAGCACATCACACCCTAGTTCTACTCAAAGAAGTATATTATTGAGTGTTTTTTGCAAATGTTTAGCATAATTTCGATAATCTTTGAATTAGTTATTTAATTGAATGAAATTTAATTATGAGAGACTTATGTTGATTCAGGTTGCTGCAATGCTTTCTGAAGAAGCCTTCATAGTTGTGCGGAAATCCTTTGATGCAAGAAAGGTATAGTAAAACAATAAGAAAACTGCTATTTTCTGTAATACAAATGCTAAATACAGTCGAAAGTGTTAATTTGTAGATGGCATATTTAGGTGGGGAAAATTAAGAAAATAGTATTGTTATGGAATTGTTCAAGGTTACGATACATTTGGTTTACTTGGTCACAAACTAATTCGATGATATATTTTGTTCTCTAACTATGTTGTTGCATTTGTGATGAGGAGAAATGCATTAATTTGGTACAACGAATAAAAGATTGCTATTTTGTTCTTAGTGACTAGAAAAGATGTATTCATATGATATAAATTAGAGATTTATAATTAAACAACAAAGGCTTGACGAGTGAGTTTGACACCAAGAATTTACAAGTATAACTTATGGTACCAAATGAGCCACTTCAAATAAATTCATTGCTCCTATTGTTGGATTAATCCGGCACGAGCTAAAAATAGCTTTTTGAGCATATACATCAAAAATAGAAAAATAAAATTAACATCTTGATTGTTGACTGTGCATATCTTTACATATATTTACACATCTAATATCTTGTAGCCAAAATATTATTAACTTTAACATCTTACTCTTTCAAACAGATGAATTTAAGTTATAACTTGTAAGTATGATAAAATAAGTCATTTAACTCTCCTTAAATTAAATTTAAGTAGCCATCAAACATGATCATAACACAGACGTGCCTAATTTACTAATCCAAGAATAGCTCCACTATTCTTAACATTGGGTGATCCAAACAACAATTAGAAAATTGGATTAGCTCAAGAATAGCTCTATTCTACTAACCCAAGAAAATGGTGGGTTAGCAAGAATAGAGCTAGTGGGATTAGTGATATTAATAAAAAAATAGTTTTCATTCCTCTCAATTATAATTAGTTTAAATATTAAATTAGTATTAAATAAAATATTTAATTAGTATTAAATAAATATAATATTAGATTAACTTAGTGTTATATAAAATATTAGTTTAAATATTAAATTTAATATAATATTAATTAAAATATTATATTACTATTAAATAAATATATTATCAAATTAAATTAATATTAAATATAATGTTAGATTAAAAATAATAAATTTTAATTTAAAATTTTAATATAATATAATATTAGTTTAAATATTTAATGTAATATAATATTAATTTAAATATTAGATTAGTATTAAATAAACTATTAGATTAAATATAATATAATATAATATTAGTTTAAATATTATATATAACATAATATTTATTTAATTAAATGTAATATAATATTAATTTAAATATTAAATGTAATACAATATTACTTTAAATATTATATGTATTAAATAAAATATTAGTTTAAATATTAAATGTAATATAATATTAGTTTAAATGTTAAATGTAATATAATATTTTAATTTAAATATTATATTAGTATTAAATAAAACAATATTTAAGTATTAAATAAATATAATATTAGATTACATTAGATTATTATTAAATAAAATATTGAATTAATATTGAAAAACATTAGTTTAAATGTAATATAATATTAATTTAAATATTAAATGTAATATAATATTAATTTAAATATTAAATGTAATATAATATTAGAATAGATTCTATTAGTATTAAATAAAATATTAGATTAGTTTAATCAATATTTTATTCATTCCCTCCATCGCTATTTCAAATATACAATCCAAACAACATTTCTACTGACCCGGAATAGTCCAAAATAGCACTATTCTCAAACCACTTGGGTTAGCACTATTCTCAACCACTAATCCAAAAATCGCTATTCTTGCACTAATCCTTGCACGATCCAAACGTAACCTAAAAAATTAGCTGCAATTCTTGGGCTTCGGAAGGCATAAATGTTAAAGCGAAACTGTATTTCAAAATCCAAAAAAACTATTTGTCATTTTACAAAAAGAATTTAGCAAAACACAAACGCTTTGTTATTGGAGATTCAGCTCCCGCTACTCCATCAAAGAAATTACTAATTTGTTCTAAATGAACCTAAACCATTCAATCTCAACATGATTCCTATCCAAATAATTAGCCGAAAAAACATGATCTTCATGTGAAATGTACTTGTTAATCAAATTTTACGTGTTTTACAAATCTTTTTATTACTTCTTAGATAGGGAAAAAATCAGTATCTTCGAATGGTCTCAATGATTTTCTATCTATTTAAAAAAATAAATAAATTATAAAAATATAAAATTTAATTTGCATGTTTATTTTTCATATGAATATCATATTGAACTATTTAGATCAATTGTTTAAATTTTGAAAATGAATATATTGATTAAGAGTACGGACCAATCTGCACTATGCATATCACAATAACCTCACTCTTTTCGTGGTTCCAAAAATTTCAATAAAATTAGAGAATTAAATGGGACACTTGCCACGCTCCATATTCTAATTCAGAATTGGAGTCCAACTCTAGCAGGAACCTGTTTTTCAGGATCCAACCATTCAAATTCATTGAGATTTGTGCATGAAAAAGTTTCTTTATCGAGATACGTGAATGAAAAAATTTGAATAGTTGGATCCAGAAAAGCAGGTCAGAGTCCATTTCTTCATAATTGATCTCCAATAAATCAAGGAATTTATCAACTCCAATGTTAACCATCCATCAGGAAAAAAAAAAAAAAATAGACGGTCCATTTAATTTAAAAGGCAGATTCTTTCAATGCATGAAATGACCAGTGAAAAATAAATATTCTACCTCAAAATTTGAGGCCTTGATCCTCATTGTTCATCACAAATAATAATAAAAAAAATCCTCTTCTCCATGACAATGGCATTCCGGGAGCATTAATTTGTGGTTCAGAATTGGGGACTGAGATAAAAAAATCCTCTTCTCCATGACAATGCTGTAAACAGCAAAACTTTTATTAATACAACATTTTGGCAGCTGCTGCCATTATTTCAAAAAAGAATTGGGGACTGAGATAAATAAATTGCTCATTAATCAGTCAAAAGCCTTGATTGGTTCGTACTCTTTGAGGCAACTTAGATTACTATTGAGGGGTCAAATCTTTGAGCGTGCGGATTATTGTGCCAATTAATTAAAGCATCATTTATTGGTTGCTACTGTACGTGTCATGATCTCTCCGCCTAACACCTAAAACATAGATGCATCATTGCCTCTGCCCACTTTTCCCCCAATTAATTGGTAATTTGAATCATTTGTTTTCTTCTGACCGCTGAAATCATGCGAGTGTAGCTGACTTGATATCTTACAGTAGTGTATATTTGTCGAACAAAAAATGCTATAAATGTGTCTTAAAATTTCTGGACGAAAATATATAATCATTTAAAATCCTAACGGATGGCTAGTGTACTACGGCTGGCTAGTGTACTATGCATAGCACGGATGGCTAGTGTACTACGGCTCAATATGATACTTTTTAAAATCCTAACGGTCGATCCGACCGTTCAATGTGATAACCATATGAATATGTACTTGCAAACTAAATTTTATATTTTTTCAAATTTTTTTACTATTTTTTCAGATAGGTAGAATTTTGATGGTCCAGAATTTTCAAAAAACACTGATTTTTCTACCTATCTGAAAAAATAGTAAAAAAATTCGAAAAAATATAAAATTTAGTTTGCAAGTACATATTCATATGGATATCACATTGAACGGTCGGATCGACCGTTAGGATTTTAAAAAGTACCATATTGAGCCGTAGTACACTAGCCATTGGTGCTATGCATAGCACCATAGCCTCACTCTTTAAGAATATATACTCAAATGATTGTTCTTTAGACTTCAATCCTTGCAATTTGTTTTCATCTCTTATATTTGCAGGCATTTTTATTTATAGAAACTAAATAAAATATAGGAAAACTGAATGAATCGAATAATGATTCTATGTCTTTAATATACCGCTCCATCCCACATGTCATGTTACAAAAAGGTCTTTCCTACCTGAATTTTATTTTCCAAAAAAATATCATGATCAAAGACTCAAAGTGAACAAAGATCAGTTCATATCATCAAGCTTCTTTTACACTTTCTTCTTAAAGAAATTGAAGCAGCAAAGAGTTGCCAGTATCTATTTGAATCTACGTTCGGTATAAACAGCGATGATATGTTATTAATATGATGATACCATAAATTTCAAATTCTTAGGATGTAATAATGTAATATGTATATATATACATTGAGGAGGGATCCAATTACATCTTTTTTGGTGACACATCATGACACCGTTTTTTATATAGGTCAATTTTGCGATTTCAAAATCCAAACAGCCAATCCGAACCGTTCAACATGATCACCATATTAAAATGTGCTTGGAGATCAAATTTTACATTTTTTTTGAATTTTTTTACTATTTATTAAGATGGTTACAAAATCGCTGTTTTTTTCAATGGTCTGAAAACAACGATTTTTGTAACCATCTTAATAAATAGCAAAAAAATTCAAAAAAATGTAAAATTTGATCTCCAAGCACATTTTAATATATCCATGCATGTTGAACGGTTTAAATCGACTATTTGGACTTTAAAAATGATAGGTGTCAAAGTGTGTCACCAAAAAAGATGTAATTGGATCCCTCCTCATATACATTTTACTAGTTTAGCAAATAAGATAAGACGTGTTTAATAATGGGTTGATAAAGATGAAATTTGGCAAAGATATAAATAAAATTTAGTGACTAATTTGTCAAGGAAATTACAGAATCATAATTTTGGTAGCATGGCGATGGCGTGTGGAGAAATTAATCGAAAACATAGGTAATCATTCTCTATATCAAATTTAATTAAATTATCTAGTGTTCCTGTAGGGTTTTAGGCCTGTATCAAGCCCATCTCAGACGGCTCAAGTCGTACAAGTTCACGCATTTCTATGTTACCATATTAATTTTTCAAATTTATTATATAATATTTTCTATGATTAAATAATATATGTCCCCTTGGCAGGATGCATTTCCTCTATCAAGGGTACATACAGTACTATGTCCCGTACTGCTACGGAGAGCAATCGATTGCTACACAAAAAGTCGACCAACTTTATTTAAAGTCATCTCATTACTCCTATGAGATTCGTGCAGATACATCACAGAGGTGACAGTATTTTTTGAGAGATGATTCTGTGGACATAAGGACCTATTTGTAAAATAAACATATTTTTATTTTAAAGTTCAAACAGTCGATCCGACCGTTCAACATTATCTCCATATTAAAATGTACTTCGAGGTCAAATTTTACATTTTTTTTAAATTTTTTTATTATTTATTAAGTATTTTACAAAATTAAATGGTCTAAATTTGACTAGTTTTTTGTAAAATACTTAATAAATAGTAAAAAAATTCAAAAAAATGTAAAATTTGACCTCCAAGTACATTTTAATATGGAGATAATATTGAACGGTCGGATCGACTGTTTGAACTTTGAAAATGAAAATATGTTCATTTTACAAATAGGTCCTTATGTCCATAGAAGAATTTGCCGTATTTTTTTATGGGAAATTCAGAGTGTACCCACAAAAAAAAATTGAAATTTGAGAAATTATCCGTGGATATTTAAAATTAGAACATTTTCCCATAAAAAAACTCAATTTATTTGTAATTTTCTTATAAAATGTGCATCACCAAGGTGACGGTATTATTGTGATGTACCCATAAAAAACTTGATATTTGTGTATTTTGAAACACCTGTCAATCAAATACTCAGTTCATTTGTATTTTTCTTATGAAATGTGCATATTTTTCATGGAACATTCAAAGTGTACCCGTAAAAGTCTGATATTTGAGAATCTATCCATCAAAATTTAAATTTGGAACATTTTGTCATCAAAAGCTTCAATTCATTTGTATATCTCTTTTAAAATGCTTCCTCTCTGACAGATAGACATTAGAATTTTATTAAATATTTGTAAGATAAAAATACTCCTCTTATACCATCCTTTTTGGGACCAGTATTATCTGCGGAGTCCTACGGAGGTTTTAATATGGTCTGTTCATTTTGATCGGACGGACCAGATCAGATCTTGCCCAAATTGAAAAAGAAAAAGAAAAATTTCGTTCGTTTTTCAATTCGGACAAGATCTGATCTGGTCCGTCCGATCAAAATGAACAGACCAGGTTAAAACCTTCGAAGGACTCCGTAGAGGATACGAATTCATCATTTTTGACCCTACAAACTTCGTCCGCAAATTTCATACACGTTCTCATACAAAAGATCCGAATTTTTTAACTTTATATTCTTTTGTGTATTAACTATTAAGGTTACAGGTTTAATTTGTTGTTTAATAACTTTAAGATGAGATGAGCCACTAAAATTATTCTTGATACAGAGCTACTATATCGATTAGTTATTGTATCAGAAGTGGTGTGGTTGGTGTATTGTCACCAAGTTTTATTACTTACTATTACTCAAAATGCATTATTCATCGAGTATGTAATATTTCTCTGCACTCTTAAAATTATATCAAATGAGATTGAACTTATAAGATAAAATCATCAATTCATCCTATAAACACTGACCACTACAAAAAGAGGATCAAGTCTAAGGGGTGTCATGTGTCAAACTATAAGTTGAAAAATAATAGATAAGATCGAGGAATTCATATCCTCTGCATTAACTCAAAAGAGAATCTTTTGAGTTAATGAACCTCAACTGTCCAATTTATTTCAAGATTTGTGTGAACTAGATCAGCACTAATATTAAAGGACTCATATGTTATAGACATGAGCTGGATTGGCTCCGTTTAAAATCAAACGGTTGAAATTCATTCACTCAAAAGATTCCCTTTTGAGTTAATGCAGAGGATACGGATCGGGTCGTTCCATTCTCTATTGCTTTTGTTTTTTCTTTCTTTTATTTTGTTTTCCATATATCAATATTTTTCTTTATCCATGCTCTTAATAATATTAAATTTGCAAGGTAATGATGTATTGTTTAAGAATGTCTAGTACGCACAATTTTAAAACAAGTGTGGAGACTTCAAATGAAAAATAATATTTTTCTTGTCCAAAATTATTTAATGAAATTTTCACATCACTTTATTCAAAATAAATCTTTTCAGGCCGTTTAGCAAATGCATTGAATAATGGAAAAGTGAAAAAAGGAAGAGGTTTCTATTCCATACAATTCCAATCATATTCAGCTCGTTTGGAATAATGGAATAGGGAATTGAGCCAATTCCCACATGTGAAAAAACCACTCTTCCTCAATTCCACCTCTACCATGGAATAGTGGGATGGAATAGAGAGGGGCTAAAGTGCAAAAGAGAAGAATTTGACTACATATTTTCATTCCAATTTCACTTTTTAACTTTTTCTCTATTTCATTCAATTTCACTCACGTTCGGCTACTATTCCGTCACAATTCTTCACTCTTCCTCTATTCCACCACAATTTCTTTGTGCCGAACAAGAAGGGAATTAATGAATTGAGTCTTCGATGAACATATTTCTCAATTTAAAGATCACCAGAGGGAGGCATTTTCAAATAACAATGTTTTTATAATTACACATCCAATTTTATCCAAATAAATCTTTTATGTTGCCTCAGATGTGTAGGAGAAACATTTTCACACGAACAGCATTGCGAAAACAGATCAACCAAGATCCCGCCACGTGTAATGTGTGATATGATCCAGTGACGTGGGAAAATCTTATTGCTCTTTTCGTTTCGCCTTTGTCTGATCGAATGCATTTGATCTGAAAGACCTTTAAGGGGAGACCAGAGAGTTGAGAATTGAGACCCCTTGCAAGGGAACCGATTGGTGGGGTCCACGGCGCGCTTGGGGTCGAGGAGCAGCTGACAGCAGTACACGTGTACAATCGGATGGGTAGCTAGTGCTTTGAAAAGTGTGCCCCGGGAATCCCAGCACCTGATGATGTGACGCCACGTGTCTGTCAAAATAGCGTATCCGTTGTCAGATATTTCAGATCAAGGCACTTGAATTTAAACAGTTTGGCTTTTTTTGGAAAATGTTATTTTGTGAATAAAATCCAAATTTGGAAGAAACCATATTTGGGGACATGTTTTTTGGGAATTTCTTTATAAATAAAATGTTCACACCTTGGGAAATTCTTTTGTGCTTGAAAATGTTCTCCATTTGCTTATCTAAACAGAGAGAAGCAAAGATAAAGAAACAGCCTACGAGCCTTCCCAAAATTAAGAAAACATCTATAAATAGCAATGGAGGACCAAAAAATGTAAGAAAATCAAGGTGTGTGTCAGGAAATCTCGTCCTTTACCGAATCTTTAGACTAGGCGAAGCAACACAAGTTCAGTTGCGTTAAGTTGCTTGGAAAAGCAACAAAATTATGATGGGAGATTAGTACTGTACTACTGTCAGCAGATATATTGAAAGCAACTTATTTTGCTGTATTGGAATTTGGAGGGATTAGCCAATTTTTTTTATAAATCATAATTAAAAATAATATTTTTACAAAACCAACATGATTTTTTTTTTTTTTACAAAAATCATAAGAACCGAAATGTCATTTCGGTCCGGTTCATTTTTTGGATTTTCTGCGGCGGCTCATATAAAAACTTGTGAAACAAGTGCCACAGAAAATCCAAAAAGAGTACCGGACCGAAATGTCATTTCGGTTCTTATGGTTTTTAAAAAAAAATAATAATCATGTTGATTTCGTAAAAAAACAAAATTTTAATTATGGTTTATAAAAAAAATTCGGGATTAGCCTAGTTTAAGGCTCTTTATCGGAATAACAGCAAAGGAAATTTGAGTTTATTTTATTAGCATATAGAAATTGGAAACAAAAATAGAATGGTATTGGAACCGTTATTTTTTTCTCATGCGTTGTTTTGTCTCAATTTACGAACTTGTATATAGTAAAAAATAAATACAAAATGCTCAAATGCTTACGTCGGGAACACAATTACAACAGCGAATAATAGCAATTTTGTCATTCGTACTAAATTTTGAAGTCAATGTAGGATAAGTTTTGATTGTGTAAAAATTAGTATAAGAATTAAAGCAATTTGAATTAGCATATGAAAATATAGACAAAATAATAATTTTCCGATTGGTGTGAAAAACATGTTAATGTAGTACTATTCTAATTATAAAAATGTTTTTTGAATTGCACATTTGGATCAGTAAAAATACTTCCTGCTAAAGACTCACTTATTCAATTCTGATGTTAACCTGGAGGGCTAAGATGAAAGATTCCCCAATCATCTAGCTCTCTTTATAGCAACCCTCCTAGAGAAGGAAATTTGTCACGGCGTGATCAGTCACGTCACGTAACGTCACGTTCACGTCACGTTACGTCACGTCACGTGTGTCGATTACGTGACGTGACTCACGTGTTGCGTGACGTGACTGTATTTAACAAAAATTATACGTCACGTAAACTAATCACGTCACGTCATGTTATAAAACACATCACGTGATCACGTACTGTCACGTGTAATCACGTAAGCACGCATAGTCACGGATTGCTTGGCTGGCTTACACTAAAATAGTTTTGGAATTTTAAAATCAGTCCGATCTTAATACCCAAATGCGCTCCTTATTTTGTTCCAGATTTTCTCAATTTTCAAAGTCCCGCTTTAGGGTTTTCCTGTCTCCTTAATTCCCTCCCCCGTTAAGCACGCGTCACGCCTCTCGATCGACAATTTAAATTAAAATATAAAAAAAGTTCAATGTGACTAATTTATGTCACGTCATATCACGTCACGGGTAGTCACGGCGTGACTACGCGTGACGTGACCATTCGCGTGACGTGATCGTCTGTCACTATTTTGATCACGTCACGTCACGTGAAAAAAAAATATTAATCACGTCACGTGACCAAATCACGGCATGCTTGTCACGTCACGTCACGGCGTGTCACGTATTTCCTTCTCTAAATACCCTCCCATACAGCAATAAGATCTTAGCGTTGCTGGTCCCTTTTTTTGTTGGTTTATAGAGTTTGTAACATTGTAAACCATCTGACAGCTTGTCAGATGTCTCAAAAAAAAAAACCTCTTTTTGCTCTTCTAACTATCACCAAAAAAAAAAAATAGTGTTATTGTTCTCGAGCTATTTGAAATAGCAAGTGTATGTTTCGATTAAATGTAACGCAGAACAACAATCATATTCACAGTAATATTTTGTAAAGTAAATGAATTATTAATTTCATTCGTTTACACAATTCTAAATAAACTAAATCATGAGTTCCTTTAGGGCACTATTCATCTCCCATGCCCTGCCATAGTATCATTGGTACTCGAATTTTATTTCTAAACGACCAAATTATTCGGTTTCATTATAACCAGTGTTGTAAAAAACGTCCGTTTATGCCAATTAATCGGCCGATTAGTCGTTGGCGGTGACTAAACCGTCATGAATTTTTCCGACTAATTGGCCAATTATTTCCGATTATGACCAATTATTTCTGATTATTCCTGATTAATCACTTGGCGGTACCCTGTCCGTCCAACGACCGCATATCGTTATTTACAACACTGGTTATAACTGCCTTAAAAAATATAACTGATTTGGTTTCTTCTATAGGACCGAAATTTTCAGAGAATTCATCTATTTGTTTATATTATTTGTAATGAATTTCTATAAATAAAAAATTATGTAAAACTTGAGCCCGGATTTGATAGGTCTGATCTTAAATAAAGTTTTCTTTTACTTCTAGACGGTCTTTTCAAACAAGACTTTTTGTTTTTCAAAATTTCTCATCAGATTTCTTAAGATGGCCATACATGGGATTCAATGCATAAAATTATATAATTATTATTTTAGTCCTTTGCTAATTAAATAATTACAATGATAACGAGTTCCAGAGTATATAGCTATCCGTTGCATTTTGTTTATATTCGTTGCCTGTTGCCTACTTGCCTTACTAAATTTTTTGCCTCTCATTTATTTATTTTTTTAATTAGATTCCCATGAATGAATCTAGATCTCACCTGAAGCTACTGTCCCAAAAGATTGGTAACATTTTTCCATTTCTCCAACCGAGATTATAGGTTCAATGTACCACGCAGTATTAAATTTCTTAACAACAAACAACTAACTAGGGGTTGCAATGAGATACTCCATCAATTCTATACCAGTATTTCTCAAATATCAAATTTATAAATAATTTAAGATGATACAACAGTTTCAACGGATATATACCGTGTGCCTGAATTTATTAAATATTCAATTTGATTGGGATATATAAGGGTGTGATCCAGAAGTTGTCTCCTCATCTAAGGCCCTGTTCGGCTGCAGTGTGGGTTCGGGAATGGGTACGGGAAAACAAAATTTTTGAACTGAAAATCACTGTTCACGTGGGAAAAAAAAAATTCACTCTGAGTGAATTTTTTTTTTCCACGTGAACAGTGATTTTTAAGCTACAGCCGAACAGGCCCTAAAGGTAATAAAAGTATTGATGATTAAAATTAGTAATGCATGGCTCATCAATTAGGTTTTGGCAAGTGTTTGAGTTTGAAAATGGTAGTGCTGTTATTAATAAATAAACCATTTGAAATAAAAAATATTATTAAAAATACAAAAAATAGTGAACTTTCTATTAGCATAATCTAATCAAGAACTATTGTGAACTGAATTTAAAAGACCGCTCAATTATATTTCAAACAATACGTTTCAACATTCGATGATCTACTTGACGAGGGCAGCATTTTGTCACATAATTTTCATTTTGTAAGCTTGTATTGGATGAGATTAAGTGGTCACAAAATATTATACAAATAAACATACCTAAATAATTCAATTTTGAGCACCTTGATCATGTACAGAATGAATTACAAAATTGCAAAATTGGGAGGTAGATTGAAGCTGATGTGAAATGAAAAGAAAAAAAAAAAAATGCAAAATTGGTAGAATTTTCACCAAAGTTTATCTGGTGACTTCTTCCGGTGCTATCAAGCATTTCCCATGTGAATCCGATACGGGACATCATAAATGAAACAAATATAATTAATCAACATATAACTAAATCTCATTATCAAGAACCTGCCTTTGATCTAGCGACAAAGGCACATGACTTTCATGTGGGAGATCATGAATTCGAAACCCACAAAGAGTTTGAAATGTGCTGGATAGCTTGACCTCCAATCCATATTTTAAAAAAAAACTAATCTTTGTTGGGTTTCTGAAGAAAGAGAAGCAAAAGCAAGAGACATAATTTTATGAGAAAGCTTAATTGTATTTTTGATTTCATTATTACATAGAGTACAAATGAGATATATTTATAACAACATAAATCTCTAAAAAGAGAAACCTATAAATAACACCTCTTAAAATACCCTTTATCAAATACTAAATTTTTCCTCTTTAATATAGCCTACTATTTCTAACATTATGCTAAATCAAGACTAATGTAAATATATGAGAGGCATATACAACAATCCATTTCCTAACTTGAAATCTCATCCTGAAACAAAAACCCCAAAATAAACTCCTAAAACACATAATTATCTTGAATTTTAACTAAATTAGAATCTTGTGCTTAGAGCTCGAATATGTTGATGATGAAGTCAAGTTATTCCCCTTTTGTCTCCCATCCTCATTGTCCACCTTGATACCAATTCTCTTCCTGTCATTGAGAAATGCGGTATAGTCTGAAATATGAATCTTAACAGATGTACTTTCTGCAATCTTAAAAGAATAGAACTGTTATAAATGTACTAATAGGCCAGAATATTATAGGCATATTAATAATTAATATGGATCAGGTCTTAATGGGCTAGGCCCGAATTCTCATTCTCATCTGATCAGATCAGATCACGTTTTCTGAATAGGTGCAATGAAATGGTGCGATTGAACAGGTGCATAGTATTATTAATATATATGCAGAGTTCGGTTTTTAAAGGTGTTCCATAAATTCTGTTATATACACATCAGAATTAATTTCCGCTGCACTACGCGTCTAGTGGTAAACTCTATTTAATCATAGAATTAATTTTATGCTTGGATTATGGTTTTCGGATAGTAACAAATCTTGAACTGAATCGAATTGTTGCACTTTAACCTACCCGAAATCCCTACAAGAACCTCTTCTTGCTTGATCTTTATGCGTAGCACGAGTGCGCTGAGGAAACACATGGGGCCTGTTTGCTTCTCGCACGATACAAAGACGAATCTAAAAACCCTTAACAGCAACAACATAATAGCTTTGAAATCACCGAATAACCGCTGGTGATGAAGATGACTTTGATATCAATTTTTTAGAGTTTCAAAGAAAGAGAGGCCAGAAACAAAAATAGAGTTTTATGAAGAAACTTAAATGTATTGTTGATTTCATAATTACATAGAGTACAAATGAAATATATTTATAACAACATAATTATTTTAAAAAAAAAATCTATAAATGACTCTTTCTAAAATATCATATATTCAATACTAAATTATTTCTTCTTAATATAGTCTATCAAATATAATTTACTATTTTTGATATTGTACTAAATCAAATTTGATATAAATATATAATGAGATCAGAAACCTGCACAAAAAAAAGCAAAAGAAAAAGGAGAAAAGAAAAAGAGGAAGAAAACTAATCACACGGTGTCGTCACCTCTGGGAAGTGGGAAAGTGAGAGAGCAAAACAAAAATAATAATAGAGAAAAAGCACAGCGTGTCGGCACCTCTAGTCTGAGTAGGTCTGGCATCCTTTTTATCTCACCGCTTGCAGTAATAACGAAAGGAGATATGAGTTGTACTGCAGCAATCAGAGTGACAGCGCGGTAATTATACCGGATGTGACGGTACCCATCTTAGCACAGATAAAGGAAGGGAAACTTTACCAAATCTGCACCAGCCTATGTGATCTCTCCTGTCCTATCTGTCAAAGCAGTGATCAGTTTTTTCAGATTCAACTATTTAAATTTATCGAGTTTTGTGCATGAAAAATTTCTGTATTGAAATGCGTAAAATGAATTTTTTTGAATAGTTGGATGCAGAAAAACAGAATCCTATTACGAATTGTTATCCCCTCCTATACCAGAAGATGGAACAATTAGCAAAGAACGCACCATGCATTCATATTTTTAGTTTTAATGTTTGTACAGTCTATCTGAATCGTTAAACATAATCTACCTATGTATGAAAATATACTTGTTGATCAAATTTATATTTTTTTAGAAGCTTTTTATTTTTATTTAGATAGGTCAAATTTACTTGATCTAAGAATTCTGAACCATACGTAAGAAACGATTTTTTACCTATTTAATAAAATAGTACAATTTTTTTAGAAAATGCAAAATTTAATTTCCAACTCCAAGAACATTTTCATACTAAAATGGTGTATAGCATTTTGATTCGACTGTTTGAACTTAAAAATAAAAATAAAAATTCATAGCATAAATTGATCTATTATATGCATATTATCCTAGTCAGAGGCAGACTTAGGTCAAAAGAATGGGGATCAACTGACCTCTATTTTTTTTTTTTGTATTTACGTATGATTTTTAATATAATTTAGAGTAAAATATCATGGTATTGTAAAATTGATTCTCATTCTCCGTAGAAAAATTTTATATGATTTATCTCCATTGTGTGTTTGATCCTCATAGTTCGAAAGTCTAGTTCCGCTCCTGATCCCAGTCTCACTCTTTTGGGGTCCTTATGCTTTTCACGTCGTAATTGTTAAAAATTAGAAATTGTTTATGCTTCCAAAAAATATATATATATTGGCTCAATGAGGCAAGGAGCTTGATTGGGTTAGAGGGAATTCATTTTTCCCCTCTGTGCGAGGATCGGATCTTGATTTTTTCTTTTAATTTATTTTGATTGTATAAATTTAGGTGGGGCACAAGGTTCCAATATTATGCATATTATGTAAGAAAGAATAAATCTTCGAGAAAGATCTTTATACGAGATAGCACTGTATTATGTGTTATTAAAATGTCAATTGATGACGACAAAGTGCACAAAATTAAAAAAATCTGAAAAATTAGCAACCCGGTCGATATACATTGAATCCGAAACTAACTCTGTCGTTCCATATATAATTTCCAATTCTATTTATTAGTAATATTTTCATATTTCGTCACTAGCAATAATATTGACATATATTACCGACATTTTTATTAATACCCTAAAAAAAAAACAAAATATCAAATATACCCTCACTTCGAAAAAAATTTCAAATATGCCCTAACCGCTCAGGGCCTGGGCGGTCAGCTTTCCAACGAACCGCCCACCCGTCGGGCGGTCCAAAAAAAAAAAAATTCACCAAACCGCCCAACTGTGGGGCGGTCCACTATTTTATTTTATTTTATTTTTATTTTTTTTAAGATTCATGAACAACAAAAAAATTGAATTGATATTTAAGATCAATTGATGAATGCTTTGTTTATTATATATTAATTAAGCACTTCAAAATTATTGGAAACATGGTCCAATTTAACAAGCTTGGAGATTTTAGACCTTTCTCTCAACCACCTGGACGGAAGCATCATACATGATTTAGCAAGTGTTCCATTACTTCGTAAACTCGACCTCAGTCCTAATAATATAAACAACAGCAACGGTAACAAAATTCAATTAATTAATGCTTTATTCAAATGGTTGAAATATCAAAATTACAAGGGTGTAAATGACCAAAAAGGAAACTAGAGAATTACATAAATAAGTAACTAAGAATCTGAACCAAAAATATGAGAAAAATATTTATTCAAAGTACATCAAATTTAGAAAAATCAAATGAATTCTAATAATTTGCTTATCTTTTGTTAGGTAAAGTTTTTTTATCGGAAAAGAAAATACTAAGTACTGGATTTTCATATTAATTTTAATATGTCTAAATTAATTCCTATATTATTTTCTAAATTATATTTAAATGTTTGTTACCATCCGTAACTCTAGAGATATTCTGCTTCTTAAATTCATTTTCTAGAATATCACGCGATTGATTTTTACCAATGCGGATAAAATGAATATTCTATTTTTTTTTACTTCTGTCAATGTAATGTTATACATAATTAATACTATTATCATCATCATGAAAACCCAGCGTGTCTCAGCTTTACCAGCAGTTTGAGCATTTTAGTAAACAATTTGATAAATTGCTAGTGCCTCATTTTCAATTTGATCTTCGGGTCTTGTTCTTTCTTTAAACTCTATAGTTCCATAGAATAGGTCCAGCTTAGGATTGACTTATAAATAAGGTTAAAAGTGCAAGAAATTAATTGTCTCAGGGTCATAAGCATGGTTCCTAGTAAAAGGGTAAACATTCTCCTAAAAAAACATTCGTTGCCATCATCTTCTTACGGAAAACAGATATATAGAACATTATTTTGATGCTTAAAGGCCATGCAAAGGCAGGGGTAAACTTGGGACATGCTGATTCATATGCACGCTTTTATCAGTTTGGCCAATCTTTGACACTTAACATCTTCTTATCCATTCGGAGTTTTTTGATGAAACTTTACAGCCTTATATTATGATGTCAAGACTATAAGTCAGCCAAATTTTATGATTTTTGATGATTTTAGCTATCCCAGATGAAGGTGAGAATTGGTGACCTGATCAGCAACTTTACATATTTTTACAGTTTTTCTGATTTTGTCTTTTTTATTGTGAATTATCTACTTGGCCGTTTTGGGAGTTCTTTATATGGATTTAAAGCTTGACATATAATCTATCAGATGGCAGAGTATCAAATTTTTATGAGATGTGTAGCTGTGATTAACTAAGGGGCAAAGTTGCAACAGTATGCATATCTTTGATTGAATTTTACAGCTTTTCATATTTTTTTGAGTATGAACTTTGATCAGCTGTTATTCCCAATTGGCTTACTCAAATTGAGTGATTCCTTCACCGGTCTTTTCGTTTCAGAGTCCTTTGTTTGTGGTATGATTGGTTTGACCAGACTCGGCTCACTTGAATAAAGCATTAATTAATTGAATTTTGTTACCGTTGCTGTTGTTTATATTATTAGGACTGAGGTCGAGTTTACGAAGTGATGGAACACTTGCTAAATCATGTTTGGTGCTTCCGTCCAAGTGGTTGAGAGAAAGGTCTAAAATCTCCAAGCTTGTTAAATTGGACTATGTTTCCAATAATTTTGAAGTGCTTAATTAATATATAATAAACAAAGCATTCATCAATTGATCTTAAATATCAATTCAATTTTTTTTGTAGTTCATGAATCTTAAAAAAAAAAAAAAAAAAATAGTGGACTGCCCCACAGTTGGGCGGTTTGGTGAATTTTTTTTTTTTTTTTTTTGGACCGCCCGACTGGAGGGCGGTTCGTTGGAAAGCTGACCGCCCAGTCCTTGGACGGTTAGGGCATATTTGAAATTTTTTTCAAAGTGAGGATATATTTGATATTTTGTTTTTGTTTTAGGATATTAATAAAAATGTCGGCATATATTACCTCGATGCTTGTAATTATAGAACATGATAATATTTAGACCCTAGTCTAGTCTCTCGCTCTTTTCAATTATATCGAAGTATTATATTTTCTTTTTCTTTTTCCTTTTTTAAATTGATGAAGAAGTTCATAAGTTCGTGGTTGTAATTTGTCTAAATTTTAAATTAGAATGCTTGAAAATTATACTAATAACTTTTCACTTGAAATGCTAATTAGATTTAAATTCAATTAATTTTATGCAAACTATAGGAGGGTTCAAATGCATCATGATTTTGTGCTCCAATATGCTCCACTTTTTTTATCTTTGTTTTCAAAGTCCGAACAGTCGATCCGAACTGCTCAACGTGATCTTCATAATAATATATACTTCGAGACCAAATTATATATTTTTTAGAATTTGTTTACTATTTTTTTACATAGGTACATATCACTTTTTCGGATGATTCAGAATCTCCTGAAAACAGTGATATTGTACCTATCTAAAAAAATAGTAAAAAAAAATTCAAAAAAATATAAAATTTGGTCTGCAAGTATATTTTATTATGAAGATCATGTTGAGCAGTTCGGATCGACTATTCGAATATTGCAAATAGAGATAAAGGATGTGAAACATATTGGAGCATGGAATCATACTGCATTTGAACCCTCCTCAAACTTAATAAGAATAAATTTTTAAAGATAAATGATTGTGTATGGCACCTTCAAATTAACTTGTCATCACTATAGGGGTTAGCGACATATCATCATCGTAGATAGCGACTCGGAGTTGATCCGGATCTCGTGGTATGGGCTTTATCTCACGTCAGTTGATGTTCTCTTCACTGTCGTGCAACATGCCAATGAGGCGCCCTTTCCAGCCAGAGTCCTTCACGACTGGTGCAATGTGTTAAAGCATTTGACATCCTATTGCTCTCCAATCAGTCTTCGCTATACACACCAGACTATGTGTCACTCCTCTAATACATGACAAAAGCTGCACAAAATCTGAATAACTTTGGCCCCTAGAAAAATAAGAAACCACAGGCGCGTGTATGGGGAGATTGGATATTACAAAACTTTCGTTTCTGATATGACATATTTTAGGTGGGGGCATAACGCATAACGCATAAGATTCCAAACTTATGCCGATTATTCAAAAGGTGTAAATCCTTAGTAAAGATCTTGATAAGGGAAACAAATGAATTTATTGCATTATTATAATGCAAATTGATAATGACGTATAAGTATGCAAATTCAACATTAGATGAATATATATTTGAAAAAGAAAGAATTCTCTGCTTTGTTTTGATTGCCTCATGTACTGGCAAATGTCTGTTGAGGTTTTGAACGGTGATGTAATTAACTATTTCAGTAATATGAAATGGGAAAGTACTCGATGCTTATGGAATCAGAGTAGGTCCGATGCTCATCGGACCTACCTTGGTTCGATGGGTGTGATGACCATTTGATCTGCATCAAGATTCGTGTGCTCTGCATCAAAATCCGTACACATTTGTATCAATTTCCATGCGCATATAACTTGATGCTAATCGTACGGTCCTAGAGCTAATTGAACCTATATGTAGGTCCAATGCCCATCGGACCTACTCCTATCTCGATGCTTATAGGCAAAGAAAGGAGTCTGCTGTGTGAAAAAAGTTTTTTTTGAAAAAAAATATTTGAAAAAGAAAAAGCAATTTGTCCGATACGTTTGCGGAAACAGAAACCAACACTGTCTTCCTATGAGCTATTTTTAAAGAGGTGACAGTAAAAATCATCATTAAAGATTAAGTGTGATGTGTGACATTATTTGTATTTTGTAGGACACGACTTTTGCATAATTTTATTAATTTTTTTTAAAGCATATCATTTCTCAAAAATAGTTTGACGTGCAGTGACAAGCTACATCAAGAGGCAATTGTTTTTTGGGAAAAATTTTTATATGCCACTCCAAAACTTGAAAATTAGTTATTTGCCACCTCAAAACTTGAAATTAGTTATTTGACACCCCAAAACTTGAAAATTAAGCTAATTGCCACAATTATACACTAAATTCAGATTTTTGATTTAAATTATTCTGAAAATTAGTGTATAAAAAACCGTATTTTAGTATTTCCAAGATTACCCCTCAATTCTTCAATTGAACAGATCTAATCCCTTTGCCTCATTTCTCTTCGCCTCTCTGGCTCTCTTCTTCTTCTTCGATCGGAAGCTAAACAGATCCCCAATCTCTTCTTCTTCGATCGGAAGGCTAACTCTTCTCCAGCGATCCCCTTCCCCTTCTGTTTGAGAGAGCACAGTGCCATTCTGTCAAAGCGATACGGGTCGCGTGTGAAAGCACGCGAATGGACAGTGCCCTTCCGTCCGATCCCTTCCCTGCCATACGGGTCGCGTGTGAAAGCTACTGGACAGTGCCCTTCCGTCCGATCCCAAGGAGACGGAGTGAAGGAAGGTGATGATCAGAGAGAGAGGCAGGCGGAGGAGAGAGGGGGCTGCGGAGGAGAGAGTCGCCCCTAGTGCCGTGCTTTAGGTTTGGGAACCGTCTCTTTCCCTAATTCAACGTTCATGAAGTATTTCACATAATCTTCAGCAGGGGTATTTTGGTCAATATTATAATTTGTTGAATTTTCAGAATAATTTAAATCAAAAATCTGAATTTAGTGTATAATTGTGGCAATTAGCTTAATTTTCAAGTTTTGGGGTGTCAAATAATTAATTTCAAGTTTTGAGGTGGCAAATAACTAATTTCTAAGTTTTGGAGTGGCATATAAAAAATTTTCCCTTGTTTTTTTGCACTACGGAGCAATGTTAAAATTAGCTATTAGATAGTCACATGCGTATTTTACCTTTATAACTTGAAAGTTTACCTTCTCTCTTGCAGTCAACATCGCATGGTGAATCAATTAACTTAAAAAAAAAAATAGAATGGAAAAGTAAAAACCATTGAGGAACTTTAACCCTTGAAAAAAAAAAGCCATCACCGAGGAAGAAAAATTATCCGAAATTTTTATCAATACCTTCAAAAAAAAAAAATAGCAAATATGCACTCAATATCATTTTTAAAAAAAAATATATCCTGACCGCTCCATTTTTGGGCGGTCCACTCTCCCTACCAAACCGTCCCACAGTGGGGCGGTTTGGGTTTTTTTTTTTAATGTTGTGCCATTTTTTAATTTTGCAATTTACAATTTCAACTTTTATAATGATTTATGGTTATAATTTGTTATAATTGACGATTATACGTTTATTTGTTGTAATGTTTTATTATAGTTTTATTTGTTATAATTTTTATAAAAATTTATAGTTATATTTTTATAATTGACGATTATAATTTTATTTGTTGTAATGTTTTATAATATGTTACATATTTATTGTAGTTTTATTTATTATAATTTTGTTTAATGTTACAAATTGATTTTTTTTCGACTAGATAAATAACAAAACTAAATAATCTAAATGGTAAGTCTACACCGTAAAATCTAACAATCCAAATATAAAATATAACAATTAAAACATAAAATACTACAAATCCATCTAACTAAAAAACATAAAAAACCTAACGACAACGACGGCGACGACCGGAGAGATCCAACCAAGCAGGTGGATGGCGGTCCCTAGGCGGCAGCTGACGCCTCAAGTGAACCTCCTCCTCCTCGTCATCCTGACGATGATCCACATCCATCTCCGACGCCGCACCGGCCGCCTACGGATCCTCCTCTAGCAAAGATAACTGTGTACAGCAAACCCATGGGAGATCCTCCTAGATCACAGCCTGTGTACGCATCTCTCATAGATCGTCCTCCCAGGTAGAAGGATACGTGGCCAGAGGCAGTGTGCTAAATATAGCAGAGGCAAAGGCATCTGCAGACTGCGCCCCACTCCTACTGGCCTCGTGGTCGTGCTCTTTGGTCTCTGCGTATCGTGGTTGTGGAGGCTCTGTACCTCATACCCGGTATAATCTCCAATAAGATCAGTCATAGTGAACTCCGGGTTGGCCTGCCAGGAAGGAGCCACATCCTGCATGTAAATAATGTTTGTTTTGCCAAATATAAATAACTAGTAAGTTAATTAAATAATAAAGAAACTCACTGACCTCGCCAATCTACACCGAAACTCCATACTTGTTGTAGTAAGCGCTTCATGCGTTGTTATTCAACACCCATTGATGAAACGTCCAACCCGAGTCATTGAAGATAACTTAATAAGAATATATTTTTAAAGAGAAATGATTGTGTATAGCACCATCAAATTAACTTGTAATCACTATAAGGGGTGGCGGCACCTCATCATTGTAGATAGCGACTCGTTGATCCGGATCTTGTGGTTTGGGCTTTATCTCACGCCAGTTGATGTTCTTTCCACTGTTGTGCAACATGCCAATGAGGCGCCCTTCCTAGCCAGAGTTCTCCACGATTGGTGCAATTTGTTAGAGCATTTGACATCCTATTGCTCTCTAACCAGTCTTCGCCATGCACACCAAGTTGTGTGTCACCCTTCTAATACATGAGAAAAGCTACAGAAAATATTTTTTCATTATTATTAGAGAATTGCATAGATAAACATTTAATTTTTTAAATATGTCGGTTTATGTTAAATTTACCGTGTGAGCTTGGACCGGTCCGAAAGGCAAGTAAGTCCTGGAGGCATCACCCACAAGTCTCTGTTGAAGGGTCTCACCATAGTGCCCCTGTAGATATACAGACGGCATGCCCCACCTCTTGTACCAGACGGCAAATCTCAATGCCCAAGGCCCAGGCCCCAAGCCGACATCATCTGCCGTAGGCGGGGACCACAAGTGATCCTGCGAGTATCGTGCCTTCTGGTAATCCTCCGCATGACGCTGACTTCAATCAACTTTGGGCTTATGGTGGTTAGTCCTACAATATAAATCAATTAAAATATATTATTAGTAATGTGTAAGATTGAACAAGTAATAAAAAATAATGAAATTAAGTAGTGGGTACTTACTTGTGCAGCTTAGTGGTCTGCTGCTCGTCCATCAATGGCCAGTCTAGGACAAACGAATCCAAACAAAACTGACGGGGAACTCTATCAGGATAGTGATACTCAACTATCCAGTAACATACGCACGGTTCCTGATAATACTGAACATAAGAGATTCCCACAGTTTTCCCCTTGACAGTATTGTCTTATGTGTGGTGACTACCCCACATGGCACCGTATGCAGGGCATCTATCGGCGTCTAGTCTAGTCCAGAAATCAGACTGATTTGGCATAACAGGCTGACAGATCGGTAGAGGTGACCACGATCACTGCTGGAGGAGAAGAAGTGACCCGTCAATCTGCTTATTCTTCACCTGAATTTGGACAGTTAGTGAAATTTTGGTAATTATTCAACCCTAATATTTGAAACGCATAAAAATCTCAATATTACTAGAGACATACCAGACAAGCATGACACAAGCTCCGGTATAATGGGCGATCACAGCTCCACCCCAGTTCTACCTTGCTGATCTCTTGATGTCCTTCAGTAGAGAGAGAAACATAATCGGAACTGTGTCACCACTAGAATCCATGAACACGACGCTGCCACATAAGTCCAATAAAAATGCCCTAATATACCTGCATTGTAAAATAATCAGCAAAAAACATTGTTATTATTGTTGAGTTCAGAACATATTTTAATTTCCAAATGTTTATGGTTACCTCTTCACGGCCTCCTCGTCAGTGGTATCGGGGGTTATCGGACGCTGAGAGAAGTAAATGCGGAGCGATGCTAGACTAATATAGTACCCAGAATACCAGAACTCATCCTCCTCCCCTCTCCTCTTCATCTTCTGCAGCGCCTTTGGATCTGCCCTCAACAGCTCCCAGATCATCTTCGTATGGTCTGGATGGTCCGAGACATCGCTTATGGGGTTGCCATCTCCCCAACCGGAAGGTGAAATGTATAAGTCTCCGGTCGTTATCTCTCCACTATACCGTAAATAAGAGCCTGATAGATCCTATTCTGAGGCATGGTGGCTAGCTGATACAAGCTGAGTTTCATGATGCACCGCTCTATCAATGGATGAGGGACGTACAGAATCTCAGGGGTGCGATGTCTCACCGTCAACATCGTCTCGTCTTGTATTTAACAATGATTTCAATTTAAGTAGCTGACTATATGTCATATTAAATAATGCTATTTAAATTACTTATAAAAACCAACGTACCTCTATAGATGCGTATGCGACACGGTGCTTAATATGTGGGATCCACATAAGAGGACTAAATGTGTCTGCATCACAAGCGGGATACTCTGCACCGGAGGCCTCTGCACCGGGAGGCTCTCCAGCGGGATCATGTGAACTCTCCCAAGTCTCCAGAGTATCTCGGGATCGTCCTCGTCTAGATCTGGCCATACTACATTGAAAATAGCCGGTTACTAAATTTCTATCATATTTTTACAATTTACATTAATTAATAAAAATTATTATTGCATACAATTTCTAACAATTTCTAAACAATTTTGGATAATTTCTATAGATGCTAAACAATTCTCAACAATTTTTAAATATGTTGGGAAATTTTTAAAACCCTAAACCCCAAAAAACCTTAAAAAATAAAAAGACATAATTCATGCATTAAAACCCTAAACCCTTAAAAAAATTAATATTACAATTTACATTAATTAATAAAAATTATTAATGCAAACTACCATAAAAAAATTAATAATAGAATTTTGGACACTTTATAAACAATTAATAAACAATTCCTAACAATTGTTACACAATTTTGGATAATTTCTAAAACCCTAAACTCTAATTTTTAATAATTTTTAAAACCCTAAACCCTAAATCCTAAAAAATTACCATACATTAAATGATTTAAAATTTTCACATAACATATTTATAAAAATTAGTGAGATTTTAAAGAAACCCATATACCCTAATTTCTAAACCATAAATTTGTTAACTCTAATTTTGGACAATTTTAAAAAAGGTGTAACAGTAAAATGAAGTGCGTCGGAAAAATCAACAACCCGCACACGATATTCAACAACCCGCAAGGCAATTCTTTAACATATTCTAACAATTTCAATCGCAACAATTTCAAAATATCAAAAATCTGAGCAATTCAATTGCGTCGGAAAAATCAACAACCCGCACACAATAATTAACAATTCAATTTCTAACAATCGCAAGGCACAGAACATAAATGAAATAAGTTATGTCGGGTTACCCGGAAATAATCAGATTGTGCTTTGTGATTCGTGCTTCGGCCTCATCTAACCTCAACCTCTGTGGGTGGGGGCGGCCTTGCGATAGAGAGAGTGTGTGGCCCAAACATGAGGCGGTCAGGGTATTTTTGAATTTTTTTTTATATTGATGGCATATTTGCTATTTTCCTTTTTTTTAGGGTATTAATAAAAATTTCAGAAAAATTATGGAGCATAAACAGAAAATCGTAAAACGCAAGTAAATAATGTCTGCATCTCAAAATTCTTTTTATTCGCTACAGAACAGTTGTGCTTTTCATCAGCCACAGAGGATCCGGAGTGGTCTTGCTTCGGGCCTCTAAACAGCTGACAAGGGTGGGATGAGTCTATAATAAGGCACAACGGTTGCAAGGTCTTCTTTTAGGGGAGCACTTGCATGCAACTTCTACTACTGCTAGTTTAATTGCTACTACACCTGTAAAACCACTTCCATACAAAACCCTCTAGTGGGGGAAGACTTATCACTGAAACCGATAGTGCAGTTTATAGGGCTTCAAAAGAGGCAAAAAGAGAATCGATGAATCGATCGATCTATTTTTGAGCGGATTCCGATCCCTTCTCTTGGATTTCGCACTCTGGCTTCTCGTAAATTTGCGATATTTGCTCCTAATATACTCGAGTTTTGATGCTATTTTCCAATAATAGACGGGGATTGGTCTACACTCTTTTTGATCACTTTTGCGCTTCTCTCTATCCTTTGTTAGAATTTGTTTTCGAGATCGCTGAAAAGAAAAGAAAAAAATAAACAAATTAATTCTTTCTCCCACAAATAATTTGCACACCTTTACAAGCCTTTTTCGTTCCCAAACAAAAGACGCCAACTTTTTGGTATAGATTTTAGAGCTATATATTATTATGCTGAGAAAGAGATCATCGCCACTGCCATCTCCCAGTGCGAACCACCAACAGAGAAACAAACCCAAAACACCATTTCTCTCTCCAAGGCACCTCTTAGTGGGTCTCTCTTCAAAAGGAGGTTTCTCTCCTGTCGATTCTACCATGAGCCCCACATCTGTTCTAGAAACCAGCAACTCTTCTTCGATCAACAACCCGTTCTTCCCAATCTCTGACAAGCTTTCCAGCCCAAGAAAATCTAAACCCGCATGTGACACCTACCCGAAACCGATCGGTCTTGGTTTGGTCGATGTGCTTGATTCTGATAAGCTCGACAGGATGGTGTTGATCGGGTCGAAACTGAGAACCAAAGCGCCTTGTGCGAATCCAATGCCGATTTCTCCAAATGGGTCGATCGAGTTTGGCATAAAAAACAGAGAGTCGCAACTCGCTTTGTTCTCACCGAAATGGACATCTCCATTGGCAATGGAGAGGCAGAGTTCAAGGGCGATGAACGTGGATGAAATGGAGATGTCCGAGGATTACACCTGCGTGATTTCTCATGGCCCGAATCCGAGAAAGACGCATATTTTCGACAATTGTGTCGTGGAGAAATGCGAGGGTGCTTTCTTGGAGATGCCAAGGGACGAAGGCAGCACCAATGGTGGTGATTTTTTGAGTTTTTGCCATTCATGCAAGAGGAGCCTTGGAGAAGGCAGAGATATCTTCATGTATAGGTTAGTTCTAATATCTCATTAATATTTTTTTAGAAATTTCTCCATTGATTTTTACTCGCTATAAAATAGAAATTAAGAAATTATCATTTGAGTGACATAATGTTAGAAATTGTGGTCCAGTAGCCTTTAAAGTGTAAGCAAGGGAGAAAGCTACGGGGATTTTGTTTGGTTGGGTTTTGGAATAAAAGACAAGAGAAACTTTGTTGGATACTCTTTGTCAAGTGTTTTTTTTTTTTTTTCTACTTGGTAAAATTTACAAAACATTTCTTATTTTACAAAGTTTTCTTTTTGTGGGAGCAAGGGAAGGGGGTTATGGCCTTTGAAAAGGATTGGTGTTCTTTTTATATTCAAAAAAGTGATTTGGTTAGGAAAAAGAATATGATTCTCTCTGTTTCTTATGTTGCAATAACCAACCAAACATGAAGAATTTGCTTTCTTCCCTTTATACTTTTTGGATTGTTCTTTCCATGGTCTAAAGTGTGGTCATCATGAGCAAATTTTGATTAGGCCACCGAATTGTTTCATATAATGACCCAATGCCTCCCCCTGAAGCAAATACCAAACATATGTAAAAGAAAGATAACATTCGTATTGATGAAAGAGAGCAATACATGGGACATATGTATTATTAAATTTGGTTTCAATTATTTGATTGTGATTGATGTTTGATTCTGTTCCCCTTTCACTATATAGGTCAAAATCTATTTCTTAATTATTAGTTCTCTGTATGCAATCCTGTATTGAGAAATTTACTTGAGGAATTGCTTGTAAATTGTAATTAATCATAATACTTGGGGAAATTCCAAACATTTATACTATTGCTATCCTTAATTATATAATACGATGCAAACATTACCGACATTCGATCATATTTTCATATTTTCATATTATCATACAACTATCTCTTGTTGATTTATGATCAAATTTTGTTATTCATTTGGCAGGGGGGATAAAGCTTTCTGTAGCGTTGAGTGCCGGGATCAAGTGATCCAATTTGACGAAGAAACAGAGAACTTAAAAGCCATAATTTGCTCTCCCAAAATTTGAAAGTTTGAGCATTTGATTTGAGTCATCTCTCAGCTTTGCCACAAATTTTTGTTTTACAAGAGAGGGAACATATTACTATATACGGGGCTTAGAGTTTATGGATTGATAGAGTATATCTATGCATATGGGATTTGTAGCCCATTTTTGACGCTAATGAATTGTACCTTGATCTCTCTTTTGTTGTAAAAGCTTCAATGGACCAGTTACATATTTAAATTCAAATCAACCTCTCTAGCACGGGCAAAATCTAAGAAAATAATCCGAGAAAATAGATATTTTGTACGACTAGTTCGAACAATAACAAAAAATCATATCTTTGCAAGAACTATATGTAATTTGTTAACTTGTTAATTGGTTCAACGCATCATGGAATGGCTTGATGCACAATGTTTTTTATTCAACAATTGATTATCCTCTTGGATCTTTGAACTTGTAATAGTAATTTCGCAATGGATTTTGAAGTGGAGAAGGCTGGTGGGTCCCTATAGGTGTCAATTTCAAATTACCATAAAAAAGCAAGTTGTTTTTTCTCTAATGGTGGAATGTCATTCATCATTTATGGGTGGTTATGATTATGAATATAATTAATTTTTTGGTTAAGTTTTACATTAGAATAGAAATGTGTTTATTAGGCTGTTGGGGACAGCCACATCCTCATTAGATACTTCAGGTGAACAACCAAAGAAAATTATAATGCAAAAAAGTTTCAGGTTTAAATTTTTTAAAATATTCTAAAGAATAGAGATTTCATATCACCTAAAGTAACATAATATGTTTGTATATTTTGTTTAGATCCGGATTGTCCGATCATAATCCGCACGAATATTACAGGATCTGTATATTTCACTTTAGTCCGAATTATTCGGATCAAAACGAATTTTGATCGGACGGTCCATATCTAAACAAAAATACATGTTACCTCAGATGATAGGAAATAAATCTGTTGCGATCCGTGATAGGTGAACAATAACTCTGAAATTCCTGTTTTTTCCAAATCCAGCCGTTAACTTTTTCTGTGCACGTATCTCGGAACAGTTAATTTTTTTGTACACTCATCTCGAAATAATTCAACAACTGGATTGAGAAAAACAGAAATTGCAGGATACTGTTCACTTATCACGGATCGCAGCAGATTCTGATCCCAGATGATATGGACTCGGCGTATGTATGTTACGTTTCCCTCTTATGTGCTGGTAAGAAGAGCATATGGTTGATTCTATGTTTACATGTTTCTATTGAACTAGTGTTTTGAACCGTTGTGAAGTTAGGATGACAAGAATAGCAGCAAAAAACTATGTTCCTGCAATACTTTCAACCAGATCAAATTTTTTTGGATACTTAATTAGAATCAATGTTGTAAATAAAGGTATGTGCTCGTCGGACGGACAAGGTACCGCTAAATGATTAATCGGAAATAATCGTTTAATTAGTTGGAAATATCCGTGACGGTTTAATCAGCACCAACGACTAATCGTCCGATTAATCGGTCTAAATGGACGTTTTTTACAACACTATTTATAATATATAGAAAATATGCTTTAATATTCGTGCTAGATTAAAACATACTACTTCGATTAACATCACTGTCACGTATTGCATTGTACCTGAATTCGAAGCAAAATGATGCCATTTGTTTTCATTTAATTTTCTTATACATTTATTGTCATTATTTCTACAGTAGTTCTGCCAAACGATGTCTTTGATATTTATTGTCATTGAAGTCGTGCCTTAAAAAAAAAAAAAAAAAAACTTAAGGTTAGATGAATTGTTCGTCGTTTAATTATGATATAAATTCATTTTGATTCGTCATTTAATTTGTTTGCTCATCTATACAAAAAAAATATGTCTAAAGTGAAAATATTTAAATTGTTTGACGGATAAACAGATTCTAAATCGGTGTAACTTTGAAGAAAGTATTTAATACATAAAGTGTTTTAGTTCTAAAATATTACTACCATAACGTAATGAATTCCCATAAAAATTTGAATAAATGGTAGAATATGGGATGAGATAAACTGACAATCATGTCAACAAAAATCAATTTTTCTTTTTCTTTTGAGTTAACTAAAGGGCTTGAAATCTCATTTTAAAATCTGAGAGATGAAAATCCAAAATTGCAATGATAGCTTAACTAATTATGACACTCAAATTGAACCTAAATTTGCAATGATATTGGGCTCTTTAACCGGTACAAATGTAAATATCTCCATTCTATTATTAAGCATGTTGACGTTCCTATCCGCCAACGGCTAATATGAGCCCTTGAATAAAATAATATGTCTTCTTTTGATTAAATATATCTCTTTTATGTGTAGAAGTTTAAATTTAATTAAAAATATACCCGCCACACGTACGGCCACACAATACGTTATGGTTAAAATTAAATAGACTGCTTCTAGCAACTTTTTCTTTATCGCGTAACTCATCATAACTTTTAGTGAAGAGAGGCTACGACCCTTCTTCTTCGAAGCGCCAGGAAAAGATGAGAGATCTACGATTAAAGTTTTCTTGAAAAGAAAGCATGATTCTCAAACTCACTCGTCGGAACTGAGGCTGCCGCATTTTTGCGTAGTTTCCAGTGTTCTCTGCCCGCACCGCAGCAACTGAACTTTGTTCGACTCAAAATTGAATAGACTGCCAGACTTTTTCTTTATCGTGTAACTGATCGGAAGCGAAGGGGACGGAGTGAAGAGACGCTACAACCCTTCCTTTTTCTGTTCGGCTCTTTCTTTTTTTTGTTCTTATGTTGAGAAGTAAGGTGAGAAAGCGTTCATCTCTTCTCCGACAAATTCACAATTTTGTCATTCTTCATCTGTAAGTTCCTATTTTTTGTATTTTTTGTGAATTTCGCTTATATTTTTTTGCAAAAACTGAAACCCTAGATCAGTGACAAAGTTTCAATTTCACTCATGTTATTGGTACACACGGTCCCAATTTCATGGTAGTTAATTAGCAGTAGTTAGTATATCCTTTTCTTTTGCAGTCATTTTCTCGATTTCTTTGTCGCAAACATGTTTTTAAGGTTTTTTTGGTAGGTTTTTGAGAAAGTTGTGTATTTAGGGCAAAAACAGAGCAAAAGTGTCGTATTTAGGCGATTTCTGAATAAGACGTCAAAATGGAACATTACATGGAGTATGCAACACTTCACACAAAGTGCACAACATGCGAAATGACAAAAATACAAAAAAATCCGCTAAGTCAGGAATACATGAAGATATCTCTATGCCAAATGCGGCATACCCTGAGGTCGCACGATCCGTGGACTGTCCTAAAAATAGGCAATTTCCTGATGGGCCTTCCAAAAGAATGCGAATTCATAATGGGCTTTCTAGAAGGACGCGTTTTCTTAAGAACCAAGATATTTTTGGCTTCATCTATCCAATCATGGGTGAACCCCACGTCCCACACTTCTTCTACTACTCCACATCTCATTTAGGAAGGCTATAAATACCCATCTTGTAATAGGATTCAGTGTGCGTGTTTAATTATTTCAAGTCCATAATAGTAGACTAGCAATCCTCATTGTTAAATTAGGTTAGAGAGTTACTTAGAGAGTCACTTAGAGAGAGAAGGGTAGTAATTAGAAGTCAATCAAGAGAAGAATGTGTCATCTAAGGAGACAGAGGTTCTTCCATCTCCAATTGGGTTGTAATTTATGTTCTCCTTATTTTATTTATTTTATTTTTCCATGGCCATGAGAAGCTAAACTTCTCATCTCTAGGGTGAGGGTTGTACTTGAATTCTTAATTATGTTTTAGTATATGTTTATGTTTTGTTTATGTTGTGATTTGAGTTTTCCTTTGCATACATAGTTCTGTCTTCTATATGACAATGATCTTCATATTCCAATAGGTGTTAAGTCGTTGAATCCTTGTGTGAGAAGGATAATGCATTTAAGTACTCCACACACTTCAGCTAATGAGGCTTGGCAGCAGTTCAAATACTAGGGTTAGAACCCAGTGGGCTCCCTTGGTAGGATAACGTTAATTGCACTTTAAATAACATTAGAAAACACTTAGATTATGTAGGTTAGGAAACCTAAACCCTAGAGGCTCTCCATCTTCTGTTTAACCTTTAACTTGATTGCAATTATCACCACCGCCTCAAACTTTCAAAAAATCCGATAACCTAGACTAGTGAAAATTGTTTAAAATCTAATACACTATCCATGTCGATCGACACCCAGTCATACTACACGGTAGGATCATACGCTTGTGATTTAATCATAAGTAGAAATTAAGATTTATAAATCTTTAAAAGTAGTAGTACCATTCTGGTTCATCATATATTTAATCTGTTTTTTTTTTCATTTGTTGTTGTTTCTTTTATTATTTTTTTAAGGTTAGCATTTGCTAACAATTGTATTAAAAAAATATAAAACATTTTATAACTCCACACACCCTGGCTCCTATATACTTGTTAAATTGAAAATAAAGTTTACTGTTATTTATTATTTGTCTCTCTGTGCAATTTTAATGTTCAATCTTATATCATGTCTCCGTTACAACGCACGGATACGATACTAGTATTTAAATTACTTACCCCCAATGAAAATATTATGCCTCCGTCTCTGGCAAATAAAACCGAACTTTTATATTTTACAATTGCTCAAAGAATAACCAATTGATTCTCAATTTATATCAGTTAACACATTAATTACATATCAAGCCATCAAAAAATATATCTATAAGTTACGAAAGCTGTCAAATAAGTATCGTCTTCTAAACTTCGAAAGCACAAAAACGAGAATTTACATACAAACTTAAGAATGAACTAATCAGGGGCGGAAGTATCTATTCAGGAAAGGGTGCTAAATCCTTCTCGTAAAATATTTTTTTTATGAATAAACTTCGAAATTATATAATTATACAAAAATGATTAGTGTTAATTTTTCTGATAAAATAAAATTACATAATATCTATTCATTCAGTTTCTTCAATCTCAATTTTTTGATTCCACGACCAGAACCAATATAATCTTTTTTTTTTTAAAACTTCGCAGAAGTTGCGAAGTCGTGAGAGAAGCTCGAACTCTCGACCAATCTAACCTTTATCTAATATTAATTTTCCTACAAGAGTTAAAATAGTGTAGGAGAGAAAATGAGATATCTTTATGGACTTAAGAGCATCTACATTCCTGAAACTATTAGAGTTTCTAAATAACTGTTAACTGTTTTTTAGAAATTAAACCTCTCTTAATTTTTAAGCCTCCACATCCCTGAAACTAAAATTAGAGTTTCCTAATTGCCACGTCACAGGTTATAAAATTTCTTATTAAGATATATTTGCAAGAGAAACGAATCTCAGCGAATCATTTCGCCACGTCACAGTTTATAAACGATTTCTTATTAAGAAACTATTGAGCAAAGTTGCTAAATAAGAAATTCATCTACATCTCTGAAACTGGTTTAGCAACTGCCACATCAGATTAGAAACTCTAAGAGTTTCAGGGATGTAGATGCTCTAAGTACAAATTGTCTCCTCTAATGAATGACTAAAGAAACTTTCAGTATCTTAATACCGTATCTTTAAGATTATTACGCTAAATCTACTGGTATAACCACTTTGTCAGCACGTATATTTATAATGCGCCTGATGCACCACCCGCAATAAATGAAATGAAATCCATGCTGCGGTAATCATATCAGGATCTTAATTGTACAAATATGTAGTTCAGGTGTGTCAGTTTTTGTCCTGTACTCTTGTATTCACGTCACATTACCACTCAAAGGCCGCACAGTATTTTTTTTTAGAAAAAAAAGAGAATATTATAAATCCACTTTGGTGTAATGTAAAGCTAACATTAGAATATAGCAAATGGGAGATCATATGCCGACATTTTTAAAAATACCCAAAGATAAATAAAGATTAATAAAAATGTCCGCACCCTTAAACTTTTATTAAAAACGTCCAAACTGGCAATTAAATGACCGGTCCCGATTAAAAAATCCAACCGGCCATTTAATGACCGGTCCCGTGGTTTTTTATTTTTTTCTTGTTTTACACCATATTAATACCCCACAACCAAGGCTCCCTCATATCCCTTTCAAACCTGAGAAGCACCTCTGCCCAGCAAGCACAAAGGTTTTTTTTTTTTTTAATTAATTTTAATTAAATTAAATTAAATTAAATTAATTTTAATTAATTTTTTTATTATTCAGTAACTGTGTAAATTAGTAACCTGACAATTGTTTATCATTTTCAAAATGTAGTTTGATTACAATGCCATTGATTTCAGTACACTGTGGTGGTAAGCTTCTTAATAATGCAAACGAGCCTTATTACAACAAAGAACCAATTGCTTCAGTTATGGTTAACGATGATATATCTCTTTTGGACTTGAAAGCCATAATTTACGATTACACCAGTTTTAATCCAGAAAGGTGCAACCTTGAACTAGGGACCCGAGTTTGTAATGGAAACACCGGGAAATATTCACTTGCAAATGACAGATGAAAATACCTGGAGAGGGTTGTGTGGGTATTTTAAGGCCAACGGAGATTTTGTAATAGATATCTATGTTAGAAGAGTTTCGAGAGAGGCAGGGGTTGGAAGTTCCAGCTAATGCTCAGTTACCATGGAAACTCCCGTCGTTCCTCCAACACAATGAGAAACTTACTATCCACCTACTCACCCAGAAACCTGTTGGGTTTTGAGGTTACCCAAAGCCATTAGGCTTAAGCTGCGGAATGATCGTAAAACAAAATTTTTACTTCTAACTAAAGCCAAAGGATTGAAGTGGTATGTCGGATAATCTACCGAGAGTTACATACCTGTTCAATCATTTTCTTAGATTAAAAGTCGTAAGTAAAACTTTATTCATTCAGATCATAGATTAAGTAGTATGTCGGATAATAACCGAGAGTTACATACCAGATTAATTCTGTATAGACCCAAAGTAGTAAAACCGTTTTTACTTGTATTTTAATCAGTTTATAGATCTACTCCTTTGATTGATTTCTAAAAGTTTAATCTACTTACCAATTAAATAGATTAATATAACATGTTTATACCCTGTTTTCAAATCTCAGTTGGAAAGCAGACCGAGCGTGAAGAGCTACACCTGGGAATGATTCGCCTCGGAGTATCAGACGTCTGATACCTCTATTGGTTTTCCAACAGGAACTACCAGAGAAATGGTATTTCTTTTGCCAAAAATACTATACCAACGGTATTCGAAAAGTCGCGTTTTTTAGTAAATCACTATTCACAGAAAGTACGAAATTTCTGACAAAACACTATTCACAAGAATAACTTTTATTCTCGCGAGAATATATATATGGATAATCAGATTTTCTGCAAATCACTATTTGGGAGAGAAAATTAGATACGAATCGAATCGGATTCTGATTCGTACTTTGATTTGGACTTGGAATCAACTTCTTATTTTTCTCTCACCATTTCATGCCTATTTATAACCAAATTGTGGCGGTTTAATTAAGTCGGTTTTGATAGAAGCAAAACCGAATTTGAATTTGGCAATATTTAATTAAACCTTTTCATTTAATTTAATTTAATTTAATTTAGGCTTTTAATTAAATTCTAAATTTAATTAAGGCCTAAATTCAAATTGGACTTTTTGGTCCAAAATATTAATTCATAATTAATATTTTAATCCATATAATATATATATACAATTATTCTGAATAATTATATTTCTTGCGTTTGCGATAAATTTATACGACGTGTCATACACGTTTATAAATTTAATTCGGTTTAAGCATGTCATCTCCATGACATATATTTTATTCTTAATTATAACACTTTATAATTAATCATAAAATTTCTCTGATTACTTTCCTATTGGTGTGACCCTATAGGATCTGTGTTATGTTGACAAATAGAATTAAAACTGTTTTAACCTCTATATATCATAGGTGGCACCTGGCAAATATATTATGACACCAATTACACAGATTATGCTGTACCCTATAGGATCCAGTAAACGATTTACTTCGTATTAATTCTTTTGTCTCATAGCTATCAAATTAGTTTCAAGGTAGGTGTGTGTCATCTTTGCAAACTTAATCTTTTCTTGATCCTGAATAGATTATCAAATATGTTTACTCTTGTAATCATACTGGATCCAGATAATCATATTCTATCAAGGGGCCCAGTGATGCTATAGCTCGTATTGAGATACGAGGGACAATAGTACTTTTGATAAACCATCTTTTCCTCCGCATAAACTATGTATACCGAAGAACTACCCTTATAGCTACTTTTTACGGATATCGTTAGATAGCAATCACACATATACATCTCTTATGTAGGAAAAATGAATATCTCATACTTTAGAACTTAACACTAAAATGAAAACATTAATGACACAAACACAATTTCATTTAATGTTTCATTTGGGGTCTGTCAAATATCATGTTATCTAACATGTATCTGTGTGATTAAAATGACAACTCTTTGTCTATGGTTTGTAAAACTTAACCATCATTTAATCCACACACTAACCTTATCGCGGTAATTAGTGTTCCTGTTAATTACCTTAGTTAGAGACTTTTAAGAGTGTTATCATCTATATTATGAAGTTTCACAATTCCAGTCATGAACTCGAAATGATTCATAAATTCAATAATACTCAAGGTAACAAAATTATTAAACACAAAATTATTAAACATTCAATTCATGAACAAAGCTTTATATAACAAATTTATCGTATTATTGACTTCTAGATTATCACAAACTAACAAAACCTACTATCCACCTGCCCCACAATCACGACCCTAACCAATACTCCGAATTTGTTCCCCACCTAGATCAGTGCATGAGGCGTCTTTACCATTCCCAGGACCAGTATACGATGAAGTTGGGTCGGATTTTGAAAATATCAATGAAATTCCGGATGAACGTTTGCAAAGTGGGGATGAATATGATGGAGATGACTGAGACTCTGATCACCTACAGGGATGTGGTGGAGATGGTCCAGTTGAAACAGCCGAAGGGCCCATTCGAAGCAGCTCTGGCTCAGCTCTGCTTAGCGGGCGGAGTGATACGCACCCGTTCCCAGGCTTCAATGATGTATCTGAGTTTAGAGAAGCAGATACTGGTTCCTATGGGCAACAGATCGAGTACACAAGTGAGCTGCCGCAAACCAATTTTTTAAAAGCAAAGATGAATTAATTAAGAATATTAAAGAGCATCATGTTCATAAGAATCAGGAGATAAGAATGAAGAAAAGTGACAGCCGCCGGATTCATGTGGTGTGCAAAGATCGGCGTTGTGGTTATGAACTTAGGGGAAAACCATCGGGATATGGAGATGCGTGGGTTATAACGAAGCAAGACAAGCCTCACACATGCAGGATTGAGTATAAAAGGACCGACAATGAATGTCTGACAGCATCAATCATTGCCGATCTCATTGGGAACAACATTAAGACTGACCCCTGTATGAGCATCCAGTTGGTGGCAAACTGTGTTATGACTGTGTATGACAAAGTCACCCCGAAATACAACCGACTGTGGAGGGGTCGTGAGCTTGCAATAGCCCGAGAATTTGGAAGTTGGGAGTATTCGTACGGCTTGCTGAGACCACTATTGATGGCAATTTGCGTTAAGAATCCCGGATCAAAGTACCATTTTCTGACCAGTCCGATACGAGACAAAGACACATGAGTAATAAAGGAAGGCGAAGTTCAGTTCAGGGCCGTCGCCTGGGCTTTTGGTCCATACATTGCAGCGTTTCGGTTCTTGAGACCGGTGATCAGCATAGATGCATGCTTCTTGTCAGGGCGGTACGAGGGGAGGCTCTTGATAGCTTGTGCCTATGATGCCGAGAACCAATTGCTGCCTCTTGCATTTGCAATCATGCATAAGGAGAATGCCGAGAATTGGGGTTTCTTCTTGCAATAGTTGAGGAATGAAGTGCTTGGATATAACTAATTCGTCTGTGTTATATCAGACCAGCACAAGGGGATCAAAGCTGCACTGACAACAAAATACGGATGGTCTCCAGCGCTTTTTGTGCACAGGTTTTGCATTCAGCATGTTGCTGACAACCTGATCCAGAACTGTGGAAAAGAAAGGTGGTACGACCAAAGGTTCAGAGAAGGAGCCAAGAAGAAGAAACTAAGAAAGTTGAAAGAGATGTTCGAAGAGTTTGCTAAGGTATTGTAATGTATAACATTTCGTTTAATTTTTTGTAACTCTACTCTGAAAATGAAATAACATCTGTTTGTTTTGTGCAGCTAAATCCAAGGTGCAATGCATATTTACGGAAGGTTGGCAAAGTTCGTCCGAATGATCCGACGGAGCCGTCTAATTATGAGAAGATTTTTCAGACCTGTGATGGAGGATACCGGATTGGTATAATGACAACAAACGGCTCTGAGTGGCTCAACAATGTCTTCCGGGCTAGCCGTAGACTGTCCGTTGCTGCCATAGTGGAGGATACGTTTTACAAGTGCAACTAATGGTTTGTTGACCGGCGACAACGAGCCATGGAATTAAAAGAAGGGCCAGAAGTTTTCCGACCGGGTTTCAGAAAAGTTGGGGAGAAAATAGGAGAAAGCTGCAACAATGCGTTTGGTGCTTACTCACACGGCCAAGGTCAGTACGAAGTTTTAGTTCCAAATGAGTATATTCCTTGCAATCTCAACGACTTGGGAGTTATGAAGATGACACGCAGGGAGTGCATGTATATTGTGAAACGCGGTCCCAACAACCAAATGGAATGTGATTGCAGAGGTATCCAGTTAACCTCTATTCCGTGCGCAAATGTGTTAGCGGTTTGTCGGAACCGAAACTGGTGCGAGGACAACTTTGTTGCAGACTGGTACAATGTCGACTACTTTGAGAGTACTTGGAGTGGAGTGTTTGCTCCCATTGGTAATATGGCAGATTGGTCTCCCAATACTGAACCAAAAATTCTCCCCGCACAAGGATGGATTAGGCATGGGCGGCAAAAATACATCCGTCATGTAATGACAATGGATGAACTGGAAGGTAGGCGAAGGGGGCATCAACCTCGACGTTCCACTGTCGATAGGCAACGAAGAGGTACGTAACATTCATCAAAAATTATATTTACTTTCAATTTGCACCAACTTACTAATTAACATATACAAATGCAGAGGCAAGAACCGCATTTTGTGTGGATGATATTGAATTGAATGATACGTCTGCGAATTTAATTGTGACTCTGAATTCTTTCTTGCGCCTGTATTATCAAACGAAAGTACTTCAAATAACGGGACCTCTGCAATCAAATTCCTGCTTGTGTATCCAGTTATCCATGAAATTTTTCTTAACTGAATGTGTAAAACAGGAAAAAAAAAATTCACGGGACCGGCCTTTAAATGGCCGGTTGGGCTTTTTAATCGGGACCGGCCATTTAATGGCCGGTTTGGACATTTTTAATAAAAGTTTGAGAGTGCGGGCATTTTTATTAATCTTTATTTATCTTTGGGTATCTTTAAAAATGTCGGATCATGTGACCCAAAAAAGTGGTCGGATCACAATTTTATTGGAAAGCTTTTTTAGTTCTTTCCTCTTTGAATTTTCAAAATTTTCCTTTCCTTTTGTTTTTCTTAAGACATCATTGGAGATTCACGTTTGATAAGATTTTTAAATTTAAGTTGGGAAAGTTTGTATCGGCAATCACAACTCAATCACATATCTGGTGGGTATCAGATCAAATTTGATCTCATGCCGGATCAAAACCGTCCAGATTCGTTCAAATTATGTGAGCACGATTCCTAATATTCCTAAATGGGATCAAATGGTTTCAACGCACACATTAGATTGATAGTCGTATTTAGAACAACCAAAATAATTAAATTCTTCGCATTCAAACAGATCAGATTGCTTCGTGATAGCGCAGCCTCGTAAAGCCCACCTAACAATTGGAACGTATAATTGTTTTTGGATCCAATAGTACCATCTTTTTATGGTTTGAACTTTGCAGGCTTCTCAAATTTTAGGAATATATATCTTTCATTGGACATCGCTTTGAAGATTCAACTGAGATGAATTAATGCCATTTTTTTTATTAATAGAAAAATAAATAAAAAAATATAGAAAAAGAGTTAGGTTTTCGTGAAATTTCAAAATATAGAAAGAACGGGATAGTTTCCCGTCCGTCGGACGGAATAAACCATCCTGTCCAGATAATTTAGACAGTAATCTTCTGAACTCTCTAATTAACTAAATAGACAAAAAAAAACCTAGACGGGACAAATCATCCCGTCCAGTCCAGACCCACAAAAAAAAAACCTGGACGAATTAATGCATCCTGTCGAGACGGACCCTTCTAAATAAAGCCGAAAGTTTTATTAATATCCAAAAAAAAATAAAATTCAAAATCTACACCCCATGCATAGGAATTTTGAAATCTGTCCAAACCACAAATTTTTTCTGCGGTAATTCAGTCTAAAACCGCAAAAAAAAATTGCGGTTCTAAGTTTTTTTAATTAAACAAAAATGTTTATAATTTATTTATTTTTATTGAAATATTAGTAATATTTTGATTTCTTTGAAAATAGATGGAATACTATATATTTGATTTATTAGAAAGACTGCGACAAATAACTAGGATCAACATTTTACAGGCTGTATTTTTTTCGGCTGTAAGAAAAATTAAAATATTTCTTTGTGTGTTATTGGAAAAAAGTAAAATGTTTTGAATCTGAGTTATTGATTCCGGTTCAAAAGTCACTTCTAGATAAATATTGAAAATATTTGAATTCTTCTATTTATGAAAAAAGAAAAAAAATGTGTCAGACACAAAATTCAAACAAAAATTTTGTCAGACACATTTCTGACACTTTTTTTTCTTTTTCAAAAATAGAATAATTCAAATATTTTCTGTATTGACTTAGAACTGACTTTTGAACCGGGATCAATAACTCATATTCAAAACATTTTTATTTTTATTCCAATAACACAACCAAATATTTTAATTTTTTTACAGCCGCAAAAATCTGGCCTGAAAAATGTTGATCCGGGTAATTTGTCGCAGTTTTTCTAATAAATCAAATTATAAAGTACTTTATCTATTTTCAAAGAAATATATAAAATATTACTAATATTTAAATACAAAAAGCAAATAAATTATAAACATTTCTGTTTAATTAAAAAAACTAAACCGCAAAAATTTGTTTTGCAGTTTTAGACTGAATTATTGAAGAAATTTTTTGCGATTTGGACAGATTTCAAAATTTCTATGCATAGAATGTAGATTTTGAAATTTATTATTAATTTTGGATATTAATAAAATTTCGGTACATAAAGTGAAAATTAGAACCTCCATGTGTCGGCCATCAATCATCTAGTAAGAAATTTGTGTCGTCCCGTCCAATTTTTTTTTTTTTTTTGTCTGTTTAGTTAATAGAGAGTTTGGGGACGGAATAAACAATCCAGTTCCTATATTTCGGAATTTCACAAAAATCTAATATTTTTTCTATATTTTATTTTTTTATTTTTTTATGAATAAAAAATTGGCAATTAGAAATTTAGATATATACCCATCACGACTTCGTTAATTAGAAATTTAGCCATCCAAAATTGAAAATTAAATACACCTATGTTCAAATTTTTTCACTAAAAAATATAAATCAATATTCATAAAATATTTAAATGACAATTTTACCCTAGCAGTTATTTCCTAAAAACTTCCATCGCTATGTTCATGTGCGATCCATTCCTCTCCCTACCTTCCCTCTCGCCCAGCCCAACAGTACCACTATTGGTACGATTATAAAACTATTATAGAGAGTTTAGTAACTTGCAAAAAAAAAAAAGTGTAAACTCATAACAGATGAAAAAGATCAAATACCAATTTTTTTTGAAATTTCATAAACGAAATCAAATACCAATTTTTTTTTTTTTTGAGATTATGGCAACAACTGCCAAGAAAAGCATTAAATCAGAAAGTAATAAACGCCAATTACATCCATCCATCCATTCCAGACTCTTTACCTCCTACAGATATGAAAAAATAAAAGAAACTAAAACAAACAGTGAAGCAAAAAAAAACTGGGTTGGATACTAGTACATCAGCAACACCCTGTCAGTACCACCTGGTACCTTTCCTATACCGGTATTTAATTTGGGTCAGGCAACAGATTCGCCACACCAAAATATTGCTGATACAAATGAATATTAGCCCAAATCCATAAAATCTACACGACCGCTAAATATGAAGTTCTTTCTATTATACTAAAGGATCAGTAGATATGAAACTATACAAAATCATATCCCTGACCTTACCTTTGTGAATCCAGTACCTTCTCAAAACACCATCTTTTGTAAATCCAGACTTCTCTAAGACCCTCTGTGACCCCACATTCTCCACATCAACCAATGCTTCGACTCTCTCTAAATCCTCGAAGTCTCTGAAAACTGTTCCCAGCATCGACTTGACTGACTTTGTAACAATCCCCTTCCCCCAGTACTGCCAAGCCAGTACGTATCCTAGCCGACCACGGCACCGATCCTCACCTTTGTAGGGTGCCACCTATTAATTAAAATGATTATTTGTTAAATTAGGTGTAAATTATCTCAACGTTTGTGTAATTTATGGTTCTTGTGAAAAATGATATATATAGATATATATATCAAGAACCTTTGGTACGGATGTCCTAATTGAAAACATGAATCAAGGGTTGCTGTTATCTAGAGAATAATTTCAGCAGTCTCATTATGTATCACCATTCACCAAGGACCAACATCTACAATAATGCCAGTACAGCTTATCATAGTGCTATTCTGAATTTCTGATCAGGCTCGCTATATTTTTTTTCATATATACATTTCCATTTCTTACTTTTTAAAGTTGTTTGTTTTAATTACACGTTTAGGCTTGAACATTATGTTTTGGTCATAGTTCGAGATAAATTATTCACAAATTTGAGAGTAACTAAAGATGGAAAAAATATGCGATGCCCCGACTTTAGCCCGCAGGTGTGCATGGAAATAAACCTGTTATTCCGATCCCAACCGTTGATATTCATTGAGATTCGCGCATGAAAAAAATTCTTCGTTGAGATTTGCTCATAAAAAAATTGAACGATTGGGATCGAAATAACAGGTTTATGTTATTCCTTTGAAATAGCATCAGATTTATTTTCAGGTGTGCCTACCATCCATGCTGGGTGGGGCCCACTGTCAATGATAGTAGGTAAAACTTGGGAAGGGAGTCCATATGAGGGTGTCCGCTAAGTTGGGTATGACTAAATTTTAAACTCCGCTAAGAAAGAGGTGTTTATCAACAAAAAGTTAGGAAAGTGGATGCTTAGATTTCTTAAGGAGCCTCAAATGCTTAAGTCATGTAGAATGACTCCTTAAAAGTTTGAGTAAGCTTCAAAATATGGACAAAAGGAAGCTTAAAAAAGTGATTTTAAGCTTTACAAAGGAACAAATATTTGGCAAGCTTAAGACTCCTTAGTCTTCTAAGAAGTTCTAAGGAACCATCAAGAGGGTGTGCCGAATACTACCTATACTCTTAGGTAAGAGAATATGCATGTTTAGATCCGGACTGTCTAATCAAAATACAAGCCAGTCCGGTCCGAGTTGAAATACACCTCCTTTAATATTTGTGTGGATTCTTATCGTACGGTCCGGATCTAAACATAAATATGCTGTTGTTAGGTGATATGAATTCCTGGAGGGGGAAGGGGGCAAATCATGGCGCACTAGCTCTAATCCAATAGAGGTGGTTCGGTAAGAGAGGAGGGCTAAATTTTAGCTAGGCCTAATGAGTTGGTGTTCGGTAAACCTGGATTAAGAAATGTGCTAAGAAGGTAAGAAAAAGGTAATAAGTAGGCTTAATTAGAGAAATGGTATTTTAAGAATCTGAGCAAGAGAAACTTAAGCTTAGGAATTTGGAAAAAAAGAAGCAAAACTTAATCATGTAGACTGAATGAGGATCAATTGATTTCAATTTTTAAAATCACGGGTACTGTAAAATTGATTTTCATTTTTAGCATGAAAATTTTATATAATTGACTATATTTACGTTTGACTTTCATAGTTTGAAAGCCGACTCCGCACATGCTTATTAGAAAAATGTTGTTCGGTGGGATTAAGAGATCAAAGACTCTAAAAACTCTTAAAAACCTATAGGACTCCTCGCGGAACAACACCACCGGATAGATAAAGAGTTAGCCACAGCCACAGGTGACTGATTGCTTTAGATATTCAGGGAGAAATCAAGTTGTAGCTGTCCCTAGTTAGAAATTATATCTCATATAATCTCCAGTTCGAACAACAACGAACTGACCATTCGTTCTTGTATCTGGATTTTCTAAAGGAAGGTCAACATGATTACGTTTAATCGGAATAACTAGCTAATCTGACCTTGAATTCAAACAATAACGGAGCCATCTGTTTATTCTTAAAATGTCATAGGCAATAAGTATCACCGCCCTTCTAATTTCTAAAACTCTTCTAATCTCTAATAAAACCAACTAAATTAGACAATTGGAAAGTTCAAACTAAAGAAAATGTCAGAAGCAGTTTGAGCAAATACAAAGTACCGAGATAGCGCCGACCGGGCGGCCGCAGTAGCAGATGGCACGCATCCAGGGGCGGGGCAACATATCGCTCTTCATGTAATTGAGGAAATCTTCTTTGCTGGTGAAAGTGTCCCAGTGGAGCCATGTGTTGACCCGGTCGTCAGAGGCCCACACGTAGAAGTCATCCAGGTCAGCCAGGTCGATTGGCCGGAGCGTCACCTCGGGATCCATTTCTCTTTTGTCAAGGCTCTTCTCTGGGGTTGTCACTTGTCAGTTACAAGTGAGATGGTGAGATTTACTTGCTCTGTTGAAACTTGAAAGCTTGAAACGGAGGATTATATTTTGATGTCGATAAAGTGGGCAGGCGTTAAAGATGTAGTGCGAGCAGTTACAATATCTGGGTACATGAACCAGTGATATAATAACGGCACGCGCTCATCGCAAGAATAGAATATTGCTGAGTGATTAACCGGAAATAATTCAAAATAATAAATTATAATTGAAAATAATCGACTAATTAGTCAAGAAATTTTTTAACAATTTGATTACCGTTAACGCTAATTAATTAATTAGCTTAAACGGATATTTTTTACAACACTGACATGAACCAAATCTTACATTATCTACCCATAGTTTAGGAAATACAGTCTACTGCTCTATTTCTTTCCTATTCTCACCAACAGCTATTAGTAGTTACTTCAAATTATTCAAGTTATTACCAGTTCTGCCGACATTTTTACTTATATCCAAAGTTAATTACAAATTAATAAAAATATCCAGTCCAGAATCAATTGGTTTTATTAAAAATATTCATACCGGCCAGAAAATGACCGGTTTTCAATTTAAATAGGGTACCGGCCATTTTTTGGCCGGTACCTTCCATTTTTTTTTTTTTAGAAACAAATAGCTAAAATGTTGAAATATAACACTAAAAAATTGAATTTTTTTAAAATATTTGTTAGATTACTTTTTTGATATATAATTAGCATATTTATACTAAAATACGCTAAATTACTTAAAATTATGTTAATTTATGCTGAATTACACTAAATTACGCTAAATTACAATAATTATGTAAAATTATGCTAAACTACGGTAAATTACGCTAAATTACGTATGAATAGGGATGATATTGTTGTGTATTTTTGGTATTGGATTATGGGTCAATTTGTAATACACTTTTCACTTTAAATTTATAAAACCTTAATACACAATGATAGATTGGTTGCAAGCATACAACCTATCCTTGTAGTAAAATAGGTATCGATCCAAAGATAACGGGAGAAATTACTTTCTACTAAATAACTAATTCTAAAATGATTCAAATAAAGTAAATGGGGGGGTTTGTTGTAAACTGAAATTGTGGGTTCAATACCCGAATTGGAGTTGAAACAAGACAAAACAATTCTAAACAAATAATAAAAGAAGTTTGTAATCAAAGAGATGGAATCTAAGGGCTATCGGCTCTCAATCCCTTGATCAAATTCACACTTACTTGGTTTCTAAATTCATGTTTGTAATTTTGGGGTTTCTAAACCTAATATGTCAAGAAGGGTTACTTTCGTGAATTAATGACGTGTCTAGATAGTTCGGATTTCACGATTAAGTTCTTCACCCTAATTATCTAGACCATAAGCACATGTTTAGCCTAATTTATTCCCAAATATCGACACTTCACGATTAAGTTCTTCACACCAAAATTCGGTTAAATTTTAGGGGTCCCAATCGAATATGAGGCTTCACGATTAAGTCCTTCACCTCAATTCAACCATTGTTCTTGTGGTTCCGGACTAAGAAATATATTTGATCATTTCTAATCTCAACCCTGAAGTTATTCATGCAAGTAATTTGGTTCTATCAATTCTTTGATCATAATACCTTAAGTGGGTTAACCTAAGCGGGACACTAATCAACAAATCACAAATCACTTAAGCACATGAATTATAAAATCAACAAACAATCATCACATAGAAATATTATCCAAGTAAGATAGAATCTAATACAAGTTCATGATGAAGCTTAAGCCCCCAGAGAGAAATCTAGCCTCTCATGGGTGCACTAACATCCAAGAGATACAAAAGAGAAAACATGACTAAAAACCTAGATAAACAAATAAGAGAAGAGAATACATCAATCTCCTAGTTTGCCACCCCTTGTCTTCGGTATTTGCTCGCTCGAATAAGCCTTCAATCCTTCAATCCAAAAGCTTGATGTGTGGAGAAGAGAGAAAAAATGGAGAAGTTGCGGACAATAGAACCCCGGAACAAGATGGAAGAAGAGATCCCCTTCTCCTGCTGCATCCCTGCCAATAAATAGCTATTTTCGTGCCTTGGGAAACAATCCTCCAGAATCTGGCAGCAAATCTGAGAAGATCCCTCAAAATCAGGCAAAATTGGCATTGGTGCGGCCTTTGTGCGGCCTTCACAAAATCCGTGCGGCCCGCACAAAATCTCTGTGACTGGAATTTGTTAAGGAAAAAAGATTCCTGCAGCCTGCACAAAATTTCTGCGGGTAGCACAAAAAATTCCTGCGGCCCGCACAAAATTCCTGCGGGTTGGACAAAAAATCCTGCGGGTCACACAAAAAATTCCTGCGGCCCGCATAAAATTTCCTTCAGGCCGCACGATGACCCGCAAAACTCTCTGACTCGACTGGAGCAAAACTTGTGAATTCCGAATTTTATTTTTCAGCTGAATTAATTTTGTGCGGCCCGCACAAACCCGCAGAATTGCTCTTTTTGCTCGATTTCTGCAATTTAGACAAGGCAAAGGCAGTAACTTGGTTCTTGGATGTATTCTATACTAAACTAAGCTAAAATACAAGGGATTTGGTGCAGATTTAGAGGTAAAACCCTAACCAAAAGAATATATAATTGAGGCTTATCAGATATCTTCACTGAGAAGACGAAAAATGATGACGAAACTTCAAATGGCCATAAAACAGCGCTCGAGTGTCCGATTTTAGCAAATGACCACTTTTTAGAAAGCTTGTGAAAATACGCATGCATCAGTGCTGCGATGCCAAAGGTCAAAATTCAGAATTGCCAAACAACAAAGGGAAAAGTCTCAAAACTTCAATTGAAGTTTCCTATTAAGATTTTCATTTCTATTGTTCAATCTACGTAGCTCAGTAAATTAGTTATGCAATGAACTTATGGAATACCAATTTTTATTATTTTTTGAACTTTTTTACTATTTTTATGATTTATGAAAGATGGCATAAAATCGTCCCTATTCATACGTAATTTAATTCATACGTGATTTAGCGTAATTTACCGTATTTTAACATAATTTTACATAATTACTGTAATTTAGCGTAATTTAGTGTAAATCAGCAAAAATTAACATAATTTCAAGTAATTTAGCGTATTTTAGTATAAATATGCTAATTATATATAAAAAAAGAGTAATTTAATAAATATTTAAAAAAATTCAATTTTTTAGTGTTACATTTCAGTATTTTAGCTATTGTCTCTAAAAAAAAGGAATGTACTGGCCAGAAAATGGTCAGTATCCTAATTAAATCGGAAACCAGTTATTTTCTGGTCGGTATGGATATTTTTAATGAAACCAATTAATTCTGGACATTTTTATTAATTTGTAATTAACTTTGGATATAAATAAAAATGTCGTCCAGTTCTGTCATGTGAGTATGTGACCGACTCATGTACCATGTAACGTGTTTTCATTAAAAAAAATACATCACAATAAATAATTCGATCACATCACGTGATCAATAATTTATCTAATATTTTAATTTATTATGCAATAGTTTCTTAATTTTTAGTTTTTTTTTTAACTAACTTAAAATAGAAAACATAATTAAACATGGTCAGTCACATCACGTTACGTTAACGCATGATCACGTTACGGTGTGATTACATGTAACATAATTGTTCTACCCGAAAAGAGTTTTTAGTCACGTGATGTGATCAAGTCACAGCGGATTCGTTGTGTCACGTTTTTCCTTCACTAACTATTAGTCTTGTAGACAACGGCGGATCTAGAGAGACTTAGGGGTAGGCACTTGCTTACCTCTGGATTTAAATTTTTTGTTAGACCTAGTGGTAAATTAAACTTGTGCCTACTCCTGGTTCACGTTGTTGGGATTTCACGTGTATGCCTATATAGTGAGAATTTAAAATTTTTCTATCACCACTTGGCTCAATACACAAGAGATCTTATTTATACGACAGAAGCAAACAATATTTTTAATAAACTAATGTGTACTAAATTAAAATAAATTAATCTTATCTAATTTATTGCTAAAGATGATTAAAACTTTTACCTAAAGAGATTGTCAAATCTCTTGATGGAGAGAAGTCGGTTTCCCTTCTAGTTCTCGTGTTCTTCTTGTAAGCGCCTCTTGGTTCATCTTGAACATAAATAACAAACTAACACACCTCTTAGATAGATCGTGAAATTCAAGGCTTAGATCCAACCACCTCTTGATCTTCAAATTAACAACCTATTTGATTTCTTGGTGGCTAAACCTATCAAGAAGAGATTAGAGAAGAGATTAGAGAAGAGATTAAACCACTAGGGTTTTGGCCTTAAGCAAAGGAGATTGCTACAGTAATTTTGGCCACTGCTACAGTAATTTCGTCCAAGAAAATGAGCAGAAAATTCTCTCTCTTTTCCTTAATTACACCCCTTTAAATATGCAAGGGTTAGAGCAACTATTTGTGTAATGTTTAAATTAATTACACAAATGCCACTAGCCTTGTTTAGCCATTTTATGATCTCTTTAATCTCATCTTGTGATTGGTTTAATAAATTAATTTATGAATAAAAAATATTAATCATATTATTCTATTATGCAATATTCTTATTATTCTTATAATGCATTCAAACATTATACCAAATAATATTTGCATAACTTCACAAATTTATTTATAGTCTAAGCATGTCATATTATGATATTTTATTTTATCATTTCATCTCATGTATTTTATCTACACAACATTATGAAATATAAAATACTTGTTGTTTCTCTTCAGTTGGTGTGACCGTATAGAGGATTTATGTCATCTTGGCAATAATATAAAACTTTATATTATTGACTATAAGAGGTTCTATCATTACATTTTAGTTATCCAAACGACATAATAATCATTCACTCAATCCACTAATTTCGTGTCTATCCTTGTCTCATAATATTATGAATAATATGTGTTCTCTCAGGGTTAGAGAAGATAGAGAAAAGTTTCAGTACAGACAGGCTGTACCTTTTAAAACCTTCTTATACTCTCGCTTAGGACCGCAAGTGCACAGTCCTACTCGTTCGTATAGTCGGGTATCGATCCACAGGGACGACTCAATTCTGAATATTTACTCGACTTAGCTAGGTACTAGAAGTTGAAATGGGAGTTTGTTTATATTTCCTAAATTCAATCAACAAATTTAATAACTGGAAACGAAAAAAGTTAAACGTTTGGTTTTGGACTACTGTAAAGAAAAGGGCGTTTCAAGGGTTTCATACTTCATCCTCAACTTTGCTGCTCTGGACTTGTCACGCGACCCGCATACTTTCGTATGCGACCCTTGTGACGCGACCCGCGTAGCCCTCAAGCCACTCTGGACCTTCCACTCGACCCGCACACTCTCGTATGCGACCTAGTGACGCGACCCGCGTGGTCCTGGAGCTGATACTGCATGTTTCTGTTTCTGGTTGTTTCAGTCGTGTAAGGTTCGATTGACCGTACCTAATGTTACTAAACCTCAACTCTCGTGTATTGGCTTAACAGACCTGGTACGGAATTGCAATTTCACCTTCTTAGGTTTAATTCAAACCTAAGTTCTCAATTCCGTTTACTAAAGGTATCCACAACCTTTCGACAAATGGAAATTTCACCTTTCGGCTACTATTGATCTCACCTCTCGGATCTCAGACCTACCTCAAATACTTAACCTAATTTGCAAGAAACATCAAGGCCAAATTACAAAAAGAAATGCCATAAGCAATCAATAGTAGACAATCAAGAATCAATCAAGCAATTTAGGTCAAGCAATCTCATTAATACAAGAATCAAGAAACACGAATAACAATTCAGATTCAAACTACATGCATCATCAAACAAAGTTTTAGACTACATCCAAATCCCTCAAAACTAAAAGAAACTACTCAAGCATGATCAAAGACAAAATAAAAGAGATGGAGAGAAAGCAAATCATGATGGAGGAGAAGAGAATCGAAGAGGATTGAAGCTTCAGCCGGAATCTTGATCGAATTCCACCTCTAGCTTCAGGTTCGCTCCTCTCCTTCTCTGTCGCGCGCGAAGCCAGGAGCTTCAAATTCCCGATCTCTCTGTCTTTGTGTAAATTGAATTCTGGATTGGATCCCCTTAATTTGCGCAGGCCTGCTGTATATATAGAATTCTTAATGGGCTTCAATTGGGCCCTGGAGTAATTAATTCGACGCGACCCGCGTCGGGTTGGTTCTGGTGCGAGCTATGAGGGTCGCGTCTGAGGGTCACACTGAGCTATGATGCGACCCGCGTCAGGTGGGACGCGGCCCGCATGGAAGATGTCAGAACTCTGCCCTTTTGCCTGTTTTCGCCTATTTCCTGCAAAGTTATAACCAAAATGCAGCAGTACCATGTTTTATTGATATTCAATGTAAACAATGCATTTTAATGGTTCAAAACATGATATCTGGTTTGGAAATAGGTCGAAACAATAGATCAAATAATGAGACATCAATATGCAAGATAGGATCGTGTCATTTTTGCATTATATTTTTTTCTTGGTTTCTCAAGTGAATTATAGTTATAACTACATCAGTTATATTGCATGCAATATAATTCCACTTTACCAAGGGGCCCAGTAATATCATAACTCAAATTGAGAGACAATGATAATATTAACATATAGATTTTTCCCGCACAAGTTGTACACAACGAACTACTATTTTATTCTTATATGAATATAGTATTTAAATAGCAATCACATTATATACTTCTCATGTGAAAAATATATACATCTCATATCTTAGATTCTAAAGACACAATGGAAACACTAATGACACAAAACACAATCCATATAATGTTCCATTCATTTATGTCATGTTCAATATATAAAATGCACATATTTATATATTCATGTTATTAAATGATAATCCTTTATCAACATTTATAGAACTTCAATGTACTTTAATCAACATGACAATCTTTCTTGGTAATTAATGTTCCTCCTTAATTACCACGATTGTGAACATATTTAGTGATTAAATGTTTATCATATTAGGAGTTCTATGGTTCAAGACCAAGAGCATCTTCCTTAACTCTTCCAAAGATATAACATATAAATCTCAAGGAGCATGAATAATAATATTCGTAATAAACTCATGAACTACATGTAAATTATCACTAAAAGAAATAACTTTCAAAATACACATCCTTCACACGTGTCATGCTGTGACCAAGTCAGATTTTTTCATGCTGTGCCATAATCAAATTTGAAAGGATAGTCACGGCACGTTAGTCATGCTTTGACCACACGTGACCGGTTTATCACGTTTGGTCATATTTAACTTTTTTTTTTTCATAATTTAGATTAGTTTATTCAAGATTCACCATTCGATCAAGATTTAACGGTCCTAATTACACGTGACCACGTGCCGTGCTGCGATTAAATCTTTTGCATGACGTGTCGTGCCAAATTTTTTAAAGATGGTCATGTCACGCAAATGGTCACGGCATGGGACATGTGAGTCACGACACGTGACCGACACACGTGTCGTGCCGTGACCAAAATGTACCGTGCCGTGACGTATCTGATCAAGCCATGGCTTTTTTAAATTCCTGTCTGCTACTTCGCTCTTATTCATCAGAAAAAAAAATTGCATTTGTGCTTACTCCTGACCGAAACTACTCGTAGAGTTTATATATACGGCTTCTAATTGCACCATAAAGGATACAACTTGATTATAAAGAGCAATAATTTCAAATTAAGATGTTATCCGAGCTGGTTTGAAGCACGTACTAGTTCCGTACCAGTAACATCTATCAGCAACATTATATTAACAAAGCTGACTCAAAATCAAAGCCCTCCCAGGAACGATGACGTTCAAAGTGGTGCCAGCAATCAAGAAACACAAGTGGTAGCTGACCACCTGACCCTAATCCAACACATAGCCTCACGACGGCTTTGCTCAACGAGAAAATTATCAATGTTGAGCTAGATCTGCAACAATCTCTCTCATCGGAAGAGGCAAAATTGATTTCATAAATAGTGAAGTTACATCCCCAAACAAAGCCTGCCCTAAATTTGGAGAATGGAACACGACAGATAGCTTGGTATTTGTCATGGCTACTCAATTCGATTGAACCATCAATTTTGATAAAGCTCTTTATGGAATTATGAAATTCTTTAAAAGATATGTATGGTAATTAAAATAAGGGAAAATTTCCTGTATGCCCATCCAAACTTTTGAAATAGCCAATTTCCCCATGATATCACTGTAATATCCAATATCCCCATCAAAAAGTCATTTTCTTTCTTTCATCCCCATTTAACAATTTCATCTTTAATTTAATTATTTAAAATTTTGAATTGACCATTATGCCCTTTAAAAATTAAATGGAGGTGTCCATTAAACTTTTTACATGATTGCAAAAGAACTTTCTTTCTTTGAGACGCTTCATCTTCCTCTCTGATGTTATTCCCGCCAAATATTTCATCATCTCTTTCCTTCTATTGCGATTCGCTCCGCCCTCCCGATTCTCTGTCGCTGGTCTCCTCTTTTCTTTACTAGTCGGTAATAGATGTTCTCTTCATCGTTATTTCATCATCTCTTTCTTTTTTCTGACTTCCCATTTAAAATCACTGTCTCTTCATCGTTCAGGTTCACAAAGGATTGGAGGGTGAAATTCATCTTTCTTTTCTGACTTCCCATTTAACTTTATCCAATTCATTTTTGTGTTTTGAATTGGAAATTCTATGACATTTTGAATAGTATTAGTATCTTTTCTGTTTAGTTGTGGATTTAGGAATGGAAGAAATTATTACTTCTTTTTGTTTAGTTGTGGATTTAAGACATGGTGTAATACTAAAAATGAAATATAGGTAGACTTTTGGCAAATGGTACCAGAGCTGTACCAGTTTCGTTTTAAGCAAGTAACTAGACATATTAGTCTAAGTCTTTTCCTGTTTTGTTTTCATTTTATATTAAGCTTAATTAAAGAAGTATAAGTCTTGCACATTTAATGAATTTATGTTTAATAAGCATGAAGAAATAAGCTTTGAAATGAAATATGCATAATTTAGGTATCATTTGCTAACTTCTGCATCTAAACAAAACTGGAGACATGTTGCTTCTGAAAAAAACATTAGGCATATAGACTTTAATAGTTCATCTTTAGTCTTGTACTTGTATTTTCACTTTTATGAAATGAGGATGCTTCTTTTATGTTGGATGTTCAGAGATAGGCATGAATCTATGATTTTATATAAAAAGAAGAAGAAAACATGATAATAAAAAGAGTAAGGGTTTAATTGCATTTTTCCCTCATTTGACCTGACATTTGAGTATTTGCAAATCTGAATTTTTGTGAACTTATCTTCAAATACCAGTCCTTAATACCCTGTATAAACATTTAATACTTCTGTGCCAGATTCTGGTACCAGTTACCGGTAAAATTCACGAGTTGTGTCGGTACTGGTCACTACAGGTTATTAAGGATCTTGATGGATTCAAGCCATCATCTCCCTGAAGGATTCAGGAACTCTATCCAAATGTTTGAGCTAAAGATCCATTTCACAAGACAAACTAAAGTTACTGTAGGTTGGAAGATGAGAAACTAAAGTTACTAAAGTTAATATCCATCAATCAACATAGACAGAGATTGAGAATATCGAGCAATTATATCTTTCTCACGAAAACAGTTGGGCAATCAGATTTGCATATGCCAATCTGTCACGAGCGGCAAAATTGGGGACAATTCGCTCTAATTTTGACTCGGTCAATTACCTTAAAAGAGAAGACGGGGTTAGAACGGGCAAAGTGGAGAGTGCACCGGGCAGAGAAGAATTAAAAGAACGAAGTCGCTACAACACACTGTCATGACCCATGAAGACAAGCATCATGACACATGAAGAGTTAGTTAGGCAAGTCGTTAATAACGGGGGCATCATGACCTGCATCATGACCCATGAAGAGTTAGTCAATTTGCAATTTGTGTTCTTCTTGCTTGCTTGAGGGTCGTCACACAATCAGTGCATCTGTGTGCCTACCAGTGTCGCAGTGGCGTGGTCTGAGTGCGAGAGTTCCGCCGGCAAGAAGCAAGTGTTGAGTCGGATGATGGTTTTTGTGTGCGCGAGATGAGGGTGGCGACACGGCCGCACGGGCGTTTCTGACGATTTAGGAAGAGATGATTTCAAGCGTATGAAGATGGCTTTTTGAAGAAAAAAATAAAAATTCGAACAAAATTTAAAAGCACTGGACATCTCTGTTTAAAAATAAGGGGTATAATGGTCAATTCGAAATTTTAAATAATTAAATTAAAGATGAAATTGTTAAATGGGGATGAAAGAAAGAAAATGACTTTTTGATGGGGATATTGGATATTTAAGTGATATCATGGGGAAATTGGCTATTTCAAAAGTTTGGATGGGCATACAGGAAATTAGTCTCATATCTTCAAATAAAAACAATAATGATCACAAATTACACAAGGTGAGAAATCGGTCATTCAACATAATCAGTAAAGTGTAAATGGAATGAACTCACTGTTTATCAACCACCAACAATAAACCTCAATGAAATTTAACAAAGAACTGAGCATGAAATTTTTTTCAGTTTCTCTCGGCCTTGGATTCTTTTTATGAGGCCGTGAGAAGCCGAATTTTGGTGGCCACCGAATTACTTTTCTTGGCAAGTGTTTTAGCAATTGTACAGAGAGAAGAAACAAGAAGGACGACAATGAACAAAGAAAAAGAGAGAAATCGAGAGAATGTCCTTGGCCACTAACCAGAATCAGACTAGCACAGACAATCGAGAGAGAGAGGGAGAAGTGGCAAGCAAACTCTCAAGTGTACATATTAAAATCACAATGGGCACGAGAAGGAAGGCTGCTGATTTCTTCATCCCCAACTCAGGCCAGCTCGGAAGAACAAAAATGGTGACACCACAGGCGTCTAATTGCACTCAAATGAAGGGGATCATAAAAAAAAAAAATTCAAATTCGGGGTCCGAATTGGAACAATTCATTGGGTCATCATTGTGAGTTTGTGACATTGCTTTGAACAATTTAACTGAGATGAATTTCTGCTGCCTTTCCAAATTCCAGGAACTTCTTAAACTCTTTCAGAACTTTATCTTATAATAATATTCTAACATGAAGACAAAGGATATCAGATTAATTTATCATGTATCCTTGCTATACTACACACATATCCTTATCAAATTTGTACATAAATAAAAATACCTTTTTACAAGATTATTATTTTTTCTTCAGAGTTCAGCATTCCTGAGTAGAACAATTTCCAATGAGAAATCAAAACTACAAATACACCCAAACCCGCAAAATCTACGCGACAGCCAAATATAAACTTGCTCCTATTATACTAAAGGATCAGTAGATATGAAACTATACAAAGCCATATCCTTGACCTTTCCTTTGTGAATCCAAAATCTTCTCAAAACACCATCTTTTGAAAACCCAGATTTCTCTAAAACCTTTTGTGATCCTACATTCTCCACATCAACCAATGCTTCGACTCTCTCTAAATCCTGTAAGTCGCTGAAAACTGTTCCCAGCACCGACTTCACTGCCTTTGTTGCAATCCCCTTCCCCCAGTGCTGTGAAGCTAGTACGTACCCTAGCTCACCACGGCACCTGTCCGCACCTGTATAGGGTGTCACCTAAAAATTAAAGTGATTATTTGTTAATTGGGTAAAATTGTAAATTATCTCAATGTTTGCTCAATTTTAAGGTGGTTGTGAAAAATGATAGGAAAAATATGTGATACATGACTTTAGCCTCTGGAGGGGGAAGGGGGGAAAATCTGAGCGCACTATTTCTAATACCAGATAGATAAGAGTTAGACACAGGTGACTGTTGTCTTTAGTTTCAGGGGAGTACATCAAGTTGAATTTGTCCCTAATTAGAACTTATAGCTCATCTAATCTCCAGTTTAAACTTTAAACAACAACTGAACCAACCATTTGTTCTTAAAAAGGTATCTGAATTTTCTGAAGAAAGATCAACATAAAATATGTTTAATCGCAATTTGTAGTAAATCTGACCTTGAATTCAAACAACAACGGAGCCATCCGATTGCTCTTAAAATGTCAACTGGCCAAAATGGGTATCACAGCTCTTCTAATTTCTAATTTCTAATAACATCAGCTATATTATACTATCTATAGCATTGTTCATTGTTTGGATCCTCACTTAATCACTTTAATTTTGGTTTTATTCTGAAAATCTAAGCTCAAACTAGAGAAAATGTCAGAAGCAGTCAGAGCAAATAGAAAGTACCGAGATGGCGCCGACCGGGCGGCCGTGGTAGCAGATGGCACGCATCCAGGGGTGGAGCAACACATCGCTCTTCATGTAATTGAGGAGATCTTCTTTGCTGGTGTAAGTGTCCCAGCGGCACCACGCGCTGACCTGGTCGTCGGAGGCCCACACGTAGAAGTCGTCCAGGTCAGCCAGGTCGAATGGCCGGAGCGTCACCTCTGGATTCATTTCTTTTTGTAATTTTTGGGTTTGTCAGTTGTGTTTTGCAAGTGAGATGGTGTGAGATTTGCCTGCTCGGTTGAAACTTCGTTTGGTCAACAAAGGAATACTTTTTTTATTAATTGATGATGATTGTGCATTTGCCGACATTTTTATTTATACCCAAATTAATTACAAATTAATAAAATTGTCTAGAAGCGCCGACTTTTATTAAAAATACTCAAACTGGTCATTAAATAGCTGGTCCCTGATTTAATTTTTTTTAGATCCTATAATATCCATTTTTCTAACTCCCGTATTTTGCCGAACCTCGTGTTGTTTCTTTCGATAATATAGGCGCGAGAAAGAATTCAGAGTCACAGTTAAATTTGCAGACGTATCATTCAATTAAGTAAAGTCCACACAAATTATGTTATTAAAAAGTCCACACAAATTGGAAATAAAAAAAATTCATAACATATAAATAAACAGGTCTACATAATAGGGATAAATCACCTCCTTCTACTACTACTACTACTACTACTACTACTACTACTACTACTACGCCTAAAACTAAATCCGCGAAAGAAACCGCTTCGGCAGATGGCCTACTAGATGGCTCTGCTTGGGTTCCAGACGGCCTTGCTTGGCTTCCAGATGCCCTTGTTATATGCCTACTAGTTGACCTCCTCAGTTGGCTTTCTGATGGCTCCCCTTGCACTCCAACCGCCTCACCTCCTAAAATAATTGTCTCTCCCATTGCTTCTGCAAACATAACAGAAACATCTAAATGACTTGTAGCGGGGAACGCCGTGACCCTCCGACACACTTACCCTTGCCCTAACTAGCTCATTCTCGTACTCATTGGCTGCGTTTCTTGCCTCTGCATCTGTATATGTTACTTAGTAAGTTGGTGCAAATTGAAAGTAAATATAATTTTTGATGAATGTTACATACCTCTTCGTTGCCTATCGGTAGTGGAACGTCGAGGTTGATGCCCCCTTCGCCTACCTTCCATTTCATCCATGGTCATTACATGAGGGATGTGTTTTCGCTGCCCATTCCTAATCCAGCCTTGCTAATCAAAGTCAAAATAATGATGAATTACGTAGGGTTTTGGCTTAGGTTTTGCATATTATCTCACACTTATGTTTAATTAATTAGAGAAAAAGGCTACTGTCATCCTTCTTTATATTTTATTGCAGGAAACATGTTTTGTAACTATTTCACATCAAATGGAGCAAGAATCAGGTCAATCAGATAAGTGACGCTTATCGACTAAGTCACTATTACGGCCCGTACTGACTAATATAGACCTAGCCGGATACAGACCAGGAGATAGCGCGATACGCATTAAACCCCTCAGCGACATGGTATGGATACGGACTGTATAAGTCAATACGGTCCGTAACCAAAGGCGCCCTTTGGGGAATAACTGCTCCAGCTGTATCCAGATCAGTTTCTTGGCCTTCACTCATCCCCAGACGTCCCCTCACTCCTATATAAACACTTTGGACAGAAGAAGAAAGCATCTTTGTAATTTTGGTTAAATTTGATTAAGTGAGAAAGAGAGGAGTGTTGTAATGATGCCGTTCCGCGGCTAAGTTCTTTTCTTAGGGGCTAGGCAGTAATCTTGTTACTCATGCTGCTTTGATATATATATTTTTTGTTGATTATGATTTCTTGTTGTTGATTGAAATGCTTTTGCAATTTATTATCCCTTCACCTGATTTCGATGATCTAGTTTAATCCGTTAGGGTAGTGACAATGCTTTAATGATAAGAAAAACTATAATGGACGATTTAGCCTCGTTAGGAGCCATTAGATTTATGTGAAGAAAACCTTAGCGGGGAAACCATAAATCGAAACCACAAAACGCGAACCAAGTTCCGTCATTTGCGTAAGATAAATCGCAGTGTCATATGTAGTAACTTGTGTATTTAGAGATCTGTCATTTGCGTAAGATAACTCGCAGTGTCCTATGTAGTATCTCGATGGAAGTCCCGTCATTTGCGTAAGTAACTCGCAGTGTCTTATGTAGTGTCTTCCATAAACAACAACATGAAATCAGACCCGACAGAAGTAGAATATCAAAGAGGATTGAGTAGAAATGGTGTGCTGAAACCCTAGGAATTCTCATCTCTATCTTTATTTTAATTACTTTTAATTATTGCCAAATTTACATTGATCACAACTTCAACTCTTAAATTTTCAGATTTTGTCTAGCCTTTCGAAAGATTGTTATTTAATCGCTCAAGACTTTAGACCAATATTCCCTGTGGATTGACCTCGATTATACTACTCGATAGGATTGTGCGCTTGCGATCCGAACCGATAACATTTTCGAGTTTATAAATTTTAAAAGATAACATCGCTCACTTTTGAGTGATCACTTGCGCGGGAATAATTTTTGGTTAAGTATTAGGAGGCTAATCTGTCATATTGCCAATGGAAGCAAACACCCCACTCCAAGTACTTTCAAGGTAGTTCATAGTGTACCAGCGTGCAACAAAGTCGTCATCGCACAAGTTTCGGTCACGACAAACCACTAACACATGAGCGCACGGAATAGAGGTTAATTGGATACCTCTGCAAGTACATTCCATTTGGTTGTCGGGACCGCGTTTCACAATGTACATGAACTCCCTGCGAACAAACTCCATAATTCCCATGTTGCTGTGAGTGCAAGAAACATACTCATTTGGAGATGAAACTTGGTACTGACCTTGGCCGTACGTATAACGCACCAAACACATTGTTGCAGCTTTCGCCCATTTTCTCCTCAACTTCTCCAAAACCCGGTCGAAAAACACCTGGCCCTTGTCTTTTAATTCAATGGCTTGCTGTCGCCGCTGAACAAACCATTGGTTGTACTTCTAGAACGTATCCTCCACTATGGCAGTAACGGGCAGTCTACGGCTATCCCGGAAGACATTGTTGAGGTACTCAGAGCCGTTTGTTGTCATGATACCAAACCGGTATCCTCCATCACAGGTTTGGAAAATCTTCTCATAATTAGACGGCTCCGTCAAATTATTTGGACGAACTTTGCTCACCTTCCGTAAATATGCATTACACCTTGGATTTAGCTGTACAAAACAAACATATGTTATTTCATTTTCAGAGTAGAGTTACAAAAAAATTAAACAAAATGTTATACATTATAAATACCTTAGCAAACTCTTTGAACATCTCTTTCAACTTTCTTGGCTTCTTCTTCTTGGCTCATAGTATGAACATTTGTCCGTACCACTTTTTCTTTCCACAGTTCTGGACCAGGTTGTCAGCAACATGCTGAATACAAAACCTGTGCACAAAAAGCTCTGGAGATGATTTGTATTCTGCCGTCAGTGCAGTTTTGATCCCCTTGTGCTGGTCTGATATAACACAGACGAATTTATTATATCCAAGCACTTCATTTCTCAACCATTGCAAGAAGAAACTCTAATTCTCGGCATCCTCCTTATGCACGATTGCAAATGCAAGAGGCAGCAATTGGTTCTCAACATCATAGGCACAAGCTATCAAAGGCCTCCCCTCGTACTGTCCTGATAAAAAGCATGCATCTATGCTGATCACTGGTCTCAAGAACCGAAACGCTGCAATATATGAACCAAAAGCCCAGGCGATGGCCCTGAACTGAACGACACTCTCAATATTTCTCCTGTTTCTTTATCTCTATCAGACTAGTCAGAAATTGGTATTTTGAGCCGGGATTGTTCTCTCAAATTGCCATCATGAGTGGTCTCAGCAAGCCGTACGAAGCCTCCCAACTCCCAAATTGTCGGGCTATTGCATGCTCACGACCCCTCCACAGTTGGTTATATTTCGGGGTTACTTTGTCATACACAGTCAAAACACAGTTTGCCACCGACTGGATGCTTATACAGGGGTCAATCTTAATACTGTTCTCAATGATATCGGCAATGATTGATGCCGTCAGACATTCATTGTCGATACTTGTATACTCAGTCCTGCATGTGTGAGGCTTGTCTTGGCTCATTATAACCTAGGCATCTCCATATCCTGCTGGTTTTCCCCAAAGTTCGTAATCACAACGCCGGTCCTTGCACACCACATGAATCCGGTACTTGTCACTTCTTTTTATTCTAATCTCCTGATTCTTATGAACATGGTGCTCTCTAATCTTCTTAATTAATTCATTGCCCATAGTAACCAATAGTAACCATTGCTCACCTTTGTACTCAATCCGTTGTCCATAATAACCAATATATGCTTCTCTAAACTCAGATGCATCATTGAAGCTTGGGAACGGGTGCGTTGTTAGGATTTCACGTGTATGCCTATATGGTGAGAATTTAAAATTTTCCTATCACCACTTGGCTCAATACACAAAAGATCTTATTTATACAACAAAATCAAACAAGATTTTGAATAAACTAATGTGTACTAAATTAAAATAAATTAATCTCATCTAATTTATTGCTAAAGAGGATTAAAACATTTACCTAAAGAGATTGTCAAATCTCTTGATGGAGAGAAGCCGATTTCCCTTCTCTTTCTCGTGTTATTCTTGGAAGCGCCTCTTGGTTCACCTTGAACCTAAACAACGAACTAACACACCTCTTAGATAGATGGATGTGAAGTTCAAGGCTTTGATCCAACCACCTCTTGATCTTCAAATTAACAACCTATTTGATTTCTTGGTGGCTAAACCTATCAAGAAGAGATTGAACCACTAGGGTTTTGGCCTTGAGCAAAGGGGATTGCTACAGTAATTTCGTCCAAGGAAGGAGCAGAAAATTCTCTCAATTTTCCTTAATTACACCCCTTTAAATAGGCAAGGGTTAGGGCAACTATTTTGTGTAATGTTTAAATTAATTACACAAATGCCACTAGCCTTGTTTAGCCATTTTATGATCTCTTTAATCTCATCTTGTGATTGGTTTAATAAATTAATTTATGAATAAATAATATTAATCATATTATTCTATTATGCAATATTTTTATTATTCTTATAATGCATTCAAACATTATACCAAATAATATTTGCATAACTTCACAATTTATTTATGGTCTAAGCATGTCATATTATGACATTTTATTTTATCATTTCATCTCATGTATTTTATCTTATACATCATTATGAAATATAAAATACTTGTTGTTTCTCTTCAGTTGGTGTGACCGTATAGAGGATTTATGTTATCTTGGCAATAATATAAAACTTTATATTATTGACTATAAGAGGTTCTATCATTACATTATAGTTATCCAAACGACATAATAATCATTCACTCAATCCACTAATTTCGTGTCTATCCTTATCTCATGATATTATGAATAATATGCAAAATAGGATCGTGTCATTCTTGCATTATATTCTTTTCTTGGTTTCTCAAGTGAATTATAATTATAACTACATCAGTTATATTGCATGCGATATAATTCCACTTTACCAAGGGGCCCAGTAATATCATAACTCAAATTGAGGGACAATGATAATATTAACATATAGATTTTTCCCGCACAAGTTGTACACAACGAACTATTATTTTATTCCTATCTGAAGATAGTATTTAAATAGCAATCACACTATATACTTCTCATGTGAAAAATCTACACATCTCATATCTTAGATTCTAAAGACACAATGGAAACATTAAAGACACAAAACACAATCCATATAATGTTTCATTCATTTAGGTCATGTTCAATATATAAAATACACATATTTATATATTCATGTTATTAAATGATAATCTTTTATCAACATTTATAGAACTTCAATGTATTTTAATCAACATGACAATCTTTCTCGGTAATTAATGTTCCTCCTTAATTACCACGATTGTGAACATATTTAGTGATTAAATGTTTCTCATCTTAGGAGTTCTATGGTTCAAGACCAAGAGCATCTTCCTGAACTCTTCCAAAGATATAACATATAAATCTCAAGGAGCATGAATAATAATATTCGCAATAAAATCATGAACTACATATAAATTATCACTAAAAGAAATAACTTTCAAAACACACATCCTTCATGCGTATCACTCCGCCCACGATATTAAGGCAGAGCTGCTTCGAATGGGCCCTTGAGCTGTTTCAATTGGATCATCTCCACCACATCCCTCTAGCTGACCAGAGTCCCAGTTTTCTCCATCATATTCATCCCCACTTTGCAGACGTTAATCCGGAATGTCATTAATATTTTCAAAATCCTAGCCAACTTCATTGTATACTGGTACCGGTATGGGGTAAGGTTCTAGTCGCGAGAATGGTAAAGGCGCCTCATGCACGAGTCTAGATGGGGATGAAATTTGGAGTGTTGGTTGAGGTCGTGATTGGGGGGCAGGTGGACAGTAGGTTTCTGGGTCAGTATATGGTACTCGTTGTGTTGGAGGAACGACGCGAGTTTCCATTGCAACTGAGCATTGGCTGGAACTTCCAACCCCTGTCTCTATCGGAACTCTTCTGACATAGATATCTATTACAAAAATTTCATTGGCCTTAAAATGGCCGTACAACCCTCTCCAGGTATTTTCATCTGTCATTTTCGCAAGTGCATATTTCTCGGTGTTTCCATTGCAAACTCGGGTCCCCAATTCTAGGTTGCACTTTTCTGGGTTAAAACCGGTGAATGTGTAAATCATGGCTTTCAAGTACCACAGGGATATATCATCGGAAATAAAAAATGAAGTAATTGGTTCTTTGCTGTAATAAGCCTCGTTTGCATTACTAAGAATCTTACCACCACAGTGTAATGAAATCAAGGCCATTGCAATCAAACTACATTTTGAAAATGGTAAACAATTGTCAGGTTACTAATTTACACAGTTACTGAAAAATAATTAAAAATAATTAAAAAAAATTACATATAAAATTCGGCAGGAATGAAGGGAATTGTGAGGGGGAGAGAGAGAAAATTGGATATTTATAGGGTCTAAAACAGAAAAAAAAAAATTAAATCAGAGATCGGCCATTAATGGCCGGTTTCCTTTTTAAATAGAGACCGACCTTTAATGGCCGGTTTAGACATTTTTAATAAAAATTGACGCTTTTGGACAATTTTATTAATTTGTAATTAACTTTGGGAATAAATAAAAATGTCGGTGCATTTGTGCTTTTGGTTTATCCTTTGGTCAACAAAGTCGGGAATTTAAAAATATCAAAATAAAATAAAAAGTCGTGAATTCATATAGCCAAAGGTAACAGAGTATTTATGTTTAGATCCAGATCGTCCGATCATAATCAACACGAATATTAAAGGAACCCGTGCATTCTAACTCAGATCCTGATTGATCCAGATTCTAATCAGACAGTCAAGACCTAACCAGAAATATTCTGTTACCTCAGAGATATGGATTCATCAGTAGGCTTATTAATTGGGTCGGCGTTGTTTCCTCTTCGGTTGCCCGGATTTCATTGGTTGGTCTCAGGTGTCGTGGACCGTCTATTTTTTGAGATGGAACGAAGAATGACCTCAATACTGATTAATATTTTTTTTTTGAAGGCCTAGCAGTGGCTGCCAGGTTATAAGTAATTAAAAACAAAAGAATACATCACGGTTTGTTTGCACCCAGAGCGTGCACAGCAGTATACAACTCAGAAATTAAAACAGTAATTTTTTAACAATATTTCAGCCAAAGCTCCATCTCCCTCACGCATCTCATTGCCAGTAATTTAGGCGGGAGGCGCTCGCCTTCAAATAACATCAAGTTCCGCTGCTTCCAAATGAGCCATGCCACACAGATAAATCTTGCCAGTCATTCTCTTTTGGTCATGTGTCGTGCCCTTTTAACCATGTCCCATGAAGCATCCCAGATGAGCTCAATTGTGAAGCCCGGTTGCATGATGGGTTTCTTCAAAATTCTTGAGACGTGAAACCAGACCTCAACCGCATACGGGCATAGGTACAGTAAATGTAGCGCCGATTCTATTGGGCAGTTCGCACACATCATACAGGTCCTGTCGATGTTCATCCCCCTCTTTCTAAGTACGTCCCGCGTCATGGTTTTTCCTTGAAGCAGCAGATAGGTGAATATCTTAACCGTCGGCGGAATCCGGCATTTCCAAGTCTCGGCAAATCGCCATTTAATCATTCCACCTCCTGTTAGAATCTTATATACCGATCGAGCCGTGTATGTGCCCCTTGGATCCCATTTCCATGAAAGTGTGTCTTCATCCTGCGTGAATGAGATGTTTGCATTGATTGGCTGGCTAGGTTCCAGTGTGTGTTGTATGGGCCAAGCTTGCCGTAGTGAGATATTCCTCCTTGTAATTGCCACATCCGGGTCATTTGCCCTAGGGGTTTCAAGCCAATTGTCAAACCAATAAGATATGGTATTTCCGTTACCAATATGCCAAACAGTGCACCAATCAAAGAAGCTTTTAAGGGACCGAATATGGTTCCAGAAATATGAGCCAGAGGCCAGCCAAATTCGAGCGCCATGTTGGGGTGCATTTCTTGTTCTGAGTTTATTCACTGTGATGGTCCAAAGGCAATGTGGGTCCTGATTAATATTATATCAAGACACACTGACAAACAGTAGTCAGTAACTGATGTGAACTGGACGGCTCAGATATTTGTAGGCAGGGGCGGAATTATGTTAGGAAGAGGTAGAAATCGGGTTAAAATAGTTTATTGGATTCAAACTTATTAATTAATCGGGTACTAGATAAAAAAGACAATCAATATAATAAGAAATAATAAAAATAGTAGTCTTACATAATAAAAAACAACAAAATAAAATCATTTTACATATTAAAAAACAAGAAAGTTGGTCCGGATCCATAAATTTCTATAAAAATAACAAAGTTTCTCATGTTTTTGGATTGGTCTGGCGGACTTTCCAGTTTCAGAGAAGGGCAAAACAATTTCCAGGAAGGGGCAAAGTGGTACCATGCCCGTATTTTTCTACTGAATTTCAAAATCCAGGGAGGGGTAGCTACCCCCTCTGGCTGTCTGTGGGTCCGCCCCTGTTTGTAGGTCTCAATGAGAGAGCAAAGTTAGGATTGATTTTAAAGGATGAACACAACTTCAAAAATGTATCAGATTGATTTTAAATTATGAATTTAAACTGTTGAAATCCATCTACTTTATGAGTGATTTGTGTACATGTAAAATTTTAAAAAATTTGAATTCATTTAGTACAAAGTCAAGCGGTAAAAAAATTAACTTCTATTTTACCACTTGACTTTGTACTGAATGAATTCGAAACTTTCAAAATTTTGCATGTACACGCATCACTCGTGAAATAGATAGGATTCAACGGTTTGAATTCATCGTTTGAAGCCAATCCGATAGATTTTAAGAGTTGTGCTTACAAGTATAAGATCATTTCTTATCAAAACTCAGACGGAATAGAATTCCGTATTATCGGTTGGGTTTAGCCTACCCAATATCTTAAGTACCGATGTCAGAATCAATACAATAATTAGAAATTGAAAAAAGGACAAAATCATTCTTTTATAAGTTTTCATTTGTTCATTTTGAATCCTTTTTATTTTTTTTTTCCATTTTTTTTTCTAAATTCTTGATTTTATTTCGATTTTTTTTCTTCCATTCCACAGGAATACAATCAACAGAGAACTTTTCTTCTTTGTGAATCTATATTATTGCTTCTCAATGAGATATACTCCCATACCTGCGCTAAAATAGTCTCAACGTATTGAAGTAAAAATAATGCGTAGCTGTGCCGTTGTGATAAATATACTAAAAATTGAAGGACAGTGATAATACCACCATCCGATCCATGCCCGATCCATTTGCACGGTGGCACCCCTCGAGCACATAATTGTATTTCGATCTAATAGTACTATCTTTTTCTACTTTTGGTTTTATATTTTTCATCAGGCCTAGACTCTTGACTTTCATTGGAACATCGCTTTGAACAATTTAACTGAGATGAACTTCTTCTGCCTTTCCAAATTCCAGGAACTTTTTAAACTCTTTCAGAGCTTCTTATAATTTTTATGTTCTAAGATGGAGACAGATTATCATATTTATCATGGATCCTCGCTATACCAGTATACCACACATATAACCTTATGAAATCAGTACATAAATAAATAAATTACATTATGTTTTTTTTTTTTTTTTGCTTCGGAGTTCAGCATTCCTGAGTAATACAAAGTCCAATGAAAAATCAAAACTACAAACAGACCCAAACCCACAAAATCTACACAACAGCTAAATATAAAGTTCTACCTATCATACCAAAGGATCAGTAGATATGAAACTATACAAAATCATATCCCTGACCTTACCTTTGTGAATCCAGTACCTTCTCAAAACACCTTCTTTTGTAAATCCAGACTTCTCTAAGACCCTCTGTGACCCCACATTCTCCACATCAACCAATGCTTCGACTCTCTCTAAATCCTCAAAGTCTCTGAAAACTGTTCCCAGCACCAACTTCACTGCCTTTGTTGCAATCCCATTCCCCCAGTACTGCGAAGCCAGCTGGTACCCTAGCTCACATCGGCACCTGTTATCACCTTTATAGGGTGTCACCTGTTAATTAAAATGATTATTTGTTGAAGGTGTAAACTATCTCAATGTTTGCTTAATTTTACGGAGGTTGTGAAACATGATGTGTGTATGTGTGTGAAGAAATTTTGGTACGGGCCATTGAAAAGATGAATCAAGGGTCACTATTATCTAGAGAATAATTTGATCAGTCTCATTAGCTAAACCACCGAGTACCAGCATCTACAATAGCACTGGTATATCTTATCATGGTGCTATTCTGAATTTTCTTATCACGCTCACTGTATTTCTCTTCATATATACATTTAAATTTCTTACTTTTCAAGTTGTTTGTTTTAATTACTCGTTTAGGCTTGAATATTTTGTTTTGGTCAAATTTTGTGTTGGAACTAGTTCGAGATAAATTATTCACATATGTGCAAGTAATTAAGGATAGGAAAAATATGTGATGCCCCCACTTTAGCCCCCCAGGTGTGTCTACCATCCATGCTGGGCGGGGGCGTGGGGCCCACTGTCAATGATAGTGGGTAAAACTGGGGAGGGGGAGGGGGGCAAATCCGGGCACACTATTTCTAATCCCAGAGGTCCTGTTCGTGGTTCGACAAGCAAGAGAAGATTAAATTTTAATCCGTATTAAGAAGCTCGTGTTCGGTAGAACGGATTTAGAAAAGTAGCTCCTTTGAAACAAAAAAAGTCTTTAAGAAAACTTAATCCAAGAGAGATGGTGTCTTAAGAATTCAGGAGACTGTTTTCCAATAAGAGAAGACCGGTGTATTAGTTGATAAATGACACGGCTTTGGATATCACATTTTGGGCACAGTAATGACCGGGCAAGGGGTAGAGAGACTGAGGAGTGATTATTGTAAATTAATTGTGGTGATTCACGCTATCTAGGAAACCAGGGGGGTTTAGGGATAGCGGCAGTAAATAGAAAGTGAGCAATACCTGTAAATAAACTATACTCTTTTTATCCAACATATTTGTAGCTGACCGACCATCAAAAAAAGAATTCAGGTAAGAGGGGCTCAAGCTTAGGAATTTGGGTAAAAGGAGCAAACGTTAATTCTCACTAAGGAGATGTTGTTCGGCGGATTAAACTTCTAAGAAGTCTAAAGCAGGTCCAAGGAGTCCTAAGGAGGATTTGCTGAATGGCACCAGATAGATAAGAGTTGGACACAGGTGACTAATTTTTTTAGATAATCAGGGAGAAATCAAGTGATAGCTGTCCCTAATTAGAAACTTTAGCTCATCTAATCTCCATTTTAAACAACAATCGAACCAACCATTTGTTCTTAAAAAGGTATAAATGTCAACATGATTATGTTCAATCGGAATTTGTAGTTAATCTGACCTTGAATTCAAACAATAACGGTTCAGCCATCTCTTTGTTCTTAAAATGTCAACTGGGCCAAAATGAGTATCACCGCTCTTCTAATTTCTAGTTTCTAAAACTCTTCTAATAGCATTGTCCATTGTTTTGTCAATCACTTAATTAGTTTTGGTTTTGTTCTGAATCTGTTCAAAGGGGTTCTAGCCTCATCAAGGTAAAGTAACACCATGAAAGCAATCCCACCTTAACAGAGACAATTGAAAAGCTGAAACTAAATAAAATGTCAGAAACAGCTTGAGCAAATGCAAAGTACCAAGATGGTGCCGACCGGGCGGCCATGGTAGCAGATGGCACGTATCCAGGGGTGGGGCAATACATTGCTCATCATGTAAATGAGGAGATCTTCTTTGCTGGTATAAGTGTCCCAGCCGCACCACGCGCTGACCCGGTCGTCGGAGGCCCACACGTAGAAGTCATCCAGGTCGGCCAGGTCGAACAGCCGTAGCGTCACCTCTGAATTCATTTCTCCTTTTTTGTGAAGCCACTACTTTGAGGTTGTTGGTTGTTTTTAAATTTTAGCAAGTGAGATGGTGAGATTGGATCCGTATCCTCTGCATTAACTCAAAAGAGAATCTTTTGAGTTAATAAATTTCAACCGTCTGATTTTAAAAGGAGCCAATCCGGCTCGTGTCTATAACCTAAGGGGTTCTTTAATATTAGTGCAGATTTAGTTCGCACGAATTTTAAAACAGATCGGACAGTCAAGATTCATTAACTCAAAAGATTCTCTTTTGAGTTAATGCAGAGGATATGAAATCGGTGAGATTTGCTTATAACTTGAAAACTTGAAACGGAGGAGAGGATTATATTATTTTGATGATTGTGCTTTGGTGGCTTTGCTTTAACCTTTTGGTCAATAAAGTCGGTTCGCTTATTGATCAATTTTTTTTTAGAAATTAAAAAATAATTTGTATGAAACAAAGACCGATTGATTTTTTTTTTATAAATAGATAGAATTATATTAATAATTTGAGTTTGTTGACATGTTTTCGTAATTTACCAAATCAACGGCCACACAGTAGAAAATTAGTGAGAGCGAACCATTAATTCAGTCTGATTGGTTTCTTCCTGATAATTTTCAAATTATGAATATTGATCAATGAGTGAGGCTATGGTGCTATGCATAGCACCAATGGCTAGTGTACTACGGCTCAATATGGTACTTTTTAAAATCCTAACGGTCGATCCGACCTTTCAATGTGATATCCATATGAATATGTACTTGCAAACTAAATTTTATATTTTTTCGAATTTTTTTACTATTTTTTCAGATAGGTAGAAAAATCAGTGTTTTTTGAAAATTCTGGACCATCAAAATTCTACCTATCTGAAAAAATAGTAAAAAAATTCGAAAAAATATAAAATTTAGTTTGCAAGTACATATTCATATGGTTATCACATTGAACGGTCGGATCGACCGTTAGGATTTTAAAAAGTACCATATTGAGCCGTAGTACACTAGCCATCCGTGCTATGCATAGCACCATAGCCTCACTCTTGATCAATTCTAGTGGAAAAGAGAAAATGAAAGAGATGAGAAGTCATGTTAATTTCATTATTCTTAATTATTCTTATTGGGATTAAATTAATGGTTCAGTTTCAGTTATTTTCAAATTTCTACGCTAAGACACGTTGTAATTTATGAAAAATAATGAGATCGGACCATTAATACAGTTCCATCAATTTATCAAAAAAACAATCAATCTTGTTTCATATAATTTTTTTAATTTCTAATATTAAAAAAATTGCTTATTGATTGGGGTCGAAGATTTACTGATGGTACTCTATATCATATTCTCAAAGATAAAAAGGTCGGCTGAAATCAGCTTAAAATTTGATGCAAATTGTTTAGAACTATTTTCATGCATGTGATTAACAACGTACTTTCTAACTTCGTACAACTGTGCATATGGCTTGTTCGACAAGAATGAACACTTTTTGAGGAGGGTTCAAATGCTTTCATTTTTTGTGCCTCTATCATACTTTTATTTTTAAAAACTTTAATAACTCAAAATTTAAAACTTAAAAGTCAAAATAAAACCATTAGATATGATCTATATCATTTTATCTATATGCTTATAAAAAATTATGACATTTTGATTTTGTTTTTATGTGAATCAATAAGTTAAAAAATCAACGTCTATAAATTATCCATATTAGTACGTTTTTTACAAGCTCTTGATGACAATCAAAACAAAATTGAAATGTCATAATTTTTTACACGTGCATAGATAAAATGATGTAGATCATATCCAACGGTTTTATTTTGACTTTTAAGTTTTAAATTTTGAGTTATAAAGTTTTTTAAAATGGAGACACCTTGGAGGCATGAAAAATAAAGGCATTTGAACTCTCATCTTTTAAGTTATATTCAGAAAGTTGCATTCCGCGTCAAAAGCTATAATCATTTGATTGTTGGTGCGCATCCCCAGCTGACGTGGTAAGATTTGAAATTTTGAAATATAGGTGGTGGTTGTTTAATTTTAATTTATTAGAGTGGTAACTACGAAAGTTCGGATTCTTATGTAGTTATGTGCATCTGGCTTGTCCGGCAAGAATGAAACGCTTAAATGATGAAAGTTGCATTCCGCGTCAAACGCTTAAGGTTGTGTTTGAATTGGCAAGAATAGATCTAATCCAAGGTTAGCTCCACTATTTTTAACATTGGGTGATCCAAACAACAATTAGAAAATTGAATTAGCTCAAGAATAGCTCTATTCTACTAACCCAAGAAAATGGAGGGTTAGCAAGAATAGAGCTAGTGGGATTAGTGATATTAATAAAAAAATAGTTTTCATTCCTCTCAATTAGAATTAGTTTAAATATTAAATTAGTATTAAATAAAATATTTAATTAGTATTAAATAAATATAATATTAGATTAGATTAGTGTTATATAAAATATTAGTTTAAATATTAAATTTAACATAATATTAATTAAAATATTAGATTACTATTAAATAAATATATTATAAAATTGAATTAATATTAAATATAATTTTAGATTAAAAATAATAAATTTTAATTTAAAATTTTAATATAATATAATATTAGTTTAAATATTAAATGTAATATAATATTACTTTAAATATTAGATTAGTATTAAATAAACTATTAGATTAAATATAATGTAATATAATATTAGTTTAAATATTATATATAATATAATATTAATTTAAATATTAAATGTAATACAATATTACTTTAAATATTATATGTATTAAATAAAATATTAGTTTAAATATTAAATGTAATATAATATTAGTTTACATGCTAAATGTAATATAATATTTTTAGTTTAAATATTATATTAGTATTAAATAAAATATTATTTAAGTATTAAATAAATATAATATTAGATTAGATTTGATTATTATAAAATATTGGATTAGTATTGAAAAACATTAGTTTAAATGTAATATAATATTAATTTAAATATTAAATGTAATATAATATTAATTTAAATATTAAATGTAATATAATATTAATTTCAATATTAAATGTAATATAATATTAATTTAAATATTAAATGTAATATAATATTACTTTAAATATTATATGTATTAAATAAAATATTAGTTAAATATAATATAATATTAGTTTAAATGTTAAATGTAATATAATATTTTGATTTAAATATTATATTAGTATTAAATAAAACATTATATTAGTATTAAATAAATATAATATTAGAATAGATTCTATTAGTATTAAATAAAATATTAGATTAGTTTAATCAATATTTTATTCATTCCCTCTATCGCTATTCCAAATATACAATCCAACAACATTTCTACTGACCCGGAATAGTTCAAAATAGCACTATTCTCAAACCATTTGGGTTAGCACTATTCTCAACCACTAACCCAAAAATCACTATTCTTGCACTAATCCTTGCACGATCCAAACGTAACCTAAATGATGAAAGCTTTAATCATCTTTGAAGGTCTTTGAGCGCGACCAGGGACGGTCCGATGTCCGACCAAATTTATTTGATCCGCATCCAGAGTCGTCGCAATTAATATGTACGAATATTAAAGTCTGTTTGTGCAAATCTTAATGAAGACCGGATAGTTCTGACTTGATATCAAACCGCCTCTAGTTCCCATCAACAAGACATAAAATTGAAATCAGTAGTAGACACCACTTAAGAACTCAGACAAGTTTTAACAAATATATACAAAAGGGGGTAAGCAGGAGCTAGACCCATTTTCTTTTTTTAATTAGTATTTATAAAAGAAAAAAAATATAAAGTCGGCATAATTTTTTTAAAATTTAATCTTGGTCCGAACATAAGCATTATTTGTGCACATATAGCATGTGATCGAGTACACCATAGCTGTTGTGAACAATGTAGTCGGAACATAAGCATTATTTGCGCACTTACATTACACCTCGCCGGGATGAACAATCAGGGGCGGAACTAGAAAATAGAGATTGGAGGGGCTGAAGAATCAAATATAATGTAATTTCATTTTACAGAAGGGGCTAAAATATATTAATGCATATAAAAATTACAAAATTTAATGGACCAAACTACAAATTTTTAAACTATAGGGGGTGCTTAGCACCCTTTCCTCACCACTATGTTCCGCTCCTGTGAACAATGTGATCGAGTACACCATAACCGCTGTGAAGACTTGCTCTGTGTCCGTCACCTTGTGGACCTAAAAAATGTCAGATAAGGAGTGGAACAAGGAACCACAGACTCAGAAGAATCGATCTTCTCCAATCTATTTGAATCTGATACACACCTACCCTACACAACATCATCTTCCTGAACTGCTTCTATCCTTTTGTGAGTGTCATTTTAGCCGCAATCGCGGCACTCTTAAAAGTAGAATAAAGTTGAAATATCAAATTTATAATATTTTAGCATATTTTATTTTTACGATTTCACTTGTTAATATAAAGCATGGAATAAATTTAAAATTATTATTTATGTAATACACTACTTAATTATCTACTTTATTGTTATTAAATACTAATATTTTTAAAAATAATTTAGCATGAATACTTCCTTTGCCAAATGTAACAAGAGTACGATATCTCCATTAGTGCTGCAAACGAACCGAGTCAGACAAAGTTTGAACTCAGCTCATGCATGAACAAGCTGAGTCTGATTTTAGATAAGTCAATCACGAGTCACGTTATGCTAATTTGTTAACAACTCATTCGTACTGTGGGCCACACACAAATTAAATTTTCATCGATTAGGTGTTGTTGAGTTGTGAATAGCCCACGAGTCAAAAAAAATTCCAACTTTTTTTTTTTTTACAAATGGATTCATCCTCTTATGATGGACACAAAAAAGATTAGTAAAAGAGTCTAAAAATAGATTCATTTTCTTCTTGCAGAGAGCTAAGAAATGAACAAGTCAGCACAAATTAAGTCAAAGTTGGATGAGCTAATTAGGAGCCCGAGCCGATATGGAGCGAACCACGAGTTAGTTTTTTTGCCGGCCCTAATCTTCGCCACCTAATTTGTTACTTTTGGCCCAACAGGAAAACCTCTCTTTTGAGGCCCATTTCAGTCAGCTTACAATTCTGCGACTAAACTTCCATTTCATTTTTTTATCCTGTCGTCGATTTTGATTTCTCCAACAAACCTTGTAATCCCTATCTATCCGCCTCTTTGATTCGATTTTGGCGCATGTTGTCCGCCTCTTTGATCTCCATTCCAGTGGTTTGTTTCCTCTTGTGACCTTATTTGCATTTTCTATTTTATTTTTCACCCAGGGATCAATAACCTTGAATTGATCGCTTCCTTTGGTGGGAGGGAGGGGGTACAGACTTCAGAGGTACGCAATTGCAATTTTCATGTTTATGTTTTGGATTGGATTATTGGAAACATAGTGAAGTCGATTTGTCTTTTATTCCTACTAGTACTTTCTCCTTACCTAATTTTTAATTTTATTTTTGTAAATTACTGACACTATCGTAGTTACTGTTTTTTTTAATCGAAATTTGACCTCTGGTCGTAACACTTGATTAAGAAAGTATTCTTATGAACATTATTGACCACTGGATTGTTGGTTATTTACATTTGTCTTCTATTATGAAACCAAAGCATAATGATCTAATCCGCCCCAGTCCCCAGACACCTAATGTGTATATATCTACTAATTGGATTTACCACTGTCAAGAGTATTTTGAAGAAACTGGAAAAGTCCACATTGTTAATTTTTTAATCTAAAGATGATTCACATTGTTGATTGTGCTTATCTCAAGCTGCATGAAGCATATGAATATCTTTTGACTTTAATGCGATATTTTTTTTTCTACTATTTCGATCTTCTACTTCTCTTGGTTTATTTTCTTGTGCCCTATGATGAAGTGTATAGTAATACAAAAATGAGACAGCTAGATGGTAGCTTTTCTGTAGTACAAGAACATAGCAAGCTTTGCCTTTTGAGATGCAAGTAGAGTTTGATTTAGTCTCTTGGGTTATGTTTGGTTGTGGAGTAAAATTAATGAGGATTAAATTGCTTACTCCATTTTACTCCTCATATTTTACACCTCGTTTGGTAGTTTAAGTTATAGCTTAAATTAATCTACTTGGAGAAGTAAGATATTTTGAAGAGAAAGACAAAAAGAAAAGAGAAATTTAGTTATATACCCATCATAACTTCATCATTTAGATTTCCCATTAAAACATCCATCTTTATGGTACTTCCATCTGGAATTCAGATCCAGTGCAATACCTGACTGAGTACAATAAGATTGGAGTTGTCAGTTTTAATTTGGTACTGAAAATAAAACTAGGGGTGTCAATGGATTGGATATTTGAATTCAACTGAGGTCAATATTAGACCACAGTAAGCTTTCAGAGGATCATACTTGGCCGAAATTTTTTAAATGTAGCACCAATAAAAAAAAAATAAACCAAAAAGGCACAAAATCTGGAAATTCCAGAAGTACCACGGCCGCATTTCGGCTGAGCGGACCCTATTTTTTTTCATCTCCAGTGATAACATAGCCTTTAACTTGGCATAATGGGTGAGCTTCACGTATTGTCATGTCACCAATTTATAGCAGCTATGTGCTTTATAGACTTCGTCAAAGTATGAACATGGTCTATGATTAACTGATAATTCCAATACAAAATTAGTATATTGTACAAAATGGATGCATGATGTTTTTACTCTGGAGTCCAAATATTTAAATGTAAGATTGGTCCATGCAAAATATACTGAATCCATGAGGTCTAACATGTCACTCTCACTTAGGTGACAGAGAGTAGATGCCATGCAAATTTGGAAAAATTGGGTCCGCTCAGCCGAAATGCGGCTCCATTTCTGGGGCCACTTAGCCAAAATGCGGTCCCCAGTAAATGGGGCCGCTCAGCCAATCTGCGGCCGTGCTACTTCTGAAATTTTCCAGATTTAGTGCCTTTTTGGTTTATTTTTTTTTTTTTGTGCTACAATTAAAAATTTCGGCATACTTGGTACTGAAAAGAAAAGCATGCTTGTTCTATCTTTGGCTCTCTGAATTATGAAAATGTGACCTGGAAACTTTTCTGAGGGCACATATTTTATTTAAACATGCTTCTCCATTTTTGAAATGCTTCTTCTGGTTTCTTTCGTTAAAATGGGTTCTGGTAATTTGTTATGTCTGACAAGCACAGTATCATGCCATTTTAATACAGATTTATTGTGTTTTTTTAGGGTAATTCTTCTGCTCACTTGAGTCGCACTGAGGAAGAGAAATTAGGAGTAGATATTAGTTGCGATCAAAATAATTTTACCCAATTTTGGTTAACTTTAATGCTATATATAATAGGTTGAGATATTCAATGGCATAAAAACATGTGAATTAGAGCATTAAATTTTGCTCACACATTCACTTCACTATTGCTGACATTTAATTTTGTTAATTTGTTTTGTGTCCTTCCACTCATGTCAGTTAAGCCTTTAAACTCTTTGTTTTTTATTTTTTCAAATACTTATAGTGTGTGCATATCACTTTTGTTTTGAGGAGTGAATCCCTATTCTGTGTTTTAGGATGATATTTTTTCTTTTTATTTGTTTTTATGTATAGGTTCTGATCACAAATTTAAATATGAGTCAACCAATTTGCTAAGGAATTAGCTATAATTAACTCTGGAAAATTTAATGAATTTCCCCTTTTTAAAAAACCTTGAAACATATTGTCCTTACCTCCTAATTTTTTTAACAAAAACCCTTGTGAGACTCCCTTCTCTTCCTTCCTTACCCTTCACCTCATTTTACTTTTGCAATTGCAATTTTCGTTGGACTGGATTATTGGAAACACAGTGAAGTCAATTTGTTTTTTATTCCTAGTTGTATCTTTTCCTTGCGTAATTTTTATTTTTATTTTTGCAAATTACTGACACTATAGTAGTTACTTTATTTTTTAATTCAAAAATTGACCTCTGGTCGTAACACTTGATTAAGAAAGTATTCTTATGAACATTATTAACCCTTGGATTGTTGGTTATTTACTCGGTCTTCTATAATGAAACCAAAGCATAATGACCTAATCCGCCCCAGACACCTTAGTCCTTAAAACCAAATCTAATCGCACCTTCTGGGCAATTCTCACCTAATGTGTATATGTCTACTAATTGGATTTTAACATTGTCAAGAATATTTGAAGAAACTGGAAAAATCCACAATGTTATTTTTTTTTTAACCAAATACGATTTGCATTGTTGATTGCACTTATCTCAAGCTGCATCAAAGCATATGAATATCTTTTTGACTTTAATGCGAGATCTTTTTTTGTTCCTATTATTTCAATCTTCTCCTTCTCTTTCTTTATTTTCTTGTGCCCTATGATGAGGTGTTAATTAATACAAAAATGAGACAGCTATAAGGTACCTTTTTTGTAGCGCAAGAACATAGCAGCAAGCTTTGTCTTTTGAGATGCAAGTAGTGTTTGATTTAGTCTCTTGCACCATGTTTATTCCAACTTAGGCCTCCAAGGTTATGTGCATAAAATTTAAAGAAAAGAAAAAAAAAGAGAACTTTGGATAAATACCAAGGTTTTAAATAGCGATTATCGCGTCATCGCGGAAAGGCTAAAAAAACAGCGCAGCTATAGCTAGCTATAGCGCCGAAAACGGCTGCTAGCACTATAGCTTTTAAGGTCTGCAAAAGCTATAATGTAGCTATAGCTAGCTATTTAGAACCCTGATAAATACCCATCATAACTTCATCATTTAGATATTTCCATGTGGCACTTTTTGACAACTGTGGTCACTAATTGGTACTGAAAATAAAACTAGGGGTGTCAATGGATCGGATATTTGATTTCAACCAAGGTCAATATTAGACCTCAGTACGCTTTCAGAGGATCATACTTGGTACTGAAAAGAAAAGCATGCTGTCTCTGAATTATGAAATTGCGACCTGCAAGCTTTGCTGAGGGCACATATTTTTACTACACATACTCCATTTTTGAAATGCTTCCTCTGGTGTCTTTCGTTAGAATGGGTTCTGGTAATATGTTATGGCTGACAAGCATGGTATCATGCCATTTTTATAGGGATATATTGTTTTTTTGTTGGTAATTCTTTTGTTCACCTGAGTCGCACTGAGGAAGAGAAATTAGGAGCAGATGTTACTTGCGATCAAATACATTTACCCGATTTTGGTTAACTTTAATGTGGGATTTATAGGTTGATATATTCAATGCCATAAAAACATGTGAAATAGGGCATTTTGTTCACACATTCACTTCACTATTGCTGACATTTAATTTTGTTAATTTGCTTTGTCCTTTTCAGTTGAGCCTTTTAACTATTTGTTTTTTTATTATTTCAAGTACGTATACCGTGTGCATATCACTTTTGTTTTGAGGAGTGAATCCTAATTCTGTGTTTTAGGATGATATTTTCATTTAAATTTATTTTTATGTATATGTTTCCGATTTCCTAAGGAATTAGCTATAATTAACTAGGGAAATTTAATGAATTGCCCCTCACAAACTTTGAAACATAATGTCCTTGCCAGTTGCAATGCAATTTTCTTATGTAGGCAATTGCAATTTTCATGTTTATATGTTGGATTGGATTATTGGAAACACAGTGAAGTTGATTTGTCTTTTATTCTTGGTTGTAATTTTCACTTGCCTAATTTTTATTTTTATTTTGCAAATTACTGACACTACTTTTTTTTTCTTCAAAATTTGCTGTCTGGTCATAACACTTGATCAAGGAAGTATTCTTATTATCTTTATTAACCAATGGATGGTTGGTTATTTACTTGGTCTTCTATTATGAAACCAAATCATAATGACCTAATCCGCCTCAAACACCTTGTTAATTCTTAAAACAAAATTAATAGTGCCCTCTGGAGTCTGGACAATTCTCACCTAATGTGTATATATCTACTAATTGGATTTTACCGTTGTCAAGAATAGTTTGAAGAAACTGGAAATATCCACATTGTTATTTTTTTTAATCTAAAAACGATTCGTATTGTTGATTGCACTTATCTCAAGCTGCATGAAAGCATATGAATATCTTTTGACTTTGCAATATTCTTTTTTGTTTCTATTATTTCAATCTTCTCCTTCTCTAACTTCTATTTTCTTGTGCCCTATGATGAAGTGTTAATTAATTCAAAAATGAGATGGCTAAATGGTAACTTTTCTGTAGTACAAGAACACAGCATGCTTTGCCTTTTGAGATGCAAGTAGAGTTTGATTTAGTCTCCTGATGCTTACTTTTAAATATCGTAGTTTAGATGCGAAAGTAAATAACTAGATGGAGTTTGGAATAATAATTTATAACTAATTTAAAAAACCAGCGGTTGAAACGGTCGATCAACTGATTTGACCATTGAACCATTGACCCGAAGCTTTACTGGGTCGATGTCCGGATGTCCGGTCTGGTTTTGATAACATTGCATTTGAGGGAAAATTTCTAGTGTGCTCATAAAAACTTTTGAAATAGCCAATTTCTCCATAATTTCATCATTTAGATATTTCCCCATCAAAGGAGAAGAAGATAGAGTAATTTTAGCATACATCCAACTTTATGGTAATTCCATCTGGTACTTTTTGACAACTGCGGTCATTAATTGGTACTGAAAATAAAACTAGGGGTGTCAATGAATACGATATTTGAATTTAACCAAGGTAAACATTAGTCCTCAGTAAGCTTTCAGAGGATCATACTTGGAACTGAAAGGAAAAGCATGCATGTTCTATCTTTGGCTGTCTCTGAATTATGAAAATGTACCTGCGAACTTTTCTGAGGGCACATATTTTATTAAATATGCTTCTTCTGATTTCTTTCGTTAAAATGGGTTCTGGTAATTTGTAATTTTATTTATACATCTTTTTACTGTTGATTATGTTATATTTGTTAGACCAATGATGAAAAGATGTTGGGATGGGGCTACTTTCCTTGGATTAATTCATTGCTCGAGTCTTCGAGTAAAGCATGCTACCTTCAAGAAGCAAGTAGTAAAACAGTGAACCAATATTGTGCCAAACTCACTATCTCTGAATTGGTGCTATTCTCATGCATCCAAATATACTCTTTTTGAGTATTCAAATACATGTTGATTCAGGTGCAACTGTGACTATTTTTCTGTATACGCCACTGGAAAATTTAAAATTTACTTGAGGTGAAATTTTGTGTACCCTTGCAAAATTTTCAATGTCACTTGATGAAGAACCTCTTTTATTGCTCTGATACAATCTACTTGGTACTTGGAAGGAAAGCAAGCCTTGAGATGGCATGTAATTAGTTACCAGTACTCATTAGAGTAACTGATACTGTACTGGAGATATATCTGAGGTCTAAGTTGCATAAAGTACACTTCCTAATGTCTAGCTTATCTTATCTTCTTCTGCTCCTTTTTTGTTCTCGGAGAAGTCTCTCCTGAATGTGTTTTCCTTGTTTTTCTTTGAGGATATCATATATCCATTCTTATATTATGCATGTAGATGTTTTGATTTGCCAACAGTTATAATTGAAAGATGAAATTTTGGATTTAATATTGGCCCTTTAATCAAATAATCTGTCTTCTTTTGATTAAAAGTATATTTTTTACGTGTAAAAGTCTAAATTTAGTTAGAAACATATTTGCCATACATACTGCCACGCGATATGTTACAATTAAAATTGAATATAGAACAAAATTGAAGAAAAAATTAATTTCTTCGTTTTCTTATTTCTCCTTTTTCAACTATTTCCCATTCCTTATTTCCTTATTTAAGAATCATGATGGATGATCAATCTATTTTTAAGAATATCAAAGGCTGACATATTTTAAGAATATCTTATCAACATTTGATATCTCCAAATTTAATACACTACTCAATTTAAGCTATAGTGAATCTTTTTACAATTTAACTTCTTCAATTTTGATAAGAAAAAATATTCTTTTTTATTTTATGTTTAGGGTCGGTTCTTAGTTTCAGTTGTTAAATATCTGGAGAACATATGTTGAGGAGGGATTTTAGTAACATTAACTATTATTAGTGCCACAAAATAGAGCAACTAATTTTATTAATACAAATTCACTTTTACTAAATATTTTTTGTCCTTTTGGCTTTTGCAGTGGAATGTCTATATTTCTACAAGCCATTTATCTTTTTTATCAAGTCTCTTTACTTGTATACATCAAAGTTTGAAATTCAAATGGTAAATCAAACTCTCGATCTTCTTCATTTTATTTAGAAATGGGGGCACACAACCTTTTTTTTTTTTTTTACTTTTCGAGTTTATTTTATAATAGATTAAACGGTTCAAAAATAAATACACCAAAATTAATCATAGTTTAGTTTGAGTTGTTCATTTTTCTTATCACTTGATACGGTATAATACGAGATCCAAAAATTATAAAATCTTATGTGGATGTATCTCTCAATAAAATAAACAATCAACTATTTGGATTTAAATTTTGAATTTTAATCTATGAAATATAAATAAAAAAGTGTCTTTTTGCATTTTATGACTTGTGGTTTTGGTACCTTTCTAATAAATTGATGGATCTAAATTTTATGAATGAACATGTATATATATTCATCTTAGAACTTCGTTTATTTGTGTTGAATATACCAATTTTCTGTTAGAAAAATTGAGTGAATACAGTTGAATATACTCAAGTAGGCTGTGTACTTTAATTTAGGCTTAGGTATTGATCTGGTCTATCTCATCTTTTAGTTTGTTAACATGATAAATTTTAATATTTTAATATAGATTATTATAGAAGTTTAAACTTATTTGGTTTGAAGTGGGAAAGTCCATCTAAAGGGGAACCTTGATGCATGCTATTTGGTCTTTTTCTCTTTGGTTATTTTCTAATTTGCCTTTTATTCCATAACTGCGGCAAAATGACATGAATGTTAATAATTAAAGTGTAATTAGCGAATCAAATTTCTTATTTAGAATGAGAGTATGTTTTTACGTAGTAGGTTTTCTATGAAAATAACACCCGGAACTATGAATGTTTGAGCATTTTTTTTTGGTTATTTCATTATGGTATTTTTCTTTTGAACGTTATGGACTTATGGTATGTTTGATTATTTTGACTATATAATTGTTGTTCACATTCTTTTTAAAAATGCCCAAACTGACCATTTAATGGCCGGTTCCCATTCTTTCCTCCAATAATGGCCGGTTCTCAATTTTTTCCTCCATTCAAATAACCGGTTTGGACATTTATATATATGTGTGGAGGGTGAGACATTTTTCTCAAAATTCATTCTATCAAATTTCACACTATCTCTCCTCACTTTACTCTTTCTCCCAAATTTCTCCTCCTCTTCTCAGATTTGCAAGTAAGTTCCTCTAATCTTTTTAAAATTCATTTTTAGTACAAAATTGTTGTAAAATGTTAGCGTAATTAGCATAATTAATTCTCAAAATTAATTCTATAAAATTTAGTATAATTAGCATATTTTAGCGTAATTTAGCATTGTTTACCATAATTAGCATAATTAAGCGTAATTTAGTGCAATTTAGCGTCATTAACATATTTTAGCATATTTTAGCCTATTTACACGTATTTTAGCATATTTTAGCGCAATTAGCATATTTTAGCGTAATTTAGCGCAATTAGCATAATTTAGCATATTTTAGCGCAATTAGCATATTTTCGCGTAATTAGCATTTTTTAGGGTTTAGGGTTTATTTAGCATAATTATAATATAAATTAATTTTTGAAATTAGGGTTTAGGGTTTATTTAGCATAATTATAATATAATTTTATTTTTGAAATTATGATGGCTAGAGGACGGCCTAGGACTCGGTTAGTACCAGCTGCTGCTGATGAGCCGATCGCCCCTGATAGCACGGACCATTTCAGTCATCTCCTATGGATGCCCCACAGTGATCACCGAGTCTCACTAGCTTCTCGTGAGGTATGTTACTTTTTTTAGCTCTTTTTTAAAGTTTAAATTTTGTTGAGTTTAAATTTTGTTGTGTTAACACTATCTTCTCGTGTTGTGTTACTTTTTTCAACGCAGGACAAGTTTCTTTTAGATGTCAAGCTGCGGTGTGTTCAAATGCGGTACTACGAGGCGATGGACCCGTATCTCATCAATCTGGGGCTGTACAATATTGTCTCCATAGTGCAGAGTGGGAGTGACATCATCAATGCATCTCTCATTGCAGGACTAGTGGAGCGATGGCGTCCCGAGACGCACACGTTCCACTTACCATTTGGAGAGATGACGGTGACACTTTAGGATGTGAGTGCCCTGTGGGGTTTGCCTATCAGGGGCACACCCTTTGGTGGCGTATCTGACAACAGTCATTTTGCTGAGCACATTGATCAGTTGTTGGGAGCTGATTCGGACGAGTTATGGGCCAGTCATAGGACGTCTAAGTTCCATATGCAGATGACCAAGATGCGACGGCACTTCAGCGCCGGTCTGACTGAAGAGTCCACTGTTGAGGATATTCAGAGGTAATACCTGTAAATTCTTTCTATTACATTTATTATCTACTTTATATTATTTATAAAAGCATTTTATTATCTACTTTGTATTGCAGATATACACGGGGCTTCGTGATGGACCTCTTTGGTTATGTCATGTTTGTTGATTGCAGCTGTGATGCCGTCCGACGATGTATCTCCTGCTGCTGGCAGACCTTGACACCCTGTCGAGCTACAATTGGGGTGGGGATGTCCTAGCCCATCTGTACTACAGCCTGTGCCATGGTTGTAAGGTAAGTCCCTATCTCTTTTCTTATTTAATTATTTTCTCAACCAATCTAAATACCCTAACGGCTAATATTCTTGAAAATGCAGAAAGAGGCAAAACAAATATATAGGCTGGTACTTTTGCTGCAGCATAGGTCGTGGTCACGGCTATCAGTGGGCTAGCCTATCCTGAACGAGCCTCCGGCGTGGGGACAACCCGATCAGTTCAGATGCCCGGTGCCAAGAAACGGCATGGTACTCACCACTACAAGAATCAGAGCGACGGTTGTACCTTGGGTATCATGCTGGTCTGAGAACAGCTGCAGAGCAGATTGTCTGAACTCCGTACGATGAGCTCTACGAGAGTGAGAGGTTGTCGGGGATTTGTCTGGAGTAGTAGGAGAGATGGTGGTACAGAGGTCCACTAGAAGAGTATGAAATACAATCCATTGACAACTAGAAGAGTATCAAATACTACTAGAAGAAGATGAAATATAACTAGAAGAAGATGAAATATAACATGTAGCAGATGAAAAACACCAAGTAGACAACTAATAAAAGACGAAAGAAAACTAGTATAAGATGAAAGATAACTAGAAAAGGATGAAAGACAACTAGTAAAACATGAAAGACAACCAATACAAGGTGAAAGACAACTAGAAGAATATAAAATACAACTAGGAGAATATGAAATACAACTAGGAGAAGATGAACTACAACTTGTAGTAGATGAAAGACAACCAGTAGAACATGAAAGTCAACTAGAAAAAAAATGAAAGACAACTTGTAGAAAGAGAAAGACATCCAGTAGACAACTAGTAGAACATGAAAGACAACTAAAAGAAGATGAAAGACAACTAGTAGCAGGTGAGAGACAAGCAGTAGACAACTAGTAGAAGATGAAAGACAACTTGAAAAATATGAAAGACAACCACTAATACATGAAAGACAAGTAGAAGAAAATAAAAGACAATTAATAGAAGGTGAGAGACAACCAGAAGACAATTAGTAGAAGATGAAAAAATAACTAGAAAAAGATGAAAGACAACCAGTACAAATTTAAAAACAACTAGAAGAATATGAAATACAACTAGAAAATAAGAAATACAACTAGATGAAGATGAAATACATCCTGTAGTGGACAAAAGACAATTAGTAGACAACTAGGAAAAGATGAAAGACAACTAGAAAAAGATAAAAGACAACCAGTTCAAGGTTCAACTAGAATAAAATAAAATACAACTAGAAGAATATGAAATACAACTACGGGATGATGAAATACAACTTGTAGCAGACGAAAGATAACCAGTAAACAACTAGGATCTGATGAAAGACAATTATAGACGATGAAAGATAACCAGTAGAAAACTAGAAGAATATGAAATACTACTAGAAGAAGATGAAATACAACATTTAGTAAACGAAACACAACCAATAGACAACTAGTAGAAGAAAGACAACTAAAAAAAGTATGAAAAACAACTAGTAGAACATGAAATACAACCAATACGAGTTGAAAGACAACTAGAAGAACATGAAATACAACTACTAAGAGAAGATGAAATACAACTTGTAGTACACGAAAGATAACCCATAAAACATAAAAGACAACTAGAAGGAAATGTAAGACAACTAGTAGAAACTGAAAAACTTAGTAGACAACTAATATAACATGAAAGACAACTACAAGGAGATGAAAGACTACTAACAAAATATCAATGACAACCAGTATAAGGTGAAATACAACTAGAAGAATATGAAATACAACTTGAAAAGGTAGAAATACAACCTGTAGTAAAGAAAAGACAACCAGTAGAACATGAAATACAACTAATAGAATATGAAAAAAAAACTAGAAGAAAATGAAAGATAACTAGTAGAAGGTGAAAGACAACCAGTAGACAGCTAGTAGGACATGAAAGACAACTTGAAAAAAATGAAGGGCAACTAGTAGCAGGTAAGAGACAACTAGTAGACAATTAGTACAACATGAAAAACAACTAGTACGAGTTTAAAGACAACGAGAAGAATATGAAATACAACTACAAAAATAAGAAATACAACTAGATAAATATGAAATACAACCTGTAGTGGACGAAAGACAATCAGTAGACAACTAGGAAAAGATGAAAGACAACTAGAACAAGATAGAAAACCAATAGAACATGAAAGACAACCAATTTAAAGTGAAATAAAGCTAGAATAAAATGAAATACAACTAGAAGAATATGAAATACAACTAGGAGAAGACGAAAGACAACTAGTAGTAGACGAAAGACAACCAGTAGACAACTAGAAGAAAATAAAAGGCAACTAGAAGAAAATTAAAGACAGCTAGTAGACGATGAAAGACAACCAGTAGGCAATTAGAAGAATATGAAATACTACTAGAAGAAGACGATATATAACATGTATTAGACGAAAGGCAACAAGTAGACAACTAGTAGAAGATCAAAAACAACTAAAAGAAGATGAAAGACAACTAGTAGAACATGAAAAACAACTAATATGAGGTGAAAGACAACTAGAAGAATATGAAATATAACTAGGAGAAGATGAAATACAACTTGTAGTAGACGAAAGACAACCAGTAGAAGGTGAAATACATCTAGTACACAACTAGTAGAACATGAAAGACAACTACAAGAAGATGAAAGACTACCAGTAAAACATCAATGCCAACCAGTATAGGTTGAAATACAACTAGAAAAATATGAAAAACAACCATTAGACAATTAGAAGAATATGAAATAGTACTAGAAGAAGACGATATACAAAATGTATTAGACGAAAGACAACCAGTAGACAACTAGTAGAAGATGAAAGACAAGTTGAAGAAGATGAAAGACCTAGTAGAACATGAAAAAGAACCAACACGAGGTGAAAGACAACTAGAAGAATATGAAATACAACTAGGAGAAGATGAAATACAACTTGTAGTAGACAAAAGACAACTAGTAGAACAAGAAGATGAAAGACTACCAGTAAAACATCAATGACAACCAGTATAAGTTGAAAAATAACTAGAAAAATATGAAATAAAGCTCGAAGAAGTAGAAATACAGCCTGTAGTAGACAAAAGACAACAAGTAGAATGAAAGGCAATCAGGATACAAAAGACAACTAAAAGCAAATGAAGGACAACTAGTAGAAGGTAAAAAAACAACCAGTAGAAGATGAAAGACAACCAGTAGAACATGTAGACAACTAGTAGACAACTTGTAGAAGATGAAATACAACTAGGAGAAGATGAAATACAACTAGGAGAAGATTACATACAACTTGTAGTAGACGAAAGACAACTTGTAGAACATGAAAGACAACTAGAAGAAAATGAAAGACAACTAGTAGAAGGTGAAAAACAACTAGTAGACAACTTGGAGAAGATGACTAGTACATGAAAGACAACCAGTTCTAGGTGAAAAACAACTAGAAGAAGATGAAAGACAACCAGTAGTACATGAAAGACAACTAGAAGAAGAAAATAACATGAGGTGAAAGACAACTAGAAAAATATGAAATACAACTAGATGAACATAAAATGCAACTGGTAGTGGATGAATACAACCTGTAGACAACTAAGAGAAAATGAAAGACAACTAGAAGAAAATGAAAGAAAACCAGTAGAACATGAAAGACAACCAGTTCAAGGTGAAAGACAACTAGAAGAAGATGAAATACGACTAGAAGAATATGAAATACAACTAGAAGGAGATGAAATACAACCTGTAGTAGACAACCAGTAGATAACTAGGGGAAGATGAAAGACAACTAGAAGAAGATGAAAGACAACCAGTAGAACATGATAAACAACTAGAAGAAAATGAAGGACAGCTAGTAGACGATGACAGACAACCCGTAGACAACTAGAAGAGTATGAAATACAACTAGAAAAAGATGGAAGATTACCAGTAAAACATCAATGAAAACTAGTATAAGGTGAAATACAACTAGAGGAGTATGAAATACAACTTCAAAAAGTAGAAATACTACATGTTGTAGACGAAAGATAACCAGTAGAACATGAAAGACAGCCAATAGAACATGAAAGACAACTAGAAGAAAATGAAAGATAACTAGTTGAAGGTGAAAGACAACCAATAGACAACTAGTAGAACATGAAAGAAAACTAGAAAAAAATGAAAGACAACTAGTAGCAGGTGAGAGACAACCAGTAGACCATTAGTAGAAGATGAAAGACAACTAGAAGAATATGAAAGACAACGAGTAGAAGATGAAAGACAAGAAGTAGAACATGAAAGACAACCAGTACAAGTTTAAAGACAACTAGAAGAATATGAAATACAACTAGAAAAATATGAAATACAACTAGATGAAGATGAAATACAACATGTAGTGGACGAAGACAACCACTAGACAACTAGGATAAGATGAAAGACAACTAGAAGAAAGTGAAAGAAAACCAGTAGAACATGAAAGACAATCAGTTTAAGGTGAAAGACAACTAGAAGAAGATGAAATATAACTAGATGAATATGAAATACGACTAGAAGAATATGAAATACAACAAGTAGTAGACGAAAGACAACTAGTGGAAAACTAGGAGAAGATGAAAGACAACTAGTAGAAAATGATAGACAGCTAGTAGACGATGAAAGACAACTCATGGACAACTAGAAGAGTATGAAATACTAGAAGAAGAAGATGAAATAAAACATGTAGCAAACGAAAGACAACCAGTAGACAACTAATAAAAGATGAAAGACAACTAGCAGAAAATGAAGAACAAATAGAAGAACATGAAAGACAATTAGTAGAACATGAAAGACAACCAATACAAGGTGAAAGACAACTAGATGAATTTGAAATACAACAAGGAGACGATGAAATACAACTTGTAGTAGACGAAAGACAACCTGTAGAACATGAAAGTGAATTAGAAGGAAATAAAAGACAACCAGTAGAACATGATAGACAACTAGAAGAAAATGAAAGATAGTATACGATGAAAGACAACATTTAGTGGACGAAAGATAACCAGTTGACAACTAGTAAAAGATGAAAGACAATTAGAAGAAGATGAAAGACTATCAGTGAAACATCATTGACAAACAATATAAGGTGAAATAATAATAGAAAAATATGAAATAAAACTTGAAGAAGTAGAAATACAGCCTATAGTAGATGAAAGACAACCATTAGAACTTTAAAGGTAACCAATAGAACATGAAAGACAACTAGCAGAAGGTGAAAGACAACCAGTAAATAACTAGTATAAGATGAAAGACAACCAGTAGAACATTAAAGACAACTATAAGAAAATCAAAGGCAACAAGTAGCAGGTGAGAGACAACCAGAAGACAATTAGGTAAAGATGAAAGACAACTAGAAGAAGATGAAAGACAACTAGTAGAATATGAAATACAACTAGTTTAAGGTGAGAGACAACTAGAAGAAGATGAAATACAACTAAAAGAATATGATATATAACTAGAAGAAGATGAAATACAACTTGTAGTAGACAAAAGACAACTAGTAGACAACTAGGAGAAGATCAAAGACAACTAGAAGAAGATCAAAGACAACCAGTAGAACAAGATAGACAACTAAAAGAAAATGAAAGACAACTAGTAGACAACTAGTATAATATGAAATACTACTAGAAGAAGACGAAATACAACATGCAGTCTACGAAAGACAAACAACAGACAACTAGTAGAAAATGAAAGACAACTAGAAGAAGATGAAAGCCAACTAGTAGAACATGAAAAACAACCAATACGAGGTGAAAGACAACTAGAAGAATATTAAATACTACTAGGAGAAGATAAAATACAACTTGTGGTAGACGAAAGACAACCAGTAGAACACGAAACACCACTAGAAGAAAATGAAAGACAACTAGTAGAAGGTGAAAAACAACCAGTAGACAACTCGGAGAAGATGAAAGACAACCACTAGTACATGAAAGACAACTAGTTCTACGAGAAAGACAACTAGAAGAAAATGAAATACAACTAGAAGAATATGAAATACAACTAGACGAAGATGAAAAACAACCTGTAGTAGTCGAAAGATAGCCAGTAGACAACTAGGAGAAGGTGAAAAACAACTAGAAGAAGATAAAAGACAACCCGTAGACAACTAGAAGAGTATGAAATATTATTAGAAGAAGATTAAATACAACATTTAGTAGACGAGAGACAACCAGTAGACAACTAGTAGAAGATGAAAGATAATTAGTAGAAGATGAAAGACAACCAATACATGGTGAAAGACAACTAGAAGAATATGAAATACAATTAGGAGAAGATGAAATACAACTTGTAGTGACGAAAGACAACCAGTAGAATATGAAAGACAACTAGTAGAATTTGAAAGACATCCTGTAGACAACTAGTAGAACATGAAAAACAACTATAAGAAGATGAAAGACTACCAGTAAAACATCAATGATAACAAGTATAAGGTGAAATTCAACTTGAAAAAGATGAATAACAACTAGAAGAAAATGAAGGAAAATCAGTAGAACATGAAAGACACCCAGTTCAAGGTGAAAGACAACTAGAAGAAGATTAGATACAACTAGAAGAATATGAAATACAACTTGTACTAGACAAAAGACAACCAATAGACTACTATGAGAAGATGATAGACAACTGGAAGAAAATGAAAGACATCCTGTATAACACGATAGACAACTAGAGGAAAAATGAAAGACATCTAGCAGACAATGAAAGACAACAAGTAGACAACTAGAAGAAGATGAAATACAACACGTAGTAGACAACAAATAGAAGATGAAAGACAACTACTAGAACATGAAAAGCAACCAATACGAGGTAAAAGACAATTAGAAGAATATGAAATACATCTTGTAGTAGACGAGAGACAACTAGAAGAAAATGAAAGACAACTAGTAGAATTTGAAAGACATCCAGTAGACAACTAGTAAAACATGAAAGAAAACTAGAAGAAGATGAAAGACTACCTGTAAAACATCAATGACAGCCTGTATAAGTTGAAATACAACTGGAAAAATATGAAATAAAGCTTGAAGAAGTAGAAATACAGCCTCTGTAGTAGACGAAAGACAACCAGTAGAACTTGAAAGGCAACCAATAGGATATGAAGGACAAGGTGAAAGACAACAAGTAGACAACTAGTAGAAGATGAAAGACAACGAGTAGAACATGAAAGACAACTAGAAGAAAATGAAGGGCAACTAGTAGCAGGTGAGAGACAACCAGTAGGGAATTAGTAGAAGATGAAAGACAAACAGAATAAGATGAAAGACGAGTTAAACATGAAAGACAACCAGTAGGGAATTAGTAGAAGATGAAAGACAAATAGAAGAAGATGAAAGACGAGTTAAACATGAAAGACATCCAGTACAAGTTTAAAGACAACTAGAAGAAGATGAAGTACAACCTGTAGTAGACGAAAGACAACCAGTAGACAACTAGAAGAAGATGAAAGACAACCACTAGTACATGATAGACAACTAGAAGAAAATGAAATACAATTAGTAGAAGTTGAGAGACAAATAGTAGACAACTAGTAGAAGATGAAAGACTGCTAGAAGAAGACGAAAGACAACCAGTAGAACATTAAAGACAACCAGTACAAGTTTTAAAACAACTAGAAGAATATGTAATATAACTAGGAAAATATGAAATACAACTAGATGAAGATGAAATACAACCTGTAGTGGATGAATACAACCAGTAGACAACTAGGAGAAGATGAAAGACAACTAGAAGAAAATGAAAGAAAACCAGCAGAACATGAAAGTCAACCAGTAGTAGAGAAAAGCCAACCAGTTGACAACTAGTAGAATATGAAAGACAACTAACAAGAAGATGAATGACATCTAGTACAAGTTTAAAGACAACTAGAATAACATGAAATACAACTAGAAGAATATCATATACAATTAGAACAAAATCAAATACAACCTGTAGTAGATGAAAGACAACTAGTAGACAACTAGGAGAAGATGAAAGACAACTAGCAAAAGATGAAATACAACCACTAGTATATGAAAGACAACTAGAAGAAAATGAAATGCTATTAGTAAAGGTGAGAGACAACCAGTATACTACTAGTAGAAGATCAAAGACAACTAGAAAAAGGTGAAAGACAACCAGTACAAGTTTAGAGACAACTAGAAGAATATGAAATACAACTAGATAAAGATGAAATAGAACTTGTAGTGGATGAATATGACCAATAGACAACTAGGAGAAAATGAAAGACAACTAGAAGAAAATGAAAGAAAATCAGTAGAACATGAAAGACAACCAGTTCAAGGTGAAAGACAACTAGACGAAGATGAAATACAACTAGATAAAGATGAAGTACAACCTGTAGTAGACGAAAGACAACCAGTAGACAACTAGGAGAAGATGAAAGACAACTAGAGGAAGATGAAAGACAACCAGTAGACAACTAAAATAATATGAAATACTACTAGCAAAAGAAGAAATACAACATGCAGTCTACGAAAGACAACTAGTAGACAGCTAGAAGAAGATGAAAGACAACTAGTAGAACATGAAAAACAACCAATATTAGGTGAAAGACAACTAGAAGAGTATGAAATACAACTAGGAAAAGATGAAATTACAACTTGTAGTAGACAAAAGACAACCAGTAGAACATGAAACACAACTAGAAGAAAATGAAAGATAACTAGTAAAGGTGAAAAACAACCAGTAGACAACTTGGTGTAGATGAAAGACAACCACTAGTACATGAAAGACAACCAGTTGTAGGAGAAAGACAACTAGAAGAAGATGAAATACAAATAGAAGAATATGAAATACAACTGGAAGAAGATGAAAGACAGCCTGTAGTAGACAATAGACAATAAGTAGACAACTTGGAGAAGGTTAAAGATAACTCGAAGAGGATGAAAGACAACCATTAGAACATGATAGACAACTAGAAGAAAATGAAGGACAGCTACTAGACGATGGAAGACATAGACAACCTGTAGACAACTAGAAGAGTATGAAATATTATTAGAAGAAGATGAAATACAATATGTAGTAGACGAAAGACAACCAGTAAACAACTAGAAGAAGATGAAAGACAACTGGAAGAAAATGAAAGACAACCTGTAGAACACGATAGACAACTTAAAGAAAATGAAAGACAACTTGAAGAATGTGAAATAAAACTAGAAGAAGATGAAATACAACATGTAGTAGACAACTAGTAGAAGATGAAAGACAACTAGAAGAACATGAAAGGCAACTAGTAGAACATGAAAAATAACCAATACGAGGTAAAAGACAACTAAAAGAATATGAAATACAACTAGGAGAAGATGAATACAACTTGTAGTAGACGAAAGACAACTAGTAGAACATGAAAGATAACTAGAAGAAGATAAAAGAATACCAGTAAAACATCAATGACAATTAGTATAAGGTGAAATTCAACTTGAAGAAGATTAATTGTTACTAGAAGAAAATGAAGGAAAACCTGTAGAACATGAAAGACAACCAGTTCAAGGTGAAAGACAACTAGAAGAAGATGTGATAACTAAAAGAATATGAAATTCAACTAGGAGAAGATAAAATACAACTTGTAGTAGACGAAAGACAACCAGTAGAATATGAAAGACAACTAGAAGAAAATGAAAAACAACTAGAAGAAAATGAAAGACAACTAGTAGAATTTGGACATCAAGTAGACAACTAGTAAAACATGAAAAATAACTTTAAGAAGATGAAAGACTACCAGTAAAATTTCAATGAGAACCAGAATAAGTTGAACACAACTAGAAAAATATGAAATAAAGTTTGAAGAAGTAGAAATACAGCCTGTAGTAGACAAAAGACAACCAATAGAACTTGAAAGGCAACCAATAGAACATGACAACTAGAAGAAAAATGAAGGACAACTTGTAGAAGATGAAAGACAACGAGTAGAACATGAAAGACAACTTGAAGAAAATGAAAGTCAACTAGTAGCGGGTGAGAGACAACCAGTAGGGAATTAGTAGAAGATGAAAGACGAGTTGAACAAGAAAGACAACCAGTCCAAGATTAAAGATAGCTAGAAGAAAATAACATGAAGATGAAAGACATCCAGTACAAGTTTAAAGACAACTAGAAGAAGATGAAGTACAACCTGTAGTAGACGAAAGACAACCAGTAGACAATTAGGAGAAGATGAAAGACAAAAAGAAGAAGATGAAAGACAACCACTATTACATGAAAGACAACCATAAGATAATGAAGTGCAATTAGTAGAAGGTGAGAGACTACCAGTAGACAACTAGTAGAAGATGAAAGACAGGTAGAAGAAGTTGAAAGGCAGCCAGTAGAACATGAAAGACAACCAGTACAAGTTTTAAAACAACTAGAAGAATATGTAATAGAACTAGGAAAATATGAAATACAACTAGATGAAGATGAAATACAACCTGTAGTGGATGAACAACCAGTAGACAACTAGGAGAAGAGGAAAGACAACTAGAAGAAATGAAAGAAAACCAGCAGAACATGAAAGTCAACCAGTAGTAGACGAAAGACAACCAGTAGACAACTTGGAGAAGATTAAAGACAACTAGAAGAAGATGAAAGACAGCCAGTAGAACATGGTAGAAAACTAGATGAAGATGAAATACAACCTGTAGTGGATGAATACAACCAGTAGACAACTAGGAGAAGATGAAAGACAACTAAAAGAAAATGAAAGAAAACCAATAGAACATGAAAGTCAACCAGTTCAAGGTGAAAGACAACTAGAAGAATATGAAATACAACCTGTAGTAGACGAAAGCTAACTAGTTGACAACCAGTAGAATATGAAAGGCAACTAACAAGAAGATGAAAGACATCCAGTACAGGTTTAAAGACAACTAGAATAACATGAAATACATCTAGAAGAATATCATATACAATTAGAAGAAAATCAAATACAACCTGTAGTAGACGAAAGACAACCAGTAGACAACTAAGCGAAGATGAAAAACAACTAGAAGAAGATGAAAGACAACCACTAGTACATGAAAGACAACTAGAAGAAAAATGAAATGCAATTAGTAGAAGGTGAGAGACAACCAGTAGACAACTAGTAGAACACGAAAAACAACCGGTACAAGTTTAAAGACAACTAGAAGAATATGAAATACAACTAGAAAAATGTGAAATACAACTAGGTGAAGATGAAATACAACTTGTAGTGGATCAATACAACCAGTAGACAACTAGGAGAAAATGAAAGACAACTATAAGAAAATGATAGAAAACCAGTAGAACAAGATAGACAACTAGGTCAAGGTGAAAGACAATTAGAAGAAGATGAAATACAACTAGCAGAATATGAAATACAACTAGATAAAGATGAAATACAACCTGTAGTAGACGAAAGACAACCAGTAGACAACTAGGAGAAGATGAAAATCAACTATAAGAAGATGAAAGACAACAAGTAGAAAGACAGCTAGTAGACGATGAAAGACAACCCGGAGACAACTAGAAGAGTATGAAATACTACTAGAAGAAGATGGAAGACTACTAGTAAAACATCAATGACAACCAGTATAAGGTGAAATTCAACTAGAAGAGTATGAAATACAACTTGAAAAAGTAGAAATACAACCTGTAGTTGACAAAAGACAACCAGTAGAACATGAAAGACAACCAATAGAACATGAAAGATAACAAGAAGAAAATGAAAGATAACTAGTAGAAGGTGAAAGACAATCAGTAGACAACTAGAAGAAAAAGAAAGGCAACTAGTAGCAGGTGAGAGACAACCAGTGGACAATTAGTAGAAGATGAAAGACAACTAGAAAAATATGAAAGACAATGAGTAGAAGATGAAAGACAACCACTAGAACATGACAGACAACCTGTACAAGTTTAAAGACAACTAGAATAATATGAAATACAACTAGAAAAATATTAAATACAACAAGATGAAGATGAAATACAACATGTAGTGGATGAAGACAACCACTAGAGAACTAGGAGAAGATGAAAGACAATTAGAAAAAAAATGAAAGAAAAACCAGTAGAACATGAAAGACAATCTGTTTAAGGTGAAAGACAACTAGAAGAAGATGAAATATAACTAGATGAATTTTAAATACAACTAGAAAAATATGAAATACAACTTTTAGTAGACGAAACACAACCAGTAGACAACTAGCAGAAGTTGAAAGACAGCTAGAAGAGATGAAAGACAACCAATAGAAAATTGAAAGACAACTAGAAGAGATGAAAGACAACCAATAGAAAATGTTAGATAACTAGAAGAAAATGAAGGAGCTGTAGTAGACGATGAAAGCCAACTTGTAGACAACTAGAAGGGTATGAAATACTACTAGAAGAAGATGAAATACAACACATAGCAAACGAAAGACACCTAGTAAACAACTAATAAAAGATGAAAGACAACTAGCAGAAGATACGACAACTAGAAGAAGAAGAAAGACAACTAGTAGAACATGAAAGACAACCAATACAAGGTGAAAGACAACTATAATAATTTGAAATACAACCAGGAGAAGATGAAATACAACTTATAGTAGACAAAAGACAACATGTAGAACATGATAGACAACAAGAAGAAAATGAAAGATAGTATATGATGAAAGACAACAATTAGTAGACAAAAGATAACCTGTTGACAACTAGTAGAAGATGAAATACAACTAGAAGAATATGATATATAACTAGAAGAAGATACAATACAACTTGTAGTAGACGAAAGACAACCAGTAGACAATTAGGAGAAGATGAAATTACAACTTGTAGTAGACGAAAGACAACCAGTGGAACATGATAGACAACTAAAAGAAAATGAAAGACAACTAGTAGACGATGGAAGAGACCCGTAGACAACTAGAAAAGTATGAAATACTATTAGAAGTAGATGAAATACAACATGTAGTAGACGAAAGACAACCAGTAGACAACTAGGAGAAGATGAAAGACAACTGGAAGAAAATGAAAGACAACCTGTAGAACACGATAGACAACTTGAAGAAAATGAAAGACACCAAGTAGACGATGAAAGACAACAAGTAGATAACTAGAAAAATATGAAATACTTCTAGAAGAAGATGAAATACAACATGTAGTAGACAACTAGTGGAAGATGAAAGACAACTACTAGAACATGAAAACCAATACGAGGTAAAAGACAACTAGAAGAATATGAAATACAACTAGGAGAAGATGAAATACAACTTGTAGTTGACGAAAGACAACCAGTAGAACATGAAAGACAACTAGAAAAAAATGAAATACAACTAGTAGTATTTGAAAGATATCCAGTAGACAACTAGTAGAACATGAAAGACAACTAGAAGAAGATGAAAGACTGCCAGTAAAACACCAATGACAACAAGTATAAGGTGAAATTCAACTTGAAGAAGATGAATAACAACTAGAAGAAAATGAAGGAAAACCAGTAGAACATGAAAGACAAACCAGTTCAAGGTGAAGGACAACTAGAATAAAATGAAATACAACCAGTGGAACATGATAGACAACAAAAAGAAATGAAAGACAACTAGTATAATATGAAATACTACTAGAAGAAGACGAAATACAACATGCAGCCTACGAAAGACAACCAGTAGACAACTAGTAGGAGATGAAAAACAACTAGAAGAAGATGAAAGACAACTAGTAGAACATGAAAAATAACCAATACGAGGTGAAAGGCAACTAGAAGAATATGAAATACAACTAGGAGAAGATGAAATTACAACTTGTAGTAGACGAAAGACAATAAGTAGAACATGAAAGACAACAAGAAGAAAATGATAGACAATTAGTAGAAGGTGAAAAACAACAAGTACACAATTTCGAGAAGATGAAAAACAACCACTAGTACATGACAGTTGTAGGAGAAAGACAACTAGAAGAAGATGAAATACAACCTGTAGTAGACAATAGACAATAAGTAGACAACTAGGAGAAGGTGAAAGACAACCATTAGAATACGATAGACAACTAGAAGAAAATGAAGGACAGCTAGTAGACGATGGAAGACAATGTAGACAACTAGAAGAGTATGAAATACTATTAGAAGAAGATGAAATACAACATGAAGTAGACGAAAGACAACCAGTAGACAACTAGGAGAAGATGAAAGACAGCTGGAAGAAAATGAAGGACAACCTGTAGAACACGATAGACAATTTGAAGAAAATAAAAGACAACAAGTAGACAACTAGAAGAATATGAAATACAACATGTAGTAGACAACTAGTGGAAGATGAAAGACAACTAGAAGAAGATGAAAGACAACTATTAGAGCATGAAAAACAACCAATACGAGGTAAAAGACAACTAGAAGAATATGAAATACAACTAGGAGAAGATGAATACAACTTGTAGTAGACAAAAGACAACTAGTAGAACATGAAAGATAACTAGAAGAAGATAAAAGAATGCCAGTAAAACATCAATGACAATTAGTATAAGGTGAAATTCAACGTGAAGAAGATTAATTGTTACTAGAAGAAAATGAAGGAAAACCTGTAGAACATGAAAGACAACCAGTTCAAGGTGAAAGACAACTAGAAGAAGATGTGATACAACTAAAAGAATATGAAATACAACTAGAAGAAGATGAAATACAACCTGTAGTAGACGAAAGACAATTAGTTGACAACTAGGAGAAGATGAAAAACAACTGGAAGAAAATGAAAGACAACATGTAGAACACGATAGACATCTAGAGGAAAACGAAAGACAGCGAGTAGACGATGAAAGACAACAAGCAGACAACTAGAAGAAGATGAAATACAACATGTAGTAGACACGTAGTAAAAGATGAAAGACAACTAGAAGAAGATGAAAGACAACTACTAGAACATGAAAAACAACCAATACGAGGTAAAATACAATTGGAAGAATATGAAATACAACTAGGAGAAGATGAAATACAACTTGTAATAGACGAAAGACAACCAGTAAAACATGAAAGACAACTAGAAGAAAATGAAAGACAACTAGTAGAATTTGAAAGATATCCAGTAGACAACTAGTAGAACATGAAGACAACTAGAAGAAGATGAAAGACTGCCAGTAAAACATCAATGACAACAAGTATAAGGTGAAATTCAACTTGAAAAAGATGAATAACAACTAGAAGAAAATGAAGGAAAACCAGTAGAACATGAAAGACAACTAGTTTAAGGTGAAAGACAACTAGAAGAATATGAGATACAACTAGAAGAAGGTGAAATACAACCTGTAGTAGACGAAAGACAACCAGTTGACAACTAGGAGAATATGAAAAACAACTGGAAGAAATTGAAAGACAACCTGTAGAACACGATAGACAACTAGAGGAAAATGAAAGACAGCTAGTAGACGATGAAAGACAACAAGTAGAACTAGAAGACTACTAGAAGAAGATGAAATACAACATGTAATAGACAACTAGTAGAAGATGAAAGATAACTAGAAGAAGATGAAAGACAACTACTAGATCATGAAAAACAACCAATACGAAGTAAAAGACAACTAGAAGAATATGAAATACAACTAGGAGAAGATGAAATACAACTTGTAGTAGACGAAAGACAACCAGTAGAAATGAAAGACAACTAGAAGAAAATGAAAGACAACTAGTAGAATTTGAAAGATATCCAGTAGACAACCAGTAGAACATGAAAGACAATTAGAAGAAGATGAAAGACTGCCAGTAAAACATCAATGACAACTAGAAGAATATGAAATACAACTAGAAGAAGATGAAATACAACCTGTAATAGACGAAAGACAACCTGTAGAACATGAAAGTGAACTAGAAGGAAATGAAAGATTGTATACGATGAAAGACAACATTTAGTGGATGAAGGATAACCAGTTGACAACTAGAAGAAGATGAAAGACTATCAGTGAAACATCATTGACAAACAGTATAAGGTGAAATAATAATAGAAAAATATGAAATAGAACTTGAAGAAGTACAAATACAACCTGTAGTAGATGAAAGACAACTAGTAGAAATGAAAGACAACCAATAGAACATGAAAGACAACTAGAAGAAAATGAAAGACAACTAGTAGAAGGTGAAAGACAACTCGTACACAACTAGAAGAGTATGAAATACTACTAGAATGATGAAATACAACATGTATCAAACGAAAGACAACCAGTAGACAACTAATAAAAGATGAAAGACAACTAGCAGAAGATGAAAGACAACTAGAAGAAGATGAAAGACAACTAGTAGAACATGAAAGACAACCAATACAATGTGAAAGACAACTAGAAGAATTTGAAATACAACTAGGAGAAGACGAAAGACAACATGTACAACATGAAAGTCAACTAGAAGGAAATGAAAGACAACCAGTAGAACATGATAGACACCTAGTAGAAGATGAAAGACTATGAGTGAAACATCAATGACAAGCAGTATAAGTTGAAATACTAATAGAAAAATATGAAATAGAACTTGAAGAAGGAGAAATACAGCCTGTAGTAGATGAAAGACAACCAGTAGAACATGAAAGACAACTAGAAAAAAATGAAAGACAACTAGTAGAAAGTGAAAGACAACCAGTAAATAACTTGTAGAAGATGAAAGACAACCAGTAGAACATGAAAGACAACTATAAGAAAATCAAAGGCAACAAGTAGCACATGAGAGACAACCAGTAGACAATTAGTAAAAGATGACAGACAACTAGAAAAAGATGAAAGACAACCAGTAGAACATGAAAGACAACTAGAAAAAAATGAAAGACAACTAGTAGAAAGTGAAAGACAACCAGTAAATAACTTGTAGAAGATGAAAGACAACCAGTAGAACATGAAAGACAACTATAAGAAAATCAAAGGCAACAAGTAGCACATGAGAGACAACCAGTAGACAATTAGTAAAAGATGACAGACAACTAGAAAAAGATGAAAGACAACCAATTTAAGGTGAAAGACAACTAGAAGAAGATGAAATACAACTAGAAGAATATGATATATAACGGAAGAAGATGAAATACTTGTAGTTGACAAAATACAACCAGTAGACAACTTGGAGAAGATGAAAGACAACCAGTCGAACATGATAGACAACTAAAAGAAAATGAAAGACAACTAGTAGACTGAAAGACAACCAGTAGACAACTAGAATAATATGAAATACTGCTAGAAGAAGATGAAATACAACATGCAGTTTACGAAAGACAACCAGTAGACAACTTAGAAGATGAAAGACAATTAGAAGAAGATGAAAGACAACCTGTAGAACATGACAAACAACCAATATGAGGTGAAAGACAACTAGAAGAATATGAAATACAACTAGGAAAAGATGAAATTACAGCTTGTAGTAGACGAAAGACAACTAGTAGAACATAAAACACAACTAGAAGAAAATGAAAAACAACTAGTAGAAGGTGAAAAACAACCAGTAGACAGTCTTGGTGAAGATGAAAGACAACCAACCAAGTACATGAAAGGCAACTAGTTGTAGAAGAAAGACAACTAGAAAAAGATGAAATACAAATAGAAGAATATGAAATACAACTGGAAAAAGATGAAAGACAACTTGGAGAAGGTGAAAGATAGCTCGAAGAGGATGAAAGACAACAATTAGAACATGATAGACAACTAGAAGAAAATGAAGCTAGTAGACGATGGAAGACAACCCGTAGACAACTAGAAGAGTATGAAATATTATTAGAAGAAGATGAAATACAACATGTAGTAGACGAAAGACAACCAGTAGACAACTAGGAGAAGATGAAAGACAACTGGAAGAAAATGAAAGACAACCTGTAGAACACGATAGACAACTTGAAGAAAATGAAAGACAGCTAGTAGACGATGAAAGACAACAAGTAGACAACTAGAAGAATATGAAATAAAACTAGAAGAAGATGAAATACAACATGTAGTAGACAACTAGTAGAAGATGAAAGACAACTACAAGAAGATGAAAGACAACTACCATGAAAAACAACCAATACGAGGTAAAAGACAACTAGAAGAATATGAAATAGAACTAGGAGAAGATGAATACCACTTGTAGTAGACGAAAGACAACTAGTAGAACATGAAAGATAGAAGAAGATAAAAGAATGCCAGTAAAACATCAATGACAACTAGTATAAGGTGAAATTCAACTTGAAGAAGATTAATAACAACTAGAGGAAAATGAAGGAAAACCAGTAGAACATGAAAGACAACCAGTTCAAGGTGAAATACAACTAGAAGAAAATGAGATACAACTACAAGAATATCAAATACAACTAGAAGAAGATGAAATACAACTGTAGTAGATGAAAGACAACCAGTTGACAACTAGGAGAAGATGAAAAACAACTGGAAGAAAATGAAAGACAACATGTAGAACACGATAGACAACTAGAGAAAAATGAAAGACAACTAGTAGACGATGAAAGACAAGTAGACAACTAGAAGAATATGAAATAATACTAGAAGAAGATGAAATACAACATGTAGTAGACAACTAGTAGAAGATGAAAGATAGCTAGAAAAGATGACAGACAATTACTAAAACATGAAAAACAACCAATACGAGGTAAAAGACAACTAGAAGAATATGAAGGACAGCTAGTAGACGATGGAAGACAACCCGTAGACAACTAGAAGAGTATGAAATACTATTAGAAGAAGATGAAATACAATATGTAGTAGACAAAAGACAACCAGTAGACAACTAGGAGAAGATGAAAGACAACTGGAAGAAAATGAAAGACAACCTGTGGAACACAATTGACAACTTGAAGAAAATGAAAGACAACTAATAGAACATGAAAAATAACCAATACGAGGTAAAAGACAACAAAAAGAATATGAAATTCAACTTGGAGAAGATGAAATACAACTTGTAATAGACGAAAGACAACCAATAGAACATGAAAGACAACTAGAAGAAAATGAAAGACAACTAGTAGAATTTGAAAGACATCATGTAGACAACTAGTAGAACATGAAAAACAACTATAAGAAGATGAAAGACTACTAGTAAAACATCAATGACAACCAGTATAAGTTGAAAACAACTAGAAAAATATGAAATAAAGTTTGAAGAAGTAGAAATACAGCCTGTAGTAGACGAAAGACAACCAATAGAACTTGAAAGGCAACCAATAGAATAGGAATGACAACTAGAAGAAAAATGAAGGACAACTAGTAGAAGGTGACCACAAGTAGACAACTAGTAGAAGATGAATGACAATGAGTAGAACATGAAAGACAACTAGAAGAAAATGAAAGTCAACTAGTAGCAGGTGAGAGACAACCAGTCCAAGATTAAAGATAGCTAGAAGAAAATAACATGAAGATGAAAGACATCCAGTACAAGTTTAAAGACAACTAGAAGAAGATGAAGTACAACCTGTAGTAAACGAAAGACAACTAGTAGACAACTAGGAGAAGATGAAAGACAACCACTAGTCAGTGCATAAAAAGGTCTGGAGATCATCCGTATTCTGCTGTCAGTGCACATTTGATCCCCTTGTGCTAGTCCGATATAACACAGACGAATTTATCAGCTCCAAGCATTTCATTCCTCAACCACTGTAAGAGAAAACCCCAATTCTCACTATCCTCCTTCTGTACAATTGCAAATGCAATTGGTAGCAATTGGTTCTCGGCATCATAGCTTCAAGCTATGAAAAACCTCCCCTCATATCGTCCAGACAAGAAGCATGCATCTATGTTGATCACTGGTCTCAAGTACTGGAACACTACAATGCATGGACCAAAAGCCTAGGCTACGGCCCTGAATTGAACAGCCTCTTCAATAATTGCTCCGTTTTTATCTTGTATCGGACAAATCAGAAATTGGTACTTAGAGCCGGGGTTCTTGTCACAAATTCCCATCAGCAGTGGTTTCAGCAAACTATATGAAGTCTCCTAACTCCCAAATTGTCGGGCTATTGCAAACTCATGACCCCTCCGCAATCAGTTGTATTTCGGGGTTACATTGCCATACACAGTACTCACACAGTTTGTCACCCCTTGGATGCTCATACATGGGTCTTTCTTAATGTTGGTCTCAATCGGCAATGATTGATGCCGTCAGACATTCATGGTTGGTCCTTGTATACTCAGTCCTACATGTGTGAGTGTCTTGCCTCGTTATAACCCATGCATCTCCAAAACCCGTTGCTTTTCCCCGGAGTTCGTAAGCACAACCCGGAGTCTTGCACACCACCTGAATCCGATCCCTGTCACTTTTCTTCATTCTAATCTCCTGATTATTATTAATATGGTGCTCTCTAATCTTCTTAATCAGCTCTTCTTTGCTTTGAAAATATTGTTCTGGCGCCAGCTCACCTTTGTACTCAATTTGTTGCCCATAGTAAGCAATATCTGCTCTATAAAATAAGATATATCATTGAAGTCTGCAAACGGGTGCGTATCAGTCCGGCAACTAAGCAGCATATTCCCATATCCGGTTCGAATAGGCACTGAAGCATCTTCAACTGGACCATCTGTATCACAACCCTCCAGGTGATCAGAGTCCTATTTTGCTCCCTCAAATTCATCCCCAGTTTGTAGATCTTCCTCCGATATTTCATTAATATTTTCAAAATCCGACCCAATTTCATCGTTTGCTGGTGCCAGTCTGGGGTGAGGTGATGGTGGCGATAATGGTAAAGGCGCCACATGCACGGGTCTAGGTGGGATCTTGTATGGTGTACTAGTTGGGGTCGTGATTGGGGTGTTGGTGTAGTGTAGTGACTGTATGTTTCTGGGTCAGGTTCGATTAAAGGAACCACGGGAGTGTATGGCGCAACTGAATTTTGGCCATAACTTTCAACCCCTGACTCTATCTGAACCCTCTTGACATAGATTTCTATTACAAAAATTCTGGTAGCCTTAAAATGGTTGTACATGGCTCTTCATGAAGCATCAGTTAGTAGTTTCACTATGGTATAGGTCGGGGGTGTTCCATAGTTCACTCGGGTTGCCAATTCTAAGTTACACCGTTCTAGGTTATAACCGGTACATTCGTAAATCATGGATTTCAAGTCCCAAAGTGAGATATCATCGAGAACCATAAATGAACCAACAGACTCTTTGGAGTAATAAGCTCCATATGAATTAGTAAGAAATCTCCCACCACAGTGTAATGAAATCATAGCCATGGCAAACAAACTACATTTTGATAAATGATAAACAATTGTCAGGTTACTAATTTAAATGTATAGGTCACTGAAAAATAATTAAAATAAAAAATTATAAAATTAAATTAAAATTAATTTTTTTTAATTAAATAAAACAATAAATTTAAATTAAAAAATTATCTTAAATTAAATAAAATAAACAAATTTAAATTAAATAAAAAACAAAAGTACCTGAAAGAGACGGTGAGAGTGAGTTGTGAGAGGGAGGAGAGAGAAAAATTGTTATTTAACAGCAAAAAAAATATGAGGACCGTCCATTTAATAGCCGGTTGAGAAAAAATTAGAATCGGCCATTTAATGGCCGGTTTGGCCATTTTTATTAAAACCTAGCCAAGCTGGGTATATTTATTAATTTATATTTAACTTTGGATATTAATAAAATGTCGGGGTTATTTGTATAATTCGGCCTCCTAAATTTGATCGGACGGTTGAGAAAAAATTAGAATCGGCCATTCATATTTGTTTTATTCTAATAGCATGGTTCATATTTGTTTTTACTTATCTTCTTAACTAACTGTGATTAAATGTTCTTTTATAACTGTGGTTTTTTTTTTTCTAAATACGTTAAAAAAGCACCAAAATATTCTAAGGTGTTATCATATTTACTTGAAAAAAGATAACAAGGTGGACTCGAAAAATGCTTAATTAGTCTGGGAAGCAACTCTTTCTCACTCCATATCATGCAACTGATCCATTAAGCTTGACCTGCCATGGGTTCAAGATAGTCTTTAATTTATAACTCATTCCAAGATACGAAGTGTGGGCTGGTCTGGTCGGCATGTCGAGTCCCTGACTATAAAAATGCCATCGGGTGAGACTGACAATAGTTCTTCATTGTCATTGCGAAAGGGCCCGACAGGATCGGCCTTAGCTCTTCATATGTCGTGGAATCTGATTTTTTTTTTTTAGAAACCATAAATAAAAAAATATTATAAAATTAATGTACCGAATTGGCAATTCGGTCTGAAATATTTTCACAGGTTTTCATAATATTAGAGTCACAGAAAATCAACTTTTGTCTGGACCGAAATGGCATTTCGACCCAATGTTTTTCTTGTCGGTCCTAAGATGTCATTTTGGTTCGACCCCATTTCATTTTTTTTAACCTCGAGGTCCCTGTCTCTCTCTTCTCCTCTCTTTCTCCTCTTTTCTTTCCACCCGAACAAGCTCTTTTTTTTTCAACTCTCAAAACTCAATTATTTTTTATTCTAATCACATAAATTTGTACATTTTTGAGAGGATAACAAGAAAAACTTCATATCTACAATTTTCGTTAAGTATGTGGTTAATTTTTTTTTTTGATAAACAATCCGAATTATATAATTTTTTTTAGTATAAATAAGTAATTGTAGAGTAATTTATTTTTTTAGTGTAATTTTAATAATGGTAGAATTATTTAGTTTGCATGTAGAGTAATTTAGTTTTTTGCATGTAGTATAAATAGATTGTAGAATAATTTAGTTTTTTTAGTGTAATTTATGTTTTTTTAGTGTAATTTTAGTAATTGTAGAATTATTTAGTTTGTATGCAAAGTAATTTAGCTTTTTGCATGTAGTTTAAATAAATTGTAGAATAATATAGTTTTTTTTAGTATAATTTAGGTATTTTTTAGTGTAATTTTAGTAATTGTAGAATTATTTAGTTCGTGTGTAAAGTAATTTAGCTAGTTAAATGAGTATAAATAATTGTAGAATAATTTAGTTTTTTGTAGTGTAATTTAGACTTTTTTGTAGTGTAATTTAACTAATTATAGAATTATTTATTTTGCATGTAGAGTAAATTAGGTTTTTTGCATGCAGTACAATTAACTAATTATAAAAAATTAATTGTAGAGTAATTTAGCTTTTTGCATATCAAAATTGTATTTATTTTTTGCATGTCAATATTTAATTGGCTTTGCATGTCAATATTTTTTTTGTATGTATTTTTTTATATTGTATTTTTTCATATTGCAGTGCAAAATGGATGATGAACAATCTTTAGAGCCCTTACTACGATTGCCTCATAAACAACACAAAATATACTTAGTGAATACCGAGGTATTTGTTTAATCACGGTTTGGATTTATAATTGACTGATAAACTTGTAAGTTAGAATTAAATTTATTTTGCATGGCAATTATTGTTCTAGCCATCATATGCACTGCATCCTGGTCCTCGCTAAATGAGTGTTCTTTACCAACCATGGATGAAACAAGGTTTGGTGAATTTAGGATTGTATCAGATGAACAATGTGACTCATTGTCATATTGATAAAGGGTTTATCACTGTTCATGTTGAGAGGTGGAAGCTCGAGACGAATACTTTTCATCATGGCAGTCATCTGACGACTGTTTACTGTACAAACAATACTGTAACAACTGTGCTCGTATGGGTTTGTTGCAATTGTCCAATTGCCCTTCTAAGTGGTTTTTGCGTATAACCTCCATGGACACCCCCGCGCTCTACATATAACCATATAGCAACTACGATTGCTCTGAGTTTGTTGTAATTATAAGTTATGCTTCATGACAAATCCACCTAACTTGGATTTAAGATTAGCTTTGGAGTCGAACATCTGCCCCACCGAAAGTGGACAATCGATTCTGGGTGATAACAAAAAAATGTTTTATCCTTGTACGTCATCGGCACATCACCATTAAATGATGAACAAGAATGCTGCAATCCCCAGTTAATAAAAGGAATAAAACGTTTGCCACTCATTCATTACATCTTGAATCCTAATCTCATCCTCAATTTTGGATATCATCTTCCCTGATAACCGGGTCATCAAGGTCAGAGCTTGTGTCTGAGCCAATATCATTATTTAGCTGGTCAAAATAATTCTGCAAATCCTCCGGTACCGGCATTTCGGGTGGGTCATCACAACAAATGGGTGAATCAGACACTGGTATTTCTCTACTACTTCCAGGTACACTACCGAGTATGGGTCATAATTGGTTTGACTAACTACTGGTACTGACTTAACCACTAATTCAAGAAGTTTAAAATTCAGTACCAGAGTAGCATGTCCAAGCACCATATGCCATATCATTTCGTGGCATAGGTGGTGCAGTGTTCAAACGTGCACTGATTGTTAGATCGAACTAGCTAGGGAACAAATGAATGTCAACATACATATGTCTTCTTAGCTCATCAAGACTGGTTGAGTTGGTAACATAAAATGTGCAAGTCGGTGCGTCTGAAATTTCGCGTCTATGATACACATTTATTAATACTTGAGACATTTCCTAAACAAAAAAATTCACAATCAACCTTCGAAATCATTTTAATTTTACAACCTAAAATATGACTGTATTGAAAAAAAAATTACTAAATCTTCAGACGAAAGCTAAAAGCACAATGCAGGGGCTGATATGTAGATAACAGACTTCCTAATAGGGGCGGATCCAGGATTTTCGTCGGGGGGGCAAAAAAATATCGAATCGGGTTTAAATACCTAATCGGATTTAAATTCATTAACTAATTGGGTACTCGATAAAAAATAATGATTTAACTTATACTTTCCAATGCTTTGAATTGTAATTTATGATACTCTAACTTATAATTCTAATTATCAATCAAAATTCAACAAATTTATTTCAATTTTAACCCTAAATTTAATCTGAATTACAAATCAAACATCCAAATGGAGCAAAAAAAATTTCAGGGGGGTCAAAGTCGGTCACGACCGATAGATTTCCACTAAAACTCAAAATTCAGGGGGGGAAGCTGCCCCCCTGGGACTATCTGGGTCCGTCCTTGCTTCCTAACACTCGAACTGTAGACCTTCGTTTTCAACTGGAAGAAGAATAAAATGGTGGCTGAGAGTTGGAGAAAGAGGAAGGATATTTATAATCAAACCCTAAAAAAATGAAAAAAAAAACAGTTCGGACCGAATTGCCATTTTGGTCCGGACTAAAAAGTCATTGGGCCGAAATGACATCTCGGTCCATGGGGGTTAAACCGAAGGCTACAATTTTTTTTTTCTGAGAACCTGTGAAAATCACCTCGTATTGACGAAAAAAAAAATTCGGACCAAAATGAATTATGTTGGTGTGATAAATTCTTTTTTTTTTTAATCATGGTTTCTAAAAATAATTCGTGGAAACGTATCTCACTCTTAGGCCAGCTTTACGTAATTGATCTGAAAGTAAATGTTTAGAAATATGTACGAATTAATTAACTAACAAGCGCCCGACATAGACAAGTGGGCCGGGCCGGGCCGGGCGCTTACTCACTTGGTATTTGGGAGCGCTTCGTGTAAAATTGTCCCATTCGTCAATCTCAGATTGTTTCACCGAGCTCTCTGAAATTCTCTCGGTGGGAGAGGGATCACAAATGGCGCCTCCCCTGAAGAAAACGAAGAAAATGAAGCGCAAATCAAAGAGAGCTGGAAACAAGCTTGGTCGCAAGCGCGCAGTTCCTTTGGAGCCAGTAGAAAACAGAGCTCTAGAGACCGAATGGTGGTACGCCTTTCTTCAGAAAATCTCCGATTCTGGTATTTCTCTTTTTGAAAATCTAAAATTCCTCTTCTTTCTCTATGGATTTTCTCCAATTCGGTGAAGTCATGTGCTTTAGTGTTCTGGTATTCCACATTGGGAGAGTGGTGGTTTCTAGTTGCTAGTTTCAACTAATAGTAATCAAGTTCAATTGGCTTTGGTTCAATTATGGTACTCCCTGTTGGGATCAGATATGTATTTAGGAGAATAATCTCCTTAAATATATTAGAGTTCTTACTGGTTTTTCTTTCCCTAAATTCATCGACTACAATCTTGAAGAATTTCATTTTTTAAAATCAGATTGCAGAATTTAGTTGCATCCAATTAGGTGAAGCCTAGCAGATACTATGCTTGTACTTTTTAGTTTTGTATGAATTATGTGAAAGCTTTATTAAATTAGCATAAAGAGTTAGGGGCAACTTAGTCATTTTAAGTAGCTTAAACCTAGTGCTTATAGTTGGGTCTCATTTGCTAAGGACCCAGTATGATGCTGTGCATTAACTCCAAATGCAAATAAGGTGTGCTGTTATTGCGATTACAATAAAGTATCTTGTGTAGATAATTTTTTTTTAACAAGCAAACAGAATTCAATTTCTTTTTTTTTGCTTGACTCAGACATAATTTAGATGCTCGGAATGCAGATGATTTAAGTCGACAGATAACAGCTTTGACTTAATTACCACGTACTATCATTTGCAAACGATCCTACAAAATGCTTAGTGAGGGTAAATACAAGAAGTGTTTGGGATTATTTGCAAATTGCAAGTACATAACTTGTTTAGTATTGTTCAACAAAAAGAGTTCTTGTGTTTTGTGGGCTCATGTTCTAACAAACCAAAACAATGTGCAGGGATATCTATTCCATCAGAAGAAGAAGAAGCATTTAGGTATTTCTTCAGGGTCTCAAAAGGGACATTTGAGTACATCTGCTCACTTGTCAGAGAAGATCTCATCTCAAGACCTCCATCTGGTTTAATAAATATAGAAGGCCGTCTCCTAAGTGTCGAGAAACAAGTGGCCATTGCCATGCGGCGGCTTGCGTCAGGGGACTCCCAGGTGTCAGTAGGGAATGCCTTTGGTGTCGGCCAATCGACAGTATCTCAGGTACTGGTCTCTCACTTCTTGGTAAATGGAAAATATTTATATACTTGCACAATGGGTGGTTAACTAAACAGTATAGGATTTGAGGAGTAATTAGCTGAAGCAAGTTAATTACCATTTAACAATTTTATGGACCCTCCTAGTGTTAAAATCCTTTAAAGACACATTGCTCTTAAATTAAAAGGAATTTTAAACCGGTCAAACTGTTAAATGACACCCCGCCATTGATGCCGTTAGATGTTTTTTAAAAGCTTGATTTTTATAGATAAAGTGCACAACCAATCTGTAACACAAAGCTTAATTTTGACTTAAAGGGAAAATTTTACAAGTGTGTGAAAATTGTTAATTTAAGTAATTTGCCATCTTTATTCACAAGATGGCTCGCCCTCCCAAATTGGCTGCATACTCTGCCCCTTTATAAAACAGCAGGTGAGTTTGTTGATTCAGAGGTTCTCTTCGGGTTTCACCTTACAATACAACCATACATTCTTAAAGCAAGTTGTACAAAATAGATTTCTTTGTTTTTACTTTGTACAGAAAATAGAGTATCAATTTCACATCTTCAATATATAACGATTAACGACTCTGCTCTAATAACATCTGTAGCTGGTCTATAAGATGTGGATTACCAAAATTTGCATGAAATCCCGCTGGTACCATGTTGCAACGTAATTCCTCAAGCACACGGGCACCCAACTCAGTATAGTGGATATTTAGTAAATTGCAAATTTGCCTTTTGAAAGAACTTAATATTACTCGTCATAATAGAACTCCTTTGAATTCAACCGACAATTACACGGCAGCCATGAACTGAACTAAAATAAACACCAAAGAAATGGCAAAATTCGTTGTCTGAGACTATGGTCCAACCAATATGTCTAATATCAATACTGCATCGATGATCAATCAACGGCTTTGACCTAAGAATGGTCATAGGGTGGATCAGATTATGCAACAAGCACGATAAAATGATGACCACTATCAAAGAGGTGATTTGTAGGCACATTATTGCTTCAAAACAATATATATTTTTTTGAGTGAGGCTACGGTACTATGCATAGCACGGATTGTTCCTTTATATGGGTCAATATCTTCGTCTTCAAAGTTCAAATAGTCGATCCGAACCGTTCAACTTGATCTTTATATGAAAAATGTACTTGCAGACTAAATATTACATTTTTTTAGAATTTATTACTATTTTTTTAGATAGGTAGAAAATCACTTGATCTAAAAATTCTAGACCATTCAAAAGTAGTGATATTCTACCTATCTAAGAAAATAGTAAAACAATTGTAGAAATTATAAACTTGATCTACAAGTACATTTCCATATGGAAAATCATTTTGAATGGTTCAGATCGACTGTTTGGAGTTTGAAAACGGAGATATTGATCTACAAGTACATTTCCATATGGAAAATCATTTTGAATGATTCAGATCGACTGTTTGGAGTTTGAAAACGGAGATATTGATCCATAGTAAAGACCAATCTGCGCTATGCATAGTACCATAGCCTCACTCATATTTTATATTCAATGTAATGAATTTTTCCGTTTTTCTTTCATTTTCTGGTAAGAGTGTCAGTTCTATTAGTTTGTTAACTCTCTTCCATTTTTGGCGTATCTGGGAATTTATGTCTTAACACATTTTTCACAGGTGACCTGGCGGTTCATCGAGTCAATGGAGGATCGGGCTAGGCACCACCTATGCTGGCCCGACTCTGCTAGGATCAGAGAAATTAAATCTCACTTTGAAACCGCTTTTGGCCTACCCAACTGTTGCGGGTCCATTGATGCAACACACATTGTCATGACTCTACCTGCTATTGAGTCATCAGATGACTGGTGTGATTCGGAGAGAAACTATAGCATGTTCTTACAATGCATAGTTGACCACCAGATGAGGTTTCTTGACCTTGTCACTGGGTTGCCCGGCAGTATGTCCTTTCTACGCCTTTTAAAATGCTCTGGCTTCTTTAAGCTATGTGAAGCGGGTACCCGGTTGAACGGGCCTATTAAGTTGTCTAAAGAAAATGAAGAGATAACGGAGTTTATAGTTGGAGATACCGGGTTCCCTCTCCTACCTTGGCTTATGACTCCGTTTGAAGGTAGAAACCTATCGGGTCCATGTGAGAAGTTTAACAATAGAGTAGTTGCTGTAAGATTAGTTGCAGCTAAAGCACTTGCGAGATTGAAGGGTTCATGGAGGATTTTGCATAAGGTGATGTGGCGGCCGGACAAGCACAAGTTGCCGAGCATAGTGCTTGTTTGTTGCTTGCTTCATAATATTATTATAGACAACGGGGATGAATTGCGTGATGATGTGGCACTGCCAGATCATCATGATGTTGGTTACAAGGAGCAGAGTTGTCAGCAGGTGGACCCACGTGGCCAAGAGATGAGGGAAATACTAACAAGACATCTTAGTTGTTAATCATTTGTCTGAAATGAAGCAAAATGATATCAGAATTTTTTAAGGCACTTCAGGTGTCAAATTCAAATCCATAGGCCTACAGTTTATCTCTGAGATTAAAAAAAAAACAAAATAATAAGTCTAAAGTGAGGCGATGGCACTATGTATAGCGCGGATCGGTCCGTACTATGCTCCATGTCTTTGTTTTCAATTCCAAACGGTCAACCAAAACCGCTCATTATGGTCTCCTTATGGAAATGTATTTGGTGACTAATATTTACATTTTTTAGATTGATAGAAAATCACTACTTTTGAATGGCCGATAATCTTTAGATCAAGTGATTTTCTACCTATTTAAAGAATAAATAAAAAATTCTGAAAATTGTAAAATTTGGTCTTCAAGTACATTTTCATACAGAGATTATGTTGAGTGGTTGACTGTTTGGACTTTGAAAATAGATATATGGAGCCATAGTATGAACTGGTGTGCGCTATGCACAGTACTGTAGCCTCACTCAAAAGTCTATGCTCACACTTAAGTGGATTACTATGTTAACGGTTAACCAGCACTTATCTTACAAAGAAATTCTTATCATAACTAGAGGGCAGATGTCATACAAAACATTCGGATCCATACAAACATTCAATGCAAAATATCTGAATAAAATTATACAAATGTATTGTGGCAATTACAAAATAACAATTTCAGGCTCTAGTCGATTAGTAGAGATGTTCGTTTTTGACCTGCTATACTATACGAGCTGCCATCTCTTACCTGTGTGAGATGAAAGTTAATATTAGTTAAAGGGAGTGATGAAGTCTACTTATATTAAAATAAAAAGGTTCATATTAGTAATGGGAATCATTTATCACCACATTACACAATTTCAACTGATTTTAGGCTATACTTTAACATCGTCTAAAGACACCAAAACAAGAAACAAAAGGAAAAGCTATACCTAGAAAACTTAATTTGTACCTGGTGCATTATAAAAATTCTCCTTTCAATACGCGAATTGAGACGGTACACTAGGAAATTGGTATGAATCACCCTTTATTAATACACTAGGAATTATGAAATCTTGTTTTATTCTCAGAACAGAGTTCATAATTAAGAAAAGCAGCCTTTATTACTCTTGTGAGTATGATTGCTGTAGTTTGTTTCTTGAACATCCAAAAAATAAGTTGGAAATATATTTGGATCTTGAATGTTTATTCCCGTTGCTGTTTTGCCTATTCCTCAATCAAACATGAACAGCATTTGTTTAATACCTAAGGAGTTGGTGATTTTGCTAGTTTTGCCTTCTGTGTCCTTTTCCAAGCAGTTTCATTGATCGCCTTTGTGTTAGCTACTGTTGTTCCTTTAGCTATATAAAATGAACATCATAGAAAAGAATTAGAACATATTTCAAAGCGTTTGTTTGTAACTAGTCATATTTTATCTATTTATCAAAAAAATATCCCATATCTCATGTATTTTTCTTTTTCATTTTTAGGTGTGTGGTTTTGTTCCTTGGAAATTCCAAAGGTTGCTTTAGTTGGCAACTAAGGCTCAAAACCAACTTCATTAAAATCTTTAAATTAGTCAATGGCAAACGATTAAAAGCCTGAAATTCAGAATCTTTCATAATCACACTTACATGTCGATCGAGCATGTGACGCACCGGGAACATAATCTCCATCGCATGCATAAGGGAGGTTCTCGGCTCTTTCAGGGTCTATAGGTTCTCCAAGAAAATCGTTTGATGAACCATTAATAAATGCACAACAACATGGGTTCTCTGCCTGACATATGCTGGCGAACTGCTCACAGCACTCCTCAGCTGGGTAGTCAGATGCGTCAGTGACGTAGTCAAGACATGATGCAAGGCCGGCTAGTGTGTCATCACAGTCTAGTAGGTTGGTTGATGCGGCGGCACATAGGGAAGTGATGAGCAATAACAGTGAGGCCATTGTTGAAATATAAAAGGAAGTTTTGGGTAGATGTTAATTTGTGGTTTTGTTTGTGGCGAGTGAGGAGGTTAATTGGATTTATAGAGGCATGGAGCGTGAAATATAAGTTATTGTCACTCTCATATCAGGGTTTATTCATTTTGAAATTTGATACAGCAAGTTTTGCTGAATATGAAATATATTTTTTTTCTTTTGCTTTTTTACAGGTTGCATTGGTGAGACTTAATAACTAGGTTCCATCGACAAACAAACAAAGTAACAAACACACGTGCATATATCATACAAGTGAATGTACATCCCTCTTGAAATATTATTTGTGAGAAAGAATGGTTGCCCCCTTCACTGCGGACAAGTATTCTCCCAGGTAGCGTAAAAGATTCCCTTCACTTTTGCCGTTTGGGATTTACTCTCAGCTGCTTTGAGATTTGGGCTAGCGCGGGGGCAGTATTGTTGGGCTTTGAGATTCGAGCCAAGTTAAAAAGAACGGTCCGGATCCACTAATTGTAAAAAAAAAATTCTCTTTTCAGGTACCTGGGAGGATACGGATTCCTTCATTGCATATTAAAATTAAAAAACTTGTAATTGCCTTTTTTATCTGGTTTTTATAGTTGAAAGGTGACTATGCCTATACTATAAAGAAGCATGTGAATACAGCAAAAGAGCAAGAGTGTTATGATATTGCACCTACAAATTTGCTGGTTTTGTGCAATTTATGATCTCACAAAAGCTCATTGAGAATTTGTAAAAATCAGTACCTCTCAGAGATCTTAAAATTAGGTTTGAATCACTTGTTATAGGAGATTACAATATCTCTAAAAATTATTCAAGCTCTATGTATTTAATATTTCCAACAATAACTAATATATTATTACTATTATCAATATTAATATTATTAGTATCCCTAGTTTGTCAGCCGTATATGAAAGATGATTTCTCATGCATGGTTCTAGATTGGGTTTTCGCTGTCCCAATTGAGTAACTAGAGACTAGAGAAGCACCAAATGGAGGAGGTACAGAGCGATGGAGTAAAGTATTTTTCTTAGCAATCGCACGAAAGTGATGTAACTTGTTAATGTTTATCTCTTGAAGCAATTTGCTAATTCTCCATCAAAGAATGCACCTTTGATTTATCTACTGGTGGGAGTGGTTGATTAATGGTCTTTACTTGTCAAACATAGTTTGACATTTCTAGTACAAAAGTTATTGCTTTTCAATGGTTAGTGTGATTTCTAGGGTACAAGCTTTTGAAAACGAGTGCTTTCTTTTTGTGTATAGGCGTTTAAAGAAAAAGAATGCTGCGAGAATTGCATTTCTTTTTCCTTTCGAAAGTTTTTATAAATAATATGGTACTCCAAATTGATTTTGGGGCTTTTATGCATCCTACCAGGTGGAAGGAAGCATAGGGAAAGAGGTGTTAAGAGTCCTATATAAACTGAATTTTATCATTTTTATTTTTTTAAGAACTTCGATTTTTACGAGAATTAATATTGTTAACCCCTTCATAAAATAAAATTTTAAGATATTTGTTTATTCAGTTTTTCGATCTCAATTTTCTGATTTCACACTTGTTGAAAAATGATATCAGGAAATAATTTCATCATAGATCAAGGGTATATGTGCAAAAGTGTAAATGGGTACAGCTGTACCAAATAGGAATTAGAATAGGTACCAACAGTACAATTTCTAACCGTTGGAAAGTTGTAATATATAGATAGAAATCTCTCCTGTAAAATAATATAGAAATATACAAAAAGATTCATGCTTTTTCTCCATAGAGTTCAATCTCTCAAAAATAACATGGTATCAGAGCAACAGTCTCTGTGACCGAAAAGAATCCCGCAAAACCTTACCAGCAAAACTGGTACACAAGCAAAATCAAAATCCATAAAACCAAAAGCACGACAAAGCAATGACATCAGAGGGGCAGCAATTTAGAGAAGCTACCAATACCTCAAAACTTACAAACTCATTGCCTAATGGCCAAAACTACCTTTCATGGGCAAGTTCTGCAAAATTGTCTCTCAGTGGAAGAGAGGTTTTAGAATTCATCACAGGAGAGTCAAAAAAACCCGTGCCAGCAACAACCGAAGCAACTGAGAATGAAAAAAAGGCAGTAAAGCAGTGGCAATCCAAAAATGACAGAGTCATGACATGGCTCATGCAATCCATGGAGCCAAGAATTTCAGACCTATTCCTCGGCCACGAAACAGCATTCGGGCTGTGGGAAGGCATAAAAACCATGTATGGGCGACAAAACAACTACTCCCACATCTATCAATTAAAACAAGAAATCCAACAAGAACAACAAGGGTCAAGGAGTAACACAGAGTACCTGGGTGCTCTTCAAAAGAAATGGCACGAACTTCGAGTTTACCGACCACCCATAACAGATCCAGTAGCTATCCAGAGGGAAGAAGAGGATAAAATCTTTCAATATCTCGCTGGTCTCAATCCAAGTTATGAAGCCGTGAAATCCCAACTTCTCTTAACAACCGTTCTTCCCTCTTTTGCCCAAATCACTACCATGGTGGAGCAAGAAGAAAGCCGACGACTTGCTATGGGAGGTCCACAAACTGGTGGCAGCGAGGGACACGAAACCCATAGCTTCGCCACAAAAAACCCCAATTTCAGAAAAAAACCTAACTTCCAAAATTACTCAAACCACAATGAAATTGAGAGATGTACAGGGTGTAAAAAGGAGGGGCATACACATGAAAAGTGTTGGTTTCTTCATCCCCATTTAAAACCAAAGCATTGGAAAAAAGGGACCTCCACTGGAGGAAGAGACGATTGGAATAAAGAAAAGGAAAGAGGGGCACGTGGGGGATACTTTACTGGGACGCATACGCCCCTTGCTGAATCGCGTGCGAGAGAGGGGCATGAGGCGCGTAGCTTCGCTGGGTCGCATGCGGATGGCGCTGAGCCGTGTGCGCGTGGAACGCGTGAAGCGCTTGAGGCGCGTGAGGCTTGTGAAAGGTACATGACCCGGGCCGTATCCAAGCCCAAAAACACTGAATTTACTTCAATTGAAGGGCCTGGAGCAGGCTACTTCGCTGGCGGGTCAAAATCAGGCCGAAACGGGTCAGCAGTGGCATCGGATCAATTGCAGTCACTGATGCAGCAAATGTCTGTGTTGCTGGCTCAACAAAACAATTCGTTCTCTGGTATTTCTGCACACTCAAAAAATTTAAATTTACTAGATAAAATAATCATTGATAGTGGTGCTACGGATCATATGTTTGGCAACCAAGCATTTCTGAAAAATTTAGACATGACCAAAAATAACCAATTTGTCTTGGTAGCTAACGGTATGAAGGCTAAAATAACTGGTATAGGTGAAACTACATTTTGTAATAAAAAAATACGTAATGTGCTATATCTAGATACCTTTCCTATAAACTTACTTTCGGTTCAAAAATTAACACAAGAATTAAATTGCGATGTAATTTTTTCTCGACAAAATGTTGTATTTCAGGACCGGGAAACCGGGACGAAGATTGGTGAAGGATTTGTTGAAAATGGACACTATATTTTGAACCCAAAAAATTATTTTTGTGCTTCCGCTAAATCCGTCGATATCGGCTTTTGGCATAGAAGATTTGGGCATCCCTCAAACAAGATTTTAAATTATATTTTGGATTGTAAAAATTTAGATTGTGCTAATTGTGAAGTTTGTAAATTGGCAAAACAAACAAAACTTCATTTTTCTCATTCCAATAGCAAAAGTGAAGTTATGTTTGATTTAATCCATTCGGATGTATGGGGGCCGGCCCCAATTGAATCATATAATGAATTTAAATATTTTGTTATTTTTATCGATGATTTTTCAAGAACCACTTGGTTATACTTACTCAAATCAAAAAATGAAGTTTTTAGTATCTTCAAAGAATTTTTTTGCCTCATAGAAAATCAATTCAATGCCAAATTAAAAATATTTAGGTCGGATAATGGAACGGAATTTATAAACACAAATTTTTCAACATTTTTCAAAGAAAAAGGAATTATACATCAAACTACTTGTATTAATACACCCGAGCAAAACGGAGTGTCGGAACGAAAAAATAGACATTTGTTATAAATGACAAGAACTTTGATGTTCCAAAGTAATGTCCCTAAAATATATTGGTCGGATGCCATACTCTGCGCTACACATCTAATTAATAGATTACCAAGTTCGAAGATAGATAACAAAATTCCACTAGAGATTCTTTATCAACAAAAAATCACTTTCGACCATTTAAGAATATTTGGATGTACAAGTTTTGTGCATATTAAAAAAAAAGATAAGCTAGACTTTGTTTCAACTAAAACAATTTTCTTAGGGTATTTATCATTTAAAAAAGGGTACAAATGTTATGATCCTATTAATAAAAAATTATTTATTTCTAGAAATGTTATATTTTTTGAAAATGAGCCGTATTTCAAAAAAAATTCAAATATCTAGTCAAATTCACAATGAAACAATAAATTTGGTAACACCTTATATTGTTCAAAATGATGTAGAAGAAAATACAAGTGATGTCGAAGAAGAAATAGATGATGATAGTAATAACATAAATGAGACCGAGGTAGTAAATAATTCGGGGCTTAGACGAACATCTAGAGTATCACAACCTTCGAGTAGACTTAGAGATTATGTGACTTATTCCATCCAATACCCTATACAAAATTTTGTTTCATATAAAAAAATTTCGCCTTCATACCACGCCTTTCTTACTTCTATAGAAAAAGAAATAGAACCGAAAAATTACCAAGAGGCCATCCAAAAACCAAATTGGAATAAAGCTATGAAGGAAGAGCTAAAAGCTCTGGAAAAAAATGAAACATGGGTAATTGTTCCATTACCAAAAAATAAAAAACCCGTTGGATGCAAATGAGTTTACAAAATTAAATATAATTGTGATGGTACCATAGAACGGTATAAGGCAAGGTTGGTGGCCAAAGGATTTACACAAACCTATGGTATAGATTACAATGAAACATTTGCACCGGTTGCAAAAATGAATACGGTTAGGGTTTTATTCTCTATTGCCGTAAATAATGGTTGGAATTTATATCAAATGGATGTTAAAAATGCATTTCTTCAAGGAACACTTGAGGAATAAGTTTATATAACCCTCCCACCGGGTCATGTAAAAGAAAAAAATGTTAACCTTGTTTGTAGGTTAAACAAATCAATTTATGGACTTAAATAATCTCCAAGGGCATGGTATGACAAGTTATCTCAATATTTAGTTTCTTGCAATTTTACAATTAGTAATGCCGACCACTCATTGTTTACCAAAAATGAAGGAGAAAATATAACCCTTGTGTTAGTATATGTAAATGATTTAATAATTACCGGAAACAATTTAGAAGCAATTAGAAAAATCAAATCCCAATTAAAAGAAAAATTTGACATTAAAGATTTAGGGTATTTAAAATATTTTCTAGGAATAGAAGTAGCATTTTCAAACAAAGGTCTATTAATTACACAAAGAAAATACACCTTAGATTTGTTAAAAGAAACCGGTAAATTAGGTTGTAAACCGGCCTCTACTCCAATAGATAGTAAGTATAAATTAAATACCGAGGATGGTGAACCCTTAGAAAATATAAACCAATTTCAAAGACTTGTAGAAAAATTGATTTATCTCACGGTAACTCGTCCGGATATTTCTTTTTCCATAAGTCAAATTAATAAATTTATGCATTCACCAAGAACACCACATTTAGAGGCCATAAATTGAATTTTGACATATTTAAAAGGAAATCCCAGAAAAGGCATGTGGATAACAAACAATAATTCTAATGAAATTTGTGGCTATTCCGATGCAGATTGGGCCGGTAGCTTTGATAAAAAATCCACCACCGGTTTTTGCACATTTGTAGACGGAAATTTAGTCACATGGAAAAGCAAGAAACAAAATGTCGTGGCACGATCAAGCGCAGAAGCAGAATACCGAGCATGGCATCAACCGCAAGCGAACTAATATGGCTCAAACAATTGCTTAAGGATATGGGATTAAATCTTGATCTACCCATGAAGATGTATTGTGACAACAATTCGGCACGTCACATTGCATCAAATCCCGTATTTCACGAACGGACCAAACACATAGAAGTTGATTGTCATTTTATTAGAGAGAAGGTCCAAGCCAAGGAAATAGAAACACCGTTCGTTCGAAGTAAGGATCAACTAGCGGATGTCTTTACAAAAGGATTAGATTCTAAACCATTTGAAGAAATCACAAGCAAGCTAGGATTACTCGACATCTACAATCCTAGCTTGAGGGGGGGGTGTTGAAGAATGATATCAGGAAATAATTTCATCATAGATCAAGGGTATATGTGCAAAAGTGTAAATGGGTACAGCTGTACCAAATAGGAATTAGAATAGGTACCAACGGTACAATTTCTAACCGTTGGAAAGTTGTAATATATAGATAGAAATCTCTCCTGTAAAATAACATATAGAAATATACAAAAAGATTCATGCTTTTTCTCCATAGAGTTCAATCTCTCAAAAATAACAACACTGCATCCTACTTTAATTTTATTTTTCATGCTTATTTTTGCAAAATTACTTCTTTCAAGATTTTAAGATGATGTAAGAATCAGTCTTTGATCTAGTGACAAAAACACATATTTCTTAATTTAAAAGATTATGAATTCGAAACTCCATATGAGAGATATTATTTATTACAAATGTTAAAATAAAAAATATTGAGTGGCTTGATTGACCACTTATTTCAAAAGAAGTTTCTAAGTAATGCAATATGCAATGAGAATTTGACTTGGTCATTATTTTTGGTTAAAAATAAAAATAAAAAGAGAGAACGCGTGGGATTTAATCAACGATTCCAGATTTGCAAAACATTTCGTAGTATGTTAGCTTCAAATCTTGGTTTGTTAGTGGCAACTTAAATTTACGTTTCTTAAGATTCATTATTTTGATTTCTTGTCTTCTTGAGATATAATGCATGTGTACGGTCAATTTTTTTGGAATTGTTTGAATCAGGTGGTGGGATCTTTTTTCTTAGAGTGAGTCTATGGTACTATGCATAGCACGGATTGGTCTGTACTATGAATCAATATTTTTGTTTTCAAAATTCTAACGGTCGATCCGAATGGCTCTGTAGTACGGACTAATCCGTGCTATGCATAGTACCATAGACTCACTCTTTTTCTTATATATAATTCTTATTTCCAAATGTTTCTCGTATAAATTGAACACACATGTTGAGTGAGGCTACACCTACCGTATTATGGAGAGCGCATATTAGTCCGCGTTATGATTAATATTTTCATTTTTAAAGTACAAACATTGATAAAAAATGTTTAACATAATCTCTATATGAAAATGTATTTGTATATTCTGGCAGCCTTTACTATTGACTTTCGAAAATATACATGTATATCAATTTTTTTTTTAATTTACTATCTTTTTAGAAAGATAAAAAATTACTTGATCTAAAAATTCTAGACCATTCAAAAGTAGTGTTTTTCTATCTATCTAAAAATATACTTAATAAATTTTAAAAATATGTAAAATTTTGTTTGAAAATACATTTTTATATGAAAATCATGTTAATCAGTTCATATTGAATACTTAAACTTTAATAACAAAAATATTGATCCATAGAACCAACAATTTGCCCTATGCACATGCATAGTAACTTGGCCTCACTCCCTACATATTTACGTGGAGAAACAAAATTCATCATCACTGAGATAATCGTGCCATTCGAATCCTGTGGTATTTAATGACATTAAGATATAAATAACCTGGTTAAAGAAAGTGGGCCTAAATAATTTACATCTGAGGCACTGAGCCCATTTATAGTTTTATAGGCAAAAGACGAAACACCAGTCCGAATAATTGCTGGTTTTCTGATTGTTTAGATTTCAGACACAAGGACTGCTACTGGGCTTCCAATCTTAATCTAGCGGTTTTGACATTCTGAAGTCTAAACCCAGTTGAAAAGAATCAAAACTCGTCTCACGGACGCTAAACCGTCCGATTAACGGGTTATGTTCGATTAACTAACTTGATAATTGAAATACTCAATTCGTTAATCGAACGGCCGCCTAGAGGACACCTCAGCTCCCATCCAAATTGCTGAGAATGGGATTATTGATTGATTTATGAGCTTTGGCCTTTGGAGTTTGGACCTCTAATCAAACGTTTCTTTGCAATTCCCAGAAGCCTATCCTCTCTCTCGCTCGCTCTGTCGCTAGGAACTGGAGAAGCCAAACACTATCATGACCACCGCCGGTGCCGGCGCTGGTGTCACGACAGCCTCCGCCACCGGATTCCTTCGCCCCGCTCGCGCGTGCGCCATTCCCTGGAGGCATGTCTCTACACGTGCAGCTGCCGGTCAAAATGAGTCAAGGTGCATTGCCTCTCTCACTCTCTCCCTCTCTCGTTCTTTCTCTGTTTGGATAATGCTGAGTACATTAATTCACTACCCGAGATCCTCCCTTGAGAAGATATATATAAAATATCCCTCTGAAATTGAGCTAGTTCTGTTTGTTGGAAAATTGATCCAATTACCAGGTGATAAGATTAAGTTATCTTCTGCGTGTTCTTAATCTCTCTATAGTGAAGCTAGTGACGTGGAAAACTTGGAATTAGTAATCAAGGGTAGAGGAAATTTTGAATCTTTCATGGGCCTTGTTTCCTAAATTAAGTTGACGTGGTAGAAAGTTTCCAACTGAACACCACCCAAAAGCAATCAATTAGATATCAAGATATTTCCATTGCACAAGTGGCTAAAGATGAAATAGTTCATAATGTAACCATATTGGGAATTTTCCGACTTACTTTGTGTTTTCGACATATCTTATAGTACTTTTAACCCATTGCAACTGCAAACTATTCTTTTAATTAATTAAAATTCCCTTAGATATTTACAAATAGCTTTTCAAAACATTTAGACCACTACCGATGAGAAAGAGATATTGTATAAACATCTATTGTTTATCCCTGAAAATTGTGGGGTAGTTTATTTATTATATAATTCCTGACCCTCATTTAATGTTGAGTGATTGCAAAAGAATATCGGTATATTTTGCAAAAAGCTATAAAATATGATTCTTTGTTTTTTTTTAATATCTTTTCCTAATATGAATGGACTAAAACCTTTCCAGTTGCCAGGAGGAGATTTGTATCAACCATGCTTTCGACACTTACACTCTCACCCCTGGTTCCACTTCAACCTGCCACAGCGTCTCCTTCCTCAAATTTCAAAGAGCACATTGACAACTTTGACGGGTACACCTTTTTGTACCCAAGAAGCTGGATCCAGGTACGTGGGGCTGGGGCCGATGTCTTCTTCCGGGACCCACAAGTGCTGGATGAGAATATATCGGTTGAAATCTCATCGCCCTCTTCATCAAAGTACAAAACTGTGGAGGATTTGGGATTGCCTCAGGATGCGGCTGAAAAAGTGTTGCGGCAATACCTGACTGAGTTCATGTCAACTCGACTTGGTGTCAGGCGTGAGTCAAATGTGTTATCGGCTTCACAAAGGGTTGCTGATGATGGGAGGATGTATTATGAAGTGGAGGTGAGGAATTTTGCAATCTTGGTCAATTTAATTTTTAGGCAATGTCAAAAGAAATTGGCAGTACCATATCATGAATTTGCATAATGAGCTCTGTCCTTTTTATAGTTCTCGTACTTTGTTAAAAATTAAGGTCTTTATGTTGATTTTACAATAAACTAGTGCCTTTAAAATGAAGTCATGAAAATGCAGCTAGATTCAAGGGTTATTGTTATCACTTCATTACTTGAACCAATCTCATTTGTTTTTACCTGTAGTGTTGCCTATCGGCATTATTTTTTTCCCCTGTAATTTTATCACATTATAGTTAAAGGATGATAATATGATAGATTCAGGTATTAGTAAGGATTTCATTTACAATTTTTCAGTAAATTAGGGATTGTTAAACGAAGATGCTTTCTGTTTTATTACTTCGAGACTCTAGGATATTCAAATTTTCTATCTAATTATAAGCTCAACTAAAGCTCAACGTGATAAAAAATAGAAATAAGAATAAAAGTTACAAAATAACTCCTCAATCAAGTCCAGATTCTTGATCGCATTGTGTTTATGATTCAGTGACATGGTCTGAAAAAGCATCTGAAGCAGGTCAACTAACATAAATTGGTGTTTCTGTGCATATTTAAATTTGCCAGTTTTGCAAATAACAACCTGTTTTTCAGGTAAACATAAAATCATATGCAAGCAATAATGAGCTGGCAGTGATGCCAGAAGATCGGGTACAAAAGCTTGAATGGGACAGACGCTACCTTTCTGTTCTTGGTGTGGAAAACAAGCGGTTGTATGAACTAAGGTTACAAACACCAGAAAAGGTCTTCACGATGGAGGAAAATGATCTGCGGGAAATTATGAATTCCTTCCGAGTTTTCGAGGTAAAAGATTAGGAATACATTTCTGCAATTCTTATTGTTTTATATTGTGCATTTGATTTCCTTACTGTTAGTTATTTTTTTTGTAAGTTTAATGTTAGAGCTGTATGAGGGGGCACTACTTGTTTCAATTTATTTGATGATTTGGTGTTAAGTATAACCGTATTCTTTCTGTATTTTTCTTTTTTTGCTGGAATTGGAAATTTTTGTTACCCAATAGGGTGGGTCCTGCACTCCTTTTCATTGCAGCTTGTAGTCTGGTTAATTATGAGTTAAAGCATTCTAGAGAGATGCCAGAAAGGATAAAACTTGAGCCTTTATCTGATAGGTTTTAGTTTACAGTTTGCTTTGTGATAAAAGATAACCTACTTACCTTGAAATTACGTATTTCTCCCTCTAAAATTCATAATATCATATTTACCCTTCTAAAGTTCAAAAACTCAAAAACTCTCAAATTTACTCAATTTATTGATTTTTGTAATAAAACTCATATAATTTTTTTAAATTACCCATTTTACCTTTCTTCCTTTGTTCGTCTTTAATTTCTTTTCTCCTTTCTTTTCGTATACGTATGCCTAAAACGTGACTAGGGCTGCACAAAAAATTCGTAGTTCGTAATTCGATTTGAATTTGATTCGAAAAAGTTCGTATAAAGTTCGATTCGAAATTGAGTTCGTTTGAAATTAATTCAAATCAAACTCAAACTAGACCTAGTTCGTTCGAAATAGGTTCGCAAACCAAACTTAGTTTGAAATTAACTCAAACGTGAACCGTTGATTTCCGCTGATAACTTATGTTCGCTGATGAAAATATAAGGCCGTCAAGTACGTAATTGCTCTCAGTTCTAATTTAAATTGTACTTTGAATACTTTAGATATTTGAAAACTTTGGTGATGTTGCTCTTATTGGCTATTTGGGAAACTTTGGATACTGTGATTGTACTGAACTTTGATTGATTGTACTAAACTTTGGTGTTTGATATAAATTTTGGTATTTGTAATGAACTTTGATATAAACTTTGGTGTACTGTGTAATTAGAATTCAAAATGTCTGAGTTTTTATTGAAGTGCTGTAATTTCGAACTGTGGCCCAGCCATAAGTCATAACTCGTAAGTCGTAACAAAGTTCGTAAAAGTTTGAAATTGAGTTCGTAAAAAGTTCGATTCGAAATTGAGTTTGTTTGAAATTAATTCAAACCAAACTTAGTTCGAAGTTCGATTCGATTCGGTTCGTTTGCAGCCCTAAACGTGACCGAGTCTCTTTTGCAAACATGTGGGCATCAGTCATAGTGGAATCCAACTCCCATCTAGCAAATTCCAGAGGATACTAAGAATCTAGCCACATCGCTCTTGAGATTAACCTCGTGATTTTGAATTTAGTCATTAACTAATGAACGTCTTTCTCTAACAAGAAGATTTCAACCCAACGGTTTCGCATGGCTCTCGAGACCTCACCGTATTGAGGGTTTACAGTGAGAAACATCCTAAATCGGGCATGGGCAGGAGGATCATAGGCTTGCTTTCAATGAGGCCACATTCATTAATTACAATTGAGCCATCTGGTTCAGCCAAAGAGTTGATTCGATCAAGTACAGTTGGATTGCAGAGATTTACATTGTCCAGCACGACCCATTCACCGTTCTCTATGGCCTTCACTGGCAAACCATTCAAACTTAACCTTCTGCTGCAACTCCTGAACATATTTCAGTAATCTATCCAGGTCATCTACTGACCATGAGACAGGATATACTTCATCATATCAGGATCATTCTTCAATTGTTCAATAATATCAACAAGGAGAGCAAGTGAGTCAAAAGATTTGGACCGCCCATGGCTTAGGTTTCAAATTAAAGGTTGTTGCTATATATATGCTTCCTGACTTAGATTTCAAAGCGAAAATTAACTAAAAGATAGTATAGAATTTGGATAACTTTGACAAAACTAGATGTAGTTTTATTATATGGTTTTCATCCTCTACTTTTAAATTTGATGTTTAGACACAATATGATAATAAGGTTTAGTGTGCCGTGATAGTCGGCTTCCTTTAATTTCTAATTAAATGCTACTTGCATTCTCTTAATAAGCAACAGTGCATCACACGGTTCTCAGTGCCCTCAGTCACATGAAGTTCTGGCGAACCCAATACTGGTAAGCCAAGGGTACCATTGTTTTGTAGATGGATCGTGGGGACTATCGGGTGAAGCGGGAATTGGTTTATTACTGCTCAGTGAAGGAAATGTGGTTCAGTGGGAGTCAAGGACAGTTCAGGCCATTAGCTGTTAGGGGTGCAATTTCAATTTAGGTTAAAGAGCCAAATACCAAATTCCTAAATTAACTAGCAATTGCAATTCCTAAACTCAAAACTCCGCGCAAGAAAAAGAATTAAAATACACAGCGGAAGCATTAGTTACTTACTTGGATCCATGCTTTGCAATCTCACTTGCAAACTTCACTTGATACGAGTTGACTTGAGATGGTGCTTGATTGGTGCGCTTTCGAGTCCTTCCAAGCAAGCCCTGGTGCCTTTCTTCTCTCTCGAGTCACGAACGGAGCTCAAGAGTATTATTCTCTAATGGAGGGAGAATAAGGTGGCTATGCACAACACATGTGCCCTAAAAAATCTTCTTACCCGGATTGCTTGGAGACCCAGCGCCTTTTATACTAGTGAAAATGTATCTTTGAGAGATCTTATAATTCATGTCAAAAATTATACAGAATATATGACATATTTTCTCAAAGATATTCGTTTGTGCATTTTTGGTAACCAATCAAATATGCATAACATATTTTCCTTTTCTATTCAATTATACAAATCAATTATATTTGGCTGACAAACAAATCGTATAATTGATTGATATAATTGATCAAATATGCATAATAATTCTTACATTTATCACTAGTATTAGTTGAATTAATTATAATTGGTCTATCAACAATTATAATTAATTTACATTATGTTCTATATGCATTCGTGCCTCAAAACTTAACGAAATTACGTACTATGACATTATTTCAGTCAATCACATTTAGGCATATCTTATATTATTCCTCATAATATTATTGACAGTATGTGATATATTAATCATATAACACGTAGTCCAAACTTAATTAATTGGAATTGACGTCTCAATTCCAACAATCTCCCACATGGACAAGTGTGGTCCTTTTGATTACATATATCTGAATCTGCGCAGATTACTTTAACTTTTCTGTCTTTCTTTTCGTACTTTCTCAAACAATTCGGTCCACTAATCATACCAACAAGGGACTTAAACGACAGTTGTCACATTTACTTCGTGACTTTATCGATAGAAATCACAATGCCAAATATAATTAGATGATATGAATTAGTTTTGGTCATATAGTTCAGAAATTACACGAAGGTGTGATTATACATGCCTATTTCCGAATGGGTCACCCTTATTCTTTACTTTAGTGAGGTCAAAACTTTTAAAGAGAGAAACTAATTGAGACTAATATAATTTGCATATATCAAAACTTATTACAAATTACATTGCATATAACTTTAAAATAAAATCAGACTCCCGCATTTTCCTTAACTATCCTAAACATGCACTACACCCATATGAGCAACATGCTCATGAAACTTCTTAGGCGGTAGTCCTTTTGTAAGGGGATCTGCTATCATGGAGTCTGTACCTATATGTTCTATTTCCAACTCATTGTTTTGTACTCTCTCTTTTACAGCCAGAAACTTGATGTCTATGTACTTGGACTTAGTCGAGCTTCTGTTGTTGTTTGCATAGACTACAGCTGAATTGTTGTCACACAGCAGTTTCAACGGCTTCTTGATAGAAGGAACAACTTTCAGCCCAGTGACAAAATTCTTGAGCCATAATCCATGGTTCGAGGCTTCGTAGCATGCAATAAACTCAGCTGCCATTGTGGAAGGTGCTGTCAATGTCTGTTTAACACTTTTCCACGACACAGTGCCGCCTGCCATCATGAAGATGTATCATAGTGTTGACTTCATGCTATCCACGCATCCTGCGAAATCAGAGTCGGTATATGCTATGACCTCCAGCTTCTCCGACCTCCGATATGTGAGCATAAAATTTCTGGTTCGCTTTAGGTATCTGAGTACTCTCTTGGCTGCCTTCCAGTGTTCCATACCTGGGTTGCTTAAGTATCGCCCTAGCATTCCAGTGATGAAGGCTATGTCTGGTCTCGTGCACACTTGAGCATACATGAGACTGCCTACAACGGATGCGTAAGGGATGTCTTTCATGACTTCCTTTTCTGGATCAGTTTTGGGACATTGATCTAGACCGAATTTGTCTCCTTTTGAAACAGGGGTATCTCCTGCTTTATAGTCTTTCATGCCATACCTACTCAAGATTTTATCGATATAATTTCTTTGGGATAGTCTCAAAATATCTTCGGATCTGTTCCTCAGTATTTCTATCCCTAGAACAAATGAGGCATCACCAAGATCTTTTATCTCGAAGTTTCTAAATAGAAAGTTCTTGGTTTGATGCAACATGTCTTTATCGTTACTTGCAAGTAGTATGTCATCAACATATAAGACCATAAATGTAAATTTACTCCCACAGAACTTAAGGTATATGCATTCATCAACTAAGTTAGATTTGAAATCAAATGAACTAACTATGTCATGAAATTTTAAGTACCACTGTCGAGATGCCTGTTTGAGCCCATAAATGGATTTCTTTAGTCGGCAAACCATGGACTTTGGGTCACCGATCACAAAGTTTTCCGGTTGCCTCATATAAATTGTTTCATTAATGTCTCCATTTAGAAACGCTGTCTTTACATCCATTTGATGGAGCTCAAGGTTGTAATGCGCTACTAGTGCCAGTATAATTCTCAAGGAATCTTTTGAAGAAACTGGAGAGAAAGTTTCCGTATAATCAATGCCTTCTTTCTGTGTGAAACCTTTTGCGACAAGACGTGCCTTGTATTTTTCAACATTGCCTTTAGAATCCCGTTTGGTTTTAAATATCCATTTGCAACCAACAGGTTTCTTGCCTTTAGGCAACGGAATGATATCCCAAACGTCATTGTCATACATAGATTTCATCTCTTCATTCATGGCATTAATCCACATTTGAGAGTTAGAACTTTCCACAGCTTGTTTGATATTAACAGGATCATTTTCAAACATGCCAATGTCAAACTCATGTTCTTGAAGATATGCATAATCCTTCGATTGTGTAGATCTTTTCTCTCTAGTAGATCTTCTTACTGGTTCTATTATTTCATGAGGAACAGGTTCGTGAACATCATTACCAACTTCCGGATCTCCCACAGGCTCAGGGCCATTGACATCGTTCATAACAACGTCATTATTTGAGTTTGATTCGGGTCCATTTGTATTCACGTTATCCTGTGGAATTTGAGTAGGGAGTGTAGTTTGCCTATTGACATGAGATGCATTTTCAAGGCTTACCGATACTGGAATAGTGACAGAGTCCGGACGGAGGCCTGAAGTATCATCAGGAATAGTGACTAAACCTGGACGGAGGCCCGAGGAGTAATCACTATCCCTTTCTTCCTCGAAAATGTTATCCATGGTCATATCTCCCCCCGCAAACTCATTATCCTCAAAAAATTTCGCATTACCGGACTCGAAAATTGTGTGTTCTGTTGGATTATAAAATTTGTACCCTCTAGATCTTTCAGGATATCCAATAAAATAACAACTAACTGTTCTTTCATCCAGTTTTCTTTCTGTCGGCTTGTAAGGTCTAGCCTCTGCTGGACATCCCCAAATCCGGATGTGACTTAGGTTGGGCTTGCGTCCAAACCAAATCTCATATGGGGTTTTGTTAGTTGCTTTAGTTGGAACTCTGTTTATAATATAAGCTGCAGTCTTTAAGGCTTCTCCCCACAAATTCTCAGGTAGAGTCGTACGAGTAATCATACTTCTCACCATGTCTTTGAGAGTGCGATTGCGCCTTTCAGCAACACCATTCATTGCAGGTGAACCTGGCAATGTATACTGTGGTACAATTCTGCATTCCTTTAAGTATTTTGCGAAGGGTCCTGGACATTGTTCTCCTGATCCATCATATCTGCCGTAATATTCACCACCACGATCAGATCTGACAGCCTTTATGCGTTTGTTAAGTTGTAACTCAACTTCCGCTTTAAAACTTTGGAACATGTCTAATGCTTCAGCCTTTTCTTTAATCAAGTAAATATAGCCATATCTTGAATAGTCATCTATGAAGGTGATAAAATACCGGTGACCATTTCTAGTGGCCTTTGGAAAAGGACCACAGATATCGGTATGTATCAATTCTAAGACATCATTACATCTTTTGGCTTCATACTTGCGTTTATTAGTTTGTTTTCCCTTTATGCAATTTACACATTCATTTAAGTTTGTGAAATATAAAGGTTTGAGAATATCATTGGATACAAGTCGTTCGATTCTTTTTATAGAAATATGTCCCAAACGCTTGTGCCATAATGTAGCTGAATTCTCATTAGTTAATTTACGTTTTCTGTTATCAATATGTAGAGCTTCTAAGTGTGAAGTGTCTAATTCAAGAAAATAAAGATTATCATAAGAAGATAAAGAACCAGAAGCAACTTGTTTTGAATTCTGATATAGACTGAAATTTCCATTACCAAAAGAACATACATAGCCATTTTTGTCCAAATAGGAAATATAAATTAGGTTCCTTCTGAAGGAAGGAACCACTAATGCATCAAAATACAAATAAAACCCAGTCCTACATAATAATCTAAATTTTCCAATGCCTTCAACTTCGACTTTCCTCCCGTCCCCTACATAGATGTAGCGTTCGGCCTCATTTGGCTTGCGGAGGTTTAGGCAGCCCTGCATAGATATACTGATGTTAGATGTTGCACCTGAATCTAACCACCAAGAATATCTTGATACAGTACTTAAATTAACTTCAGAACAAACTAAAGCAGAGCACATACCTTTCTTCTTTAACCACGAGTGGTAGTTGGTACAGTGAATTTTGATGTGCCCATGCTTCTTGCAGAAGTGACAGATGATCTGATCTCCCGATTTCGCAGGAGTATTGTCCTTCTTCTGTTTCTTAGCATTGTCTGCAGCTTCTATAGCGGGTCCTTTTCCCTTAGAATTCTTGCACTTAGACTTATTCTTATTCTTAGAGCCAGTACTAGATGTTGCAACATGGGCCTCCTCTCTCTCTTAGCTATCTTTTGTCTCTCTTTCTCCTGCACCAGCTGAGCTTCAAGCTCAGTTACTGACCAAGTTTCCTTGATGCAGTTGTAAGTCATACTGAATTGACTGTATGAGGAGGGGAGAGACATAAAAATATATTCTATGAGAAGGTCATCTGAGATGTCAAAACTATGCGACTTAAGTGCACGTTGGAGCTTAACCATCTCAGTAATGTGCTCTCTAATTCCAGTCTTTCCCTTGTACTTCAGAGTATTGAGTTTGACCATGAGTGTACGAATGTCTGCCTTTTTACTCATGGCAAACTTTTCCTCTAGAGTTTTAATGTAGTCCTTAGCACCAGAATCTTTTTCAGGTACACAACCTTGAAGTGTTTCGTGGGTTGTAAACTTGATGATCATGCAACACATCCTGTCATTATGATCCCAACCCTCAATGTCAGCCTTTTCAGTAGGAGTTTCCTCCCCTTGCTTGGCTGGCTTTGGTCGATCATAACGTAAAGCACGATCATATTTCATCATCCCTAGAAACAGCCTCAGTTTTGATTCCCATTGCTTATAATTTGATCCATTGAGATAAGGAATTTAACTTATGGCAGTCATGTTGCCTAGAATTTTTTTTTTTTTTTGAACAAGAGAACTATTAGATTATGCATCACAATTTTTAATCATAATTTCAAAGGTTTATTAAGAGGCTTTGACAAAAGACCTAGAAATTCTCCATTTAAATTTCATATTAACCAACAATACTAGCCAGCATGAGGCCCCGGAGGGAGCAGTCAGTACTCTTAGGTATTGTGGTGTTATGCACAAGTATTAAATGAACCTCTGTCGCTCTACCGGAGGGTAGATTGACATACCCACATGCTAATGACCAGGCCAGTCAAGTGGGGAAGGTGAGTCACAAACGGACTACTTAAGTACCAAAACCCCAAATGCTTTTCTTAGACATCACTAGCACACAGTATCTCATTTTCTTTCTTGATGCACCTTACTTTATGTATATTAAACAACTAACTTTGTTTAATTAATCCTCCGGAGGGAGAAATTAATAATTTGTTGTCAATATACGTCTTTTTAACTTATCATGGGTCATCTTGCCCTAAAAACTTTAGCAATAATGTTCCGGAGAGAACAATATTGTTTGGCAAGATGAGGCATGTACTCCTAATTGCGTCTTAATAAGGTTTTGAAATCATGTATCTGTTTATTTTGGGACGTATCCTAATTGAAAACTACTCGTCCTAAATATATATATATATATATAGAGTCCGGCTAGCGTCAAAACGTTTGGATAAAGACATTTATCCAACTAAGTTTAGAATCGTTGGATGGACTTTTAAATCTGCGCTTTATCAGATCTATCGCTGATGAAAAAAATAAACGGAACGGAAAGTCTCCCTCCGTTAATTGTTTTATTTTTCTTTCTATTTCCCCGTGCCTTTCCATTTCTATTCCTCCAGCCCTGCCCCACAAATCTCTCTCTCTCTGTTGTTTTCTCCTCTTCTCCTTCGCCCTGATCTCTCACTCGCCTCCACTTCACGCTGTCCTCCATCACCTCTTCGCCCAGCACCTCCAACCGACTGTCTCTCCTCCGCTATCCTGCTCTCTCCTCCCTCGCCCAGCGCCTCCAACCGACCCTCGGCCAGTGCCTCCAAAGATCATGTCGCTTCTCTCCATTCTTGGTATGATCCTCCTCTCTTGTTCTCTGATTTATTTTCGAATTTTATAGGTTTTATCTTGTAATTTTGCTTTGTTGGCCTGAATTTGGGGCTTAATTAGTTGCCATTTGTAAATTTTTTTGCCAAGTTCAACTCTTCTTCGTATATCATGATACCATACAAATAGAACTCTACCAGTTTGGGTGATTAAAAGATGATGAAAACCTGTCAAAAAAAAATGAGCAAAAGATGACTGAATTTCCCCAGTCGACCAATTTTATTAGAACCAGTAATTGATTAGGTCATCTCTGTAAGTCCATTTACTGAGGGTTAATTTGGCATAGTTTGGCATGAATAGTCAAGATTTAGCCAAAAGTTGAATAAATTTGATTACTGTAGCTGCATGCTTGAATCTTAATTCTTAACGAGTTACAATTGCTTTACCTAATAATATAAATTGGATACTATGATCCTTTCTTTCTGTTCTTCATTTTCTAAGTGTTGCTCATATTATCCAAATGGGAACCTTCATCTTCTGAACTTCAATTTTTTTTTTTTACTTGCAGGTGGTACTAAAGGAATGCTAACTCCAGAATGTGCATATTTGGGCATTCTTAGAATATTGATAGAATCATAGTGATAGAAGGGATTTTGATATTGAGAAAGAAGAGATATTTTGTGTATACTGATATTTGTACAAGGATAGAAGAGATTTTGTGAATACTGATACTTGAATTTTTTTCCTGAAAAGATCTTTTTCTGCTACTTAACTACTTCTGAAGAATAATTATAGTGGATTTATTTTGTTTTTGTATTTGAGTACAATTTGATGTTAGGGGACATTACTAGTTCAATACAGGGATGCCAGAACAAAATGCACAAAAACTGCAGTTAAGTCCCTACACTTTACATTGTTGTATTTTCTTTTAGAAAAAAAACTTACTATGGATAATAAATTATGTCAAAGAAACAAATTGCAAACGTAATCTATATCAAAATTTTAAGAGTTGCACAATTGAATATAACACATCAAAACATAACAAAAAAATAATTCTTTATATTGTATACTCTAATTTATCTATACCACGCCATGTTCCAATTGAATCTAAATGCATCCTATCAAGTTACTTCTACACAAAGCCACTCTACTCTTCTTACAGTAAAGAACAAAAAAATTAGTCATTTTTCAATTCAATAACAAAACGCCTCTAGTTTCAAAACATGTCCTCTTCAGAGTTGTAGTCACTCTTATCTTTGTCATCTTCACTATTACTTCCAGACATGTATTCGCTATCATCTTTGTCATCACTTGCTAAGGAAATTAGTTCTGGACCCTTACTAACAATTTCATCTCTTCTTTTCTACAATAAGAAAATAAGAAAATATTGAAAAAATAGTTGATTAAATCATAATTTTACCCTAATTTTTGTCAATCTCAAAGCATTTTACAGTGAACTAATTTTACTCTAATTTTCTGAACAAAGCTGGAGATCAATTAGGATAACTTGAGAACATGTCCATTGTCTGAGCAAAGCTGGAAATTTCATTCAAAAAACTAAATTGATTTTACCCTAATACCATAAATCAACTAATTTTACCTTTGGACACGCTCGCATGTTATGACCCTCTTTTTTATGGCAATAACTACATGTCCTCATCTTCTTCGCAGCTTTAATTTCAGCCAAAGGCTTGACGATTGGGTTTCCTTGAGCCCTTACATTGTGATACCGGCGGATCCTTGAATTTAAGAGAATCCTTGACACAAGTTTCAGCTATTGCATCTTGTTCAGTAGGTCTTTCTTCAGCAATTTCTGCAATGATTTCAGTTAAATCCTCGTCGAGCTCATCCAATGTTCTGCAAGTCTTGTCATATGCTACATGAGCCGTAAGAGCCTTGTTCATGATTTTCTCCATTTGCTTGGTTAGTGCATTACGCATGACAGATTGTAGGTCCTTCCCTTTAAGCTCATCCTCGTTTGTACCTCTCTTTGCGTTTGCATTGGCATCACGAGTCCATCTTTTGTGAATGTAACGAGGTGGAAAAAATGGCTCCATCCCCACCTGTCGCATAACCACAAGCGCATGAGAACACAAAACTCCTTGATACAAGAAACCTTTGCACTCGCAATCAGCCGTCGCATTGGTTCGATCGATGAGTACCATCCGATTTGGTTTGTACCATTCATAGTTCGAATGCATCCTCGCGGGACGTACCTCATAGAGTGTTTCTTTCTCGACCTCGCGAACCCGAAGCGCAACAGATTTCTTTATTCTGTTCTTTAAAAGGGAGAAAATGCTTCGAGTGTATACTTGTCGCGCTTCAACCTCTATTGCATCACCCGACCATAGTTGCGGGGTCTCATTCATTGTTCGAAAATCCTCATCGCTTTCTCTCTCATAAACACCTTCAACCATTTTCTCAAATCTAGTTGCAAAATCAAATAACGAGGTATTAGATCCCATCCAGATCTTTGTCAACGAATTAATACTCTCACTTCTTTGTGTAGAACACATGCCCGCACAAAATGTATCACGAAAGTAGGCCGGGGCCCACTCCTCACGTTTGTCAAACATAACGGTCAAGTACGAATTATCTTCCATCTCATACTTCTGAAGTGTGGCACGCCAATTTGTTTCAAATTCTGTAATTGTCCAACTAAAATTTACCACCGCGAGCAATTCATCCTTAAACCCTTGGATAGATCCATACAAAACCCCCAAGTGATCCCGAGCATTTCTCAACACATGCCATAAACACACTCTATGCACGGTACCTCCACCAAAAACCATCTCAATTGCTGCTTTCATCGATGGGTCATGATCAGTAAAGATAGTCTTTGGTTTCTTTCCACCCATTACTTCCAACCAAGTTTTAAACAACCAACCAAATGTTGTCTTCTTCTCATCTCTAACGAGGGCACAACCAAAGAATATCGATTGTTGGTGATGGTTCACACCAACAAACGGAGCAAAAGGCATCCTGTACTTGTTGGTATTGTAGGTTGTATCAAAGATGATGACATCTCCAAACTCCTGATATGCCCTCCTCGAACGACCATCAACCCAAAATATGGTTTTGGCAACATTATCTTCATCATTGTCAACGGTGAAAAAAAATTCAACATCCATTTGTTGCCTTCGATTGAAGAAGTCTATCATTGCGTTGACACCACCCCAACTAGACTTCTCTTCGCACTTGCAATGTGGTTGTTCACATCTTTTTTGCTAAAATGGAGATTCTCTTTACCTCCGGCCTTTGCCGCAAGGTATTCTCTGATTTGCGTAGCTCCAACGTTTTGTTCATGCAACAACTCAATATCCACCCTATCTTCCATAGAAATTCGCTTGTGAGATCTTAGGTGTCGCCTTTTGGAGGGAGTGTTTGGAACTAACGGATGATTATGATCCTTGAAGAGGCCCGTTATCCTCCAAATTCCATCCTTATGCAGCCTAATTTGACATGACGCTTTGCAACCACATCTCTTGATTGATATCTCCTTTTCTGGTGTCTTTTCAACTAACCCATTATCCTTCTCCAATGACTCTTCCAATTGATGCTTTCTTTTTTTGGTGAATCCTTCCTTGGAACAGACCAATCTTATTGAAGTGATTAGCCCTTCTACATTCTTGTACTTGGTTTGCATACGAATACTAAATCCAATTATGTATCCGTACGCATTGTAGAAATCAAAGGCCGCATCTTGACTAGGGAACTCCATCCCTTCGTGAGGCTCAAAACTTGCCTCTCTTGTTTCATCCATTACCATATCTTCCATTTCATCTAAATTATCCATTTATCTACAAAAAAAAATAATACTTTCAAATTAGCTTTTCAGTTTGAGCAGAACCATTTTTTCATGAGGCAGATCACATCATATAATTAACGAATAATGGAAATGCCACCTAATTGTAACTAGTATTATTGAGCATCCTTTATCATTTCACTGTAACAGAAGGTTATCGTCCCGTTTGCAATGCCCAGTAGAAACCTTATTACTGTTACTAAGACTTCTTGCAAATTAAACCCATGTAATACCATATTTGCATATAGTCGCCAATATTCCTGAAAGGCTAACAATGTTGATTTAAAAGCAATAATTTGCAAGAACAAACTCATACTATGAAAACCTTATTACTGCAATAACCAGGTATGATGACATTTTTGGATTAAAGAAAAGGTTAGTGGTACCTCAAGAGAGAGCCCCTTTTAATATTGCAAGAACCTGGTCAGCAGAGCAACATGACAGGTGAAGATCCTATAAGATAAATTAGAGACATTGAAATAAATATTACTGCAAAACACTGTTAAAGTACATGGATTTTGACAAGTATTCAGTACCTATGTAAGAGTTGTCTCTTAATGAACTTCCAATTTGATTTGCGATTTGTAGACTGAGAGGGCACAAAGGTCCAATTAAGGATAGAATTTGTGGCAGTAAATGAAGAAATAGATCCATTACACTATACAATCATGTATCTTAAATAAAAAATGCTATAATTCCATGTTAAGATGATCATTCGTATGGTATCAAGAAATAACAAGAAAAGTTGAACTTGGCAAATAAAATTAGAAATACCTAAGGGCCAGCGAAGAGGGTCGCGGAGGAGAGACAGTCGGTTGGAGGTGCTGGGCGAAGAGGAGATGGAGGACAGCGTGAAGTGGAGGCGAGTGAGAGATCAGGGCGGAGGAGAAGAGGAGAAGACAACGACAGAGAGAGAGAGATTTGTGGGGCAGGGCTGGAGGAATAGAAATGGAAAGGCACGGGGAAATAGAAAGAAAAATAAAACAATTAACGGAGGGAGACTTTCCGTTCCGTTTATTTTTTTCATCAGCGATAGATCTGATAAAGCGCAGATTTAAAAGTCCATCCAACGATTCTAAACTTAGTTGGATAAATGTCTTTATCCAAACGTTTTGACGCTAGCCGGACTCTACATATATATATATACATATTATAAATATAAATATACATATATAAATATACATATATATATGCATATTGTAATTAATTTACAGCTACTCCTAATTCCAGATTTTGTTGTTTTTGCATAAAATGCACAATTCAAAATATCCAAATCTGGAAATTTCAGCAAATTCTGGAAATTTTGGCACAATTCAAGAAGGTTCCCTGTCAGTTCAGATTTTCTTTGCCAAATTTCCAAAAAAATAAATAAATAGATATCTTGAAAAAGCAAGAGATCTCTTGTCAAGTCAATTTGTGCGCACATATCAAAAATTCCAAAATATTTCATAATTTGTAAAATTTAAGTCCTTAAGGCAATATGTTATTTTGGTAATTTTGAATCATGATTTTGTGAATCAAAAAATTCTTACATCAGTTTATGATGTGTGGATGAAGATTCAAAAAATAAAACAGAGATTTTAGATTGTTTTAATAGGGTAAACAAAAAAGACAAAACGAGTACAGCACTGGATTTTCCTGTATCCAGTTTTCTGTTTTTGTTAAGATTCAAAATATCATATCTCGAATTTGGCTGAATGGATTTTTGTGTGCCACATATCATTAGAAAGATAATGAAATCTAGTTTCTGGAAAACTATATTTTGTAATACAAAAATATTACGGATTTTGTGTAAAATTAAAAATTACAGAGACAACAACAATCTGTTTTCAGAATTGAAATTCAAGATTGAAATGTAATTTTCTCACAAAATAATAAACAATTTTTTGTGTTCTTTTATTTCCAGAAAGGTGCTCAAGTCTAGTTTTCAAAAATGCATGGCTTGAATTTTAATTCGGTACACACAATCTTGGGCATAGAAAACATTGACTGGTGCGCAGCATAGGCGTATCAAAACAGATTTTTATATGGCGCACAAATTAAATCAGAAATTAATAATAATAAAAAATCCTAGATCTTGACACGGAGGTGGCTCTGATACCACTTGTTAGGGGTGCAATTTCAATTTAGGTTAAAGAGCCAAATACCAAATTCCTAAATTAACTAGCAATTGCAATTCCTAAACTCAAAACTCCGCGCAAGAAAAAGAATTAAAATACACAGCGGAAGCATTAGTTACTTACTTGGATCCATGCTTTGCAATCTCACTTGCAAACTTCACTTGATACGAGTTGACTTGAGATGGTGCTTGATTGGTGCGCTTTCGAGTCCTTCCAAGCAAGCCCTGGTGCCTTTCTTCTCTCTCGAGTCACGAACGGAGCTCAAGAGTATTATTCTCTAATGGAGGGAGAATAAAGTGGCTATGCACAACACATGTGCCCTAAAAAATCTTCTTACCCAGATTGCTTGGAGACCCAGCGCCTTTTATACTAGTGAAAATGTATCTTTGAGAGATCTTATAATTCATGTCAAAAATTATACAGAATATATGACATATTTTCTCAAATATATTCGTTTGTGCATTTTTGGTAACCAATCAAATATGCATAACATATTTTCCTTTTCTATTCAATTATACAAATCAATTATATTTGGCTGACAAACAAATCGTATAATTGATTGATATAATTTATCAAATATGCATAATAATTCTTACATTTATCACTAGTATTAGTTGAATTAATTATAATTGGTCCATCAACAATTATAATTAATTTACATTATGTTCTATATGCATTCGTGCCCCAAAACTTAGCGAAATTACGTACTATGCCATTATTTCAGTCAATCACATTTAGGCATATCTTATATTATTTCTCATAATATTATTGACAGTATGTGATATATTAATCATATAACACGTAGTCCAAACTTAATTAATTGGAATTGACGTCTCAATTCCAACATTAGCGCCTCCCAAGCTGAAGCGAAAGCGATGCTGGAGGGTATGAAGTTACTGGTACGGTACAACATTTCAGGGGGAACAATTCACACGGATTCACTAGAGATTGTCAATTCGCTATCTGCAGGATTGCCAGTAATTGCTGATTGGAGATCGTATGGTGAGATTTGGGAAGCCTGGAGACTGCAAAGAAGTACCAATAATACTGTCAAGGTGGCTTACTGTCCGAGATCAATAGCCTCACTGCAAACAGTGCACTGCCTGGCAAATCAGGGTAGGCAAAATGGGTCGAATAGGAAGGGAAATTCTGTTCTAGATTTAGAGATTGAAGAATGATGTAATAGGCCTACGGGGCTGTCAGAGAAGCAAAAAAAAAAAAAAAAAACACAAGGGTAAAATGATGGGTAATTTATAAATTTAAAATGAGTTTTATTAGAAAGATCAATAAATTGTTTAAATTTGTGAGTTTTTGAACTTTAGAAGGGTAAATATGATATTATGAATTTTAGAGGGGGAAATACGTAATTTCAAGGTTTTTGAGGGGGATACATGAAATTCCCCCTTTGTTATTTTTTTTTCGTCAGTACTAGAAATTAAATTTGTAAACTAAAACTCTACAAATTTCCCAAAGATCGTATGTCGCTCATTTGGGTTTTTACCAACACCAGTGCTCAGCAGGAACACATTTATAGACGATGTGTGATCTTAGAACTACAAAAATAGGGGTATCATAAATTAATTCCGGTTCCCCGAATATGCAATTCGAACAGTAAGATAAGTATGGATAAAGAATTTTGCTTGTGTGCTTGCCGACATTTTTAAAAATACCCTAAGTTAAATAAAAATTATTAAAAATATCTACGGTCCCAAATTTTTATTAAAAATACTCATACCGGCCAATTATTGGCCGGATCCGATTAAATAGCCCAACCGACCAATAATTGGCCGGATCCCATTAAAAAGCCCAACCGGCCAATAATTGGCCGGTTCCAAGGTTAATTCGATTCTATAAATAAACATGCACACTCCCTCTTCTCTCTCACAAATCATTTTATCAAAATTTACACTCTCTCTCCTCGGTTGAGCAATTTCTCCCGGATTTCTCCTTCTCTTCTCAGATTTGCAAGTAAGTCCCTATCCTTTGTTAGAATTTATTTTTTAGAGCAAAATAGTTGTAAAATGCTAGAATTTGTTAGTAATTGTCAGAATTTATATAATGTGTAGAAATAGTTGTAATTAGAGAGTAATTAGTCAAATTTAGGGTATACGGTTTATGATTTAGGTCAATGTATTTTTAATTAAGTATAATTAGCATTGTTGACTATATTTTTGCAAAATTTAGAATGTTTTAACATGATTAAAAAAATTAAGCCCGATATATGAAAATTTAGCATAATTAGGTAAATTAAGCCTATGTTGGTACATTTAGGATATTTTAGCGTACGTAATTATAGTTTTGAGTAATTAAGCCTATTGTACCAAAATCAAACACATTTTGGCATATTGTACCGTCGTGAAGCCTATTTGATCAGATTTTACCGTAAGTAAGCCTATTTGATCAGTTTTTACCGTAAGTAAGCCTATTATTTCCGTTTTAAGCGTAATTAATCTTATTTTAGCTGTTGTGACCGTTATAAAGCATATTTTAGCCGTTTTAGCGTAGTTGAGCCTATTTTAGCGGTTTTTTACAGTTATGAAGCATATTTTAGCGGTTTTTACCGTTATTGAGTATATTTTAAACGTTTTTAGCGTTATTAATTATACTTTATCACTTTTTAGCGTAATTAAGCCTATTTTAACTATTTTACCGTTATGAAGCATATTTTAGCGGTTTTTACCGTTATTGAGTATATTTTAAACGTTTTTAGCGTTATTAATTATACTTTATCCCCTTTTAGCGTAATTAAGCCTATTTTAAATATTTTTACCGTTATAAAGCATATTTTAGCGGTTTTTACCGTTATTGAGTCTATTTTAAACGTTTTTAGCGTTATTAATTGTACTTTATTCCTTTTTAGCGTAATTAAGCCTATTTTAACTATTTTTACCGTTATGAAGCATATTTTAGCAGTTTTTACCGTTATTGAGTCTATTTTAAACGTTTTTAGCGTTATTAATTGTACTTTATTCCTTTTTAGCGTAATTAAGCCTATTTTAACTATTTTTACCGTTATGAAGCATATTTTAGCGGTTTTTACCGTTATTGAGTCTATTTTAAACGTTTTTAGCGTTATTAATTGTACTTTATCCCTTTTTAGCGTAATTAAGCCTATTTTAACTATTTTTACCGTTATGAAGCATATTTTAGCCGTTTTTACCGTTATTAAGTCTATTTTAAACGTTTTTAGCGTTATTAATTGTACTTTATCCCTTTTTAGCGTAATTAAGCCTATTTTAACTATTTTTACCGTTATGAAGCATATTTTAGCCGTTTTTAGCGTAGGCAAGCCTATTTTAGCGGTTTTTACCGTTATTAAGCCTATTTTAACCGTTTTTTCCGTAATTAATCATACTTTATCCCTGTTGAAGCGTAATTAAGGCTATTTTAGCTCTTTTCCGTTACTAAGCATATTTTAGCCGTTTTTAGCGTAGTTGAGCCTATTTTAGCGATTTTCACCGTTATTAAGCATATTTTAACCGATTTTAGAGTAATTAATCATACTTTATCCCTTTTTAGCGTGTTTAAGCCTATTTTAGCCGTTTTTTTACATTTCTTACTGCAATTATGATTTACGGTTCACATAGCATCGGTTAACAGAATCTTATTAATGAAATTAGGATGGTTAGAGGACGGCCTAGGCTTCGTCCACTGTCACCTATAGTTGACGAGCCGATCGCGACTAGTAGCACAGATCATTTCAGTCCTCTTTTGTGGGTGCCCCACCGCGATCACCGGGTCTCACTGGCTTCTCGTGAGGTATGTTTTTTTTTTTCACTTTTTCAAATTTCTTTGAATTTAAGTGTTGATGTGCTAACCCCATGTGGATTAAATTTGTCAAGTCTATTTTAGATGTGAAGCTGCGGTGCGTTCACTTGCCATACTACCCGTTGATGGACCGGTATCTTGTCAATCTAGGCCTCTACCAGATGGTGGACATCTTGCGGACTGGGAGTGGCGTCATCAACGCGTCTCTCATCGCGGGATTGGTTGAGAGATGGCGTCCCGAGACGCACACGTTTCACATGCCGTTCGGAGAGATGACAGTGACTCTCCAGGACGTGAGTTCTTTGTGGGGGTTGGCTATCAGTGGCACCCCCGTCAGTGGCGTATCTGACAGCACGACGTTTGCTGCTCACATTGAGGAGCTATTGGGGGCTGATCCTCGCTCCCTCATTGAGAAGAGTGGAACATCGAAATTCCACTTGAGGATGAAGAGGTTGCGCCAGCACTTCAGCGCGGGTCTGACAGCAGACTCCACCGATGTGGAGATTCAGAGGTACAAACTTCAAATTTCCCGTATTTTTTTTTATTGAATTCCCGTTTGTTGCTGATCTTATATTACATGTTTGTTACTGTAGATATACACGGGGCTACGTGATGGACAATTAATTCTAATTAATTGTTTATTAATTATAATTAATTAAAATTAATTATTTCAAATTAATTGAAATTAATTAAAATTAATTACAATTAATTAAAATTAATTAATTAAAATTAATTACAATTAATTAAAATTAATTACAATTAATTACAATTAATTACAATTAATTACAATTAATTACAATTAATTACAATTAATTACAATTAATTACAATTAATTACAATTAATTACAATTAATTACAATTAATTACAATTAATTACAATTAATTACAATTAATTACAATTAATTACAATTAATTACAATTAATTACAATTAATTAAAATTAATTACAATTAATTACAATTAATTACAATTAATTAATTAATTTTAATTACAATTAATTACAATTCCTTTAAATTAATTAAACTTACCTAACATTAATTAAAAAAATATAAAATTAATTAAACTTAACTTAACTTAACTTAACTAAAATTAATTTAAATTTAGTTAAATAAATAGTTAAACTAACTTAAATTAATTCAACTTAATTAAACTAAACTAAAATTACTTAAAAATAAGTAAAATTAATTACACTTAACTAAAATCAACTACAATTAATTTAATTAAATTAAAAAAAATTAAAACTAACTAAAATTAATTCAAATTAATTGAACTTAATCTAAAAGAATTTAAACTATTTAAAACTAATTAACATTAATTTTAATTAAATTAATTAACCTTAATTACAATTAATTACAAATATTTAAAAAAAAATTACCTGTCTCGGGCGCTGGTGCTTCAGGAGTTGTGGGAAGAGAGGGTTGAGTTTTGGGGTTAATATAGGGGCTCAAACAGTAAAAACGTATTAAAGTACGGGGCCGGCCAATTATTGGCCGGTTGGGAGTTTTAATGAGATCCGGCCAATAATTGGCCGGTTTGGATATTTAATCGGTACCGGCCAATAATTGACCGGTATGAATATTTTTAATAAATTTTAATTAACTTAGGGTATTTTTAAAAATGTCGGTGTGCTTGTCCTAAAGGATACAGTAAGAATAACTCTTTTGTAAATTTATCAAAAAAGACTACGAGTAAGAAAATTAGCTTTCAAAGCCTCAAATTTTCAATCTAACTTTCGCAGAACAGACAGAAAACCATTTGAGCATGGCTTTGAAATCCTCAAATTTTCAATCTACCTTCCCCTGTGACCTTTAGATATGCCAATTAATTTCAAGCCATTTGAACATGGCTCCATTCTCTTGAGCACTTTAATCTCTGCCATTGAATACGTGTTTTTCTTAGTTCTGTGCCCGCTATAAGATCACTATTTTTCAAACAAAAAAACAAAAGATAGATAAAGCCAATAATTAAGCACGGAGACTAGTTTAATCTGTAACGCTAACTCTAGCAAGGCAAGCAAAGAATTCTCGACACGAAAAACGACATCAATCCAATTACTAACTCAAATAAAGTCAAATAAAAGTTTCAATAAGAAGATAACTAAGGTGGCCATAAGAGCATCCAAAAGCCAGAAATAGCTATATAATTCCTGCTGCAAGCACAGTTTCATTGCCAATACAAATAAGAATAACAGCAATACCATAACGGCAACCACTACGAATAAAGCTCTTGCAACCTGGAATAAACAAAGTTCTACAAAATCTCACATTATCAATTCAAGAACAAAAAAAAAACATAAGGCAGATGGTTAAACAAAACGGCAATAATAAACAAAAGCCAAGTGCACCGGTGGGTGCAAGAGTAAAATTCTACATCCTATCCTCTCTCTTACGTGGGGCGCAAGTTATGATATCATCAACACGCAGTATCATCTCAGCCGCCTCAGTGGCTGACAAGAGCACAGCTTGTTTCACCTTGAAGGACTCTGATATTCCTAGCTTCTGCATGTCACCCACCTGATAATTCCAATAGAAATATATTAAGCTTTTTACAGTAAAGACTGAAAAGTACCGTATGATCCTTTTTTTTTTACTAATTATGTTCATATTCTGCTTATCTAAAGCTTTTTTACGAAGCATGCTTCTCTTTCTCAAATTTTCCTGCTTTATAGAAAAATATCAGACAGGGTAGTGCCTGTGGTCAGCATATTCCATTAGGAAAATGATCTCCAATAATTTTACACATGTTTACCACGTTTATTTGCTAAATGGACCTTTGGGTATTTTATCCTTTGACAAATTTTTAAGATACCAAATAAAGGCCAACCTAATAGATCTGACTAAATTGGAAGCAGGCCAGCAGGCTACTACCCAAAAATTAAAATAAATAAAACTTACTCCTCCAGTTATGACATCAATGCCAGCATTTGAACTCTCCTTGTGATGCTCAGCTCTGAGCTGGGAGACTAGCTCTGCGCTGTCAAGGCCAGCATTGTCAGCAATGATAGTGGGGATGGCCTGAAGGGCACGTGAGAAGGCATCAATCGCGTGGGATCTCTTCCCAGGGGTCTTTCTAGCAAGCGCATCGACCTCCTTGCCCATGACCATCTCCGGCCATCCACCACCAAGCAACACCCTGCTGTCCTCCACTGTCTGCGTTAGCACACAAAGTGCATCATGGAGTGATCTCTCTGCTTCATCCAGCACATGCGCACTGCAATTAGTAGATGCCAAAGGGGGGATAAATTGTTAACATATATATCGTTATTTGGATAATGCATAAAAAAAAGCATTCATTCTAAAATTCCTACAGAATTAAAGATACTTGTATATGCTCGTACAGACATGGTAACTGTCAACTATCCCCTTAATCCTTGTATTTTTAGAAAATGGCTGTATAAGAATTGTTCTCAAGCCAAAGGATAGCAGGTAAGGTGATGAGATTCAACTCTTTCATATAGTAAACCTAATCCAAATGAACCATCTCTCTTCTTGATTAAAATGGAACAAACAGTACAGGGATGAATTTTTATTTTTGGGCATGTGTGTGTGGGGTGGGGGGTATTGGGTATCTTATGAAGAAATGATCTAAGAAGGTTGGCTATTGATATTTCAGGCTGTGGGTACAATGGTACAAACTAAAGTGTTTGGTACACGCACCTTGCACCTCTTAGAACAATGGTACACGCTTGGCCCATCTCAACACCAGAGAACTTGATGAGCTTATCTTCACCAATCATGATCTCCTCAATCAGCTTGCAACTCCCCAGCTTAACAGATTCTGGATTATCAAATGTAGATGCTATCTCACCACCTGTAACCAGCGCAAGCCTCTCTATTCCCTCAAAATCAGCATGCTCTATTGCTAGTATACCCGCATCTGCAAACAGCTCCTCGGGAAAGTTGTAAATCAACTGTCTGCACATAACATCAGAATCTTGATAATGAGTCTAATTTTGATACAATTGGTAAATTACACGATAAGAATACTTTCAAGTTCATTTTGACATCAAAAGTTTTGGGAACAAAAATACTTTATCCACAACAACATAACACTTAGCGCTGCATTAAAAACTGGAAGTTTTAAATCAAACAATAATTACTGGAAAACCAAATGCAACTGGGAGCGAGAGCAGTATGCCAAACCAAGAAAGCTCTAATTCAGGCTTAAGAAACTTTTGTTGAAAAATCCATAACCAGTAAAAACAATTATCTTTTGTGATGGTAACAACACCAATAACTGTTTGTTATAGCAACAATAGTGTTCCATTGAGAAAATGTATACAACATAATTACCTGTTGATAAAGCAGTTTATGCCATGGGCGATAATCTTCTGGACTTTCTCCCTCATCTTTTGTTTCTCAGCCACCTCGATCTCCGCGACCTTGGCCATAGAATCAACACGCACACGGGCCCCATATATCTTCACCTTATCGGTGTCCATTGCTGTATTTGCCACCAGTATCTTTGCATTTTCAATTCTTTTTGGCTGGCCAATGCCTATCTTCTTGTCCAAAATAAACCTTATAACACAAAAAAGAGTTGGTTCAAGCAACGATCCTATTAGATTTCTGCTTGCATGCAAAAGTATATACTCAAATGTCAAAAGAAGAGTCTGATTTATTGTAAGCACTTTCATGGCCCATCTTAACAATTATTCTTGATAATTCCAAAAGTTATTAATTATTCCATTTGTATGCGAAATTAATGTAACACATTTGGCGTGTTGATGTTCTAGATTATTGCTTCAGTAAAGATTTAGGGTATGGAAAGGCCGCCAAGAGAACCGGGTCACATAAGGTAAGCACTAATACCAAGAGGAACAAACTGTAAAATTTCTAGAATAATTGCTCCCTTATATCATTACTCATGAAAAATCCTATCTGAGCATAAAAAGCATGAAACACATAAGTTCTTCAAATACAATGAACCTACCCTTCATCCAAAAATGAATCTCTAAGAGAACCGCCTGGTTTCTTTAGAATTTGGATAGCCTCCAAATTATTTCTACCCTGTCAGAAATAAAACAACAATATACCAAAAGATTAGTATGAAATGAACAAAATTTGTACTCAGGATCAAATGATGCATAAATGCAGTGAACACATTTGTGTGGTACCGCTCAAAATTATAAGCCTGTTGTTCACCAGTAGTCTTTCATTGGATTTGTAGCTCATGCTTTTCTGCTTGAGTCATAAGTTAACAATTTTTCTTTTTATGACATGCAACTAACACTAGGTGCAAATCATATTGAAGAATTACACATTAAAAACACAAGTGACCAGGCTTAAAAATGTAAAAAATATCAACATGTTGGATCAAGTAAACCACAAAATCAGAATCAATATTTGGGTTTACTTATCCATGAACATTTTGTGAATTGTAAAGCTTCATTGCTTGTCAGGGTCAAAGATGTCATTAGTCATTTCATACAGCATTCACAAATGTGCTATTTCTGATACTATATTATTTTAAAAGGTGATAACTACAGAATTAAGTGCAATGGGTACCTTAAGCCTCATAACAGCATCAACAGCAAGTGTAGCAAAGTACTCTTTATCTTGAGAAAGAATTTTTGAACTGAGAGTAGTCATTGCGATGTTCATCAAATCCGATCTAAACTTCTCTGCATTGGTAATGAATGGGATTAATGGTCAATTATTTGAAAATAAGAAATCAAATGTACAACTAGAGCAACCTTCATTCACATGAAGGCAGATTGTTTGGTAATGCTATCAGAATAAACTAGCAGGAACGTGATGGTTCATTGTCTAGCTCAATTGAGGCACACAAATAGTTTCATACAATGGGAACGCCTTAAAGATGTATTGGTACTGCTTAGAAACAACACCAGCATATACTAGACACAACATTTTTTTTTCGCAACAAGGGCTCTCATAAACCCAGGGTTCCAATTCTTTTAAAATGCCCCTTGTGGGAATTGAGCCTGCATCTCTCCATAGAAGGCCAGACCCAACATAACATGTACTAAATAGTATGTAGCAGGTTGGCAATTTGTGATTGCAATTCCAAAAAAACTAAATTTTTGGATTAAGGCGTAATAGAGAACACAAAATTATTAGACACACAATTTAAAATAATTGATACCTGAATCTTGCTTATTATCCATGGCCTTCTGCAACAGAGCATTGCGGGCACACTCAGCGGCCATCCTATAACCTGTTTATTAAAAAGTATGTTTATCTACTTTAACAAATCAGTCATGAGGATAAGCCTGTGCAATGGAACAATCTTTACATTCCGTAACAATGCAAGATCCTGTGACACTTATAAAGAGGCTCTGGCAACAAAAAAATAGTAAATTGAGACTGACCAGCAATAATAGTCATAGGATGGATCTTCATGTTAACCAATTTTTCGGCCTCTCTGAGGAGCTCGCCAGCCAAGACAACAACTGAAGTGGTCCCATCACCCACCTCATCATCTTGCACTTTTGATATATCTGTTCGCTTTAAATGAAGGATTCTAACACTTTCCATTATCTCAGATCAATGTTAACACACTTGTAAAATTAATGGTTATCTCAATTCTACAAAAGCCTGTGTGGGAAGCTTTTATGAAGCAAATCCAAACAGCACATGCCAAGGCAGATATGAAGTCTAAACCTAGAAAAAAGATCCACAACAGTCAACAGTACAGGCAAACTAAAGTTTGTTTGTACAAGTAAAGGCTAAAAACAAGTTGGATCAGAGACTCAAGAGTGCACTCTACTGTAACCCTCTTAATACTCAAAAGGATACCGACAAGCACTTTGGCAGCAGGGTTATCAATATGAAGAGACTTCAAGATTGTGGCACCATCATTGGTGACTGTAATATTACGCCCTCTGCCAGTCGATTGCAATATTTTATCCTAAAAAGCATATTCAATCACAAGCCGCGTAAGGAATTTACTGCAAAACATCAATACAGTACACAAGCAATTAAAAACAAGTACTTTCAAGGAAAAAATAACTCATACCATGCCTTTTGGACCTAAGGTGGTCTTGACAAGGTCAGCGATTGCCATTGCACCAATAAAAGATGACTGAAAACAACAAAAAGTACATGTAAATTACGCATGTCTTACAATACAATACTTCTTTTCTAGAAGACATGGAATCATGTTCACAATGCATGTAGGTGTCTATATTTGACATTGACATCTTCCCATACAAAACCCCAAAAGAACTACATATCCCTGCAAATGGGAAGTATGAAATAGCCCAAAAGATCATGAGAAATATCAACAACACCCCTCCCTCAGAATTGCCTTATAAAAAATCCTCAAACATTTAATTTTCCAGCAATCTCATCCACGGACGAAAATAAGGTGGATGAGATCTGCAGGGGTATAGAGGATTCTATTGCGTTCACAACATTGTATATTTCAGTTTTTAGGACCTACAAACGAAAATTTCAGGTTTTGATGCGGGTACAATTAAATTTAATTGCTGTTTTTTAAACTAGTCAAGGATAAGGACAATAATGTCTTCACAAATTCTTAGTACTTCAAAGTTAAACTAAGATCTTTTTTTCATTTAGACCTTAGATCTCATATAGAGAAACAGCCAAATGAAAAGAAGAAAGACCAAATAATACTAAGATGTGGATTTTCACTGGATAATAAACAAGATTAGACAGTTTATACTCAATCAAATTGGATAATAAACAGTTTATACTCAATCACTACATTTAGCTCCCACTGACAATAATGAAAAAAGAAAAAGAAAAAACAGATAAAAATGCTCATAGAAGTAAAATAAAATAACGGTACCATCCTTGCGCGCTCTCCTTTCTCTTCAGTGGCGTCATCTTTAAGCAGCCTTTCAACCTACAAATGGATCGCCCCGAGTTTATCAGAAAGTACATTTGATTTGCGTAAAAGTGAAGCTCAAAGTAGGTTAAAGCACTCGAGCATACCGCCATTTTTAGATCGTTTGAAGAGAGGAAATAAGGACCGCTGGAGGCGGATTCGAGGGTTTGAGCGAGAAAAAGGAGAAGTAGAACAACGAACGAACGAGGGCACAAGTTCACGAGACGGGACTTAAACCCTAGAGTTCTCTCTGGAAATCATATCACCTGTTGTAACAGAATATTTCTCTTTATATCAGTACCGTCCGATCAGAATTCGCACGAATATTGAAGGGGCTCGGTGCATTCCACCGCGGGCAGGATTGGCTCGAATTCTGATTGAACAGTCCGGATCTGAACTCAAATATTCTGTTACCTCAGAGGATGCGGACTCCGGACTCGAGTTCTCTCTGGAGGCGGATTCGCGATTCCAGAAAGAGCTCGATATTCACTATTCAGTTTGTTCTGATGCGGATCGGGTTGCAGTGATAGCGGAGTGGACTGGACCCAATCCAAAAAGTTGATCCGACATATTAGCCATTACTATTTGGACCTAAATCTCTCAACTAGAGGCCCCTAAATATTTGATCGGATCCAGGCTTGAGGTTATTTGACTACGACTGCATCTTTTCTGATCTAGGGTTACGATGAGATCAGTCAAATTAATTGGCCCATGACAGTATAATAAATTAGGACCGTTAATAACTTTGATTCTAATATATTTCAAATGCATATTTATTAAGAATTTAAGGATTCAAATGCTGATTATATCAATTATCAAAGCGGATTTTTTGATCAAATTCGGATCATATTAGATATTTTAGTTAAAGTATCTAAAATAACAAAATATGTGCATAACACGAGTGAATCTAATTATTTTATATTATAAATATATAGAATATCAAATAAATTTCATAAAACTAATTATGATTTATTTTCTTCGATCATATGTAATACATTGAAACAAGTCATATCATATTTAGAATATTATAATAGCATTGCTTAACAAGTTCTTCATATATTTCAAATTCGAACCGTGCAAGATACAAATATGAATCCAATAAGGTGAGTATTTTTCTCAGATCGATATATTGATCCACAGGTAACTGGATACATTCTTTTAGATTCATTTACAGATACATTCATGCAGATTCCGATCGGGTAATCGAATTACATGTATCCATCAACAGCCCTAATAATAAGTTACTAACATGATCATATTTATTTTGGAATTGTGATGCAGATATTAGATACGTATAACTTAACACTTCGTGAATTAATTAAGAACTAGTTTTTGATCTAGTAACCAAGGTACATGATCTCTATGTGGGAGGTCATGAGCTCGTATAGAGAAAAAATCTTTTATTATAATAACAATGATATTAAATAATTAGGTGGCTTGATCTCCAACATTTACTAAAAAAATAATTTTTTGAATTGTTATAATAATTTTTATTATATTTTTTGTTGTATTGAATTTTGTTGTTGAATTAACTAAGTCACGCTTAAGACGAAAATAATTATTATTTATAAAAAATAGTGCAATGGATGGTCTTGAGAGAGATGTGACAATGAGATTCGTAATTATAGTCTGCTTTTGAAATATAATTACTTTACGAGCATTCCTATACTGTGAACTATTGCTTGATTCTTCATAAACTTACTACATTTGGATCAAGAACTTCTAACCTTTTTCTCAAGGCAAGAACTTCTAACCTTGTTAAATCTTTTGCAAATCTTAAATTTGTATAATCACACCAGTACTTATTCTACGTTGATAATGAACCCGGGTGAAAACAAAATGCTAGTACAAGTTTTTTAAATATCTTCAACTTAGAGAGGAGAGCTCTAAGGCAGGTCAGCTAAGTCCCACAATTTTTCAGTTTAAATCCAGTTCGTTTGTTATATACTAATACGGATCTTGAGCCAAATTGGTTCAGATTATGATCAAATAGTTCGGATTAAAACTAAAACGAGGTAACAATGTATTAGGATACGAGCTCGAGACGGGTACGCTCTATCGATTAGTGGTCACTTCACAGTTCACACAGAGAGAAATAATCAAGACGAGAGAAAAAAATCTCCCTTAGAAAAAAAAAAGACCAGAAAAATAGAGCGAGACATTGAGTTCGGAAGCTTTGATCCCTGTTTAATAAGCCCATAAGTCTAAGAAGTGTCTCCCTTTTGGGCCTAGAATTTCAAGGGTTTCTGAGTTCCGAAAGCCTTATAATTATTTACCTTGGCTTGATAGTAGAGATATCTCATAATTCATAAAAAAAAAACTTGCAAGCTGAAGATACTCTTTCAGTCATCAATGCCATGGCCTCTCTAATGACACAATTGGTCACTCCTCTGTTAGCCCGACAAGGAGACCAAGCAAGCCCCACCTCTTTCTTGAAGGGCCCTGCTAGTGCTACACCTCAAGTGATGTCTGAAGCACCAAGCAGTTCTAGGAAGAAAGGTATCAGAGTCCCACCTAAAAGGAGTGTAAGAATCAGATCCCGGGGAGAGGATGTTGTACCTATTCTTACAAGAGCCATTGATAGGGTGCAGTCTAGGTATAATCTTGGGAGTGCTACTAAAGGTATCTCTCTTAAGTAGTTTTCCTTATATTATATTCACTTGTAATGAGGTTATAAATTTGTTTAAGGCTTATAACATTAATTTAGGATGTGGTGATTTAGGATCTGTAGATATTGTTCAGGCTTTGCAGCTATTAGATAGAAAGGAGTTTAATTCTCTGATTATGCATGCCTTTTCAGTGTTGAGAACACAAGGGTCTAAACATTGCTTAGCCATAGTTAAAAATTCAGATGGGCCAACTAGTGGTCCAATGAAAGTCCTCATTAGAATGTCAAGGGCTTGAATGCCCCTAAAAAATAAGAATTCTAAGGGACTTAATTACATATAGGAAACTAAAAAATAATCATTTACACATAGGACTTTAAAATCTATTTCCACTATAAATGATAAGTGGGTTTGGGTAGAATCTCATGGTAGATATGGAGGAATACTCTTTGGATGCGATAGTGATGTCTGCTCCATTGTAGGGTCTTCAACTCATACCTATTCAACTCATACCTATTCAATTAATATATTTATCTCAAATATAATAGATAGATGTAAATGGATGCTTACTATTGTATATGCACATATTGCTAGGAATCTTAAAACATCATTCTGGAATGAACTTAGACATAGTAGATTTGGTAGGACTGATAAATGGATGATTTGTGGTTACTTTAATGGTATTAGGGCTAGACATGAAAAATCTGGCACTAACTTTAATGTTAGACTTAGTGGCAAATTTAATGAGTTTGTTGATGGCCATCATCTAGTGGAACTCAAATTGCCTCATAAAAAATATGCCTGGGCTAGTAGCAGAAATAGGTCTTTATTGGATTCCTTGTAAGTTTAGATTGGTTAGACCACTACCCAGATATTGTAGTGCAACATTTAAGCTCTTATGGGTCAGACCATAATCCATTGTTGCTCTCCACTGGTCATCAACAAAAATCTCAACACCACTTTAAATTTGATCCAGAATGACTGAAAAATGAAGAATTTGTTCAGTTAATTATCAAATGATGGACTGAAAAATCACTTACAGACTTTAGAATGGGTTTATCTTGGCATAATAAAACAAAACATCTTAGACAGAAAATTCAGGGTTGGGATTGAAATTATTATGGGGCCAAGAAAAAAATAAAAAAGCCATTTTGGATCAAATTTAACAATGGGAAGAAATTAGAGATAATAGGTATCTTAATACGGATGTGGGTCAATACATGGATTCATCTCAAAGCTCAACTAGATGAAATTTATCTTGAGGAAGAACATTACTGGCAACTTAGATCTAGACAACAATGGTTACATGAAGGATATTATAACACTAAGTTTTTTCATAGGGTAGCTAACACTAGACAGAGAAAGAATAAAATTATTTCTCTTGAAATTGACAACACTCTTACCAACAATTCTGAGGATATTCATACTCATGTTCAAAACTACTATAAAGAATTGTTGGGAACAATTGATTGCCCTTTTGCACAAATGAGCCCAGAGTATTAGGACTAAAATGATAAAGTCTCCTCAATTGAGAATGAGATGTTGGTGTGTCCCTTCCTGAAAAGTAAAATACATAGAGCTGTCTTTGAGTCTGACCCACATGGGGCCCTTTTACCATTTCTCTTGGGATAATGTTAAAAGTGACTTGTGTAGATTATTGATGACGCCAAATCATATATAGTAAATCACTATATTTTTATCTAGAAAATGGCAAAAAACGAATGTGAAGTAGCAATTTTTCCGATTTATTTATCGCAAATGCATTTTTAAGTTATTTTAGCAGGTCTTGGAAAAAGTTGCGTATTTTGGCCAAAAACAGAACAAAAATATCATATTTCGATGATTATCAAATAGCTGCCAACATTAGACATCACATGGAGCATGCAATACCTCTCACGAAGTGCAACATGCGAAATAATGAAATAACAAGAAAATGCCACGCTATTTTTAGACAATTCCTGATAGATCATGGGTGGACCCCACATCCCCCAATGATCTCCACTACTCATACTATTGTATAGGAAGGCTATAAATACCCTTTTTTGATAGGATTTTGAGTGTGTTCAATGTGTTCGAGTTCCACTTAGTTGTAGCTAGCAATTTTCATTATTATGTTAGATTAGAGAGTTACTTAGAGAGAGGGTATAACCATTAGAAGTTGAGTAGTGGATAAATCATCTAAAGAGGCAGAAATCGACTCACTAGGAGGCGTGAAGGTTCTTCCATCTTCAATCGAATTGTAATTTATGTTCTCTTTATTTATGTATTTTATTATTGTGGCCATGAGAGACTAAACTTCTCATATCTAATGTGAGGGTTGTACTTGAATTATTAATTATGTTTTAGTATATGTTTATGTTTTGTTTTGTTTTATGATTTGAATTTCTATTGCACTTTATTTCTTTTTATAATATACTTGCATACATACTTCCGTCTACTATATGCCAATGATCTCCACTTGCCTTTGATAAGTAATTCAAAGAATTCATGTGAGGAATTACTCGTAAGTAGTGGTGAGATTAGGGCTAATGATGAACCCAAAACATATAGCGAAAATTATTATCTTTTCTTCCGAAAAATGGCGAAAAGCGAATGCAAAGATAGTCATTTTCTCGATTTATTTACCGTAAATGTGTTTTTAGGTGTTTTTGTTAGGTTTTTGAGAAAGTTGTGTATTTAGGGCAAAAACAGAGCAAAAGTGTCATATTTAGGCGATTTGTGAATAAGGCGTCAAAATGGGACACTATATGGAGCATGCAACACCTCACACAGAGTGCACAACATGCAAAATGGTGAAAAATACAAGAAAATCCACTAAGTCAGGAAGCCGTGCGGCCTCCTCTATGCCGCACGATCCGTGGACTGTCATAAAAATAGGCAATTTCTTAATGGGCCTTCCAGAAGAGCGCAGATTCCTGATGGGCCTTCCAGAAGGACGCGTTTGCTTCAGGGCCAAGCTATCATAGCTATTTTTGGCTTTATCTATTCAACTTTGAGTGCACTCCAAGTTTACACCACCTCCACTACTTCCACTATTCCACCTCTCATTTAGGAAGGCTACAAATACCTCTCTTATAATAAGATTTAGTGTGCGTGTTTAATTGTGTCAAGTCGAGTATAGTAGACTAACAATCCTCATTGTTAGGTTAGGTTAGAGAGTTACCTAAAGAGAGAAGGGTAGTCATTGGAAGTCAAGCAAGAGAAGAATGCATCATCTAAGGAGGTAGAGGTTCTTCCTGTTAGGTTCTTATGGTACTTAAGGCAACAAAATTTTAAAATTTTAACAAGAAAATACCAAAAGAGATCATCATGTGCGACTGAAATCAAACCAAAATCAATAAACATCATACCTTTTGTTTCTTGTCTCCAAACAAGAAAGGAAGGTCCTTGAGATGTAGGGTTGAAGATCCTTCACCTCTTTGTTGATGCTAATGGTGGTTGATGCCTTGCAGCGCCTTGCACCAAGTTGAGACTTCAAAGTAGAAGCCATCCACGGTATCCACCAAGAAATTAATTAGAAACTAAAGTTTTCTCTTGGTAAAGAGTAATAATTTGGTCACTCTTTAATCCCTACCTTCCAAGAGAACTAGATCTTGATTCTAGGGTTTGTGGTTCTCAACACATGAGAGGTCAAAATGGGAGAGAGACAAAGTTTTGGCTCTCTAAATAAGATGAGTAATCATTAAATTGAAACCCTACGTAGTAGGGACCTCTTTAAATAGCTTTCATATTGTTTAGAAGAGTCCCTATTGACCTAGACACGATTCCCATGTTTTTCACAATTTCCATAATTAATATGGGCCAAAATTAGCCGATTCTGGCCTAACAACGCTTGTGCGATACCGCATGCGGCATGGGCATACCGCATGCAGCATAGACCTACAGCTTATTGTACATCAAACTGTAGAACTTCTCACAAGCTTTCTGAAAAGTCATAGAACACTGAAAACAGAGCTAAGGTTGATGAGATATGCCCGTTTTAAGTTCTGTTCACAGAAATCGTGGTGGAAATATAGAACTCTTTGTTGCCCACAAAAACTCCTTTTTGTGGCTCACAAAGTTTATTCCATTTTGATATTTTCCGATATTTGGATATCATTAAACCATTTAATTAAATCCATAACATTATATAATTATCTCCATAATTATTTATCTTATGTTTAGGTAGAGAACTTAATTTATCAGCCATGTCATATATGTCAAATAAATTAAGAAGTCTCTTTAATTAATTCCTTATTGGTGTGACCCTGTGGGATCTGTGTCATTTGGCAATGGAATTTTGATACTCCTTTCGATTTCATAAACTACAAGTGACACCTAACAATATGCATTGTAATTACCCAAAAGACACGGATGATAAGTACCTGCTATATCAAGATCCTTAAAGCAACAATTGCCTCGTATCAATTCTATGTCTCATGATATCATGAATAGATTCAAGGTAGGAATGTGTCATCCTTGCAAATTCATTCATTTCTTGATTCCGAAATTATGTGCACATACTTCTATTATTTCATCAAGGGGCCTAGTGATATCATCACTCATTTACATGAGGGACATTAGTATTCTTGATAATTACTATCTCTCCACATAAGAGATACATACTGAGATAGAATCTGTATGACTACCAGTTACGGACAACGTTGGATAATACCCACGAATACGCATTCTTATGTGAGAGAAACAATCATCTCATACCTTAGAATTCCAGACACAAATAAAACATTAATGACACAAACACAATCCATATTAAATGTTTTACTTTGGTCACGTCCAATCCCCTGATCTCCATCAGGTATCCATTTGATTAGATTGACAACTCCTTGTCATATGATCTACAGAACATGATTATCATCTAATCCAAATGCTAATCTTATACCAGCAATTAATGTTCCTTGTTAATTACAAGGCTAGGGACACTTTAGAGCATTTATTAACTCTTGTATAGAGTTCCACAATTTTAGTTCGTCAACCTGAATGATCTATAAGTAATGAAATACTCAAGAAACAAAATGATAAACAAATTATTCAATTACATGAACAAAACATATAATACAATCATCTTATGATTAACTTCTAGATCACAACACTAACACTTTCATCTTCAATTGGGTGGTAATTTATGTTCTCCTTATTTTATTTATTTTATTTTTTCATGGCCATGAGAAGCTAAACTTCTCATCTCTAGGGTGAGGGTTGTACTTGAATTCTTAATTATGTTTTAGTATATGTTTATGTTTTGTTTATGATGATTTGAGTTTTCTTTATTATTTTAAATTCTTTTTTATTACGTCCTTGCATACATAGTTCTGTCTACTATATGCCAATGACCCTCCACATACCAATAGTTGTTAAGTCGTTGCATCATTGTGTGAGAATGATAATGCATATAAGTACTCCAAACACTTCGGCTAACGAGGCTTGGCAGCGGTTCAAAGACTAGGGTTAGAACCCAGTGGGCTCCCTTGGCAGGATAGCGTAAATTGTATATTTAGTTATATTAGGAAGCACTTAGATTAAGTAGGGTCTTTGGGATATTTCAACTACGGGGTAGTATAGGAAAAAAATATAATTGTGTACCTAAAATACTTCAGTCTTGGTACCCCAAAAACCGATTGCAAGATCAGAAAACCTTTCAAATCACATAAGTAAACACCTAGTACGCTCTGTGTGTAATGACAGTGCTGCATGCGGGTAGTTATGGGACAATCTAGGCCGCATGCGACAGTGACAGTGTCGCATGCGACGTAGAGAGACGTCAAAATTTATACTTTGCATAATTAAGAATGATAGAACCTGAACTCTAGAGGCTCTCTATTTACTGTTTAACCTTAACCTTGATCACAATTAGCACTACCGTATTAAATTTTTAAATACCTCCAATAACCTAGACTAGTGAAAATTATTTAAAATCTAATTCACTATCCCTGTGGATCGACACCCCAATCATACTACACGGTAGGATCATGCGCTTGTGATCTGAATGTAAGTAGAAATTAGGATTTATAAATCTTTAAAATTAGTAGTTCACTTTAGACTCATCAGCTAATGAGGCTTGACAGCGATTCAAAGACTAATGTTAGAACCTAGGGGGCTCCCTTGGCAGGATAATATAAATTGTACTTAAACTAGGATTAATTCTTCTACGGACAGATTAAACCTAGTTGGAACAACATTAGAAAACACTAATTTAGGTGGGGTCTCTAGGATTATTTCAACTACAGGGTAGTATAGAGAAAACACTTATTTTCATACTTAAAATACCTCAATCTTGGTAGCCCAAAAATCGATCGAAAGATCATAAAACCTTTTAAATCGCAGTTCATTTTGGACTCATCAACTATGTTAGCACTTTCATGCAGTGGACTTAGAATTGCAATTTATCAACAAATATATCATATGTCTAATCCCCAAAGAGCCAGATGCTCAGGTGATTAAGAAATTTAGACCAATAAGTTTGGTGAATTGTAGTTTTAAAATTTTATCTAAAATTTTGACTAATAGAGTTAAACCTCTACTCCAAAGACTATTTGATTACCATCAATCTGCCTTCTTAAAAGGTAGATACATTTTAGATAATATAATTCTCAGTCATGAAGTCATTCATCATTGTAATAGCACCATCAGAAAGGAGTAGTGGTTAAAATTTATTTTGAAAAAGCATATGACAAAATCAATTGAAACTACTTACTCAGAATAATGGAAGCTCTAGTTTTAGGGAAACTTGAATTTCTTGGCTTGCAAAATGGTTGGTCAGTTCCTAGTCATGTGTCAACATTAATGGAGAACTTACCCCTTATTTCTTTTGTAAAAGGGGAGTAAGACAAGGAGATCCATTATCCCCTTACCACTTTAATTTAGCAGCTGATTCCCATAGCAAGTTATTTCTCCTAGGTAGAGAGAGTGGCAAAGTGATTGACTTCGGACCATCTTGTGATCATCAGCATGCAGTGACAAATTGCTATTATGCTGATGACACTATTATGTTTTTAAAAGACGAACCCAAAAATGTTGAAATAGCCTAGTGGACTATGATGATGTTTGAAGCCATCTCAAGAATTAAAATGAATTTAGATAAGACTGAACTCTTTCATATTAACCTAGATCCTTATTTTTTCTCAAAAAAATTTTTTTTTGGTGGTATCCAGCCTATTAAACCTATGTTATGGTGGAAATTACCAGTACCTTACAAAATTAGAGTTTTTATGTGGTTGATGTGTAAAAATAAGATCCTAACTAAAGCAAAATTGTAAGAAAAAGGCCAACATGATGACCTTGCTTGCGAGTTCTGCTCTCATCTAGAGGACAATTATCACTTGTTTTTTCAATGCTATTTTGCTAAATGTATATGGTTCTATATAGGTAACTGTCAGGATATTATGCTGAATTGTCAATCAATGGATGATGTTGTTTTCTTTGCCCTTACCCTAGACAAACATAAAAGAACTGCCTTTCTTATTGTTGTTAGTGTTGTTATATTGTGTATTTGAAAACAAAGGAATGACTTATGTTTCAATAATTCCATTGTTCATTCTTGTCAACATGTTATCGATCCTCACTATTGTTTCAATTGTGGTCTATTGGATAGGGCAATTGAAGATGGACTTGCAAGAAGCTGTGAATGAATGGCTGCCTAAAGATCTGGATGAAGTTCCTATTTAGGTGGCTCAGGCAGAGGATGTGCAGAGGTTGGACTGGCTTGATGGCGATTCTGACTAGGAAGGAAGAAGATGGAGTGCATTTTGTCGATATAACCCTAGCCCTGATGATGCTTAGTATTAGTATATTTGTAGGGTGCAACGAACTATCTGACTTTTTGGTGCTTATATGCACACTTTTTGTTATGCATGATGAACTGTTGCTAGTCTACTTTTCTATCTTATTTTCTTTTCTTTTTTACTTTTTTTAATACTTTTTTGTGACTCTTGAAAGTTCATGGCAATGAAACGGGATATATACCTTTTTTTTTTAAATAAACAAAACTTACAACCTTTTTTCTTGTCCGAAATTTTTTTCATTTAAATAAAAAAATAGCAGTTATAATTCAGGACGGTCAAAATATGATATGCCGGCCTCCAGATGTACCTTTTTAGATTCGACCAGATTTTGTAAACAAACAGTTTTTATGAGGCCGAAACTTCTTTTTGAATAAAATCTTGAGAAATATTTTTTCATGTTTCCTATTAAAGTTAGATTTTGCATCTTAAAACACGTTAGTCTGTTATTTTAGTGTTAATTATAAACAACTTTTTTTTTCCTAAAAATGAGGTTCAAACATAAAACATTCCAATTTAAACTTATTAAGAAATTTTCAATCGAATTTCGATTTTATAATCTTTAAATATGAAAGGCATTTTCTTTAACAGTTCCAAAACTGATTCTCATAATTTTATTTTGTTCTTTTCTTTGTTTGAGGAAGAAATTATGGAATATGCCATTTTGTCGCCTAGACATCAGACTTGAAATGGAGAGGAGTTACTGTCTTCATAGGATTACAATGGATACGTCCATTCCTGATTATACTGGACATCCAGATTCAGCTTCTCCAACCAACTACTGATTACTGAAGTTGTTGTAATTTCTGTTAGATGATTCTGTTAGATAGTAACTATAGTAAAACTGTGTAACTAAGGTTAGAATAGGAATTAAGGAGTATCACCATTCTCTATAAATATCTGATGTACATGTATCAAGAACATACAAAATACAAGAATGAACATTTGAATTCAATTTCTATTTTCAAGCTTAAAGTTTCAATGCCTTGATCTTCAGGATATTTTCCTAAAAGTAAGCAGATGTCAGAAAATATACACAGGGGGCCGGAATTTGAATCCCTAATTTTACTTTTTACTTTTCTAGAAATAAGTTTAATTTTTATAGTTCTTCAATAAAAAAATTCTTCTGAACTCATCATTAGTGAATAAGGGAGACAATCATGCCAGTATACGACGTCATAGAAAGAAACCTTAACCACAGGATTGTTATCGAATGGTTGAGGATTGAAGAGCTATAATTTGGATTTAATGTTTGCACAATGTAACAGCTTAGATAATACTAGACTCAAAAGGAAAAATATTTGTACTGTCATCTCGTGGATAATAATTAATTTGAAAGAATGAGAAGAACAAGAACTTCTTTAGTGGAAAATAAATTGAATACAACAGCACACTCATACAATGGATGAATAATTCAAAGCAATGGGTACAAGAAAATGCAAACTATGCATGCTTAATTTACACTAAAAAGACAGTAAAGGATGCCAATGCTGCAACAAAGAGGAAGGAAGCTGTTCCCGACTTGACATTGCCCGAAGACTCAGTAGTAGTTCCAGTAGATGGAGTTGCTTTGGATCCAGATCCTGCAGCAAAAAGCAAGCAAGTTCATTCATTTATATTTATTTTTGTGTGATTTCATAAATGAAATTACAAAGGAAGCTTAATTTATATTTTTTTTTTCTAACAAGAGTATAACCGAATGTGTGAATTTTGTGCTTACTAATCTTTATGCTAATAAAAAAAAAAAATAAAAAACTAAGAGATCTTGACAGAGTTATCCCTCTCAGACTCTCAGTAAACAAAGCCCTTTATTTTCCAAAGGGTGAAAAAGAGGTACATTAAACATTTATTTTGCAAAATCACAGAAATACAAATAACCATTACTCATTTATTAAGTTAGATATATTTACATTTTTCTACTCGCTTTAAGGTCAATCATACGGACTTGTATTGGCGATATGAACTATTACGGATTAATTATACATAATCTAGACCAAAATACCCTTTAATAAACTGTCATCTTTTTTTTTTTTGATGAATCATACGGACTTGTGTTGGCGAAATGAACTATTACGGATTAATTATACATAATCTAGACCAAAATACCCTTTAATAAACTGTTATCTTTTTTTTTTGATGAATCATACGGACTTGTGTTGGCGAAATGAACTATTACGGATTAATTATACATAATCTAGACCAAAATACCCTTTAATAAACTGTTATCAATAATATACAAATTGAGTTAAATGACCCACCTGCAGGAGTGACACTCGGCACGGATGGAGTTGATGGGGTTGAAGGTGTAGCTGGTGTCTCAGGGGTTGCCGGTGTCTCTGGCGCCTTGGGTGCAGGAGCAGCTGGTGTGGTTGCAGCAGTTGGGGTTGTGGTTGGAGCTGCTGCCGGTGCCCCACTTACCTCTGACAAATCCAACATCATAAAAAATATGTAATTCCAAGTTGAAATGTTTGTTGTATTTACTCATAAAATCATTATATTAATCTGAAATTACTAATCATTTGATCAAAACAAACAGTTTGAGTTATTCCCTTACTTAATCAATAGACATTTTGTTGTTGATAATATGTAATAATTTTAAGTTAACTAATTACCATTAGTGTGCCTTGCCATTGAGCAAACAATAGGTGATGATTTAAGTTTGTTGAAAACTTAGACGATTTGGTTACCAAATGCAAAGAAGCCCTAAAAAACTATAAAATAATCGGTGCCCGCTAGAATTCTTTTGTTTTTGTATTGTTTTTTTTTTTTTTTTTCCCGGAAGAAGGTTCCTTGGTATTGGTAATCTATGCATCTTTGCCCAACATTAATTTTGCAATTACCAAGCAGTCATAAATTACACAAGCAGACACAAATGTCATAAAATTTACAGCAAAATTCTTACTGTTGCAATCGCTGACAGGTGGGGTCTTGACATTGCACGCCCCGGGCATCTGAAGGGCCTTGGTGTTGTTAATTGTATAACCAAAAGAGGAGGCACCGCCGGCAAGGACAGAACAGAGGCATTTGGGGTTGTTTTTCACGACACTGGCCAATGCCGAGCAGCACGAGGAGGAGGGGGTCGAGGAGTTACCGGATATATAACCGAGGCATGACGCCATGCTTATAAGTTCTGTCGTGCATCCAGATTGTGCCGATGAATTCGGCAACATCATGGCTAATATTGCCAAGCTTAGGAAACCCATTGCCAACATTCTCTGGGCCATTAATTTTTCTTTGTTTTTGTTTTTTGTAGATTTGGATTAGAGTTTGGATTTTGGCTCTGGAAAACGATGTTTGGTGAGTTTGATTTGTGTTGGAAAAGAGGGCTCAAGAGGGGTTTATAAAGGGGTCATTGCTGGTGTCAAAGGAATAGGTGGCCTGCTATGCCTACTCACTAACGGTTCCGAGGAAAATTCAGTTTTTTATGGGTCTTCTCTGCATTTACATAGTAATGGAGGTGTCCATTTATTACGGAATTAAAGCACTAAAACCATTAGCATAACTATCTCCATTAGATTGACATAGACTATGTATAATGTTGAATTAAATATACCCTTGCAGATAGAAGTGAGATAAAATGCACAAAATAGAAATTTGGATTAGTAATTTTTGTTTCGGCTATAATTTAGAAGTGGTGACTAAATGTAGTAGTAGAGTTTATGAAAAAAAAAAAATCTTAAAAAAGACTGAAGCGTCATTTTTAGAAATTAATATTTAATTTAATAATTAATGATTTAGAGGGGCAAATTATAAATTTTTAGTATGTAATATATTATAAGTTTTCGACACTTTATTCATGCGTACATTATTCTGAATCAAAAGAGGCTCAAATTATCGCCTCTTTCTGCTAATACTAAGAGGTTATAAATTTGTATAAAGGTTATAAATTTGTATGAAAATAAAATACTAAGAGCATCCACATCCTTGGTACTATTAGAGTTTCTAATCTAATGTGGCAATTTCTAATTCAGTTTAAGAGATGTGGGAGAGTTTCTTATTTAGAAACTATGTAATAAGTTTCTTATTAAGAAATTATTTATAAATTCCATGCTGATCAAATGATTAGTTCAAATTATTTCTCTTTTTTAATTTGTTGCTGACGTGGCTTAATAGAAACTTTAAAATTAATTTCAAAGCTATAAGAGTTAGAAACTTTAGAGATTTTAATTTTTAAAAAGTGGTTAACAGTTATTTAGAAATTCTTTTGAGTTGTGAGATGTAGATGCTTTAATTAATATAAAATTTGAAGATAAAAACAATTACAACTAGCAAATAACTTGGGAGTCAATTATAAGCTGTATATGCAAAAATCTAGCATTAATTCTAGTGTTCTTTGATATATTCTTCTCTGCTAATTCTGCCACCCCAAATCTACAATGGGTACTCTCCATTTTGAACAAAGCGGAGAGCAATCAAACCCATTTGCTTTAGGAAATCAATTTGGGACTTCAGTACTTGTTAATGAATTTCGACTCCTTTGATTAAGTGCCATGTGGTAAGGAAAACTAGTTAGGTAAAAATTAACAAATTTTCAAATTTAATATTGAGAAATGATAACGGTTTAGTAATTGTAGTTGGCCAACCCTCTTCTCTGTCCATCCGCTCAATGATTACCCAGCAAATGAAGCCCTGACCGCTGACGTGGAACACAGATCTTAAACTTTTCCTTCGTTCGAAAAATGTAGAGTTGATTTTATTCTAAACTTAATTTGATTATATGTCAAGCATATCTGAGTTAGTACAGAAAATTAATCGAGTTAATTCGAAGTGAAATTGAGTTTGAACTCTGCACAAACTATATTATTGGGCTTTTTTAATATTTATTTTTATACTATCTCAAGTAAAAAAAAATGTAATTATTATATTTATTTACTTACCAGTATTTTTGTTATTTTATAATATTTTTTTTTTATAAAAGTACACTTATACATAAAAATAAGCATATTATATTATATTAGAATAATTATATTCATCCCACACTTCAGTCCCCCCTATGTCTCTAATGGATCAAAATGGTCTGCTAACTTTCAGTATAAATTAATATACCATTTTAACCCTAATTCTGCTTGCATTCAGATCACAAGCGCATGATCCTACCGTGTAGTATAATTGGGGTGTCGATCCACATGGATAGTGTATTGGATATCTAACAATTTTCACTAGTCTAGGTTATAAGGGGGTTTGAAATCGGTTTAAAACAATATGTAAAATAGTTTAAAATAGTTTAAGGTAGGGTTCAATACCCTCAAGGTTAATGCGGTGGCACTAATTGTGCTAAGGTTTGGGTTAAACAATTAAATAGAGATTCTCTAGGGTTCAGGTTCTCTCCTTCTCAATTATGCAAAATATATGTTTCTGATGTCTCTCTACCCCGCATGCGGCCTGTCACCCCGTATGCGGCATAGATTGTCCCACAGCTACCCCGCATGCGGCACTGTCACTACCCCGCAGGGCGTGCTGGGTTTCTGTGTACGTGATTTGAAAAGTTTTCTGATCTTGCGATCGGCTTTTGGACTATCAATTCAAAGTAATACAGGTATGCAATTATCTTTCTCACACAAACACAATTGATCATATCCTATTTCTCAAAGACCCTACCTAAATTTGGTATCTCCTAATGCAATTCAAATTACCAATTTACGCTATCCTGCCAAGGGAGCCCACTGGGTTTAGACCCTAGTCTTTGAACCGCTGCCAGGCCTCGTTAGCCGAAGTGTTACATATACTTACATGCATTTCCCACTCACACCAAGAATGCAACAAAATCATACATCTATTGGTTTGTTGAGGGTCACTGGCATATAGTAGATAGAATTATGTATGCAATGATATTATAAAAAGTGTTTAAACAATAAAAGTAAACTCAAATCAACATACACAAAACATAAACATATACTAAAACATAATTAAGAATTCTATTACAACTCTCACCATAGAGATGAGAGAATTAGCTATTCATGGCCATGGCAAAATAAAAGGAATAAAATTAAGAGAACATAATTACAACCCAATTGAAGATGGATGAACCTCTGCCTCCTTAGATGACGCTTTCTTATCTTGCTTGGCTTCCGATAGCTACTCCTCTCTCTATGTAACTCTCTAACCTAACCTAACATGAGGATGGTAATCTCTATTTTATTGACTTAACACAATTAAACACGCACACCAAAATCAATTACAAGAGGGGCTTTTATAGCCTTCCTAAATGAGAGGGGGAAGTAATAGAGGTAGTGGAGAAGGAGGAAACTTGGAGTGCACTTCAAGTTTGCTTAAATGAAGCCAAAAATAGCTAAGATAACTTGGCTCTGAAGCAATTGCGTCCATCTGGAAGAATTCTGCCAAAATTAGCATCAGCGGTGGAGATCTGATCAGAATCAGAACAGTCCACGGATTGAGTCCACTGATCATGCAACATAAATCTATGCCGCATGCGGCATAGGGGACCCCGCACGACTTCCTGACTTAGCGGATTTTGCAATGATTTCGCCATACCGCATGTTGTGCACTTCGTGTGAGTGTTGCATGCTCCATGTGATGCCCTGTTTTGGTGCTATCTCCAGAAATCGCCTAAATTCGACACTTTTGCTCTGTTTTTGGCCTAAATACGTAACTTTCTCCAAAACCTGCCAAAATAGCCTAAAAACACGTTTGCGGTAAATAAATTGGAAAAATAGCTACTTTGCATTCGCTTTTGGCCATTTTCTGTAAGAAAAGATAGTGATTTTCGCTATATGTTTTGGCCCGATCAGTCTCCGCAGCTACAATAGAGGAAGGTTGTACTATGGTCCCCACTAATTATATGGTTCCCCTTTTCCGAGTCCCTGCACTTGTTCCTGTGTCAACCTTCATATGTATAAATACTTGAGAAATAACAGATTAATATTTGGAAAGTAAGATATTAATACTTGCATGCGTAACTTGATATGATGATCCCCTTTTCCAGTCCCCCAATGGTTCCTGCGTCAACCTTCCTCTAATGAAGTAGTGGGGACCTCGTATCCCCGCATCAACTTTCTAACAAAAATAGTTGACCTCATATGAATAAATACTTCAGTGCATAGGTATCAATACTTACAAAATAAGATATTAATACTAGAAAATAAGATATTAATACTTTGATGTGTAACTTGATATGATCAAACGCCTGAAGATTAAACTTTGTACAATGCATATACATATAAATATTTCAGTGCATATGTATAAATATTTTCAATTCTTGATATTAATACTTTCAGACGTCATCCAGCGTCATATGTAAAAAAAATATTAAGTATTGCGGCCCCCTATATATTTATGGCAATATTGATATTTTTAGAAGAGGAGGGATCCAATTACACCTTTTTTGGTGACACACTTTGACACCTACCATTTTTAAAGTCCAAATAGTCGATTTAAACCATTCAACATGATGGATATATTAAAATGTGCTTGGAGATCAAATTTTACATTTTTTTGAATTTTTTTGCTATTTATTAAGATGGTTACAAAAATCGTTGTTTTTAGACCATTGAAAAACAGCGATTTTGTAACCATCTTAATAAATAGTAAAAAAATTCAAAAAAATGTAAAATTTGATCTCCAAGCACATTTTAATATGGTGATCATGTTGAACAGTTCGGATCGGCTGTTTGGATTTTGAAATCGCAAAATTGACCTATATAAAAAACAGTGTCATGATGTGTCACCAAAAAAGGTGTAATTGGATCCCTCCTCTTTTTAGAAACATGTATGGCCCCTGCCCCCCATTTAGTTTGAGTGGTCCCCCATAGGTATTTATGATGCGGAGACAGTTTGGGAGATTTAGTTGGGGAGACAATTATTTACGTTAAAATACTTTTGTGCATAGGTATAAATACTTCCGCGCATAGGTATAAATATTTTCGTTCATATATATTAATACTTTAAAAATTGTGTGGGGACGATACAGATTATATAAGAAAATTGTGCTGGGATGGTCCCCCGAATTAGTTATAGAAGTTATGTGCGGGGATAGTGCGGGGACAAAGGTGCGGGGACAGTTATCAGCCTCCATTATATTAATATAAGTTAAAATGGAATAACATAATTATATATCGAACTATTTCGAACTTGAAATAGCTCGAATGATTCAAACAAAATACTTTTGAATTCAAACTCGAGCTCGAGCTAACTAAAAGTTTAAATAAATACAAAAGTCCAACTCGATCTGATTTGATCGATCTCGAGTAAATCACTGAGATAGAAAGCCTTACCCCTCCACTTTTTTTTTTTTTCCTTTTCCTTGTAACAATCAATTTTCTGGTGAAGATGGCTATGCTGTAAGAATTTACATGGCCAACTTTTTGCTTTTAGCTATAATCCGATGAATCTCCGGTCAATGTTTCCTTGGGCGTGACTGCGTGAGTGTATTTTACGAAACATTTGGAAGAAAATGTTATTAATACAAGCCCAAATTTTATACTTGGGCTTTCAGTATTTTATATTTCAAAAACAATTCTCAGTCCATGAGCCTACTAGAGAATCACATTCATCATAATACTTTTTTTTTTTTTTCCTTTTACAAGTTGTGATTGACATCATCATCATCATCATCATCATAATAACAACAATAATAATAATATCTGTTGCTATTTTCTAAACATGATAACAGATAAGAATGGACTTGCCTGCTAGGCAAAATAGATAATGGAAAATAGAGGGAAATCACTTAATAATTTTTTTAAAATAAAGCTTAAATTTGAAAGTTAATGTAATTGACTTATTTGTTAAACCACGTATTATGTTCATAAAATATGATGAGATTTTATTTATTTATTATTGTACATCAAATGACTTTAATCTTTAACAATCCAAATTAACAGTCTTGATGCATTGAAAAATAATATTTTAATTGCATAAAATTGATTAATTGTTAGGCACTTAGGCTATCTATTTGTCTTACAACATATCTAAAAAATTACTTTTTAATTTTCAATTTAATTCTTTAAAAAAATATTATCAAAGTTGTCAAATAATCAATGGATAGATCTCTTAAAAAAATACAGAGCAAGTTAAGAGTACCAACCTTACCTAAATTATTGTTCTCCTCTGCTTTCAACAGATATTGTGGCTGAGCAGCGAGCACTGCCACGTGTTTGCTTTAGTAGGTAAGCCAACAATGATGACAAATTGTTGCTTCTATCAGGAAATAAACAAAACCGATTAACACCTGCCATTATTAGTTAAAACTAACTCGTTCCCTGTTGTCAAACCACAAGAAATATATTATTAAAAAAAAGACAGTATAATATGTTGTACAGCAAAATTACATTAACAAATGAAGTAATAATGGCAGGTGTTAATCGGTTTTAGGGTTTAGACAATTAACCGAATTTGTTGTACAGCAAAATTACATTAACATATGAAGTAATAATAAACTGGAAAAAAAAACATACACATCATTAGATCACTATATCAGTGAGCAAATTATTTTAGAGGAGAGTTCAAATGCCTCTATTTTTTGTGCCTCCACCATGCCTCCATTTCTAAAACTTTAATAAATCAAAACTTAAAACTTAAAAGTCAAAATAAAACCGTTGGATATGATCTACATCATTTTATCTATGTACGTGTAAAAAATTATGGCATTTCAATTTTGTTTTGGTTGTCATCAAGAGCTTGTAAAAAACGTACTAATTTGGATAATTTCTAAATGTTGATTTTTCAACTTATTGATTCACATAAAAACAAAATTGAAATGTGATAATTTTTTATGAGCACAGAGAAAATAACATAGATCATATCTAACGATTTGATTTTGATTTTTAAGTTTTAAATTTTGAGTTATTAAAGTTTTTAAAAATAGAAGCACGGTGAAGGCACAAAAAATAGAGGCATTTGAACGCTACTCGTTATTTTAACTCTATACAACTTGAACTGAAAAGACATATTTCAATATTTGACGAAACCTCGTCATAACGAATCATCTTTTGACTAAACGAGATCAAATCTATTTGGATATTACGTCATTAGTAGCTGAGGTTGGCCAACATTTCATCTACTAGGTACAATAAATATTCTCTAATCTCATTTGTACTAGCAAAAATTCTAGCTCAAAATCACAAACAGTACTCAAAGACCCAAAAAATCAACAATAATGGAGAAACAGATGCTCAGGAATTTTAGGTTTACAAAATCTCTACTGGCAATTGTCTTAATACTTTCTGTACAGCCAATTTACGGCCAGGTGGCGCAATCGTGTACTTCCAGCCTGATAAGTAGCTTCACACCGTGCTTCAACTATATAACCGGAAGCACGAATGGCGGTGGGTCCCCTACGACAGGTTGTTGCCAGGCTCTCGGTGCACTCATCAGTACTGGCACTGATTGTGCATGCCTGATCCTTACCGGTAATGTCCCGCTCGGCAGCAGCCTCCCGATAAACCGCACACTTGCTATCTCACTGCCAAAGGCATGCAAATCGACTAATTCTAGTTCAGTGCCATTGAAATGCAGAGGTATGTTTTTTTTTTTTTTTTTTTTTTTTGCCTATAAATGCATGCAAACTTAATCCCAGAGATAGTTTGGGCACCTTGCAAAGGTAAACAGAGAAAATATATGAAGAACATACTCTAAATTAATCTTGCAGAATATCCTTTTTCTAGCATTTTTAAGAAGAATTTCAAACTACATTAATTTCCTTTCCAGTTGGTCTATTCTAAATTGCATGTACATGTAGTTGACACATGTGATGTGTAAATGTGAATTGGTTAATTTAAGTGCTGTCAGGATAACAATATTTTTTCCCTATAGCATTTCCTAAAGTTTGGAACTTCAGCAAAAAGAAAAAGAAAAAGAAATTACAGTATTGAGAATGAATGAATGATCAAACAAATCACATCTAAAAATTCCCATTGGATTTGCTAGAATTATATTTTTAAATTGATTAAAAAAGAAGAACTAACATAATTGAGAATTTTGCTTTGTTATTTCAGATACTGCCACTCCCCTACCAGGTCCAGGTACAAGTCAATTTTACTTAATTAATTTAACCCAGTTAATTAAGAGATAAAAAGTTCCCCAAATTAAATAAAAAAAATAAAAAAATTCCTAACTTTGTTGTCCTGATTTGTATTTTTGACAGGTCCGGTAGCATATGCTCCTGGTCTGCCCCCACTCGGTAAGTTCTTCATTTACATCTATGATTAATTTATTCAATTTAACCATTTAATTACAATATTTTTATCCACAAATTAAAAATGTACCATACTTGCCCCAACCTATATACATATATTAGTGACATGTGGGAAATATTCTTTCTCCTACAACAATATCATTTCATTGCTGAGGCTTATAAAAATCTAATTTTAAATTTGCAAATTTTTCTTTAGCGGCAGCGCCACCGGAGTCGGATAGTACTCCTCTAGGCCTGACTCCATCTTTTTCGCCAGTGCCCGAGTCGGCATCTCCACCACCGTCCGATACGGCCGATCAAGGCTTCGGTCAAGGGGCGAAACCTCTAATTTTTCCCAGCTCGGCTGTCAGGAGCTCTCAGATTTATTTGATGCCTGCTTATGTATTGATTTTGTTTGGCTCTCTTTTTGTATTTTAAATTTAATGTATATTTCTAGCGGGAAGGTGATGTCTGCTGTGCATTTATGTATTTTATGAGATTTATTGAATTATGTTTGGTAGAGCTTGAGGATGTACATTTCCCCCCTTTTTTTTTGTCAACTGAGTGAATTTACATGTAATTTGATACAGACGATATATATAGGTATAGAATTTTTTTTTGTTAAATTAATTTTACATTATTACGCTTCTTTCAATCTTAACTTTTGCGCCCCACAAAAATATAAAAAATAAAAAATAAATCAGATTCAATTTTGTTAAGTTCATAATTTTTATAAGGCAAACTAGCAACTCAAAAAATTTGACGCTGTCTGGTTAAAGTTCAATTTGGTAAGATTGCAGATGTATCAGCATTCAGCACAGCAGAGGCTTCAATTTATTATATTTGTTTATTTCGTGATGAACGAACACTTCCATCGAATTCGTTCCAATTTTCATTAAAGTGGGGATTTATGATAAAATATTAACTTCGTAATTTTGATAATGATAAAAGTTAATTTGGAATTATAAAATTCGACATTAAATGTAATATTATATCATATTTATGTGATACATATGAAAAATGATGAAATTTAATGTAAGTTTTACTGTACGTCAAAACAACCTAAAACTTACAACGATCCATATTTAACTACACTTGATGAAATATCAAATGACACTAAAATTGTATGAAAATTAATACATAATGAATTCGTAACTCCAACAATATGTCTGTAATTTTTTTTTAAAGTTAAATAAGAAATTAGCTAAGATAATATAGTTTTTTAGCAAGAACTTTCCAACAATGGATGTTTGAGGGTGAAACGCAGAATATCAATGTTTTTTTTTTTTTTTTGAGAGAATCAATGGAGGTCTAGCCTCTCGTTTTTTCTTAACCATAGTCGGTTACAGTTTTTTGGGTTTCTGAGTAGAAACCCGGATTAAAACATGCATAAAGGTAAAGAAATATAAAATGAAAATGGAAATCTAAGCTAAAAACTAGAAAAAGCCAAAGAAAAATAGAAATAAAAAATAGAAAGACCAAAAGTAGAGAGAGTTGTTCACCCTGTTCTCTAGTGTTTACATAAGTTTTACTTCTCCCTATGTGTAATTTCTGTCTTCATCCGTCGATGCTCTCCATTGTGTTCTTACTTCTTGAATGAGTACCTCATTTTGCTTTGCCTTTTCTTTGAATATACGGTTACATCTCTCCCTCCAAACTATGAAATATGTTAACAGTATGAGTTCTTTTGTTTTCCGGTTTATACCTGTTTCTATAATCATCTCCAATATGTCCTGTACTGGTACTATTGCCTGTTCTTGCTGCATACAGTATGAGTTCTTTCACAATGTTGTTTTTTACATGAGATGATAGACAACAAGTTCTCAACTCATTATTTATCATTTTTTCTGAGTTTATTAAGACTAATCTATATCTAATGAACAACCAAATGATTACGACTTTACTAGAACGAACTCAAAAATCTAACTTCAATTCTATCGGCCACCAAAACCAAACAAACCTACCAGATGTGAAAGCCTGAGTTAAAATTGGTACACATTATAATTAGGTGAACACCTGGATTCTTTATTTATTTTCCTACTCAACACACTATCTAATGTTTAGAAAATAATATTAAGTAAGAAATAACTATGAGTTCTTATGTGGCTATAGTAATTGTGTCACTTGCTGCTACTCATTGGTACATTCCCCATGATCTCATCTCATATTTTGTCATATAAGATGACAACTAAAAATGGAAGAAGAAAAGTAAGCCCATCAAAACTTTCCAAAACATAATAATACACAAGTAATTTTTGAATTATTTGTTTGCAATATCTTTTCGAACAAATTAAACCGATTTCTCAATTATTCTTAAACTTTCACGAGTTATTCACAAATTTCATGAATTTGAAGGTATTATTCGCTAATTATATGTGAATTATTCTCAGAATTCATTTTATTTTTAAAAACTTCAAAATTTTAATATATTTATTGCATTATGAAAAACAATTATTTTTTATTCATATCACACTGTAGGAGCAATAATTCTTTTTTATGATGCAACAAATATATTTAATCTAACAGTAATCTCACATTATACCGGGTTAGTCGTGCCATATTACACACATAATTTTTTATGTTCCGGACATTTGTGCCAGATTAAACAAATCATTTTTGTTGAATTTTATGAGGTTCTGAGGAGAAGGATTTATGCGGAACAATATCAATTTATTTCTGTGAAAGTTTCATTTTTATTGTATTTCTTTGTATATTATTGTTACAATGATCCTATGTGGTATATATAGCTTACAAGACTCAACTAGCCGTTATTGTACTTATTACTGTACCAACGGTACTATTCATCTACTTCATACCTATTTCTAAAAATAATAAAAAGAACAAACATTTTATTCTTGATTGATCCTAGACCACTTGATCGATGATGAACGACTGAGATCAATCTTCCAATTCTTTATTATTTTCAACAATTCTACTTGACCTGGTAAAATGAGATTCAGTTTAATTTAATTTGACATGAATTTAAAAAATTCTCTATATATCTAAGACAGACCCGACTTAAAATCGTTTGCCTGGAATTATCCCATGTGGTTACGGTACCTGAGAGTGATACTCACTCCTTGGATTGGTCCAAACTTCAAAGTCAGCAAACAATGAACCACACACATTACAAAAATGAGGGTTTGCCATAGGAGATCAAAGTCAAACATCAAACCTCAGATTTAGAACTTTAAATAGTGTAATTTTAATCACTGCCAAATAATTCGTTACAAAGTAGGAGGAGCTGTTCACCAAGAAAGCCACACTCTACCACCAGTCACATCATTAATTCATTAATTAATTAATATAATTTCCTTATATAACCCCTATTGCTCCTCTGTTTTTCCATAAGAAACCATCAAGTCCCCCAAAAACAACCAATCAAACATCAGATTTTGTTTGAAAGAAAAAAACCAAAACAAAAATGTCTCCAAACCTTTCCCTTGCATTCCTAGCAACTATCTTCATTACCACATTATTTGCAATCAGCGCAAATGCGCAATCAAGTAGCAGTTGCACCTCTGCCTTGCTTGGCCTCTCCCCTTGCTTGAACTACATCGGTGGCAATGACACGACCCCGTCTGGCTCGTGCTGCTCCCAACTGGCATCGGTTGTACAGTCTGAGCCGCAATGCCTATGCTCAGTTTTAAATGGTGGATCGTCTAGTTCTCTCGGCGTGACGATTAACCAAACGAGGGCACTGGCGCTGCCTACTGCGTGCAAGGTTCAGACACCATCTGCTAGTAAATGCAATAGTAAGTAGAAATTTTAGATCAATTATTATTATTTTCTATCTATCTAAAAAAATAGTTAGAAAATTCTAGAAAAATGTAATATTTGTTTTCCAAATACATTTTCACATGGAGATTGTATTTAATTGTTCGGATCGACTGTTTGAACTTTAAAAATAGAAATATGAATCCATAGTATGAGTTGATCCGTAATATACTTATTACCATAACCTCACTCTTTTATTATTATCAGAAATTAATTACATGTTAAAGTTTGGTATTGTTTTGAGAGAGAATTATGGTTGGTTATTTCCATTTAATTTAGGAGCTAATCATTGTTCTTGCTCTGCTTCTGATCAGAATCCTTAGTAAGCAAAACTGAAAAGAAAATAAGAAATGAGAGCAATCGTAGAGCAATTTTGTTTTGGTATTGTTTTGCTGTTTTAGTAATTGCTTTTAGGCTTAGCAATTGCCCATGGTTTATGTACTGTACATTAATTCTAGGTTGAATGCAGTGTTCTAAATAGCGCGCTATAGTGGCGCTATAGCGCCGCTATAGCGTTTTTGGACTCCAAACGCTACGCTATGACATCAAAATGCGCTATTTGCGCTACGGCCGCTATAGCGGCCGCTACAGCGCTATAGCGGCCGCTACAGCGCTATAGCGGCCGCTACAGCGCTATAGCGGTCCGCTATTTGCGCTATTTGCGCTATACAATATGAGTTTTTATTTTATTTTATTTTTTTTAAGAAATTTATATGGGTTTTAAATAAAGATAAAAAAAATCTCAAACCGAAATTGAATTTGTTGCTACTTGCTACAGATAAATCAATTTGAAATTGGAAATATAAATTGAAATTTGAATAGAAAAAAAGTCCAAACCGAAATTAAAATTTGAATAGAAAAAAAAAATAGATTATGTCATGAATCATGATGCATAATATATTTTTAATAGGAAAAATCGATAGTTTATGATATTACTATGGATATTTTGAACCGCAATTTGAACTTTGTACGGGTTTAATATGAATATTATAATTTCTTAATTACTTTGGTGTTATTTATTGTTCTATGGGACTTTAGATAATGTTGATATTTAGTACAAATATTGAATATACGAAATGTAAAAAAAAAAACGCTATTTGGAATAGCTTCCGCTATAGCGACGCTATTCGCTATAGCTTTTTTTTTTTGCCTTCCCGCTACGACGCTATATCGCTATTTACAACCTTGGTTGAATGAATTAATTTCAAGATTGTTCATTATTGATTCACCGCATTGAACTTCCATGGCAGGTAATGGGGGCTCACCGGCTGCAACGACACCGTCATCGACACCATCAACACAAAATCCTCAAACAGGTAGTCATAAAAAAAAATCTTTCAATTTAATTTTAGGTAGGGACAATAACTCAAATAGTTTAATTTTATCTAATTATCTCTGAGTAAATAACATTATGATTTACTGCATGCAGATAACACTGGATCAAAGGATGTGCCAAATACTATAGTAGATTCTGGCACAACTTCTCAGAAACCCAATTTCATTTTCTTCCTTGTGCTTCTTGCAGCGTCCATTGCCAGGATCGGTTGAACCTACATTTAGTCTGTTTTTGATGAATTATTTGTATTTTCCTATATTATAGATGATTAAATTTTTATGAGTATGAGATGTACATTTTCCCCCCTTTTTGTCACCTGTGTGAATTTCAGACTATATATATTTATAGCATTCTTTTGTTAAAATTTTACATTATAGGGTTTTTTTTAGCTTAATTTTGTTCCTCCTTAATCAAAGATTGAGAATTCGAGTCCCTCTCGCGACTTTACAGTTTCTCCAAAACTTTTTAAAAATATAAAAACTTTGCCCCTCCCCTTCCAAATTCACATCTCTCAAGATATCTCAACTTTTGAGTTGATACGTGTAAAAATCTGAACCGTTGAGTACGAATCTCGAAGCAATTCATTTCCAATTAATACATTCTTACATTTAAATAGGCACCGTTTAAAATCTGACTCGTTACTCGTATATCTATCAACTCAAAAGTTAAGATATCTCAAGGGATACAACATTCCCCTCCCCCTCCAAAAAACACACACACACACACACACATATAATAAAATAAAATAAAGAAAACTAGCAACTCAAATATTTTGACGCTGTCTGATCACCTTCAATTTGGTTAGATTGCTGATGTATCAGCAATTCTAATTAGCACAGCAGAGGTTTCAGGCTTCAATATTTTTTAGCAAACTAGCAACTCTATTATATTACTTGATGATGGTTAAATTACTTCTATTTTTATGCTTTCATCGTGCTTCCATTTTTAAATTTTTTTGTCAAAATAAAACCGTTAGATGTAATATATATTATTTTCTCTATATTCAAATAAGAAAGTATCACTTTTCAATTTTGATTTTATATGAATCAATAAGTTGAAAAATCAACGTTCAAAATTTATCCACATCGGTGTTTTTTTGTAAGCTTTTGATACTAGTAAAAAAAACCAAAATGCGGATCTTTTACGCTTGTATAGATCATATCTAACAGTTTCGTTTTGACATTTAAGTTTTAAATTTTGAATTATTAAAAAATTTAAAATGGAGACGGAAGTAAAAATATGGAGGCATTTGAACCCTTCTCGTATAATTTGGAGTTGGGATTCATGATTATATATTAATTTGATAATTTTGATAATGATAAAAAATAGTTTTGTAATTATAAAATTCGAACTTAAATGTAATTTATATGATGCATATGAAAAATAATGAAATTTAATATAAGTTTTATTCTTCATCAAAATGACTTAAATCTTGCAACGGTATATATTTAACTTTATTTGATGAAATATCAAATGACGCTCAAATTGTATGAAAATTAATACATAACTAATTCATAAATCCAACAATATGTCTGTAATTATTTCTATTTTTATAATTACATAAAAAATTATCTAAGATTATATATTTATTTTTAACAAGAACCTTCTAAGAATGTGGAATTTTATGTAGTCTAGACAAGACAAAATGTTCCTTCAAAAGAAAAAGGAAGGTCCAGAAAAAAAAAATACCAAAATTAAACCAACGCGCACCATGTAGTGAAGATATATAGCTACAATGGCAAGTGCCTTACATTTGTTGGTTTAGAGAGAAAAGGCTTAACGAACTAATATTTCATTCTGTCACAATGTTGTTTTTTTAATACATGAGATGATAGACAAGTTCTCAACTCAGTATTTATCTTCTTTTTCTTAGTTTAAGTAAGATTAATCAGTAATTTTCTTAGATTGAAACTTAAAATGCACACTATGTAGTGAGATTTGAATTCAAATTTTTACAACTATCAAATAGAGTTTTAACCACTAAACTATAAGTAAACATTTAATATTTTATGAGAAAGACTGAATTATATAAAACTAAAATAAAAAAAATTCAACTAAATTTTAGTGTACATAATTGAAAAAATTTAATCATAAGAATGGCTTAGCACCCCTATCAATTAAAAATTATAACTAACTAGCTGGTGCATGTCTTGCATTTAAATGTAGCTACTACTATATATGCAATGCCTTCTTTTTATCAAAGAAAAAAGAAAGAAGAACAGTTAGCCCGTCAAAACTTTTGAAAAAAGAATTTAACAGATTAGTTCTTACTTCATGCAGCGTACAAACCTTCTGCTTTGATCTATAGTCCATACGCTGCATGAATCCAAAACCGCTCTGCTAAAATATTTACCCAAACTTTCCAAAGCATAGTAATAAAATTCGCAAGTAATTTTTGAATTATTTGTTTTCAACATCTTTTCAAACAAATAAACTGAATTATTCTTGAATTTTTCACGAGTTGTTCACAAAGTTTATGAATTTGACGTATTATTCACTAATTATATGTGGATCGTTGGCAAAATTTGTTTTCTTTCTAATAACTTCAAAAAAATTATATTATTACAATGTAAGATTTAAAAAAAAAAAATTATATTCCTATTACACTCGGAATCACATACTTTTAATCTCGCCAAATATATCTGGATTGGTCCGACTTCCAAATCGGCAAACATGAACCACACACATACAATTTGAGGTTCCGCTCGCCATAGGAGATCATAGTCAAATGTCAAACCTCTGATTTAGAACTTTTGTAATTTTAATCACAGTCAAACAATTCGTTACAAAGTAGGAGAAGAGGTTCACCCAGAAATTAATATAATTTTCTTATATAACCTCTTGTGCTCCTCTGGTTTTTCCATAACAATCCATCAAGTTCCCCAAAAAAAACAACCAAACATCAGACTTCTTATTTTTTTTAGAAAAAATTCAAAACAAAAATGTCTCAAAACCTTTACCTTGCATTCCTAGCAACTATCTTCATTACCACATTATTTGCAATCAGCACAAATGCGCAATCAAGTAGCAGTTGCACCTCTGCCTTGCTTGGCCTCTCCCCTTGCTTGAACTATATCGGTGGCAACGACACGACCCCATCTGGCTCGTGCTGCTCCCAACTGGCGTCAGTTGTACAGTCTGAGCCGCAATGCCTATGCTCAGTTTTAAATGGTGGATCGTCTAGTTCTCTCGGCGTGACGATTAACCAAACGAGGGCACTGGCGCTGCCTGGTGCTTGTAAGGTTCAGACACCATCTGCTAGTAAATGCAACAGTAAGTTTTAGATCAACTGATTTTTCTATCTATCTAAACAAATAGTTAAAGAATTATAAAAACAAATGTAAAATTTTGTTTTCAAATACATTCTCATATAGAGATCATATAGTTAAAGAATTATAAAAACAAATGTAAAATTTGGTTTTCAAATGCATTCTCATATAGAGATCATATTTAGCGATTTGAATCGACTGTTTTAGCATGAGTCAATCTGTAATATGATTATTACCATAGCCTCACTCTTTTATTATTATTATTATTATTATTATCAACAATTACATGTTACAGTTTGATATTGTTTTGAGAAAGAGAATTATGGTTGGTTACTTCCATTTAATTTAGGAGCTAATCACTGTTCTTGCTCTACTTCAGATTGGAATCTTAGTAAGCAAAAACTGAAAAAAAAAAAAAAAAAAAAATTAGAAAAGAACAATTGTAGAGTAATTTTGTTTTGCTGTGCTTTTGCGGTTTAAGTAATTATAGTTCAATGAATTAATTTCAAGATTAATGTTTATTATTGATTCACCACACAATGAATTTACATGACAGCTAATGGGGACTCACCGGCCGCAAGAACGCCGTCATCGACACCATCGACGCAAAATCCTCAAACAGGTAGCCATAAAAAATCTTTCAATTTAATTTTAGATACAAACAATTATAACTCAAATAGTTTTTTCACTGGTAATTTCATCTTTAATTTTTTTTTTTTTGGTTTGAAATGCCCGTAGGCTCATCTTTAATTTCTCTAAGCAAATAACATTATGATTTATCTCGTGCAGATAACACTGGATCAAAGGATGTGCCAAATACTGTAATAGGTTCTGGCACAACTTTTCAGAAACCCAATTTCATTTTCTTCCTTGCGCTTCTTGCAGCAGCTTCCATTGCCAGGATTGGTTAATTAAACATACATTTACTCTGTTTTTGATGATTTGTTTATATTTTCCTAGATTATAGATGATGTCATTTTTATGAGCATGTTGTGTAATTTATGTATTTCTGTGAGAGAATATTGTGTAATTTCTGTGGTTAATTGATTAAATTTGCTTAATTTGTTAACTTTGAATAAATAATATAGCTCCGCATGTTCAAGACATTGTTTAAATGTTGACCTTGATTGTAGAATTTAGTGAAGTTAAATCAGCCTATAAGCCAGTGTTGTAAAAAACGCTCTTAACGGCCGATTAAACGGCCGTTTAATCGTTAACGGCAGCTTAACCGTCACGCATACCCTTAACGGAGGTCTGTTAACGGTTGGAAACGATTAATCGGCCGTTTTTTTTCCGATTAATCGGCCGTTTTACCGTTTAATCGTCCGTTTATTCCTGTTTATTCCCGTTTATTCCCGTTTATTCCCGTTTATTTCAGTAAATTTTTTTTTTTAAATTTTTTTTTCAGTGATAACGTGTGATAATAAGATTTATAAATTATGTATTGTAGTTTTATTTGTGCTTGGATATACATATAATATTTTTTTTATATATATTTGTTCTTCTTACTTTAAAATTGATTAACTCTTCTATTATTTATATACCATATATTTTTCTTACTTGCTAATGTAATTATTTCAATTATTTCAATTAGTATGACGTGTTTATTTATGAAATTAAGTTGTTATCATAAACTAAATTTAGTGATTTTATATTGAAATTTTCATTTCTTTCAAATAATATGTTATTAGTGTTTGAAAAAACTTAATTCTCAAATTTATTTTTTCATTAAATGTGTTACTTACACATGTAAAATTCTTATTTGTTAAGAATAAATAAGTGTAGTGTCATGTTATAATAATAAAATTAAGTTAAATTAAGTTTATTTGATAATATTAATGAGTTAAATAAATTATTTTTAATAAGTTATGATATATATACATAAATTTAATAAAAACGTTAAATTGTCCGCATAATTCCGATTAATCGGCCGCATACCGATTAATCGCTTGACGGTACCCCGTCCGTCCGACGACCGCATACCGTTATTTACAACACTGCTATAAGCAGCAAAAAAAAATTATTATTGAAAAGCAGGGGTGTTAACGGATTGAATATTATGATTATTATCCGTTTGTATACATATTTTACCCGATAATTGATACATATAATATGGATTTGGATAAGGGTATCTTTTTAACGGATACGGTTTTATTTAATTTCACCTTTTCAGGGGCAATTTCATAATAGCGATTTTTTTTTTTTAATAACAATCGAAAACTCCACCGACTTTTATAAAAAAATCAGTATTACTAAATATCGATACTTAAAAGTGATACCTATATCTAGAGTGGGAAAAATGGCACGCCGGAGCCGGCTCCGTCACAGAACGGCATGGTAACGGCACGGAACGGCACGCGTGTCGGTCACGTGCCGTGACTCGCGTGTCGCGTGCCGTGACCATTTGCGTGCCGTGACCAATTGTTGGCAAAGAAGACACGGCATGGCACGGCATGGAAATTGCCTTGGTCACAACACGGCACGGCACGGGAACACGGAACGGCACGGCACGGGACACGCGAGTCACGGAACGGAAGACACGCCAGTCACGGCAATCACAGCAGTCGCGAAGCAATACACTACCATACCTTCCTACAAGGTTTAATTTTATTTTAATTAAAATATTTACATTTCAATTTCAATTAAAACATTTAAATTTTAAAGAATCGTTTCATATTTTTTTTTAAAACGTTAAATGCGATCAAACTTGACTAACGCGCGTTTGATTACGGCACGTTTGGTCACGGCACGAATTAGTCACGGCACGACTTAGTCACGGCACGCGAGTCACGGCAAGCCGTGACTCGCGTGCCGTGACCACACCTCGTAATTTTTGTCACGGCACGGCACGTAAAAAATTTACTTGGTCACGGCACGGCACGGCACGGCACGTTTTTCCCACTCTACCTATATCTAACATAGTATATAACAGTAACAACTACATAAGCTGTAATATTACATCAATATGCAAGCAAACTTAAAGCTAATAACAGATATCAAACTAAGCAATAACTATAAAAAAACAAAAACAAAAGCATAGCATCACATAGTACTAACAGAAATAAACATAATCATCAATAAATCAAAACAGTAGCACTATCATAATTGTTTATCAGTTTTTGTATTTTATATAATTTTAATTTTGAATTCTAATATAAAATTTAATTACAATCCAATTAATAATTTTTACACCTTTTTTAAGAAAAGTGAATTAGCTATTCAAAATAGAACCAAGTTCAATACAAATTAAATTGAATCAAAATTACTAATCCAATAATCGTTTATAAGTTGTAACTAATTACTCAATTGCAACATATTCATCTTCTATTAATCTTTATAATTTTGATTAAAAATTACTAATCCAATAATCGTTTAGAACTAATTACTCAATTGCAGCATATTCTTCTATTAATCTTTATAAATTTTTTATATGTTTTGCCTAACAACACATAACAACTATTGATTATTTTTTAATTAATATATGATTTTGCAACTAATAAATTCATCATGAAAATATTATAAGAGTAGAACTAGAGTATTCTTAAGCTCACCAAGCTCTTTGGTAAGCTTAACTTCAAAACTTATCCAATTTGTTTACATGTCAAGTTTATAAATTTTCAAATTAATTTAGTATAAAGTCAAGCAGTCAAAATACAATAAAAGAAAAGAACGTATTAAAAATAACTTCTAAACCTTCTTTATTTGAACACTTAACTTTATATTAAATTAATTCGAAAATTTATTAATTTTTTACTATAAACACATTACTCGTGAAGTAAGTCGGTTTCAATAGTTTGAATTTTTCATTACAAGTTAAGCTAATCTGTAGAGTAGAACTAGGGTGTTCTTAAGTTCACCAAGTCTTATGTAAGCTCAACTCTACAATTTACCGCATTAACTTTAAACGACGAATCCAAACCGATCTACTTCACAAATAATGTGTTTACTTGCAAAATTTATAAATTTTCAAATTTATTTAGTATAAAGTCAAGCGGTAAAAAAAGAAGGTTTATAAGTTAATTTTAGTTTATTTATTTTGTCATCATGTTTTGACCACTTTACTTATACTAAATTAATTTGAAAAATTATAAATTTGTATGTAAACACATCAATATTTAAGTAGATCGGTTTTAAAAATTTGAATTTATTGTTTGAAACCAATCTGATAGATTTGAATGTAAGCTTAAGAACATCCTAGTTCTACTCTTACACGTATTTTTAGTAGAACTAGGGTGCTCGTAAGCTCACCAAGTTCATTGGTGAACTTAACTTCAAAATCTTTTGGAAGGACTTCAAACAACGAATTCAAACATTGAAACTGATCTACTTCACAAGTGATGCATTTGCATGTCAAATTTATAATTTTTGGACTTAATTTAGTATAAAGTCAAGATATAAAGTCAAGCAGTAAAAAGAATTTTTATAAGTTAGTTTTAATGCCTTCATTTTTATCATTTTTTATCACTTAGATTTTATAATAAATTAATTAAAAGTTTATAAAATTGACACTTAAATACATCACTTATAAATTAGATCGGTTTTAATAGTTAGACTCGTCTTTTGAAGTTAATCTGATAGACTTAGAAGTAAGCTCATAAATAGTTAGATTCTACTCTGTGTGTGTGTGTGCATATATATATAGGGATGGGCTAGGGTGACCCATGGAGTAAAACAAGTTTGTACTCCTCACAATATTTCTATTTTGAAAATCCAAACAATCGATCCGAACCGCTCAACATGATCTCCATATTGAAATGTGCTTGGAGACCAAATTTTTCATTTTTTGGTATTTTTTTACTATTTATCAAGCCACTTTGAAAATCGTTGATCCGGGTGAACAGTAGAAAACAGTAAAACATTCTGGACCAATGGATCAGCGATTTTCAAAGTGGCTTAATAAATAGTAAAAAAAATACCAAAAAATGTAAAATTTGGTCTCCAAGCACATTTCAATATGGAGATCATGTTGAGCGGTTCGGATCGATTGTTTGGATTTTCAAAATGAAAATAGTGAGGCGTGGAGTACAAACTTGTTTTACTCCCTGGCTCATTTTAGCATTTCCCTATATATATATATAGAGAGAGAGAGAGAGATCGACTATGGTGAGTTGTGAAGTAAAACGTTTTTTTTACTTCACGCTCATACTCCATTTTGAAAATCTAAACAACCGATTCGAACCGCTCAACATGTTCTCCATATTGAAATGTGCTTGGAGACCAAATTTACATTTTTTGGAATTTTTTTACTATTTATTAAGCTACTTTGAAAATCGCAGATCCGGGTGAACAATAAAAAATTCTGGACCATTTGATCAGCGATTTTCAAAGTGGCTTAATAAATAGTAAAAAAAATTCCAAAAAATATAAAATTTGGTCTCCAAGCACATTTCAATATGGAGAACATGTTGAACGGTTCGGATCGGTTGTTTAGATTTTCAAAATAAAAATATGAGCGTGAAGTAAAAATGACATCTTACTTCGCAACTCACCATATATATATATATATATATATATATATATATATATATATATATAGGGATGGGCTATGGTGAGACGTGGAGTAAAACAAGTTTCTACTCCACGCTATATTTCGAATTTGAAAATCCAATTAACCGATCCGAACCGTTCAACATGATCTCCATATTGAAATGTGCTTGGAGACCAAATTTTACATTTTTTTGAATTTTTTTTACTATTTATTAAGCCACTTTAAAAATCGTTGATCCGGGTGAACAGTAGCAAAACAGTAAAAAATTCTGGATCAGTGATTTTCAAAGTGGCTTAATAAATAGTAAAAAAATTCAAAAAAATGTAAAATTTGGTCTCCAAGCACATTTCAATATGGAGATCATGTTGAACGGTTCGGATCCGGTTGTTTGGATTTTCAAAATGAAAATAATAAGGCTTGGAGTAAAAACTTGTTTTACTCCGCGTCTCACCATAGCCCATCCCTATATATATATTGATAAAACACGTGATATTTTAATTTTTAATATTCGAACATTTGTATTTATATCGCTATTGTTTTAACATTTGAATTGTCAATTGTACTATTATTTATTTAATACCCATATCAGAGAACATTCATATTCACGTTCAAATTCGCATGTTAAAATATATGTTTAAAAAATAAAAATGAATATGAATACGAATTGAATATTTTTTATGCTTTTGCACCCCTAAAACTATGAGTCCGTGGTTTGAATTCGGACCGTCCGATTAAAATTGGGCCAATCTGATTAAAAGTGGAGTGCACGATATCTTTAATTATTCGTTCCAAAGTAGATCGGACGGTCCGGATCCAAACTCAAATTTGAGGTACATTAGGTGATAATAGTTGTGATATGAATTCCCTAAAACCAGTCCTGAATCTTCTGATAAACCGCGACCGCTATGGCGGCCAGCCCCAGCTCCTCCTCCGCCTCTTACCACCACCGGCTTGTCGCCGAGTTCACCATATACCATCTCATCACCGGCCGTCGCCTCACTCGCTTGATCCCTCACTTCACACCCGAATCCACCGTTCAAACCCTTCTTCTAACACAATCCGATGGTAGCCTATTCCTTTCCTTCCTCAGCTGGGCTCCTCGCCGCCTCCATTTCTTCCGTTCTTCCCTACCCCTCCAGTCCCTCTCCTTCCTCCTTCTCTGTCGGTACCGCCTCCACCACTCTGCTATCTCCATCTCCCGCCACCTGGCAGTCTCTTTCCCTCTTCGCTCCATATCCGATACACTCTCTTCTTCTCTCTCCCTTCTCAACCCCCCTCTCCCATCCCTCTCTATTGCCTTCGACCTGTTGATAAAATCTTATTCCTCTCTGAATAACCTTTCTAATGCACTCTCCGCATTCTCGCTTGTTAAAGGTGTCGGTTTTATGCCTTCTCTCTTCGCCTGCAATTCAATTCTTGATTGCATGTTTCGATCCCGATTGTCCATTGACAAAGTTGATTCATTTCTTGCTGAAATGACACGATCAGGTGTAACTTTAAATGTGTATTCGTTTAACATCTTGATTCGTGTGTATTGTGCTCGGGGTGAATTAGATCGTGGATTAAATTGTCTCTATGAAATGGAACGTGTTGGGTGTTCACCGAATGTTGTTACATATAACACACTTATTCATTGGAACTGCCAATCTGGCAACATTAATAAAGCTTTTGAGCTGTTTAGGAGTATGGAAATGAATGTTAGGCCTAATTTAGTTACTTATAATCTGCTCATCAATGGACTGTGCAAGCAAGAAAAAATGAGAGATGCACACAATATGCTCGACAAAATGCATCGAAGAGGGTTGTCTCCTGATAGGATCTCTTATAACACTCTTGTAAATGGCTATTGCAAAACAGGGGATATGCATCAAGCTCAGCTGTTGCACCGGGAGATGGCTTTGCATGGCATTTCCCCTAATGTTGTCTCTTACACCTCTCTCATAAATGCCACATGTAATGCCGGTGATCTGACGAGGGCATTGGAATTTGTGTCAGAGATGCGTAGAAGAAGTATTAGGCCTAATAAGATTACAATTGCAACAATTGTTAATGGGTTTTGCAAGAAGGGGTTTACAGATCATGCGCTGTCCGCCATGGCTGAGATTAAGAAAAGTGGAATTAAACCTTCAGTTGGGGACTATAATGCTCTTATCAATGGATATTGCATTTTAGGCCACATGAATGAGGCCATGCAAACAGTTGAGGAGATGGAGGGGAAAGGGATCAAACCTGATGTTGTCACTTGGATAACAGTATTAAGTGGATATTGCAGAAATGGCAACTTGGATAAGGCTTCTGAGCTTAGCAAAGAAATGCTAGGAAAAGGAATAAAGCCTGATAAAGCCATATACACTTTGCTTGTTCGTGCATTCTGTGATGCAGGCAGACCTGGTAATGCACAGAATGTGTTCGATGAAATGCTTGAGTCAGGCTTTCAACCTGACAAGATAACCTACACAAGTCTGATAGATGGTTACTGCAAAAATGGCGATATGAAAAGCGCTATGCTTCTTCATGATGAGGTGACTAAGAAAGGAATACTGACGGAGGATGTCACATATAGTGTGCTCATACTTGGCCTTGGCAAGTTAGCCCGTATAAAACAGGCAGAAAGAGTAATAAATAAAGAGGCAGAAAGATTGCTAAATAAGGCGAACAACAAAAAGCTGGTGCATGATAGTGCTACGTACAGTGTGCTAGTAGGACATTGTGCCGAAGCAGGATTCCAGAGCGTTGTAACTTGTAACTCTCTTGAAGGGATTCTGTAAGAATGGTATGATGGATGAAGCAGAGAAGGTGTTTCAAGTAATGCTAGATAGGAAGTGGAAACCTGATGCATCAGTTTACGGTATGTTAATTCATGGATACTGTACCAGTCGCAATGTCGGAAAGGCGCTCAGATTATACAATGATATGGTAAGAGATGGTTTTATGCCAATAAGCACGGACAACTATTTCGCTGATAATGTGTTTATACGAGGTAAGGAACGGCCGGTGTAACTGATTTACCAATAAGTGTTTGTAAGCGGGTGTTTGTTACCGGATGCATGAATTCAAAGCTTCTAGTTGATGTAAATCAAAAGGGAATGGATGCATTTTGATCATAAATGTTCTTACTACATGGCAAGCGGATTGACTCCTAGGTGATGTCTGAGTGCTGATATTTATGCACTTAACCCTATTTCATGAATAGATGACACAATTTATATGTATTTTCATGTTTATCTGCTGATATTTCATATTACGGTTTTTAGATGAATGTTGAGATGATGTGAGCTACCAGATACGGGTATATGCAGGTAGTCGATCCTATGATCTGACAGTACAAATGGTAATAATATTATTTTTGTTCTGTTGTCTGGCTGTTTTTATTCTCTACTCTCGCCATAAATAAGGAATATGGTACAATATGGAATCTGAGGCTGAAATTTATCATTTTACAGATTACAATGGTACCAACTTAATTAGATGGATATGACACACATTATCTCCTGATAATCTAACACACTAACACACAGACTAACACAAATGCATGAACACACAGAGACACGCTAACACAAGTTTGTTTCCTGACAAGCTGGGACTATCATTAACCCCCTGCGCCCTCCAATATTTCTAATAAGCTAAAATCATTACCTAACACTAACTAAATGCTATTACTAGTTGCCACAGGTACCAATTCTTAAACCCATCATCTGAGACAACCCACCACACGGTGGCCTCTTTGAGCGGCCACCTCCAATTAATTCCGACTTTGAACCACCTGTTCCCCTTTTCTCTTGCCTTTCATCGCCTCCTTCATCACCCCTCTTTCTCTTTGTATCTGCCATTGCAGCCTTCGCCCCAAAAGCACGCATCACTCTTAGAAGAAACATCAACCCCTCCACATTCACTTGCCACCATTCTGTACCATCATGATCACTAGGCACCGCTCGATTCGCAGCTGTTCGGCCAGTCTCCAGTGCATTTAGCAGATCGGAGACGACCCACATGGTCGGAAAGGTCACTGTCTCTGTGTTTGTGGGACCAGTTTGAATATGCTTCGTGGGATGGAGAGCTCCAGTCAGGAGAGAATGACTTAGCAGTTTAACCACAGCAGATGTTCTGACAGCTCTCTCCATCTTATTATAGAGTGTCAGGTCATTGGTGGTCGAGTCGGGTGTGGTTTTTAGAGCGCCAAAGGTGGTTGCTCTCCAGTTTGTAAGCTTCTGTATTTTATTGTAAGCGGAAATCCACGGGTCATTTTCTGGATTTGTCGAATCATCAGGACCTGAAAAAAACAAACAACTAGGAGTTGGATTGAAATCATACTGCAAATCAATTGTTACATTTTTAGATTACCTTTACTATGTTTTACTCCTTCAGAATTTGAAACAATATTGATTAATTGCTAAGTCTGTTTTCATACCAACAATGTACATAGTTTGCTTTCTTAGTTCAAACTTTTAACGCTAACACTGAAATTTTTTAGCATTTAAGGTGTTTTCTTTGGTAAATCAGATTTTGTCAGATCCAACTATAATCAGATTTAAAATCCCCTGTTTTTTTTCATGTTCCTACTGCATAATAGATCATCTCCAAATTAACATAGCATACAGACTCATATCTCATTTCCATTGAAGCCCGGTGCACTCAAAATGACTAGTTACTAGTTACAGTATGGATCTGCCAAACTCCTTGACCTAGCAAAGGAAGATGGTAACTGAAGGAAAAATAAAAAGAGAGAAAAGGGCACCTTCAGTAGGTTCCATCTGAGTGAGATCTTGGTAGGCACAGAATCTCGCAAATATGCCCCCCAAAGTTTCATATTTCTGCTCTTGCTCTCCACTACCTAGTTCCATCCCATAGAAGAAACCGGGAAGCCCGAAAACAAACCTCCTTTCCCCCACCGATGCCACGAGAGAATCTTTTGCTAGCATCCATTGATGATCACCTACCATGCATGTCAGCAAGCTTATGGGCTTGCTATTATTGACTCGCACCATGTTCACAGAGAAATCTCCCGAGCGGAATGCTTGAACCGAATCAAATTTTTCGCCGCACAACACAAGCAATGCTGTGGGGTTATTGCCATCAATGGCAAGCAGTTCAGTGTTGGAGCCCATTCGATGCTCGGTTGTTTTACCAACTTTCAGACTGCTGGTTGCTTCTTGTGAAGCCATCTCAGTTGTTTGATGATTAATATTGATTGATCGATCTTTAATTATCTGCATAGAACACAATTGATCCGTAAGTCCAAGAATCAATACATTACAATACTAGGAATGCTACTGGCTCGATAACATCATACTTGCCAGGATCGATGGACAAAAGAGAAGGAAAACAAATACAAGATAAAAATATCGACTTAATATTATATGAAAATGAGAGGCAACCAGCTCAAGTATATATTTAACACCACTCTCGCTCACTAAGAACATCAAATAATAAACTTGTTTGTTTGGAAGAACTAATTAATTAATATTTAGGAAAAAAGTTAGATCCACAACCTATGCAACAAACAACTTTAACCAAATATAAATGCTCGTCTTTAAAATTTAGAAAGATGTATCTGTATCCTAGCTAGTATATTTTCGGCAAACATGCATCAACAGTAATATCATACCTTTAGAAAGATGATCTCTGTGTATATATTACTCGTATAAGTTATAACTGCGATGGCCAACACTGCACCATCGTTCACAACGCACACAACTCCTATGGCTATGGGTCTGGCGAAATGATGGAGAGAGATAATAGTAGGAACAGAGGCTCTCTCTTGTAACGTATTTCTTTTTTTAGAGAAAAGGACAGGTGTTAAAGGCCTAGATACGTGGAGTCCCGTGTTTCAGTTGGTTGGAATTTATAAAGGGAAGCTTGAGAGTTGAGAGAGAGAGGAGAGAGAAAGAGCGGGAAACTCGTGTCAAGAGAAGAGAGAGAAGAGAACAGGCACGGTGAGCATGCATGGTGATGTCGTGGACTGCTGCTTATTGCCACCCGGCCTTTCAACCTCTGCATAAAGAGTCTCCCTGTCACTCTTTCAAGTTTGTGGCCTAGCGGAATGTTGCAATTTCTATAAAATAAATTTTTACTAGTCACTAGTACGTGTGTATATATATATATTGGCCAAGCTCAAAACGTTTTTTTCCATGGCCATAGAACAAACGATTCGGTTCTCTAATTTTCAAAGTTCAAACAACAAATCCAAACCGTTAGATGTTCAATCTATATTAAAATGTGCTTGGAGACCAAATTTTACATTTTTTTTTAATTTTTTACTATTTATTAAGCTGGTTTGAAAATCGCTGTTTTTATTAAATTTTTGCAGCATTGAAAAACAGCGGTTTTCAAACCAGCTTAATAAATAGTAAAAATATTCCAAAAAATGTAAAATTTGGTCTCCAAGCAAATTTTAACATCTATCGGTTTGGATTTATTGTTTGAACTATGAAAATTAGAGAACCGAATTGTTTATTCCATGGCCATGGAAAAAACGTTTTGAGCTTAGCCAATCTCAATATATAAAGAGAGAGAGAGAGAGTGGCTAATATCAAAACGTTTGCACCAAGGCTCTCGTGCAACCAAGTTGTTTTCGGATTTTCAAAGTCCAAACGGTCGATCCAAACCATTAGATGTTCAATCTATATTAAAATCTGCTTGGAGACCAAATTTTACATTTTTTGGAATTTTTTTACTATTTATTAAGCCACTTTGAAAATTGCTGATCTGGGTGAACAATAAAACAGTGCAACCAAATTCTGGACCATGTGATCAGCAATTTTCAAAGTGGCTTAATAAATAGTAAAAAATTCCAAAAAATGTAAAATTTGGTCTCCAAGCAGATTTTAATATAGATTGAACATCTAACGGTTTGGATCGACCATTTGCACTTTGAAAATCCGAAAATGACTTGGTTGCACGAGGGCCTTGGTGCAAACGTTTTGATATTAGCCACTCACTAATATATATATATATATATATATATATAGAGAGAGAGAGAGAGAGAATGACTAATATCAAAACGTTTGTTCCTGGGCTCAGGAACAAATGATTCCGTTCTCCCATTTCCAAAGTTCAAACAACAAATCCAAACCGTTAGATGTTCAATCTATATTAAAATGTGCTTGGAGACCAAATTTTACATTTTTGGAATTTTTTTACTATTTATTAAGCTAGTTTGAAAATCACTGTTTTTATGAAATTTCTGCAACATTGAAAAACAGGGGTTTTCAAACCAGCTTAATAAATAGTAAAAAAATTCCAAAAAAAGTAAAATTTGGTCTCCAAGCACATTTTAATATAGATTGAACATCTAACGGTTTGGATTTGTTGTTTGAACTTTGGAAATGGGAGAACGGAATCGTTTATTCCTGAGCCCAGGAACAAGCGTTTTGATATTAGCCATTCTCTCTCTCTCTCTCTCTTTCTCTCTCTCTCTCTATATATATATAGGGATGGGCTTAGCTAAGCCATGGAGTAAAACAAGTTTGTACTCCACGCCTCATTATTTCCATTTTGAAAATCCAAACTACCGATCCGAACCGCTCAACATGATCTCCATATTGAAATGTGCTTGGAGACCAAATTTTACATTTTTTGGAATTTTTTTACTATTTATTAAGCCACTTTGAAAATTGCTGATCCATTGGTCCAGAATTTTTTATTGTTTTGCTACTGTTCACCCGGATCAGCGATTTTCAAAGTGGCTTAATAAATAGTAAAAAATTCCAAAAAATGTAAAATTTGGTCTCCAAGCACATTTCAATATGGAGATCATGTTGAGCGGTTCGGATCGGTAGTTTGGATTTTCAAAATGGAAATAATGAGGCGTGGAGTACAAACTTGTTTTACTTCATGGCTTAGCTAAGCCCAACCCTATATAGATATATATATATATATATATAGAGAGAGAGAGAGAGAGAGAGAGAGAGAGAGTAAGGCTATTGTACTTCGCGAAGTTTTACTTCACGCTCATATTGTCATTTTGAAAATCTAAAATGTCGATCTGAACCGTTAAAGTTGATCTCCATATTGAATGTGCTTGGAGACCAAATTTTACATTTTTTGGAATTCTTTTACTATTTATTAAGCCACTTTGAAAATCGCAGATCCATTGTAAACAGTAGCAAAACAGTAAAAAATTATGGACCAATGGATCAGCGATTTTCAAAGTGGCTTAATAAATAGTAAAAAAATTCCAAAAAATGTAAAATTTGGTCTCCAAGCACATTCAATATGGAGATCAACTTTAACGGTTCGGATCGACGTTTTAGATTTTCAAAATGGGAATATGAGCGTGAAGTAAAACTTCGCTTTACTTCGCGAAGTACAATAGCACAATTATATATATATATATATAGAGAGAGAGAGAGAGTGACTAAGGTCAAAGTGGTAGTTCCTAGCTCCCGGTGCTACCAAGTCGTTTTCGGATTTTCAAAGTCCAAACGGTCGATCCGAACCGTTCAAGTTGTTCTCCATATTGAAATCTGCTTGGAGACCAAATTTTACATTTTTTGGAATTTTTTTACTATTTATTAAGCCACTTTGAAAATTGCTGATCCGGATGAACAGTAAAAACAGTGCAACCAAATTCTGGACCATGTGATCAGCAATTTTCAAAATGGCTTAATAAATAGTAAAAAATTTCCAAAAAATGTAAAATTTGGTCTCCAAGCAGATTTCAATATGGCGAACAACTTGAACGGTTCGGATCGGCCATTTGGACTTTGGAAATCCGAAAACGACTTGGTAGCACCGGAAGCTAGGAACTACCACTTTGACCTTAGTCACTCTATATATATATATATAGAGTAGGGCTATTGTACTTCGCGAAGTAAAACAAAGTTTTACTTCACGCTCATATTCCCATTTTCAAAATCCAAAACGTCGATCCGAACCGTTCAAGTTGTTCTCCATATTGAAATGTGCTTGGAGACCAAATTTTACATTTTTTGGAATTTTTTTACTATTTATTAAGCCACTTTGAGAACAGTAAAAAACAGTAAAAAATTCTAGACCAATGAATCAGCGATTTTCAAAGTGTCTAAATAAATAGTAAAAAAAACTCCAAAAAATGTAAAATTTGGCCTCCAAGCACATTTCAATATGGAGAACAACTTGAAAAGTTCGAATCGACATTTTGGATTTTGAAAATGGGAATATGAGCGTGAAGTAAAATAGCACAATTCTATATATATATATAGAATTATGCTATTGTGCTTTGCAAAGTAAAGCCATCGTTTTACTTCGGCTTACTTTTTGGATTTTCAAAGTCCAAAACTTCGATCCGACCGTTCAAGTTGATCTACATATTGAAATGTGCTTGCAGACCAAATTTTACATTTTTTGGAATTTTTTTACTATTTATTAAGCCACTTTGAAAATTGCTGATCACATGGTCCAGAATTTTGTTGCACTATTTATTAATCTTACTATTGAAATCCCATATAAAAAAATAGAAAAAAAAAAATACCACACGAAATTTTGCACAAAAAGAGAGTAAGAACCACAAAAGATCACCAGATACGGAGACCTGTTGACTGTTGTTGAACATGGAAAGTTGGGGTGGGTCATAAACGGCAGTTACGGCAGCCGAAGTATTGGAACGGGTTGCGAGGCATGCTCGGCTGATGCGGCACTACGTGGCAGGCGCCTGAGGGGCCTCGTGCTGCGCTGGACCAGCTGCATGAATACGGCCTCATATGCCCCTCCGTTACTGTTACGTTCCCCCTCCACATCGTGAAAGGGTCCGTTAATAATTTAATGCCTTTTACCATCGGATAATAATTAAATAATCCTACCCGGGCCCTTGCAGGATTTGTATCCTCCCAGGTACCTGATTCAAGCAAATTGAAACGGACGGCCCAGATTAAACCTATCTGGGCCAAACTCAATCCGGTGCCTATAAAGACTGTAGGGGGTCTGTTTTGAGATTCGTGCCATGTTAAAAGAACTGTACGATCGTAATTGTCTTCAGTCAGGTAACCTGAGGTGATGTGAATTCGGCCCTTGCATGCATGTAATTGTAAAGGTCACAAGTTCAGTTCCCAGCAAGGGTTCTGCGTAAGGGATGTGTCCATTTCTTAGGGCAGTTTTTTATGGGCCCCTCTGATGCTGCTGATGAATGATGATTCCATTCGGTGGGGCCCTTCGGAGAGTCTCCGAACATTCTAGACTACATGATCCGAACGGGTTTTGGAAACTGATAGTTTTGACTTTTGAGTCGCAATCAACAAATTATTAGGTGCTATTCATTTAAAGAAAGGTTAATTTTTTTTATACTATCACATACTTTTCTAAGTTTTTATTTACTCCTAAACACTTCAATCTATCTAATTTATCTCTTAATTCTAAAATATTTTTCTTTTTTACCCATTACACAAGAACTATAGAATTAACCATAGTTAAATCCATAATTAAAATAATAAAAAGACAAAAATATAGTTTTCTTTTATGTTTTATTCTACTTTTTATATTTGAGAATTCATCCGTCGATCTTCTTTCCCACGCTTTGGTGTTTTCTCTATTTTTGCACTACTCTTCGGATTTTTATTACTCTCCAGCGGTCTTCTTTTTTAATTAAACTAGACCGGTCGTATTTCAATTCATTAATCCCCTTGTATCCAACCATATTATACGAATTGAAAAGATTGACATTGTATCAGTAAAAAAAACAGATTATGGTTTCCTTCGATTAGCCGTTCTCTCTCATTTCTTTATCTCTTCTTGCCAAAAAAGAAAAGGAGGACATTAACCCCAAGTTGAGATACCTAAAAAATTGGTTCGAGAGGAAGCATCTCTACGGCCATCGCCTCTCTTTCACTCTATAGAGCATATAGCTTTTGTATGTATGGAGGAGTTGAGATATAGCTTCTCTTTTCAGGTAGTTGGTTTTGGGAATAATTGTTAAGAGACAGTCTCTAAGACTTTGCAAAAATGTATGAAATAATGCAACAAGGAACCTGTTTTGTTATTCTCATTCTCTTATATATGTGTTTTAGAATAAACATGCAATTGGTGAACCCATTTGTCAGGTATCTACTTTTCTAATTGGTTTGGCTTAGATTAATGGTGAGAAAGAATATCAAAGTTGCAATTTTTGTGAAACTCTCTGTTTCTGGACCCAATATGAATTTTGTTGTAAGAAATTACATGCTTGATAGTGCACTAAATAGATCCACTACTACGATCATACTATTGCATTAGTTAACCAATTACTTCCAAATAAAATTCTTGATTGGAATTGTATGTTGATTAATACACTTAGCAAATCAGAAAATAAAGATCAGGTCATTTAATTAATACAGAAAAGAAATCCTAATTTGATTGGCTAAAGCTCTCTAATGAATCATGTGTTGCCATCTCAATGCCCAATTAGTGTTTCTCTATTGATTTATGCAACAGACTCTTCAACAGCCCAGCCCTCTGTTTTCTCCGGTTGTCGTCTCTAGTCCTGAACTGACGGGTGGGACGTGGGGTCCGCGTTGCAGCGTCTTAAGAGCATCTACATCTCTGAAACTCTTAAAGTTTTTAATTTGATGTGGCAGTTGCTAAACCAGTTTCAGAGATGTAGATGAATTTCTTATTTAGCAACTTTGCTCAATAATTTCTTAATAAGAAATCGTTTATAAACTGTGACGTGGCGAAATGATTCGCTGAGATTTCTTTCTCTTGCAAATATATCTTAATAAGAAATTTTATAAGCTGTGACATGGCAATTAGGAAACTCTAATTTTAGTTTCAGGAATGTGGAGGCTTAAAAATTAAGAGAGGTTTAATTTCTAAAAAATAGTTAACAGTTATTTAGAAACTCTAATAGTTTCAGGGATGTAGATGCTCTTACATCTCTCTTAGTTAACGCCTTCAGTCAAATGATTAGATGAAGGCCCCACCTGCAAAGATCGATGTTTAGATGAAGGTCTTAATTTCAAGACACACAAGTTTCTATCTGGCTATCTGCTTCCTTTTAGGTGGTTTTTTGTTGCATGGTACATTACATGGGAAAAGATAAGGGTATGAAGGGAAGCAAATAAATTAGATAATATTCAGTTGTGAACAATTATCTCCATGATTAAATAGAAAAAAGAAAATAAGAGTTAAGGAATATATTAGATATATATATATATAAGGCTAAATAAAAAACTGAATAAGTTTTGAAGGGCAAATAGAAAATTAACCCTTTAAAGAATGGAGCACCTAAAAGGGTGATTTATTTAAAAGAAGATGGAGAGCTTTTTCAAACCTGTGGATAAATTGGAAAATTATTCGTAAGTAATCTACTCCTACTCCATAAATAAAGACAAGTTGACAAATGGAATGAAAGAGATAAAACTAATTCAATTTATTCATTTCTTTGTTAGTATCAATATACAATGCAATACAAGTTTAAATTAGTTCTCTATGTATACAATACAAGTTTAAATTTGTTCTCTAAAAATTAGCTACCAATTCCTTTCTTTCAAAATTAGTTCTCTAAAAACTTAATGGACGCAATTTGAGAGAGGGAATTTCAAAATTTGGTACTTATCCCTTTAAAATTCTTAATATCACATCCTAAACATCGAATTTTGAGTAAAACGCATCTTGAAAAAGAGTTTCTCTTCTTTATCAAAAAAATATAAATTTAATTTTTTTTACGCTGATGATCTATTTCTTTTATTTAAGCAGAACACTTGTCATAAAAAAAATCAATATTTTCTTTCTTTGACATCGATGTTTCATTTTATGATACATCAATGTTTTTATTTTCTGATGAAGTAAAATTATGATTAAATAAACGAAACAAAACATCAATGTTATAATGAAGTAAAACATTGATTTTCTTATGACAAGAATTATTCTCAAATAAAAAAAATAGATTATCAATGTAAAAGAAATAAAATATTGTTTTTGAGAAAATCGATTTTTGTCAGATAAGCAGAATACCTGTCATGAGAAAATTAATGCTTTTATTTTCTGATGCATTGATGTTTTATTTTATGATGAAGTAAAATTATGCGCAAAATACAGTGTTCTAAATAGCGCGCTATAGCGTTTTTGGACCCCAAACGCTACGCTATGACATCAAAATGCGCTATTTGCGCTATGGCCGCTATAGCGGCTGCTACAGCGCTATAGCGGTCCGCTATTTGCGCTATACAATATGGGTTTTTTTTTTAAGCAATTTATATGGGTTTTAAATAAAGATAAAAAAAATCTCAAACCGAAATTGAATTTGTTGCTACTTGCTACAGATAAATTAATTTGAAATTGGGAATAGAAATTGAAATTTGAATAGAAAAAAAAGTCCAAACCGAAATTAAAATTTGAATAGAAAAAAAAAAGATTATGTCATGAATCATGATGCTTAAGATATTTTTAATAGGAAAAATCGATAGTTTATGATATTACTATGGATATTTTGAACCGCAATTTGGACTTTGTACGGGTTCAATATGAATATTATAATTTCTTAATTACTTTGGTGTTATTTATTGTTCTATGAGACTTTAGATAATGTTGATATTTAATACAAATATTGAATATACGAAATGTAAAAAAAAAAAAAAAACGCTATTTGGAATAGCTTCCGCTATAGCGACGCTATTCGCTATAGCTTTTTTTTTAGCCGTCCCGCTACGACGCTATAAACGCTATTTAGAACCTTGGCAAAATATAAAACAAATATCGATGTTAAAGAAACAAATTATGGATTTTCTGATGACAAGTATTATGCTTAAAACATCTATGTTAAAGAAATAAAATATCAATTTCTGATGCAGTAAAATCAGTGTTTTAAATAGCGCGTTATAGCAGCGCTGACCCTAAACGCTAAGCAATGACATAAAAATGCGCTATTTGAGCTACGGCCGCTATAGCGGTAATAGCAGTCCACTATAGCGCATAGCGTGTAGCTCAAATAGCACACGCTATGCTACATGGATTTTTTTTTTGCACTTTACATGGGATTTAATCATGATGTTATTTTTTGCAATTTACGTACTATGCTCTATATTAAACTTTTAATTATTAAATGAGAGATCTATCCACGTATTGGGTAAATTATTTTTTATCACATCATCCTCATCAGGAGATGATGACATTGAATTGCTTGTTAACATTGACTCAGATAATGATGTGTCTGACTCTGACTCTGACGAATCTATAGAATGACTGATTTGAATATGGAGTAACAAAATGATACTTAGTACTTACTATATGGTAGTTGGAATATTTTAAATAGAGAAAGATAGATAATGTATGCCATGATGCTTAGATTATGCAATGATGCTTAAGTTATTTTAAACATAAAAAAAAGCTATGTAGCATAGCTTCCGCTATAGCGACGCTATTCGCTATAGTTTTTTTTGTAGCCTTTCCGCTATGACGCTATAAATGCTATTCAGAACCTTGAGTAAAATGCTTCCTTCACGTTTCCTCTAGGACTGTGTTTCGCCCTTGAGTGAAACACAACCATGTTTTTGCTAGTATACGATTTATGTTATGAAAACTGTGCTACTTTTTTAATTTTAATTTTTTATATGTTACAAATAAAAAAAATCGGTTAAAGGGTTGGTTGATTGTCGGCTCAATTTTGTGAATATTCACCAATTAGAGAGAAAGCAGCCTGCTTGTTATCCAAGAAATTATGCGAATATACACCAAGTGGGCTCAAAATATGGGCCGATGGTCGACTGTCGGCTCGGAATGCAGATCCAACAAAAGACAGCCCAGTTAGCGAGCGAGCGAGGAGGCCTCGCCAGCTGCGGGATGGTTTGCCCCTTGCCACTCAAATTAACCACCACTTGTATCGTCTCTTCTAAAAAGTAACGGAAACACTTTCCTCAAAAAAAAAAAAAAATAATAATAACAGAAACACTACCGAGTCCGGATCCTCTAAAGTAACTCAAATTTTGAGTTCAGGTTCGGACCGTACGATAAGAATTCGGACCAATCCAGTCCGAGGTGGAATGCACGGGACCCCTTTAACATTCGTGCTAAAACTAATCTGACGGTCCGGATCTAAACTCAAAATTCGAGTAACTCGAGGTGATATGAATTCCCACCTTTGCTTCGCCATTTTTCCTTCCGCCTTTGTTTCTTTCCTCTTTCGATCTTCTTATATATCCTCTTATAAAACCCTAGCTGCGAGCAGCAAGCGATCAAGGCGGAGAGAGCGAGGAACTGTGAGCTACTATCAGGCCTAATTATGCGACCTTTTCTTCTTCTTGCCGGAGAATAAGCTCGAAAGAGGTAACTTTTGCTCTTTTGCAGTTCTTATTTTTTGCAGTTCTTATTTTGATATTCTAGTGTGTGTTTTGTGTGAATTTTGATAAATCCTGAGGCTTCAATGTATGGAGTTGGTAATTCTAAGATGTTTAAAGCCTTGGTGGTTGATTTTCTTGTACGATTAGGACTTAAGAGAGAGGAGGACCAATAGATCGGTCGGTGGGTTTGTGTAAGAGCAGAGAAGAGAGAAGGGGAAGATCAAGTTCTGTTTGCAGACAAAGGAGGTGAAGAACCAGCTCCATGCATACCTGATCCAACCGTTTTTAAGGTAATCAGGCCTCCACGTGAATTACGATTAATTGTGTGCAAGTTGTTACTGAAATTCAAAGACTGAATTGGTTATTCTTTTAGGGGTATTCATGATAAGAATTCAAGTCAAGTTAGTGTACTGCACTGTCTACATTACTACTTCCTTTAAAAAACAGTCGATGTTCTCATTTTATTACATCTTATAAGAATGCCATCAAGATTAGAATTTCCAGCTAGTAGATCTGCTTCAGAATTGAAAAGTAAAGCTATTGAATGATTCAACAACATGAAATTTGGTGATTTACTTACTGTTTACAAACTTATCATTTTATGGGATCTTTTTGTGTCAATTACTTGGGAGTATTTCATGATGGAAAGTTTTGTTGAAGTACTGTTAAGAGAGTTATATACAATTGTTCTATCCCGCAAATATTCTTTACACAAATTATTATATCTTACATTGGTATGTTATATACTTATAGTTAATGATGGGCGTATTACATTGATATCTTATATCTAATGATGGGGTAAAAACCATATAAAAAATTAGTCATGTTGACTGCAAAGCATGGTCAAATCCGGTTTTTTGTTGTCATAAGAAATCTTCTATCACTTGTAAGACTTTCTTATGTTGAAGGAAAACATTTGTTGGACGCCTTATCTTTAATAATTAATTTTTCAATGTTTCTAGTTGATCAAGTCAAAATAATGTTGTTTGCTGGACCAACTTTATGCCAAAAGAAATTTTTAAGTTCATAATTTAAGTATCCCAAATGAATTCACTAGTAGTTGGAATGTTATTTTTTTATTGCTGGTCTTTAGCAGATATATTACTTATAATTTCCCACTTTTGTAATACAGATACACATGAGGTGGCATTGCCTTAATCATGAAGAGTGCAATTTCATTGAATTCGGCATGAGTGGTTTAGGAAAGGAGGGGAAATGTCAATGGCCTTGCAGGTATGTGTTTTCATTAACTGATTATTGAATGCACTAACTGTACTAAGAATTACTATATTTTTGGCATTGGGTATCTAAGAATTACTACCATTTTGATTATTTTCTTAGTTTAAAGTACAAACCCCATATACGATACAGATGTTAGTTATTCCCTAATGATATATGGCCTTTAATTTATTTCTTACAAATAAACTGAGAAATATACTATTTTTAATGGTGATAGTGTTGGCTTCTAAATCAATTCCTTTACCTTGGAAAGAATTAAGTTTCTCCCAGACCACCTGCCCTCTTTTTTAACCAACCTTGAGAATGATCCTATGGAAGGATAGGATCTGTCATACTAGTTCAGAAATATGATTTGTACTCTTTTTTAGTTTAGAAGGATAAAACTAGTTTCCTAAATTAACAAATTATAATAACTATAATGTTAGAAAAATAGTTTGATGGCTGTTGGTCACATAATATTTGACTTTTATCTCTTTTCTACTGCAAAGTATACCGTATATTATACTTTATTTGTCATCAACTTCCTGATAAGCACCTCTAGCAATTCTACATGAATATTCTTCCTTGTTTATAAATTGTCAGATTTTTCAGGGCTATTGGGATGTACGACTCAAGAGGAAGAGGCTCCATTCAATCCAAAGTTCCACATGAGTTCCTCTTAGGTACTGCTGAAGTATACAAAAACATTATTTTTATTAGATTTTGTGTTCTTGTGAATTTTGTCATGGTAATTGGGTTGGAGCGGGGGGGGTCGAAATTTAGGTACTGTTATCCGTACTTTCTGAAATTTCACAGGGCACCAAATTGTATCCTGATTTTGTCAAAATTTTCATGGTATTTCCCGCAAATATTTCTTACGAGAATTACAGCATTTACTTTAATATCATGTTTCATATGGTGGGAAATACATATTAAAAAGTTTGGTTCTTTTGACCGCAAAACCTGCTCAAAAGTGATTTTGTTGTTAGAGAAATCTTCAATGATTTGCAACACTTTCCAATGTTGAAGCAAACAATTATTGTATGTTTTTTTTGTGCTTTATTCTGTCAGTGTCCATGGAATTTGTTAATGAGGTTATAAATATCCCATGCCAATATAAACTTTTCAGAGTGAATACTTTTTTACAGACTCGTACCTATATAAGGTAAGTAATAAGATAACTCTAATTATGGTGTGTTATCTTCTGGCCCTTCATATGAAAAAGAAATTTGATGAACCAATAGGTTGCATATATAGAGGGATGGAAAGAAGAGCTTCATTTAATTTAACATAGCAAGTGATGAGGTGAGGCAGTAACAAGTCTATCTAATTGGAAGGAACAAGTCTAATTACTTTGTTCTTTTTTTTTGTAACGGAAGGCAGGAAGTTTTGAACCAACTTGTGTGATGTAACTTTTAGATGTAGGCTTTTTTTTATTTTTGCTAAACTTGACAACTTTAGAAAATTCCATCAGTAGTCCCTTTTTATCACAACAAATGCAATATTACAATTCAAAAGGTGAATTTGGTGTGTGAGATAGGTGCTGATACTTCATTATTGATTTATAACAGGCCGTACCGGGGATTGTACTAGGTGGTGGGGTTGCCACCTTTCATGTGCATATTCCAGCAACATGGGTGGTTGAGGGACTGGCTGCCCAGTAGACCCCTGAAAAACAATTGGTTTCAGGTAATTTTTCACTCTTATTTTATATGATTGAAAAGGCTGATCATAGATCTACATGCTGGTTAGCTTCAATCAGAATTAGGTCCTTCCAAATTGATGCAGAAGTAAATGCACATCCTTGTAAACATAGCCTATTCCTTTTGCATGCTTTAATTAAAATGGCACATGTTCATGTTTAATAATTGCATAGTTTATCCTAAGTCAATACATATACTTAAGTAGAGGGCCTCCTATCGTGGACGTATTAGGTTAAATGGTGGTATGAGTTTTTTAAGTTTATGGGCAATATCTGACCCAAACTATTTTCATAAAATTCATTGCATGTATTACCACAATAACTGGCTATGTCCACAGCTAATTGCCTAAAAATGGTGTAAATATTGGCCAAAGCAAGTCTTACGAATATCCTGATTTTGAGGCCCGTAGGTTGGCATCCCCCTTGTAATTATTTTTCGAATTAGTAGTAAATGAAGATAGCACTTCAGTACAAACAAAAAGGCGCTAATATATCATTTTTCTTATGCACTACCTATTAATTGTTTAAGGTTTCTGAACAGTATAACAATCTTTACAGTACCTGCGCCCGCAAAAGTGGAAGCCATCAGTTAAAAATAGTGGTCTTCTGCTGATAAGACTGAGATGTGATATCTCTGACAATGGAAGCCACTGAGTAATTCAAAGCAAAACTGTTCAACTGTTGCATCCCCTCGTCCATGAAGGTCACCCTCAGAAATCTGTCAGAGATCGCCTTGTATTCACGCAATACACGATTTGATAGTTCCGTCTCAGGTGGGAGGCAATATGCTTTTGTAGGGGTTATCAGAAACCTCCTTACCTCTACGGTGTCATTTTGGCTGCTTATTGGTTTAGATTTGGCCTCTGGCTCACTGGCTGCCTTGAACCGCGAGTGCGAAGAAGCCAATCCTGAACCAGCTTCAGGCGCTTGGCAGGGTCAAAGAGAGGTTAATAGAGGATCATAGTGTCGACCAAGTCAACAAGAGCAAACAAGATTTCACCAAGTCAAACTGAAACAAGCAAGATTGATTAGGACTCTTACCAATAGTTAGTTTGTTATAGAGTTGTCATACTTGTAAACCATGGCTGTAAATACATGATGCATATGTACTAAAGATTTACACAAGATCAATACACTCATTTTATTACTCTCTCTCTCTCTCTCTCTCTCTTTATTTACTGTTTCCAGAGGTGTCTTGTATGACCTTATGTGCTGCGCTGCAGGACACCATGTTGATTATGTCATCCTGTTCAAAGTTTTAGTGCTTTAGTATTACGTAGAGAAAATACCGAAATTTTTATAAATAACATACAGAATAAATAAATTAAATAAAATAACATCACTTTTATGTAATTTTCAGAAATAACACTTATGCTGGATTATCCAACAGAATTACGGAATTAAATTGGCCCACTTCGACTGATATACAAGTAATTCAATTGACAGAAAGATAGTTTCTGCTAAATGTTCACAATTTAGCCCCTAGTAATAAAGCATATTTTTTGTAAACTCAAATTAAATTAAAATTAAAAAAGAGGAAGATTTATGACTGTTGTTTTGATTGCTGGGTGCTATTTGCTATGATAAATTGTTGCATTTAAGTTAGAAAAGAATCCTTAATTATATCCTTGGTTCCTTACACACTGTACATTTAAATTTCTTCTCTAAGTTAATGAAACTTTAGCATATAAGTACTAGCTGATACAGGCAAGAAAGAACATATGATATGGTGATACTTTACACAATTAACAACACAAATACATACAAGCAAAGTGGTGTAGCCAGTTCAACGATTGGAGTGAGATTGAGGTTACTTATTCTTACCTCTAATCCTCAACATAATAAACAGGTTGAAGGCCCCAGAGTCCGTATCCTATGCGTTAACTCAGATCTTGGGTTTAGAATCTAGACCGTCTGGTTAGAAACACAATAAAATAACAGGCTAGAAGAACTTGTGTACCGAAAGTTTGATGGGATAATAAGTAATAATTTATGGTGTTGCATATATTGCTTCTGTTTTTTTTTTTTTTTTGTTGCTTCGGCGTTGTCTAAGTTTTGACATCAGGATTACATAACTTTTAACGGTGTCTAAATATGATGGCAAAATATAATGTATATCTAAATACGGAGAATTCGAGAGCACTATAGGCATTCACAGTCAAGTGCATTGCAATATGGTAACACTTGTGCTGGTATTAAAGTTATCGTCTCCTATCTTTCCTTCTTTTGGTTTTCGTTAGATCTCTGCTTTTAGTTTCACAGTAGCTGTAGTTGCTAGATATCCAATGATGAACGTTATATTATTGATGAGGAAATAAGAAACATTAATATTTTTGCGGAAATATTATTGAAAATATTGGAACTTTTGATGATTAAGTATACAAGAGCAAATAATCCTTTAAAAAAGGGTTCAGATTTCATTCATGAGAAATCAATGAATGTGATAATAGGAACACCGTAAGAAAATTTGAATATAGAACACCTTAACAAAATTAGGCTATAGAACACCTTTACAAGACTGAACTTAATTCATCGGTGGGCAGTTATTTAAAACAAGTTCCATGGATTGATTAACTGACATATGCATTGAGAACAAGCAAACTAAGGCAATGATTAAAACAAAGATCTGAAATGAAACACAAAATAGTTATGGGTAGATCTCGATGACGGACATGAATCCAACGGTATGGGTGATCTTGTAAGAAGTAAATCCTGATTCCATGAATAATTTTTTCCACTCATTCTCATCTCGCTCTTCTCCTCCGGTTACTGTCAACATCAACATATCAAGCAACAGCTGTGATTCTTCTGATATCATAGCAGATGTTGATCCGACTACTGCTTCCAAAATGATAACCTTGCCTCCAGCTTCTCTTGAAGGAATTGCATCTTTGCATCGCTGCAGTATCTTTATACAATACTACAATCTTCATTGCTCCAATCATGCAGAATCCACTATAAGAGTTTCAATCGGTAACTAATTCTGGTACCCACAATATATATGTAAAAGTGTATTATACATAATATTTGTTTTGAACAAAATATATTATATATAATATAATTAAGCATAAGAATGATATTTTTTTTCTTTTTACCTTAAGAAGAACTGCATCTGCACGAGGAATATAATTGAACATGTCACCTGAAACAAACATAATGATACCATCATTTGGTCTGTCACCTACAACATGCGGTAGATCCAAAACACTGCACGCGACATGGGGGAAATTTTTGGCAATAATTTCTGCCATTGCTCCGTCCTCTACCACCTTCTACATCAACAAGGGACTCTATCCCCTTGAAAATATCATCACCATTTTTTATAATAACATTTTTGAACAAGCAACTACCGCTTACCATAGCATGATTAAACGTTTTGTTAACCGTAGAATCTTAGCTTGCCATTTCCCAAAGAGTGCATCCATGTGCCAACTCAGCTGGAACCCGCTCGTGTTCTAGCATGAACGATTCACTCATGTATAGAGAAGGTTTCAGCCATTTATTGTCCAGATGACAACATACAAAGGGCAGCATGTTGGTTGATTAACCTTTTTTGGTCACAAGCCGTTAGATCATAGACTGACTCAGTGCTTTCCCCAGCACTCTTCTCAATGAAAAAACCAAAATGGGTCAATAAGCACATAAGGCGTCCCATATGATATTTCTCTGAGGAAGTGCCAAAACAGAATGAAGCTGGCTGAGAGTCATTGGGTGGCCATTGTTGTCAATTGCATTGGGAATGCCGAGGTCTAGAGCACACTTGAGAGACATGGTTTTTAGGTAACCAAATGTCATGTTCCACAGCCCTGCTTGAGCTTGAGATACATTGTTGTCCATTTTTTTGGTAGCAATTGATAGGTGAGAGGATTAAGAAAAGACACAATAAAAGAGAAATAAAGCTTGGCTAAACCAAATGTCATGTACTCATATATATATAAGGCTTAACAAGAGAGTAGATTCAATGAAACAAAATCTCACTAATAATTATTTTAGATCTTGGAATTTAATAATTAGATATGCTTTCCTAAATAGTAGAAAATAATAAAAATAATAATAATAATAAATAAAAAAAGTAAATAAAAGAGTCGAAACAAAATTCCAAATATTTATGGGCCTTTCTAAAAAATCTCCTATGTTATAGGCCCACTTTTTAGCAGCAGTAAAAAATGCTTAGAGAAAAAAAATTCCAAAAACTTTCTTTCATCTGACCTACTAGCTACTCGTTTTTACTTCATAAGAATTTATCTAGACCAACATCAATCACACCTAAAACCTCTCCCAGCCCATAATTATTTATGGGCAAAGGCCCAAGAGCAATTTAGGTTTTAGCCGCTAGTGACAGAGAGGAACAAGAGAGCGCTGAGCGTGCTGGAGCAAAACCAGTTTTCTTCTCCTTCCCTACCTAATTCACCTACTTTGTTAGACTTAATTAGGCTTCAGGCATGAAAAATCTTTTGTAACTATTGTTCATGTACGAAATTTTTATGTTAACAATAGTATTGTCACAACAGCTGCAAATCAACCATTGTCCACAACGAGAAATCTAATTTTCAACTGAGATATCTCCTTGTTTAGAAAGCTTTGCTACAACTAGTATTGAAGAACTTCTCCTGAACTATAGGAAGTTATGCCAACTCTAAAAATCTATTACAATCTTAAGTTATTCTAAAATTTTGACTATGTCTTCATGAAGTGTCTTGAACATATTGTTAAATGTATCCGCACGTAAAACTTTCATCTCTCTTTTTTGCCTTTTTTATGATAAGCCCAAATTAATGAAACTGTGTGCCTAACAGTTTTGTGAGAAAAACTAATACAGTTCCATACCAACAAATTACATCTAATTATATATTTTTTCTGTAGACAAATAGTCCAATTAATTTCTAAAAAATAAAAGGGGGAATTGTGAAAATGCCACTCCAAAACCTTCAAATTGTGAAAATGTCATTCCGAACTTTGAAATTGTAAAAATGCCACTCTAAACTTCATTAATTTGTAAATTTGCCACTCCAAATAATTAATGACTAAAATGTCCTCCCTTCTTCTTCTCCTCTTCTTCTTCTTCGGCCTTCTCTTCTTCTTCTGCCATGGCAAATGAAATCCCACAGGATTCCAGTTAAGTGGTTGTTGCCAACATCACTGTGCAAAGTTCAAATCACAACCATTCAAATAGTTCTGCATGAATCTCAAAGCACAAATAATACTGGCCCCCTGCGCTATCCCCGCATAGGCACCGGACACGTCGGTCATGCAAAAGTTGAGATATCTCAGAGGATACGCACTCCCTCTCAACTGTGCCCCCCTTTCACGGCAGAAGAAGAAGAGGAGGCAGGAGAAAAAGAAGGGAGGGCATTTTAGTCATTAATTATTTGGAGTGGCAAATTTACAAATTAATGAAGTTTAGAGTGGCATTTTTACAATTTCAAAGTTCGGGATGGCATTTTCACAATTTGAAGGTTTTGGAGTGGCATTTTCACAATTTTCCCAAAATAAAATATGCAAATACATAATAAAAAATATTATGAGAAATGGAGAAAGCTTGTCAAAAATTCCCTATTGTGTAATAATCGAACATTGATTTCTCATGGTAGTTTGTCAAAAATTCTCATGATAATTTCATGAAGGACATTACTGACAACGAGGCACATTTAACAACATTATGTCAGTGGCAAAATCATTTTTTTACCTTAATGGAAATGGAAATTTGACATTAGGATGAAGAAATCAAAATAGTGAGCTCCTGATCACTTTTGAGCTTTTCTGAACTCTGCCATTATTGCATCAGCCAACTCCAAAGAGTTATATTCCACCCCAAAAGTCCTTACCGTCTCCAAGTTTGGATCCAACAAATACCTATGAAAGGAAGAGCCTAACAAATCAGGTCTCAAATTTTTAGCCAAATTCATGGATACAGACATAAATCTTAGTTACTATATGTGGAACTGAATTGCAACTAGCAAATACCCTTCTAGATACTTGCACATAGAACCCTATCATTAGTTCGAAAAGATGAAAAAGGTATATCACAGTAGAAATTAACAGTGCTATACCATACTGTACGCTACATACTATTGCAGGCTCTAATTTAGCAATAATCAACCCAAGCTAATCCATAATTGGAATTAGATTTAAGTGGTAAAAGATCTTAAGAGTTAGCATGAAAAAATCAAGGGTCATTTTGTAGCACAAGTGTACCATCTTAAACTATTTAGTACATTTTTTGCAACAAACCAAATATATGTAGGCATCGGTTACTATACAAGGGTTATTCAAACAGGGAAAAGGTCTAAGGATGTTCTGCAACAAATAGAAGCGGAACTAGAAATTTTAGATAGGGGTGGCTGAGAAATAAAATGTAAAAATATATAATGTGGGAGGTGGGATTTGAACCCAAGATCTCTCACAACCGAATTAACAACTTTAACCACTAGGCTACAAGCAAACATTTGTTATTTTATGAGAGGGGCTAAGCTATATAAAAACTTAAGAAAACATAAAATTCAATTAAATTTTAATATACATAATTAAAAAATTTAGAATCATGGGGGTTGGCTTAGCCACCTTTGGATTATACTAAGATCCACCCCTGGCAACAAATATGATTGCTGATACTTGAAATGGTGATCCAAAAAGAATCACCACCCTGAGGTTGATTAAAGATAATGATAACAAAAATAGTTACTAAATATTTTAGTAGAACTGATATGACTGATATAGAGGATCTATATCTTTCCATGGTTCGCGACTATCAAGAATGATTAAAATCATCCAATGCAAGTGTGTTAAACCAAGAATAGACAAAAAGTCTTTAAATTATAGTCAGCTAATCCCTATCGCTGCATGCCGTTCAAAGCTAAAAAAAATTACATGGTATGAGAGCACTCCACAAGGTAATCTTGGCCGATTTCATCAACTTTTCTGAAGAAAACGCGGTACTCTTGTGCCATCTGTCTAACAGCAGTGACTGAACCAGTAAGTCCTAGAATTCTCGAGTCAAATTCTGCAATAAGAGCAGAAAATCACAAAGGCATTTCGTCATCAACTACTACATTAAAGTGCTTGAGAGCAATTAGCTTTGATCTCATTAGTGGCATGAAGGTATTTGCACATATACAGGCATTTCGGCATCAACTACAATGTAAAATCACTTGAAAGTAACTCGTTCTGATCTCATTAGTGTCTTCAAAGCATTTGCACAGACAGGAAATTAACCCTACTGTGCTGAATGAAAACTAATTGATGAAAGAACATGGAATTACAGTAAAACTATACAATTTTTTCTTAAACCACTACATATGCACAACACATATGCCTAAACCATGACTTATTATAAAAAAGAATAAACATAATCCAATTCCAGTTATCTTCTACAAGTAGCATATTCAAGATCCTGTGGCTATGCATTACAGAAAAATTCTAATTCATTTAGTTCTATTACAAATTGAACCCAACACTCTTTCTCACTTGCAAACAAGACACAACAATGATTATATCCAAAAACTCCTATACCGCTGGGTTAGATTGATTAAATGGATATATTAATTATTGACATTTGCTCCTAAGCATGGTAAATTTTTTTATAAGCTCAGAGTGAATCTAAACAAAGTACATTGTAAACATTTGACACTTCTTCAGTTCATGGGAACTAACGAAAGCTTACTTGAATTAATATAAAATACTCAGAGCTAATTTAATTACTTCTGTTTCATATAACCTTAGTTTCAATGGCTTTTGGGTAAATATCGATATAACTACAAGAAATGTGGGATGCTATCTGTTAAAAACCATAAATTCAGTGTAATTGCAACAACAATGCAATCCCAACATTATACTGACCTTCAAGGTATGCCTTCAGCTGAGCAGGAGAATCTCTTTGAGGATCCAATGTGACATACACTGGAGTAATCTTAAAGTTGTACTTGGAATCTGGAAGAATAGAGTAGGAACAATTTACCATTTTCCATGTAAAGAAAGAAGTAAGAAATAGAGACAGATTGAGAGAGCAATCACACACCTAATATGGTTGTCACATCAGCCATCTTTTTTACTTCCTGGGGATCCACATCAGGACTTGATGTGTATCCAAAGTACAAAATCGACCATTTTCCATGTAAAGTAGCTTCTGTTACCTCATTACCCTCTGTATCATACAGCTTAAAGGGCCCTCCTATTGCCGGCCTGTTGGTATTAACCCTTTCTGGCACAGTGCTTGCATTTGGTTCTGTTTAAGAGGGAAAATACGAGTATGTATGGAAATTTCCTTCAAAAATGTAGCTGGCTCAGCTTTCCTGAAAAATTTTCTTTGGTGCACTCAACCCTAAACCCTATATAGATGAGGTGATACTATTGAATACACTAAAAAATAAGTTGACATTCACAAATTTGAAGTATGACATACATCCCTACAGAAGAAAGAAAAACCCATATATGCCTCATCAGCATTGAATGTACCACACTACTATGTCTACCTGTTTTATATGAATAACCAATTTAACTCTCTTTTTCCTCATGAAGATAAGTGAAGATTGAGGGTGCTTTTGATGTTTATAGGCTTGCTTGTGATATTCCCAATGTTGTGTATACATATGCATTACACTTCTCAGGAGTATACACAGTATCTACATTTTCTGAAAGGCATACATAATATTACCAAATACCACAAAAAAGACAAGAAAGTAAAGGAGACCTTTAGATATTGCACGCCTCTCATCATTATAGTGAATTAATGTCCCAACACCACCCAATACTAACAGTGCCCCAGGCTGTAAAAACATAAATTAATCCAGTATTAGCAACTCATTCCATAGTAATTAGATTTCTTGTAACAAATATGTAAATAACGAATAGATACTAAAATGTTACAGAAGCAAAACAATAAATGCAACATACAAGGGCATAATATCCCCATGTTGAGCTCGGTTCTTTATCTTCATAGATGGGTCCTTCCAGTTTACGATCCCCATAGCTAGTCTTGTTACTACAAAAGCGCTGATACTGAAACCTTCCTGATGGATGAGATCTAGGTACCAAAAGCAAAAAATTCACCTTTACTAACCCAAATGACTTAAGCACCAGGATATCAAATGCAAGTCAGCTTTTCTTTTCCCTTTATATCAGTTAGTATATGGATAGTAGGATAACACTCAATTAAACAATTAAATAAAGAAAATGGACTAATTTAAGACAAGACTAGCGGGTATATAACTCTACTGGTCAAACTAAAGACCAAATTTAACATGTACTTTGTATCAGAACTAGAGTGACCGAAAATCTATCCTAATTATTTTCTTATACCACTTCCCTGATGACATAGATCTTTCCAAATAACAAGTTCAGAAGTTATAGTCTTGAAATCTTCCCCAAGATAGCAAACAGGTACAATGGTACATTTCGTAATACAACAGCATAAACCAAATAAACAAAAAGAAAACAAAGGGCAACAGAAAAATGCATGGGAGATATAAAGAAAAGTAGCTCAACTGGTACAGAAAGAGATCAATACCGAGTAGGCCGAGTAGAAGCAAAGGCGGCTTGTCTTAATCCGTACAAGAGAGAATGACCCGCACGGCGAAACTTGAGCATGATCACTGATGCGAACTTCAAAAAATTACTGGATGAAAAAGATGAACACTCTCATTTCACTTGCACTCGTTCTCCTATAAATCACTGGAGAGGGGAAAACGGAGCGGAAGAGAACGTTGGATTGAGGTAAGCGAGAAAATTGCGATTTTGCCTTGTTTTGGGGCGATCATTGAGAAGTGATAGAGGAAATTCAAATCACCTGAGTTAACTCAAATTTTGAACTTTAGATCCGGACAGTTCAATCTGCTTAAGCACGAATATTAAAGGCACCCGTGCATTCTACCTAAGATCGGATTGGCCCGGATTCTGATCGTACGGTATATATCTAAACACAAAATTTGAGTTACTTCAGACGATTCGAACTCGGAATCGAGAGCGGTCGCTTCCTAGTTAAAAGTTGTAACAAATTATTCGGCTTGTTTAACAAGAAATGAATTTTAGGATAATGGGCCTGATCCAGCTAATACGAATTGAGAGGCCCAACCCAGTGCAATTTTGAAATCCGGATCCAGTAACTCCAAATTTGTGTTTTCATTGTTGTTTTAGAAGTTAAAATTTTAAATTCTCGGAAAACAAACTTGTGTGCATCACTTCAAACTCCAACGGAAAGTATGTAATTTTTTGTTGATTTTTGAGTTTATGCATCTTTTAAAGCTTCACCCTCTATTTTGTAAACAATTAACTGTTGGTGGTATAATGTACCTTGTCAGTTTCAAGACTAAAAGCCTGACTATTTTAGGCAACATCGATATCAAAAGGGGAACCGAATTCAGTGAACCGAATAAGCAAAAACTAGCAACAACAAAAAAAGTTCATTTGCTTTGATTGTTTGTAAGATCAGTGTCCTGCAATGGAAACATAAAGAACTCCAAGATCTTCTCTGTAATTCACTTATCCTCATCCAACGTTTACTCAATTTACTGCATTTATTAAATGAACAAAAAGAAAGACGCAAAAATTATAAATTGTACTCGCCAAAAGATGAAAAACTAGAAAAACTTGGGACTTATGCATTGTGTACTCCCTTCCAACTTTTGTGATAAAAATTGTAAGAGATTTTATTACTCAATCAATTATACTTATGATCAGATCAGGTTTGTACATCTATTTATAGGATTGGTCTCTTCTATTAGCCATTGTAATTTCCTATGGTACAACTTTTTTTAACACTGTAAGGTTTTGGGTAGAGTATAGGGATACAATTTAATAGTAATTTAGTTAATTAATAGCTACCCGAACAAGGATTCATGTGTAAAATTAATTCTAAAATAGAATTTACCAGTAGACGCATAGCGGAAGTTCTTCATGATTCTATGTAAGAGCCATGGCCTTTCTTTTTTGTTACTTGTCAAACGTATAAAGTCGCAACTGCGTCTCCATTGGTATTCACATGAACAAGTTCGAAAACATTATGAGTTGGAAGTGCTAGCGCCAACTCTCTCTCTTTCTAATGTGGGATGCATGAGTGTGCAAATTTTCAGTCTCATATAGATCCGAATCTGAACCACTGAACACGTATAAATACACCAATAGGCCTATTCGCTCTTATTAGATCACACCCATTATATTGCACATATTTAGATGCATATATTCAAAGAGTGTCGAATTTCGGCCAATATTCCGGTCTAGTATGTTAATCCATGTATAATTTTAGAAATTAACTATTAATTTTAGCCCAAACTGTTTGACTTGCAGGACATTTTTAACAATACACAGTTTACAATCTAATTTAGAAGGACTCCGCTTCCGATCTTTTCGCTTCAAGATCTGTGCACACCTGATCTGTACGAATATTAAAACTGCCTACACGGATCTTGAAGTGGATCGGAATGAAGCGGAGCCTGATGGGCAACGGGCGCACTCTTTTCCTAAATATTCGTACGATTCCGATTATTAAATTTTTCGTTGTAAAAATAAATAATAAACTTTCATCCAAAACTAAAACTAAATTAATTTGTTATTAAATATCATTCACGCTAAACAATGTGCAGTTTATACATCTCTGGCAACTATTTAAGGCAAGCATAATTATACAAATGATATTTATTCATAAACTATGTCAGTCGAAGTCTTGTAAAAATTAGAGAGAACACACGAGTCAAACATGCACCATAAATTAATTACCACTTTATTTCAAGGGAAAGATTAAAATGACAGCAAATTTAGTTGCATAACTCTGAAAACTAAATGATTGTCAAAATAAAATTATAAATACTTCTCTATAAGTTAGTTAGATAGTGTATTACATTTGATGCAATTCAAATATCTATTGGTCATTTATCAAGCAATTTGAAAAAAAAAAAAAAAAACAATAATATAATCAGTCAACACTAGTGACTAAACAATTTTCAAATTGCATTCAATCCAATAAATTAACGATCTTTATAAACTATGAAGAAAGTATCTAAAATTTTAACTTTTGTATTTGATAAAATTTTGTCCACTTTCACAATTATAAATAAAATGTTGTTTGTCAATACATATTTTTTAAACCTAGTAGAATAAAATTTATTCATTGATAAATTTAAAAAACAACATCTATGACCAAGTGAAATGTTTAGAGCATCAAAAGATTATTTATTTATTTACATAAAGATAGCATCAACACAACTTGTAGATTGAAAGTATAAATTTAATTTTCAATACGATTTATTATGTAGATAGGAAGCATCTTATATTAGCCATTCAAATTTCGAAAATCAAGATATAAACTAAAAAGTACCACCATATTAGTACCTTGAAAAATACATAGCACAACTCGGTTTATATAAAACAAGCAAGCAGCAGCATCATACCACCACCACCAGTAGCAACAAACTAGAGGTAAAGAAGAAACCAAATATACGCCCACTTACTGGTGTACTGAAACTAAAAAATGAAACAAAATTTAAGTTGCCCAGTTGGTGGATATGTTATCCTCCTGGTTGGTTCAGGTAGCAGCATTTGAAGGAGTCGTGTCAACTTTAAACAATAGCTGCCAATAGTAACTGCCAAGACCCAAGAAGGCCATAGTTCTGCCAACACATATTGATTCGCCACAGTGGTAGAGAATACGCTTCTTCTTGATTGCATATGATCAGCCATTATCCATTAAAATTTTCCAATCAAGCAAAAAATTTAGGCTTTCAGACCTTATTTATAGTCATAAACAAGTCCTTCTGCCAGGCATCTTGTGCGGTCAAGACCAAAGAGCTTTCGCACAATGGCAAGGGACAAGTCTATCACTGTCCCAAGTCCTTTCCCCGTGATAAGGTTTCCATCAATTATCACCTCAGCTTCATCTACTTGGTCCCTTAGCTGGTCCTTAATAGATAGGTCTGTTGTTGTGACTTTTCCCTGATAAATAATGAAATTAATAAGTTCGTAGTGGCATTGGCTAAGAGTTAGATAAAATGCTCTTGACAAATTTTTGTGAGTCAATATGTAGAGAGTGCAAAACCTATTTTTGCTATGAAGTAGAAGTATGATCTGTATTCCGTTTTCAACGTAACAAAATATATATATGTCAGGACTATTCATAGTATTCAAATCCTAATTTAAAGTTTTGTTTCTGTCTAACCCATCAAGATAGCCCTAAACGAGCATTTTCCAGTACATTGTTCTTTGATACCTGCATATTTAGCCTTAATTCAACAATAAGTGACAGCCGGGTTGTACTTCATACCACAAACTTACTAATCATGTTACCAGGGTCATCCAACCATGTATATACCTTGAGCAAACCTTTCTTCTCCAAGATAACCACTGATGAGTGTGTCCCACCATACACCTTCCCCGCCTCAGTATGTTCCTTTAGTAGCTTCATGAGTATTCTGGATTTGCTCAGCCGCTCAGCTCCATCAACTCCCCCCTTGTTGAAAAAGAGATGTCATTCACAATATGTGCACATTTGAGTTTAAAGAATTGTGTTACAACACAATCACTATTTTGCTGTTATATTATAATTTTTTATGTCTGAGCTCCTTTTTGTAGCAAGCATCATAAATACTCTTTTAGCTTATGTATCAAAATAATACCCGTCAGCTTGTAATAAGCAGCATAAATACTGCACTGAAGAATGCTTGGGCTACTATGAAGGTCGAGAATAAATAAGGTTTGACTGTTACAAGGCCTGGTCAATACCAGTCTTAAAATAATTGTTCGAGTTTCTCTACAGGGGATTTTTCCACGTCTCCCCCCCAAGGATCATGTTTTATTTTGATGCAAGGACAGAACATAGGTGATTTGGGATGTTTGATATTCATTTGTTTCTGTTTTGAACTAATGGAAACATTTAATCCACCCACCCATCTCTTCTTCTTCTTTTTTTGAGGGGTATTCAAAAATCTAATAAAATGAAAATAAAAAAAAAAATAACAAGCAAACTTACTGGAAGAATAATTAGGTCATAAGTTGACTTGGAGGCATCAGAGATGCACTTGTCTGCAATTATTTTAATTTTCTTTGACCCAACAATCTGCCGCTGTTTTTCAACTGAAACAACCACCACATCAACTCGAGCTCTTCTTAAGATATCAGCCAGCATGACCACCTCAATCTCTTCAGAGCCATTTGCAACTGGAAGGAGGACCTATTTGATTGACCAAATAAAATAGAGTGAACTTTTTGTGTTGCGTTCAATTTTATATGTGCTTCTTTAATATTTCAAGGTTCTGATTGAAGGAACATTTTTTGCATCCACAAAAAGATATCAAACAAACCAAAGTACCAAACAGGCCTAGTTTAATGGCAGGAAGGAAGTTACCAGCAATCTACTAGGAGAAACACAATCAACCAAGACAGAAACATAGGGTTTTAGGCTAAAATTAAACTAGATTAAGCTACATGGCATGATGCAGGAGATTTTGCCCTATTTCTCAATAAGTGGAAGATGATCTAAATTTGAATTTGATACATAAATTCAAGGAAAATGTAGGCCATAGAGTTTGGTTTAGTGATATGAAACAGGTAAAGCAAAAATAAATAAATCTAATAAATAAAAGAAACGATAAATTCATTGCGAGAAGTCCAACAAGGTGTTACTAACTTGAGGAGTATGGTCACAAGACCAATCAACTTCGTTAAATTCTTTAACTCTCCTACGGCCTCCTTTGATTTGCATCAACTATGTAAACAATAAGAAGAAATCATCACAACTATTTAGAAGAATTTATTTAGAAAATAAATTGAAGAGATTATGTAGTTTTGACTGAGGAACAAGTAACAATGAAACTAGGCAACATCGTGGGGGACTATTCCTTTATTTTGATCGAATTAAGAATAAAATTACTAGTCAGTGATTGTTCTCCTTCATAACATTACAAGGAGAGTCCGGCTAGAATATGATTCTATCCATGTTCCAAATATTGATTTCTGCATTGCTTACATTTACCAAATGGCAAATGGAAATTTCTTTTTGGGACCTTTCAGTATGTTATGAAATCCAAAATTTAAAATCCATTGTTGGAACTAGGGGTGTTCAAACAGTTCGGTTTGTTCGGTTTTTAACTGAACCGGATAATTTCGGTTTAAATGGATCAGTCTCACGGTTTAAATAGATCGGTTCGGTTGGAATTTTGAATTATTTCGGTTTAAATGGATCAGTTCGGTTTAGACTTTTCAAAACCGAACCGACCGGTTTATATTGGTTTGACTCTAATTTTATTGGTATTATAATGATTTCATTAAACTAAACCAAACCCAACCGAACCGAACTTCAATTGTTGTGTATGACAATGTGTTCTTTTCATTAATAATGGTACCAATATATTTAGTTTCAGTTCGGTTCTTAATCGGTTCGGTTCAGTTCTATATTTGAAAACCAAAGAAAAGTTTGGTTTGGTCATTTTACTTCGGTTTCAACCGAACCGACCGTTTGAACACCCCTAGTTGGAACATTGTTTCCAATCAAAAATAAGTGTTACAGAAGCATACCAAACTATTACCAATTTCTTGGGCTATGGCCAATCCAAATAATTGCTCGACAAAAGAGAGAGCAAACTGAATCGTTGTGCCAGGCCCACGACTGGTCGTCATCGCCTCTGAAACCTGAACATTTTCTTGAACTTGCCTAAAAGTAGGCAGCTTGTCCTTAAATGCTGGATGGCATGTTATCTTCAACCACCAATCAGAAACACAAACCCACATATAAAAAATTAATAAGAAAGGCAACCAGTTATCATTGGCAAAGTAAAGAAAGGCAATGGGTTGTATCAGACAGGAGTTATTAGTACTTATAATTGGGTCGAATGGGTTGCTTTAACAACTGCATATTGATGTCAGGCAAAGTAGAACAAAAGTCACCTTTTTCCTTTCGTGTAGACCCCAAGGTACAAGAACAACAGCAGGAGCAGCGCTGATGGCCCCATATAGTCTGTTGTTTTCTGCTTGTCTTGTGGTGATCTTTTGAAGGGCTTTACAATCTCTCAAGCGCACTGAACCCGGCATCCCTCCCTGGCAAAAGATAACCATAGTCGTTAGTAGCAAATAATGACATAAAAAAAAATCCGGTAATGAAGGATATGTAGACCTCTCGGCATTGAGATAAAAGAAAGCTGAAGTGTCCAGCTTTTGGATTGCAAAATGAAATGAAACCATAATTTGCAAAATCTTTGCACGCTGGATCCAAGTCAGTTATCAGGTTGTGTCCAGGCATGGTAAGTTCTTCACTCTTTTCTTATCAATACTAATTGGTTTCAATCTGGTACTGCAATAGACATCCTTCACCTTGAGGGTACCAACTAGGGCTGGTATGTGTAGGGAGTAGTAAGGTACTCATCTCAGTATGTATTGGTTACCAACTTACCACAGTACCTTAGTAATCCTAGTAGTACTGGTGTTATGGTAATTTGTATCTTATAAAGTACATACACCTCTATCCAGTAAGATGGGACATGTGCCAGTCCATACATGAGTTGACATAGAAGCTTACTGGTAAAGCCACCAGATCATACATCTGATCTGCACATTTGCTGATGGATGCATCAGCAATAAGCCTGGTACCAGAATAACAGGGAACCTCCAGTTCCTTTTCAACTGATGCCAGAGTCACCTGTGCACCAGCCCGGCGCAGCACATTTACCAGTATCACTGCCTCTATCTCCTCCGTTCCCATTCCAATTGGAACCAGCACCTTCATCAAAAGGAGGAAGAAGCTTATTTAGTGTCATTATTACAAGAAATGAGGCTACGAAAGTAGATATATTGAAAAATTTGAAGTGCCTTTTTCTCTTGAGGAGGTTTGGAGGGATGAGGAAGAGGTGAGACGGCGATTGATGAGCTAGATTGCATGGCCACACGAGTTAAAATGGATGGTCGGATAGGGGCAAAGCAGGAGAAGGGGATGGGGCTAAGCGTTCGGAACAATGTTGCCATGGCGCCATCCATTGTCGGTCAGCACTCAGCTGTATATACTCTCCAATTGATATGTGTTGGAGATATCCTGTCTTGTTTCACCAAGTTTCTCCTTGGGCCAGTTTGATTTGGATACCTGAAGAATGCAAATAACACAATCCCAGCATTAAAATTTGTTGTGATTTAAGTTTACTGTTCAATTGTTTGATGCGGAAGAATCTAAAATCTACAAAAATGTTTAAGCTGCCTCTGCATCACTTCCTTCAAAATCTTTTCTGACCAGGAAAATTGCTCTCACCTGCCGCCACTTTTCTGGTACAGGATTCTTAGACTTTGCTCTTTTCTGACAAAATTATAAACATAGTGCACAATTGCCACATAAAGTTATCCGATATCACCCAAACTGAACAGCAATTGCCGCACAAGTGGGGCCCACTACTTTACGGCCCAGATTTACTCTCAGCCGGTGTCTATTCGGGATTCGGGAAGGGGCAGTATTATTTGTGCTTTGAGATTCGTGCAAAGTTAAAGAACGGTCCGGATCCAATTACTCCACAGAACAGTAATCTGAGGATACGAGTTCGGCTGAGAGAGGAGAATACGCTGTGAGGCGAAATTAGCGCTCGCAGCGCGTGGGAGCGAAAGGCCAAATCACCCCAGTGCTTTCTCCAGGAAGGAACGAAAAAGAGAGATCGGGGGAGTGGGGCTCGGGGGTCAGCGACAGAGAGGAAGAGAGGTGGGGCTCTCTGTAAGTGAAAGAGGGAGGGGAAGGGTTTGGGGATGGGCTCACCGACAGAGAGAAAATTTGGAGGGGGTGCGCTGGGGAGTGAAGCTAGAGGGAAATGGGAAAAAGGGTTTGGGTTATAGGGTTTGGTTTAGAGGGGTTCCGATCCAACAAGGGAAAAAAGAACAAAGAGGCCAATAATTATGTGCTTTGGGATTCGGGTTGAACATCATCATACGGTTGAGATTCTTCTAAATTCAAACAATTAACACTCGTGCTTTCTAATAGGGACAATTACGTTTAATCAAGCAAAATCACGGAATCTGCGTCTTATAATTGTACCACCTTTCGAAGTTCGTTATTTAATTTATTTTATCATTGTAATTAATAATTGTACTATTATTTTGAAATTTCCTATTTGTTGAATTAAATCAAAATTTCGTTAAATTGTTAATTGGTTTAATGAATAATTTTATATAACTAATTTATCCATTAATTTAATTAACTTTTATTTACCTTAATTAATCAATTAAAATTTTAATTGGTTAAAAATTTTAATTGTTAGTCTAATTAAGTAAAATTAAAATTTACGGATTATAACAGAATATACGACTGTATGAAAGTATTATCTTAGCCACTAGGTTAATGATTGATTTTCCGTCTGACTTTCAATAGCTCCTGTGAAATTTTAACGCAAGGAACGCACCCATAGATCTGTTCTAAATTTTTATCATGGCAATCAGTTCATGGTTCTTTCTTGTTTCAAAAATTTGAGTTCTAATTTTCTGAATTAGAAAAATATATACATGAAAAAAGATATAAATGACCCGATTTGACGTGCCATGACATAGAAAATATGGCAAGCCTAGCCATGTAAGAAATCGTATCCTCTGATCGAACGGTTTGGAAATTAACTCAAAATTTAATGTCGAGGATGCGGATTCGTCATATTTGTGCGTTTTTAGAAAAATCAGGATCCTAGAATACGATTTATCAACCTTTTCGTGGTATTGTTACGAATCATAGTCATGTGAATTCTATCAAAATTTAAAGTTGGTAATAAGAAAAATAATCGTGCACCTTCTCTGTAAATATGAATTATAAATAAATATTGTACAAGAGAATTCCAATTCATCATACACTGGATGCAAGAGGATTTTTAATATACTAAAATAATGGTAATGTTCGGCACACCCTCCTTAAAGTTTCTTAGAGCTTCTGAAGAGACTAAGAAGTCTTAAGCTTGCCAAACACTTGCTCCTTTGTAAAGCTTAAAACCACTTTCTTAAGACTCCTTTTACTCACATTTTTAAGCTTGTCCACATTTTTAAAAAACCATTCTACATGGTTGAAGAACTTGAAGCTCCTTAAGAAAGCTAAGTATGCATTTTCTTAACTTTTTATTGCCGAACACCTCTTCCTTAGCATAACTTAAAATTTAATCCTACCCAACTTGCCGAACAATACCAATGAGTCTTAAAACTTTATGACCGTAAACCTTATCAACTAATTAAAGGGCAATCATAGCAACCCCAACATGTCTGTTAGGTTTTGAGTGCCAAGTCATGATGACTTTAACAACTGCTGCAAGTATTTATGCAAGATACAACATGAGAAGCAAAGCTACATCCATAAAAGAACTGCGAATTAATAACTTTAAACCTTGAACACTTTCTACCAGAAAGATACCACAGGGTTAGAGACTTGCTTAAACTACCACCATAGTATATGTTTCCGGTGAATAAGCATTGAAAATATATCAATAATTGTTCATTCAATATTATATGATGTGATTTCATTAGAAACCGAACTAGAAAGCAACAAAACATTCAGCAAATGGCTCGAAACAAGACTCCTAAATACTTGAACAACCAACATAATTCAACATCATCCATGAAAGACTACAAAAAATGAAAAACACCTTCCAACAAAACTGTTTGCACAACTAGACCTCAGATATTCTAACACAGTGCATAATTATAAAATTCAAGCATATCAAAATAATGCAACACGATAATTGCTTATCGCTTCTTAGAGACACCAACAGTCTTACCCCTGCGGCCAGTGGTCTTGGTGTGCTGTCCGCGCACACGCAGGCCCCAGTAGTGACGCAGCCCACGGTGATTCCTGTATTGCAAAACATTGACATTAATGACCTTTCAAATGTTTTACATGATTTGAAGCATCAACATGTATTTCAAAATATACCTACGGGTTTTTTATCAAAAAAAAACATGAATTTCAAAATAAAAATAAAAAAGGAGAATGGTTGTTAAGAAATTTAAACCTGATCTTCTTGAGGCGCTCAAGATCATCCCTGAGCTTCATGTCAAGGTTGTTGGAGACAACCTGAGAAAAACGGCCATCCTTGTAATCCTTCTGCCTGTTCAGGAACCAGTCAGGGACCTTGAAAGCACGTGGGTTCGCCACCACTGTCATGAGGCGCTCCATCTCATCAGCCTTCAACTCCCCAGCTCTGCAATTTGTCAAAATAAAAACAGCATCGGTCAATTGCAACAAAAATGTTGTATGAAACTCATGTTGCTTTGAATTAACCAGCAGAGAATTTGTACAAGGATTTAAAACCAGATAAGTTAAAAATTGTGCACTCAGCTAAAGGTATTTCATTCTCTAGCAACTCTAACATTAATTAAGACTGGATTATAACAAACCTCATTTGGTTAAAACAGATGTCCATTAAGTCCTAAAAAGAGGTATTATTAATGTTACCATCCAACCTGACTGATAACTCATTAACTCATAATGATGCAAATTACAGTTATAATAAAAAAATCAATTCCCCAGCAAAGTTATCCGGTTTTACTAATTATTTATGAAAGCTTTCTGATTGTTATCGGATACCTATATAGTACATAATGTTAATAGATTCCTATTAGTTCAAATAATCATCTAATTCACTAAAACAATTGCAGACATACATGTATTTAACAAGGAACATATCTGATAACTATACTAGGAACCAATTATATAAATTTCAGGAAAAGGAAATTATAATCAACCTTAACCATAACAGCTGGGAACAACCACAAGGCCAAATTCAGAAAAAAGAATTCAAATTTCAACACATTAATTTCATAATCAGGTTATATTCTGATCTATGAAAGAATTAGAGCGTTAATTAACTTCAAGCCACACCAGCAAATTAAACTAATCCAGATCTGCCCAGGACCCAAACCTCTAGCTTCCAAACGGGAAACCAAAAACAAAGTTCAGAGAAAAAGAACTACAACAAATGATACGATGAACTACAAGTACCTCTTGTTCATGTCGATATCAGCCTTCTTGCACACGATGTTGGCGAATCTGCGACCGATACCCTTGATGCTGGTCAAGGCAAACATGATCTTCTGCTTGCCATCGACGTTAGTGTTGAGAAGACGGAGAATGTGTTGGAAATCTTCGTTTGCGATCAGAGACATGGTGGTGGCTGGCCCACGGCTAGGTTTCTCTTTCTTCCTTCGCGGCGGCTAGGGTAAGATCGTCTGCGCACTTCCAAATTCATACCGAACGAACCTCCCTAGATAAGTAGTTAGGACGGGCCGCCCTAGTAAACAGGTCTGTTTATATTCGGCGCGGCCCAAAATTAAATATGAAAAGCCTGTATATAATCGGCCCGAAATTATAGCTTCTGCGCAACTTGCAGTTTAATTCATTACTGAGCCCAGTTGGGAAATAAACCCCATGATTTTTCTGGAGGTATCAACTGAAGGTAGTTTTGGTTCTCCAATATTGCCAAAAGTATTTAAATAATAGACAATTGATTCATTTTAAATACAATTTTTTTGGTTCTATATATTTTATTTTATTTTATTTTCGAGATAAACTGGGATGACGAAATTGAATATTAGTAAACTAGTTTCGTTATATAACGTTGGTTGCTTTTGCAAACTATGAAATATGAATGCGCACAAGAGTTCATAAACAAGCAAATAATATATAATACTTGATCCAATATAACTTCATTTTTAAACTCTAACAAATAAAAAAAAATTAAAATTTTTATATATCAAAATAAAGTTGTTAGATGTGTTTTACATCACCTATTCTCTTGTTGACAATAAAAGTACGGTATTCCGACTTTGATTTTATTAGCAAAAGGTTATATAAAATTTCATTAATGTGGTTAAACTATATCATATCTGGTGTTTTATTTGGTTAGAGTGAGGCTATTGGTACTATACATAGCGCGGGTTGATCCGCATTATAGATCGATATCTATGTTTTAAAAATTGAAACAGTCAATTTGAACAGTTCAAATTGATTTCATATATCAAATTTTGCATTTTTTAGAATTTTTTTACTATCGTTTTAGATAGGTAGAAAATCACTTAATCTAGTGATTTTCTAACTATCTAAAAAAATAGTAAAAAATCTAAATAGTGTAATAGTTAGTCTGTAAATATATTTTTATACAAAGATTATGTTGAACTGTTCAGATCGACTATTTAAACTTTAAGATATTGATCTATCGTACAGACCAGTCCGCGCTATGCATAGTATGGTACCATAGCCTCACTCCTCTTGGTATATTTGTTTTAAACTTTTTGTTGTCAATTACTTGAGGCATTCAGACCCCCTTTATTATAGAAAGACTGAGGCATTCAAACCCTCTTTATTATAAATATGGGGGAATTTTATGTATATCACTCAAAAACTTCAAAAGTACATATTATAAATTTCGAAATTATGTATTCTCCCCTCTAAACTTCCAAAACGGACAAATTTACTCATTTTACCCTTAATTAAAAATATACAAATTTGTAGCTTGTTTAAGAAAAATGTCAGTCTTATATTTGACCGGTTTCGAGGGCAAAATGGGTATTTTATAAAGGGTGTAGTGGGTATATTATAAGATCAACATTTTTCTTAAACAAACTACAAATTTTTTATGTTTTTAATAAAGAGTAAAGTGGATATTTTATAAATTTAAAATGAGTTATAATATAAAAGACAAAAAAATGGGTAAATTTGTGATTTTTGGAAGTTTAGAGGGGGAAATACGTAACTTTGAAATTTAAAGGGGAAATATGTGATTTTGAAGTTTTTGAGGGGTATATTTATACCAACTGACAAACAATCACCTTGGATTTTCAGATAATTATTTATGAGTAGAGTTAAAATGTCACATCGGTTTTGTGCTCTATCATGTCCCAACATTATTATCTCTATTTTCAAAGTCTAAATAATCGAGTCGAACCGTTCAACATGATCTTGATATTAAAATGCGCTTAGATAACAAATTTTATATTTTTTATAATTTTTTTTTACTAATTGTTTAGAGAGGTACAAAATCACTATTTTTAATGGTCCAAAATCTTCTAAAAATAGTGATTTTGTACTTATCTTAAAAAACAACAAATTTTTTTTCAAAAAATATAAAATTTTGTATCCAAGCACATTCTAATATGAAAATCATATTGAACGGTTCAGATCGACTGTTTAAACTTTGAAAATAGAGATAGCGATATTGGAGCATGATGGAGCACAAAACCAATGAGACATTTTAACCCTACTCATTATTTGTTGGTTGCTAGAAAATTTGTTAGAAATTTATAATAATGATTAAATTTTTTTGAAAAATAGTACCTTGAAAACTTGAATCTGTAGATATCCGCTGACTGTTGCCATCCGACTTGTACCAACAAAAATACAATGCCTATTGAATATTTAGCCCATGAACAAGTTGGATACGTGTATCAGTTGTAGTCCCTGTGGAAGATATTAGCACCAAATAAAAGAAAAGCAATACTTTAAATTCTAGAAAATAGGAATATATAGGGGAAAAAACATTAAGTAGAGGTTAAGAAAATTTGAGATTTCACAAGCTCCGCTGGATGCTGTATTGGACAATCAATGATCAACATCAGACAATCTTAAAAAATAATTCCAGAGAGAAGATCAAACTTACAGTTGAAAAATATTAATGGAACCATAATATGGTTAAAATGGGTAGCTCGGTAGCTCCTAAATAGTCAATTTGAATTTTGAATAACTGGCGAGAGGTAGAACAAATTACTCTGAATTAACTTATCTCTTACTCCATCTTACTTCTATTTTACTTCTTGTTTGACGGCTTAAATGTGGAGTAAGAGATTTACTCCACCTCTTATTATATTAGCATCTTTAATTACAATCAGCGTATCGCACTGTCAACTGCTAATCATTTCAATTCCTTCTATATTTTCAATTGCAAACATCCCCCCCCCCCCCCCCCCCCCCCCAATGGTGAAACTAGTGAAATAGAATATAGACTTCGATCACTATTGATTAGAACATATGTGAGAAATAAGACTGTCATTTCTTATTTATAGAGAAGAGTTATAAATAGAGAATGAGAATTATTTTTTCGAGTTCATAAAGGTTCGTTTATTAAAACATTTATAAATATAAATAGATAAAAGTTATGATTTCTTAACCTGTGTCATATATCTAGATGAGAATAAGTTGTGAACTCATGTCATCACCAAGTTGTTTTCTCATCATCATCATTATTATCATCATCATCATTATTATTATTATTATTATTATTATTATTATTATTATTATTATTATTATTATTATTATTATTGTTACTATCTATATTTAAGAGGAGGGATCAGATTACACCGTTTTTTGGTGACATCGAATGACTTCGTCCATTTTCAAAGTCCAAACAATCGATCCAAACCGTTCAATATGATGGATATATTAAAATGAGCTTGCAGATCAAATTTTACATTTTTTTGAATTTTTTTACTATTTATTAAGATGGGTACAAAAATTCAATGGTCTGAAAACAACGATTTTGTAAAGTACTTAATAAATAGTAAAAAAATTCAAAAAAATGTAAAATTTGATCTGCAAGCACATTTTAATATATCCATCATATTGAACGGTTTGGATCGACTGTTTGGACTTTGAAAACTTAAAAAATAGACGATGTAATTCGATGTCACAAAAAACGGTGTAATCCGATCCCTCCTCATATTTTAAATACTACAACATAAATATTATTTTGTTTTTATTTATAATTTTGCCCGATAATATTATGTTATTTTTTTTTTTTAAATATACTCGAATAATATTATGTTCTAATCTAAACTCTCTAAACGTAATGCATCCAGATAAGTAAAATATTTCATTTTGTGATTCATGTCGGGTGATATCGTCAACTAAACGTAATTGCATTTATATTTCAATCTATGGAAGAAAGATTTTTCCTTCGACAAATTATTTGTTTCGTATATGTATTCGTTTCCGTATTCATGAATTATCCGTTCCGTGTCCATATTCGTTTAAGACGGATTTGATTTTAAATTTTGACATCCGTTTACTATCTATATCTATATCCAGGGGCGGAGTCAGTAAGGGAAAATGGGGGTCAATTAACCTCCATTTTGGTTAAATTTCTTTTGTATTTAGATATAATTTTCTATATAATTTAGAGTGAAATGGCTTGGTATTATGAAATTAACTCTCATTCTCCATAGAAAAATTGTATATGATTGATTCTATATATTTCTGACCTCCATAGTTCGAAAATCTGACTCCGCCCCTGTCTATATCTGCTCATTGAAAAACAGATACAATGATATCCGCTCCGAATTCGCTCTGTTTTCAGCCCTAACCTCAACGAAGCAACCCATCTCACGCCGCATAAAACTCCAATACTAAAGAAACTAAAAAAAAAAATTCGGTCCCTTTAGACCGGTTAATTTTTCTACGCAGCAACTGTCACGGTCCAGGGCCGGTATGATTTGCCACCGCCTGCAAGCCGCTGTGTTCCGAATTTCAGCAAAAACAGTGTTATGGGTTGAATTTTATTTGTTTTGAACTTTTGATTGCTATGGATAAAAGGAAAATCGGAAGTATAAGATCTAAGCCGTTGACTGAGTTGAACTGCTTAGATTAAGACGATGGCACCCCGCTGCCATCATGCGAAGAGTATCTTTTTTTATACATCTCAGATTCCTTACCAGAATTACATCATGTATTCATGTTAGATAACTAAGAGCATCTACATCCCTGAAACTCTTCGAGTTTCTAATCTGATGTGGCAGTTGCTAAACTAGTTTCAGAGATGTAGATGAATTTCTTATTTAGCAACTTTGCTCAATAATTTTTTAATAAGAAATCGTTTATAAACTGTGACGTGGCGAAATGATTTGCTGAGATTCCTTTCTCTTGCAAATATATCTTAATAAGAAATTTTATAAGTTGTGACGTGGCAATTAAGAAACTCTAATTTTAGTTTCAGGGATGTGGAGGCTTAAAAATTAAGAGAGGTTTAATTTCTAAAAAACAGTTAACAGTTATTTAGAAACTCTAATAGTTTCAGAGATGTAGATGCTCTAAGTAATTAAATCCTCCAGCTCTACCCGTATTAGCTAAGTAGTAGCGGGCAACTTGATTATTATTATATTATACCTTGTGGTGTGTACACAACCTAACCTGGATTTCTACCAGTCGAGCTAATTTTGGAGCCAAGTATATCGGCTGCAGAGGAAATTCCAGTCGAGCTAATTTTGGGGCTGCCTTACATGCACGGCGTCTTTGAGATTTGTGCCAGATTAAAATAAACGGTCCGGATCTCAGGTACTTGACTGCTGCTGAAATTATCATGCGAACTCCTCGTAAAATCGCTCGCATCTTCGTCTCCCCTCTTAATCCGAGATGCGAAGCCCATTTTCCTCTTTCTAATTTCGCATCTCAGATCAATTATTATCGTAAGAACGAGGTACTGAACCTCTTGATTTCATTAGAATGTTCAGGATTTGCTTGAGTCTTGGATTGTTTTGGACGATTTTTTAAGTGTCGGATTGTGTTTTGCCATATAGTAGAGGATATTGCAATGTCGGTGCCTGAGAAGAGAAAGCGGTTGATTCCCGAATCGAGCGATTCAGAAATGGACGATTACTATATCTCTCCGAGGGCAAAACCCTGTAAAAATGATGCTCCAATCGATAAAAATCTAGCCAGAAGTGCATTAGCGAAGGAGAACGAAGAGGAGACACGAATTGAGAAGTTGAACGTTAGTATCCGTAAGAACGAATCTGATCATGGTTTCGGTGCGAGCGGAGCAAATCGCGGTATCAAGGAGAAACTCATGGGAACTGAGTGGGTGAAAAAGAGAAAAGGCGAGTTTAACAATGGTGAAATTGATGCTATGGGGTCTAGAATTGAGTCGGCAAAAGACAGCAAGGGACCGAAATTGGGTGTACCACGGTGCCGTTATGAAAAAGAGGAGGTACGAGCTGGTAATTTTGTGAGTGAAAAGAAAAAAGATTTGAAACACAATGGTAAAATGCCTATAGGTAGCATCTTCATGCACGAATCAATAAAGAGGAGGGCGATTTCTGATCCTATAAAAGCCAGTTCTTTAAAGTTCAAAGGGAGTAGTTCGGCTTGCAATGTAAAATTGAAAAGTAAAGGTGATTTGAATGGATACAAAAGAAAAGATTTGAACAAAATGAAGTGCTTTAACTCTGAATTTGTTGAACCTACTGCTTTTCCATCAAGACAATTATCCATGAATGGTGAAGGAAGTGTTGTAGATGGATCAAATTCAACAGCTGAAGTACCAGAAGGCCCCTCAAGCACTGAGAGAACCAGGTCCAATGAGATAAATTCAAGGAGAGGAGATGTCTCTACGTCTGGCTCTTCAATTCCAGCCAACAAAAGAATCAGTCGTCTAAACAGGGGCCGGAATGATGTTAAGAAGAAAGTAAAGGACCAGATTAGGAATATGCTATTTGATGCCGGCTGGAGCATCGAGCTGAGGCCAAGGCGAAACAGAGATTATGAAGACTCTGTCTATGTCTCACCCCAAGGTACTAGTTACTGGTCTATTACTAAGGCATATGCTGCATATCAAGAGGACCAAAAAACTAACAACAACTCAATAGCAAAAGACGAGTTAGAGATGCTAAAAAGAAATGTGCGAAACAAGCGGGGCCATGAGGCAGGGACTGTGGAAGCTTCTAGAGAGGCTAAATGGAGTATGAGAAAAAGACCTCATGGAGACGACCATCTGGACAATTATACCCCTTATGAGTGGAGAAGAACAGTGCTATCGTGGCTCATTGATCAAGGGGTAGTTTCAGAGAACAGCAAGGTCAAGTACATGAATGTGAGAAGAAACAAAACAAGGCTGAAGGGAAGAATCAGGAGGGATGGTATTTATTGCTCTTGCTGCAGTAAGATACTCTCTGTTCATAAATTTGAACTTCATGCCGGCAGCAAAGAGAAACAAGCCTATGAGAATATCTATGTAGAGGAATTGAGTGTTTCTCTAACTCAGTGCTTGCTGGATGCTTGGAAGAAGCAAGGAGAAGGAGAGAGAAAGGGGTTTCATGAGGTGGAGGCATGTGGCGATGATGCAAGTGATGATACCTGTGGCATCTGTGGGGATGGCGGTGACTTGATCTGCTGTGACGGCTGTCCCTCGACCTTTCATATGGCTTGCTTGGGTATTCAGGTAAAGGGATGTTGAGAAAGAATTTGTTTTTTTTGGGTTTACTAACTGGTGTTTATTGTTTGTGAAATATCACTATATCCTAAAATGTCAACAATCAACTCCACCCGTTCAGAATTAGTAATATAATGTCTGCCCTTTGAAAACAGAATTTGACATTTGTTTGTAGGAAACATGAAGAACATCAAGTGGACCCTTGCTTGTCCACTAATGTATATAAATATATTCCCAACTACCCTCGTTTCTCATCCTCTATTTATTTGCAAAACTAGTTAGGAAAGGGAAGTTTGTGCATTATGAAATGAGGAATTTAGGAGTAGACAGGTATTTCTGACATTTTCCAATCTTATAGGGAACATAAGATATTTTTTTTTTTAACAGAAGCATAAATAGATTTTGTTGTTTGAAGGTGCATATATGAAACTATTCAATGTTTTTTAATTCTAATGCTTCGCAAAACTAATTAAGTACCAAGGAAGACATTCAATTTCTTTTTTCATGTTATTTATATAATGTCTTGTGCTGTTGTGGTGCTCCTATAATAAGTAATTTATTATCAACAAAATCACTTTTACAGGTACTTCCTTCAGGAGATTGGCGCTGTATAAACTGTTCATGCAAATTCTGTAAATCAATCTCCTCAGAAAATCAAGAGACTCACAAATCGTGTTCTGTACTACTAGCATGCCGCCAGTGTGGCCAGAAATGTATGGCTCATTTCACTGCTCTTGATTTTGTAATTTCTTTAGGGCATTTTACAACTTGCAGGTGATAGTTACATATTTGTAAACAGCACTACATTGTGAATCAAGTTGCTTAGCAGAGGCTCATACGGACTTGAATCTCAATACAAAGACCAGTTAAATTTGGTCAATTGTTCTTATTTTAATTTCAACACGGATAAAATGGTCAAATTTAAGCATGGGTAAATATCTTGAATAATGTTGAGTGCTAGTTGCAAATATGAATATTATGGGTTTTCATTTGCAGATTGGGTAGAAGTATTGGGCATAATTTGCAAATGGACCTTACTTGAATACAAATGTTGCAATTGGGTAGTTCTGTTTCTTATACAAAATTAGTTAATTTACCATGTATCTGTATACTATCTTAAGTGGATTACCTTTCCTGCCCTTTTTCTGAATAATATTAATAAGTTATTGTCTACATAGTGGTACTTATTTATCGGATAATTTTTACAGCAGGAGAAGTGCTTGTATTTTTTTAGTAATATTTATTTTAATTTGGTCCAGTCTAAACTTTCTTTTTTTAGTATAGGACCATAGGTCTAGTCTAACTATGTAAACATATGTATAGATCACGAAGGTTGTATTCCGGAAAAGGATGCTGTTTGTACAAAATCTAGCTCAGGGCAAGTGAGCAACTCATTTTGTGGGCTGAGCTGTAGAAAGGTAAACTTTTTTTAATGATTTATAGTCGTATGTTTTATTTTGTGCATTCTCATGTTTATAAGTTGTATACACTGGTAAATTTTGAGAAAAAAGACTTACATAATGAGACGCCACTTTTCATAATTTGCAAAGGTTCCTGAATTATTGATTAGTTAAATTGAGTAAGCGGAGCCCTTCATATTTTCATCTATTCCATGTTTCAAAGTTTTAATGGTATATTGATTATGAGCTTATCTTGTGTAGTTTTTAAGTAGGGTGTAAATTCTTTTTCCAAGTTGTAACAATACTGAAGTGAGTTCATCTTAATATAAGCATTCTAATTATTAGATGGACATTTAGTAAAGCCGTTATAGTTAGTATGATAGAATAATTAATAAGTGAAAGTGATAAAAGTTAATTATTGCTATATGCACAGCTGTACAAGCAGTTGCAAAGGCTTTTAGGTGTGCGAAATGAAATTGAAGGGGGTTATTCATGGACTCTAGTTCGCCGGCTAGATGAAAGTTCACCTAGAAACCTACAAAGACTATCTCAAGTGGCTAATTGCAACTCCAAGATTGCTGTGGCATTTAATGTAATGGATGAATGCTTCTTGCCTATTACAGATCAAAGAACAGGGATTGATCTAATTCACAACGTTATCTATAATTGCGGGTATGTGCAATCCTCTGGTGTTGGAACATTTTAGGCATCTTTGTTCTACATGCATCATTTGCAAGTATCAATCGAGTGATAACAGAAAGGTTCAATTAAGCCAAAAAATGACCAAAAGCTTTTATTTTCTCATATTCATGCAATCTAATAACTTCATTCCTGGTTTATACAATATGTGTAGATCTGGTATCAAGCACTGACATCTGCTACTTGATTGTAGTTCAATTTGGGCTTAGAAGCAAATGAGTGGGTTAGAACTTAACAGTAGTACAAAATTGTCAATTTTAATTGGAATATAATCCTTCCATCTTAATTTAAATGGCTGGGTGCTACCTGCAAATACAATTGAAGATCAGATGTAATTTTGCATTCCTTGAACTTGAATTGTAAGTACATTTTTTTAGAAATGAGCAATAAAATGGGGCTATCTGCTATCAGATTACAGCATTAGATGAGTTTGTGTCAAGTAAAATGTGTCTATTCGAGCTTGAACTACTAGAAATTCATCTTTATAAAAAAAAAAAGAATTATCTTAGGAGAAGGCTATTAGTTATTAGTTACATTTCCAAGTGGTCCTGGTTAATATGATTAATTATTAACGTCCTTATGTGCAGATCAAATTTTAGTAGATTGGACTTTGGTGGCTTCTATACCTTCATTCTGGAACGGGGTGATGAAATCATTTCTGCTGCATCTGTTAGGTACTTCATTCAGAAACCAGATTATTATTTCAGCTAATTCAAGTCTGTAATTAAAGTGTTTGTTTCCTGAATAATCTTTTATGACCTTAAAACCTAATAATGTCTGTGTACCCTGCAAAACAAAAGAAGTTTCTCATATGTCCTTTAAAACACGGATGTCTATGCCCCTCTCTTTATCTCAGAACTATCCAGATTACAATCTTTTCTTTTGCATTTACTTAGAGATGAACTGAGGTTACATTGCATGTTTTGTAAGGCACATGAGCAATTCGCCATGTTTCTAGGGAATGAATGTATGGTTAAATTGGTTATTCTATCTTGTTTCTTTCCTTTGGAGGGGGATTAGATGACGTGTAATTGCAGTTAGGGTTAGCAGGAGAACTTGTACTTCCTTAATTAATTATATATAATCTAAAATTGTGAGCATATTTTGTTCAGAGTATGTGCAGTTTTAGCTGCTTATTTATTTATGCCAAACAGTGTCACAGAAGATCAGAACCTGTCTCATGAAGGGATACATCTTGTTTGCTCCTCATTGAGAACTGTATTTTACAAATGTTATGACTAAATTATTGTGACATGAAACAGGATTCATGGAACAAATCTGGCAGAGATGCCTTTTATTGGCACGAGAAACATGTACAGACGGCAAGGAATGTGTTGGCGCTTACTTACTGGCATTGAATCGGTACTTCATTCCACCTTTAAAATTTAAAAAAAGTTTATGTACATTACTAATTGTCAATAATTTTGGATTTTTCTTAAAACATGTATTTGGGTCAGCTTTGGATATTCAAATGGTTCAGTTAGTTTCAGTGAGATTAGTTGAAGTGCAAGCTGTTTCCACCTGGGACGTAGTAACAGTAATTACTCGTTGATGATGAACTAAATATAAGTGTGTTTAATGATGGACATTTCGTAACTGGGAAGGAATTGGGTTTACAGAGTAGGTTGTGTGAGTAAGAGAGAGGAAATTTTTTTTCCTTAAGCTGTCTATCTTCTCTTGAGTCTCATGTAAAGACAAAGTCTGGAAAAATAAAATGATGAAATAGTCGAACTCGTAGCAAACACATTAAGTTAAATTATTTGTAACGGCAGGTATATGCCAGGACCAGCTGTTGTTCTCTATTGTTAATTTTACTTTTTGTATGGCCCTGGTAACTCGGTTGTATGTTTCATATGGTCTTAACTTTCCATGTTCTTTTTGAATTAAACTGATTATTTATAAAAATGCGCAGGCACTTTGCTCACTGAATGTAAAGAAGCTGATTATACCTGCCATATCAGAACTGAAAAGTACATGGACAAATGTTTTTGGGTTTACCCACCTTGACCGTACTGATAGAAAAGAAATAAATTCTCTTAATTTACTAGTTTTTCCTGGTACGGGTCTACTCCAGAAGCTTTTGCTAGCAAAGCCTTCAGATGGGGTGCATGCATCTACTATTGAAGGTACTTAATTTCTCTTTTCCTTCTTTCATTTCCTTGTTCTCTTCTTTTTGGGGATTGGTTCTTTGTTGTACTTATTTGGGTTTGTCAGGATCAGCCCCTCCCTCAGTGTTCGCATGCTGAAAGGAAACAAAAATTAAATAAATATCCACTGCTGCTGATGTACTGACCTGTATGTAGTAGAATACTAGGTGGACCCCTGAATTGAGAAATTTAATGGAAAAAAAAAATGCTGAATGGTGCCTAATATTCTGAACATCCTGATTACATGTAGTTAAATTTGAATATTGTCCCTGAACTTCTCATTCAATCTACACAAGAAGGCTTTTTGTAAATTCCTCATTAACTTTTAAAAGGAAACACAAAATGGGCAACAATAAGTAATAACAACTTCTAATGGCTACTTCAAAAAAAAAGTGACTTCTAATGGATAGATAATGGATTGACTTGAAAGTATTGACAATTTTAAATATAACTTCTACTTTTAAATTATATACCTTTGTGATCATACTAAATGCATATTATACTCTTAAGTAACATGTTAAAGTTATGCAAGTTTTACTGTAAATCAAACATTTTGAAGTTTATAGGACCAACAATATGCCTATAAACTTGATAGTTTTGAAAATTGTTTTGGCTTGATTTGATCTATGCTGTCAAGATTGTCAATTTAATCAATTGTCAGCGGATCCCAATGCTGTTCAATACATGATGTAACTTGTACACTTATAATTTTGTGCTATTAAACTTACAAAAGAATTTCTCATAGGTCCTTCGGAAGGTAACAGAAAAGATAATGATGTCAGAAATGTGAGCTCTCTTTTTCAGAATCCTTCAGAAGTAGATTCTACATTACTGAGAGAGTCCATTCAAGATGCACATGGGGAACAAACCATTCTTGAAGCTACTACTGAGATGCTTAAAGATGCTGAATCAACCCCAGAAAAACTTCCATTGGCCGAAGTTGTTGCCAGTGGATGTTAAACTGTTAGTTTTTTAGGACTACTTCGTAATTCTTAATGGATGGAGGTCATCTTAGACCTTTAACCTTAGGAGGTGATGGAGGTGGATAGGTTTGATAGTCTAGAACTTCGTATGATTAAGTAGGTTTGTTCTTTTAGTTGATCCTCAGAATTCTTCCTAATTTTACATGGTGCGGACCATAGTAGATACTAATTTCCAAGCCTAATCTGATCTTGCCTTGTAGAAAATGTGTGACAAATTTGCACTTTATTTCTATAGATTTGGTATATAGAAATAAGATTCGTTCATCATTTTTAAAATAACATGAATATAAAATAGGATATACAAAAATACTTGTGAAACTATTTTTGGTTAAATAAATTGTTTATATCATTCTGTTCTCTGGTTAGTGTCTATATCTTTTAATGCGGTGTATTTAGATGCTTCTGTTTTCCTTTCTTCTTAAAAAAAAAAAAAAAACTCTATTGTGCTTTTAGATTTTCAAAAGTTCAATAAAAAATATATAAACTGAAGTGATAAAATAAATCTATGAAATATGATCCCGGTCACTTTATAGATGCAAACCAAAAAGCGTTGGAGTGTACTGATTGCATTTTGTAATATGAGTGCTAATGATAAAACAATTGGAGGCAAAACGGAGATAAAAAATGACGGGCATTCAAAGGTTTGAACTCCTCTTTCATTGCTTTGTTAAAATATATTCAATAATTAGGCAAAATATGTAATTTTGATCATAAAATGAAAAGATAACAGCAGTAATTTTCTCATTAGAATAATATTGTTTGCAAAACTAAAAGCACTATGGTCACATGTGAACTGAAATTTAAGGACGAATCAACACAGACGCATGCTTTTGCTAGCATAGATCAATATTTCTGTAAGAATCGAACTACAGCAATTTATTTTGCATTTCACACAACAACGCTTCAATCTTGTCAATACACTGAAAAATAACTAAGATAAACTAATGCACCCTTTTACACCAAACTACAGAGAAAATACAACGATAAATACAAAGAAACAATAATTTAGACCAATAAAACTTCTTTCTCAATAAAGAAATTCCAAACTCCTAACATTAAAAATTAGAAAAGAGAAAAATAAACTGGATCCTCACTTCAACAAGTACAAGCTAAGTTGCAAAGAAGGCAGAATTAGGACCGGCCAATCATAAACTCTTAGCTACTGGGTCATGCTGTTCATTTGCAACTGAATTCTGGGACTTAACTCGGTACACCTTCACTTGTGGGCCCGGTCGCTTCTCATTAAAACCACCTCTACTAGGCCCCCCACCATTATATCCTCTTCTCTCTTGCCTCCCAATCAAATTATTTGATGGAAAAGGTGGCAGCACACCAGGATGCTCAGGTGGCACTGCTTGCTGAAATGGAACAGATTCAGATCCGCTAGCCCGGTAACCCACAACGCTTGCATTGGGTGCTCGGGTGTATTGCTGATTAATTGTCAGTCGCGACATCCCTGTCTGAATGTTGTAACCAGGCCGCTCTTGGATCCTCACATTGTGCTGGTTCAATTGGGGGTTCAGGTTATAGTTCGCATATCCCTGGCAAGGCGTATAGTGATTATGGGTATTTTCTTCAGCATAGCCATATGGGCCAGCAGGTCTAGGCCTGGTGTTAGTGGGCCCACGTGGCCCACCTCTATAGGGCATGTCTAGGAGCCCAGCAGTGCTGCTAGTAGGTTTGGTTTGAAGAGAGTTTCTGATAAGCCGGTGTGATGCCTCCCCTAAAGAATTGCCTGATAGTGCGCCGGAGATCTGAACCCTGAAATTGTAAAAGATCATATATGCATGCATAGTATATTAAAGAAAAAAACAAACAAAAAGGAAATGGGTGAAGCAACAAATTTTTGGTGGAAAGGCAACCAGACAATTACAAGTATTACGATACCTTACTAGTCATATGTGATATCTGTATCTGATACTGTACCAATAAACACTGGCTGGCATGAAACCAGTGCTAGCTTGAATACATGTCAGACTCATTCTTTATAAATAGTCTTTTACTTCCTTGTGGCCCTTTATTGCATAGCAGAAGGTTTATTTGGGCAGGTTCACCTTTAAAAATTATGGACCTGTAGGTATGATTGGGCCCAAAAACAAAAGGGCAAGTACAAAGTGATACCTCTCTCTATTTTGCTGGCGACGACCATTGTCTTGATGCCACAACACAGGGAAAGGCTTGAAGTCATAGGGTTTTAAACGCTGTAAATGAGATGCACCTGGTTAAAAATTCATCTGAACAGTACCTTTTTTTGACAATTGTGTTCAATTGTTTTATTAATTTAAAGCTTGTTGAGAAGTACCTTTGCCGGTATTATGACCCCTTCTGGCAGTTCTGGAATATGCTTGTGGTATGGGGGATTAATATAGGTAGCATTCCTGCAAAAATTAGTACAGTACAAAACACAACTACTTTATCTTCTTTAGAAACACCACTGAGTAATGACATTTATATTTCTTTTGGGCATGTGGAGGGGAGATGGGTTTGCTGCTTGGTACGGTTCTTCTTTAGTGCAGGACAAAAGTTCAAATTAAGTTCCAGCCTATAAAAGAAAAAAAACAAACTGGCAGCATTTTCCCGTACCAATAATTTGATCTGGTTTCTTCATGTATTATAGTGGCACCAAGGAAGTTTGCTGAAAAAAATACTTGTGTTGAAGACAAATAGACTTACAAAACTCTGTTATTCATTATAGCACCAAAGCCATTAATAGGGGAATTCACTGACACGCTGTAATGATTTCTCTCAGATAAACATAGGTAACCATTCATCCCGCCACTTAAAAGAAAAAAAAAAGACGCACGTCAATGAATAATGCAAAGTCAACAAGAGATCACAGGGAAATGACCATGAATATAAAATAGAAAATTAAGAAGAAACAATAACAAACCTCGCAAGTGGATCAATCGGCAAAACATATGCTGGCTCCTTGCTTGTTAATTGGGAACTCGTTTGATATAGTACAATCACTTGACTACCCAACGGGAGAGTATCACGCACATATAAAATGTCATACATTGTACTATTTCTAAACTTCTCTTCGTCCTGTAAAAGCAACCCAAATTGCATCAAAGGGGTGTATAGGTAAAAAAAAGGCCTTGGTATTGTTTCTATTCTTTTTCGATTTGCTCAATAAAGAATGCAAAAGCGATTTTGAGTAAACTGCATTACTTCAGAAGTAAAATGCGGTAATGGTAATGGCCATAACTACCAGTGCGCACGCACGTGCACAGAAAGAGAGAGAGAGAGAGAGAAAGAGAGAGGGAGGGAGGGAGGGAGGGAGGGAGGGAGAGAAGAGAGAGACCCTTGACAGCCTCTGTCAAGTTTTTCAAAAAAGAAGAAGAGAGGAGCGAGAGGAGAGAGAGAGAGAGAGAGAGAGGGAGAGGTTTCGTACTGTCAGGTCATCTTCAAGTTTCTTCGTTTCTGCAAGCAAACGCCTCTCATCAATGAACGGCAATTTCGCAACACCCTATTAAATAATCAAAAACATATTCAATACAAAAAGACTGACTGAAAAAGATATAAATTCGAAAGTACACAGAAACAACTTGCCTGCCAAGCAAATCGCTTTCCATTCATATCAATTTCAAAATCTATCAAATGGAAAATATAACAAGTGGTTATCATTTAAATATACTTTGATTAAACATAAAACAACCATTAACAAAGAGTAAAGTAATAGCTCATTCTACGAACAGTACCAACATGCAAAGCATGGTCAATTCTTTCCATCTTTTCATTTAGCTTCTGGTGACTAATTACATAATTATCCTCATCCAGCCTTAAACAGCAAAGTTCTAACTAAAATAAGAATGATATAATAGTGCACATAGCAAAAATACCATACAGGTCAGCTTTCAGTACGAGACAGCATGAAATAACTTGTTTAAAACATAAAAAAAAAAGTACTTAAGAAAATGCTGGAGGTGAAAACTTAACTCCATATTTTGGGACGTGCTTAAGCCTAATGTGTAAAGATAACCTATAAATAAAGTACAACAAAAGTAATAATAGAGACCTTCAGGATAGAATGAGCTCAGAGGCGAATTTGGATCTTTCATGAGTGCTCTATATTGCTCTGGTAGAGAATCCGAACTAAAAGAGGGAGAACTCAAAGTGAGTAATAAGTAGGGATTGCTTGACTTTTAGGTTCACTAATAATGCTCCATCAAAATTAACTTTATTGAGATGCTTGAATTTTCTCTGGGAAGGCATGCATTATTCTCTAAAGCTGGCAAGTGATAGCTAACAGTAATTGCTAGGAAAGCAGCGATTAATGTTAGCTATTGAACAAACACCCAAGGGCCATAATGTGGCTGTATTCTTTTCTATTACTACTTGAGTGTATTGTAATTTGTAAACTTATTTTTCATGTAAATTTTGTCAGTGATCATTTCGGCCACTGCAATGTTGCAGATTTAGGTTATCTGCAGACAAAATCAACTGCCAGATTGAGCTAAATTTTGCAACCTTACTCGTTCAAACATTAGCTACATTTCCCTCAAGACTCGTCAAGTCAAACTGATTCATTTAAAGTACAGAAGGAGATCTCCTAAATGAATCTCTTTGATGCCATTAAGTTCTGATTCTGGTGTGAGTTTGGCCAAATTAATCGAAATTCTCTTTTGTTCAAGCGAACTACTGCTTTTTAGTTACAGGTGGGTGTTCATTTGAATTATTAGAGAAACTAGATTCAGGTAATTAGGCAACTTTAAACTCAACCATCAGTTCTACAGGTAGTCCTAACTTGCAAACTATTAATATAATGTCCAGAAAGCTGCAAGGGTGAGATACTGCAGGCATAATTGAAACTACAGTAAAATGCTAAGACTTAACTTACAAAATGCCCAACATAGAAAAAAAGAAAAAATAAACCTTGAAGCAGGTAATGTTCCCATCAGTTGATCAAAAGGCTTAAATGGTTGGCCCAAGAAAAAAGTGATCTCCAAATCAGCCAACCCTTTAAGGTCAGATGCAAAGGGCGCATAATGGTATGGGTAGAACCTGATCAATTTAGTAAAAATTGAAGTTGAAGAAATGCATTAAACCAAATGAAGCTGGTAAAGTAGCTAGTAAGTAGAAAAGTTTACACACTAAATCACTGCAAATTCAAACAAAATATCTTGATAAGTGTATTCTACTCAACCAGCTCGTAATACAGTTTTTCTTGCCATCCGGATACGGTGCTTATACACTTCTGCATTGGGGAGAGCCAAGGCTCCACTTTTAAGTCAAGATCTTTATGTGAATTTTGCTCAAGGACAGACTACTCACGGCAGAGAACCTCTCTCCCTTGCCCTTTCGCCATGAGGGTGAGAAACCTATGCTTGCCCCATATGGTGTGGGACACACTATTGGACACGACGTGTTTCTCATTTTGTATTGAAATAGGGGCTAAGTAGACCATCTTGGCCGACCCCTGTGAGATTCTGGTTGCATGGCGCTGTTGTGGAACATTTGAAAGGAACTAAACCGCATGCTCTTCTTTTTACAGCTGAAAACACCACACCTCATGACTATGGAGATTAGGAGTGAAGCCGAGCATTGGGTTGCTCACAACTAACGATAACACTCTATAGTACTTTGGGAATACTAGGCAGTTAGCTGGAGATGTAATTCTAACTTTTATCTCGTTATTTTCTCTTCTTCTCTGTTTTATGTTTTACTTTGAGTGAGTCTATGGTACTATGCATAGCACGATTTGGTCCGTAATACGGATCAATATTTTTTTTTTTTTCAAAATTCTAACAGTCGATCTGAACCGTTAAACATGATTTTTTATATGAATATGTACTTGCAGACCGAATTTTATATTTTTTATAATCTTTTTACTATTTTTTAAGATAGGTAGAAAATCACTGTTTTTGGATGGTCCAGAATTTTCAGATCAATGATTTTCTACCTATCTTAAAAAATAGTAAAAAAATTCTAAAAAATATGAAATTCTGCAAGTACATATTCATATGGGGATCATGTTGAACGGTTTGGATCGACTGTTAGGATTTTGAAAAGGAAAATATTGATCCGTATTACAAACCAACCCGTGATATGCATAGTACCATAGACTCACTCTTTTACTTTTGTTTCATCTTTATTGACATAACCCACTCCTTGTAACTCGCTCTTTTTATTATTAATAAAATTCTCTGTAGGCGAAGCCTACTTTCCTCGAAAAAGATAAGCATATTCTATTTATAGATTGTTGACCGGCTCAAATCAATAAAACATTAACGATTTCGATCAAGTTGTATGCTTTCCTATGGAAAATGATCTTAATTGCTTCAATAATAATCTAATAGGTTTAGTTGATAAATTGTGCAATATTCTTGGAAAGTTTAAACATACCACTGCCATGAGCAAACACCTTGGTAATAGTATCTCATGACCCAACAAAGGCCTTCAACATATTTTTGAACCTACAGAAAGAATAAATAGTTACTAAGAAGCAACAAAAAATGGTAACATTTTACAATGAGCAAATTGTTTGTGCCTCCAAGTGATAAAGAAAGAGAACTGCTAAACAAACATAGCTAACCTAATGTAATCAGCATTCAGAAAGAAATAATGCAAAACAAAAAAAAGAACCCTTGAACTTAAAAAGCCACTCCATATATCTCCTGTACCCTTTAAAAAGAAACTGGTCCCCTAAAATACTATTAAAAGCTACTCTGGAATCTCTTGTACAAATTCAACAAGGATATTATGTTTTCTTATGATTGGAACTCAAAACTGTTAGAGTTATGATTAATTAACTGATGTACTGGCACAATCAGTTTTTTTTTTTTTTTCTGCTTTCTTTTGGTTAGAATACAGAAGTATTACTTGTATTTAAGTGGGTGATACAAAAGGATTGGCCTTGTAGATCAGTAGATACAACTGGCATGGTCAATATATGGTAAATTTTGCTTCAGTATAGTAAGTGACCAGGACAAAATTATTCTAGTTGGCATATCACTCACAACATCTCTCTTGATTTCGTCAATATTCCTCGATTCTTCTCCTTTAAACTTCTCGGCATAGTACCTCTCCTTGTACCCTGGCTCCCCTAATTGTACCTTATAAGAATATAAAGAATAAAAAAGTTCACAGCATTACAATGGCTAAAACGGATATATTACAATCAACATCTCCTGCCTCAGTTTCAGTATCTAAGTAGTCAGTTCTGGTACTATGCTCTCCTTGGGTTTCTTTTGTTGTGGCTGAGTACCTAATTTAGTGACTAAATGAACCTTATTATAAATGTTTTTACTGAAAAAACACAAGCATCGGCCTAGATGCCTGTACCAGCAACCACTAAATACTAATTAAGCTTTAATTGTATAAATACCTTGTCCACTTTTTCCTCCGAATTTTCAAGCGCTCCTACTCCAAGCTTAGATTCTCCATTCCTTTCTCCATTCCTTTCAATGGCCTATAAAACATATCTCAAGGTTATAATAATTTAATAAGACAAAGAACCAAACTGGATTAGCAAATAATTACTCAATAACCTGCTGAATTCGAGTTCGCTTTCTGAAAATTTCCTCTTCGTATATAGCAACTGCCTGTATGAAGTGCTCCACCCTATCCAATACTACCTGAACACATGGACACACTCATATTTTCAACAATCACTCTTAAAATTAACTTGTGACCAAGCCACAGAAGTACCAAATGCAAATCGATGTATACAGTTCTACTAATTGCAGGTAGGAATTTAACAAACATAAAAGAAAATTCCTATTATTGAATAGAAAACCAACTCAATTACATTAGTAGACATGCTTTGCAGTTTGAGTACTTCCAGTAAACACATCTGACCTAAAAGATAAAAAGAAATCAATATTACCTCACCAGAATCAGTAAGGTAGCCACCCATGTTACTAAACTCCTTTCTGTACACAAACATGAGCAGAGTAATCGCCCCCTGCAAATTTTAGCACCTACCAACATTAAAAGACTATATACCATTTTCAAAAGGCCTCTTGAAAATTAGAATATCCCCTTTTATTAAAGAAATCCCTGCGACGATTATACCATTTTCAAAAAGCCTCTCGGAAATTAGGATAATTGCACATTAAAAATGTTCAAATACTACACATACACCTCACAAATGAGAAATGCAGTACATGACTCTACATAACATTGAAAATTTTATGCGCATCCCTCAAAAAAAAAAAAGAAAAATTAGCTCAGAACATTGGAAAATTATGTGCTTCCCTCCAAAACATAAAAAATTGGCTCTGCAGCTCTCCTTTCTTTAGCTACTCTAATTCAGCAACATGCCCAAGCTAAACCTCCTCTACAGTTTACTACTGTGTATATGAGAGGCTATTCGTTTGAATGTTTTATATGGGCATGTGATCTGGTTACCAGTACAACGAATATTTCAGTGTTTTATATGGGCATGTGAGGCTATTCATTTTATAGAGGTCAGATTGATAAATTGATGTTTCAAGGGACATGTGAGGTAGAAAGTCGTTTGTGAGGCAGAACCTCACGTACTCCTAAAAAACGCAACAAAAAGGCTAACCTCACGTATTTCTAAAGTAGGCATGTGAGGCAGAAAGTCATTTCCCACAAAGAAGCACATGAACACAAAATCATCCACAAGCCGCTCCAAGCTTAGCCTGAATGGGGGGTTATCAATATGCAAATCATGCTCCAAGTACTCCCTCAATACCCATATATTGAGGAACTGCAATATATATAACAAAAATAATTGATGAGATGGTTTAATTTCCTGTTGAAAATAACCATGAAAGCATTTTGCATATTGGCAGTAAAGATCTGATTGGAAGTTATAATTCTCAAGGTTTAGAGGGATTACAGGATCTATTTTTTGTAGGATATAAAAAAAATTTAGTAGCCATTGCAATATATTTCTAAAGAGAGAGAAAAGGTCGAAACGTGCTGGGATAGGGTGATGCATAAATCATCTAAAGAGTCTTTGCATGACTGTGTTGTACATATCCTGAAATGCAGCAGCGCTAGCCCTTTGAAGATCAAATAAGTTCATACTTTTTAACTTCCATTCACTTGTTTACTTTCGTGGAAGTCAAGCTTCAAGTCCAAGATTATTGAGAAGTGATGATACCAAGATCTTTAGGTATTTTCTGTTTTATGTATTCTAGGGGTAAAAGTTTCCTAACATTCTTAGATAAAAGGTAAGAATAACAACTCAAAAAACACCTGATATCTCTTTTTGTAAATAGGGGGTAATTCTGCAGCATCTCCTTCCTTAGGTTTACCTTGACACTCAGCTGCTAGATGGCCGGCTTGACCGCAAACAAAGCATTTCTCTTGATGACCCGGCATTGTGATCACCTATTTAACAAAATAGAAAGAAGCTCTAGTATGCAAATTCAAGGAAGGCTTCTGAAAGATTGAAAGTAACATAAGGATACCTCTCTTAAAATGGAGAAGTGAACCTCATGTGTCGCCAAAGAAAGCATTATGAGATCAGCATCCTGTGTAAAAGAAGTAAGTTACACAATGGACCTGTACTGACAAATAGTTTAGAAACACTGTTTCTCTTTTTCTCTGACATTATGTCCCTACTCAAAATATTATAAAATAAAACAAATATCCTTTTTTTCACTGGTAGACTGGGGTGTTTCTAAGCAGCAATAAGGAGACCCCCTCCCTCCCTCCCTCTATCATAAGAGCCATCAAAATAGAATTCAATAAAATCAACAAAACCTTATAAAATGTTATTAACCACATTATGAGGGCATCACAACAAAAGCTCCCCTTCTACTCCAAATTCCTTAAATAAAAGCTAACAGACACTCTAGATAAAAGTGTTCATGTCCTCCAACAAATATTCTGGTCAGAGGGGTGTTTACAAGGTACAGGAAAATGCCACTGAAAGGAAATTAATCCACGTAAACCTCACCAAGCCACACCAGCAACACTAACCAATCAACAACAGCAAAAACTCACCAAGCCATACAAGCAATGCCGTGTATTCGGGTCAAACCCTGGAAGGTTGCGTTGAAGACGAATGTATGACATAATCTTGTGCTCGCCTTCTCCAGGCACATTTGCATCAGATAATAGTACCTACAAAAAAAAATCACCTGTCAACTTTTAACAGCACAAGTGTTACTAATTCATTTCTAAAAAGACAGGAAATTTGAAAACCTAGTACTACACAGCATTAAAAAAGAGAAATAAACCCAGGTTAACTGAAATTTGCATGGCCCAAACTCAAAAAAATAACAACAACATGCAACTTTCACCCATACTGTCTGGATGAAGACCTTTTTAGTTCAAATGAACAATCTTAGACATTACCATAGTAAAAAGAACTATAGTTCGAACTCAGGTACAGTTTACATGCTTCTGACGATGCAAAATGAACTAGAAGTAACTAATTAATGCGCTCAAAGAGCTGCTTTGCTTCTATCTTTTACCAACAAGCATTTATCTTTTTCTTCACTTCATGGCTGGCCGCTTAATGTTTCAATTTACAGTATTAATAAGATTTTATCCACGCCAATAAAAATTAACCAAATTCATCCTTTCGGTCCTTCTAATTGTAACTGGGGTTTCAATGAAGCTCATGTAAAATGAGTTCTGACAAAACTTTCAATTTGAGGAGACTGGTTCAAATCAGCAAATATTGATACAAAACCAGCTGAACTAGAGCAACGAACAAAGATCAGCACCGATACAAATCTAACCAGATTATATCAATTCGTGTCAACACCTTGGTAGTCTGCCATCCAGGCGTGTGGTTCAGTCTTAGGTGGATGTAGTACTGAAGAGCAGTTGAAAGTGCAAACATGAATGGTGTGCCAGGTGTGATCACATTTGAATCAGCCGTCTGTCTCTTCTCTTGTGCTGCCAAATTTTGTCCCTCTAGTTCAAATTCTTTTCTCATCCTCTCCTCTTCAGCAGCCTATGGAAAATATAGGAGTATCACAAAAGTATAGAGAAATAGGATTTTATTTACAAATTACACCCACTATTTTACCATAGTTACATGTACTTTAATGTAAAATGCATAGTTCACTTGATATAAGAAAATCATGTGGGTATCTAATCCTTCTTGCTTCACATAATCTTGGTGTTAGTAGTAAGATTGCAGCAGGTCAGCAGTGGCACAATACAAGTACTAGTCTTACCAAATTTCCATTTTATGTTTCAATTGCAAGCTTTCTTCAATTGCAAGCTTTCTACAATTGCAGTTGCTTGCTTGCACATTCTGGATCAATAGTGGCAAATTTGGGTAAAACCAAACTGAGTTTCAAGATAATTGGATCAAATAAATACTTGATTGCACAGCTGAGGTGTTAATTTGTAGTTAGAATACTTACAGCTTCAGCTGCATCTTTAGCAGCTCTAAAGCGCCTGGTTCGTTGTTGGTTCATCTTTGCTCTAGGAGCAACGCCATCTAATCATGTATTATATATTCTCTGTTAGGTTATGACAAGACTAAGGAGCAAAATAATTAATCTATCAAGCAGCAGGGTTTTCAGTATTTTCATACCGATTGCCATAAACAGAAGTTTTCTTGGGCGAACAAGTGCAAAGACATGGTCTATATAGCCGAAAATTGTCTTAAATACATCATTGTATGTGGTCGGTGGAGGCTGTAAAGAAGAGCCATCAAGAAAGCACAATATATATAATAGAATATCTTGACCAGATTCATAAAGAAATGACCGATGTATTGGTTAAGTTAGTCATGGCCATATATGTGTGACATTTGAAAAACAAATGAAGGGCTAAACTCCATTTCTTAATTTTGATCAACAAACTTTAGTTACAGTGACCACACCAAAAGAAGTTCTTCATTTGGAAGACAGTTTGTTGCTCTACTTTCTATGGAAGCTGTCCAACTAAGTTAAAAACTTAAACTGACAAAGCCAACTGTATGATATCATTAACTATACAACAAGATAAGCATATGACAAGTTTACTAGCAGGAGTAGATCTAAAGGAGGTATATGATGCAGAAATTTTTTCATGTGAAATTCCTTCCATATTTCAAATAACTCTCATACTCCAACCCCCACCCCCACCCCCCATTAGACAGTAATTTGTTTACTTCAAGCAATAGAGATGTAATTTAAAAATATATATATCTTGTCTAATTTGCATTCTCTTTCTCTATCATCCTTACTAAATTTAGAAGATCACCAAATTTGGACCCTCCCTATGGTAACTTTCTGACTCCACACCTCTATACCAGGTGAGCTTCGAGAGGCAAAATGCTCCTTTAATGTCAACAATGAAAGAAGGTGCCAATGCATTCTAAACATTTAAAAATAACTCTCCATGAATCACCTCCCTCTTGATCTCTGATAGTGCACACACACTACCAAAAGTTAGGTCATTTAATTTGCACGGGTACAGTTCCATAATTGTTGAAATGAGATCCAATTTGAAAAAAAAAAAAAAAACGAGATTAAAACCACTCTCTATCTCATTTTCTCTCTACCATTTCACTATTTCTCTCTCAAGCATTCCATTTCCGTCTGCTAAGCTCTTTCCCACCATTTCTTGCACACTCGCAAATCAGGCCCAGAAAATGTCAACAAAAAACTCAACCTACAACCCAACCTCCCTAGAAATAAACATAATTTAAAAAAAAAAAAAAAGATCCTGTGTAGAAAAACAAACCCGTCCTTCAGGATGGAAGCAGGGATGGATGATGCCGTTCATGTCGAGATAGAGATTGTCGAACTCGAGACCGTTAGGGTTTGGACGGCGCAGATCGACTGGGACCCACACGCCCGGCTCGATCTCGATCGCCGCCTCCTCCACCGCGTCCGACACCGTCTGCGGGTATCTGTCCGCCAGCCATCGGTAAAACGCCGGGACTCCCATCTCTCTTCTCTCTCTCTCTCTCTCACTTGATTACTACACTAATTATTACCCTGTCTCTCTCTCTCTGTGATTGGAGATTCGAAGATCGAGAGTGCCTCACTGCCTCGTGATGAGTCGATTGAGCTCCGAGAGAGAGAAGTTTAAAGAGTGCGAGGCTGACCGTCTCCGCTCGGTGCGATTGGTTATGAGTTTGGAGTCTTTGGACACCAAGGTCCAGTTGAAAAAAAGATATCGGGTATCTTCGGATAATCGGATTTTGATTTCTTTTCGCAGGTTTATGGATATCCTGTATTAGGCAGGGGCAATCATGGATTTCATATTTATAATGGATATTCTGTGTTTTCAACTTTTCTGATAGATGCTGCTCCTGATTTGTGTAATTGAGGGTTTAGGATCTAATATATTTTTTAGGGAAAATTTCCTGTGTGCCCATCTAAATTTTTGAAATAACCAATATTCCCATCAAACCACCATGAGTGAGGCTACGGTACTATGCATAGCACGGATTGGTCCGTGCTACGGCTCAAAATTTGAGTTTTCAAAATCCTAACGGTCGATCCGAACCGTTCAACATGATTATAAAATGAACTAGTATCGTGCCTGTGCGTTGCAACGGAATATAAGATAATATAACAAAAATAAATTCTCATACAAAATGACAAATTTTCATAAAAAAATAAAATTAGAAATATATTATAGATTTATCACAGTAATATGTATAGAAATAAAAAATTAAATAAATAAGAAAGTGAACAAAAAAATGTTAATTAAGCAATAAAGATGCAATTTTAAAACATTAAACTTGCATCACTGTCACATAAGCAATAAAGGTACAATTTCACTGATAAATATTGAGATATGGAAATTATCTATTGGCACCAATAAGAGATGAGAAACCAGTAAAAATGGGTGAAAAAATATCTGTGTGCGTGAGATGTAGAGGCGTTAGGGAGTGAGATGGCTTCGAAGCACGAGATGAGGGGGTCGTCGGAGGAGGGGTGCAATGGGATCGCTTCCCGTGATTTGCGCTTAGCGAGAGATCGGTAGCGTAAAATAGAACAATAGCGTAGGAAGAAGAACAAAAAAAAAATAAAAGCACTGGATACCTCTGTTTAAAATAAAGGGTATAATGGTCCATTAGATTTTTCAAATAATTAAATAAAAAATAAAATAAATTAAAGGGAATAGAAGAAAGAATGTTAAATTTGTACGGAGATATTGGACATTATAGTGATTTGATGAGAAAATTAGCTATTTTAAAAGTTTAGATGAGTACACCAGAAATTTTCCCATTTTTTTAAACTGGATAAGAACCAAACCCGGTGGAATTATACCTGCTATATATAATCTCGTTGTCTGCCGACCAACCCTCTCCCCTCTTTGATTCTTTTCTGATTTCTCTGAATTTTGTAATAGAGATCTTCCGTGGTCTTAATAAAATATAGTTCAGGGTGCTGTGGCTATATGAATAATATGAGTAGAGTGAGGCTATGGTACTATGCATAGCACGGTTGGATCCGTGCTACGGCTTCAAATTTGAGTTTTCAAAATTCTAACGGTCCATCCAAACCGTTCAACATGATTATAAAATGAATATGTACTTGCAAATCAAATTTTACATTTTTTTGAATTTTTTTACTATTTTTTTAGATAGGTATAAATCACTTGATCTAAAAATTCTGAACCATCAAAAAACAGTGATTTTCTATCTATTTAAAAAAATAGTAAAAAAATTCGAAAAAATGTAAAATTTGGTTTGCAAGTACATATTTATTTTATAATCATGTTGAACGGTTTGGATGGACCGTTAGGATTTTGAAAACTCAAATTTGAAGCCGTAGCACGGACCCATCTGTGCTATGCATAGTACCATAGCCTCACTCATATGAGTATATCTATGGGTTTAAATGGTTTAAATAATATGTTTCGTTTTCAGGAAAATAAGCTGCTGCAAAAATATCCAAAAATACTGAGCCGTTTCCAGCAGCCACTCATCGGTGGCCGCATGTCGATGCTCTGGAAAAAGTGGCATCCTATATTTTCTATGGTACTCTGTATACGGATTATGTGTTGAAGATATAAAGTAGCTAGTTTTGTGTTTGTTACAAAGAATTCTGCACAGCCGACTGTATAAATAGTTAAATACCGTCCAAATTTATCTGATAGACCCTATAACTTGGGTAATCACGATTAATTAGATGTAAGTATGGTTGTAATCTATAGACGTCCGTATTTTACCTTACGAATTCCATATTTGCATTTTTTTACAGTCCTTACAATCGTCAAAAGCAAAAACAAATCAATATTGAATATATTTTATAGCGGCGTGTAATTTTTTGTCCGGATAATGATGCTTACTAGTAGTGTTTGTCTCAATAATCCAAAATAGCCAGAAAAAATAGAAACGGCCGAACTTTTTTTTTTTTTTGCCAAATTATCCGTAGATTTTCAATGATAATGTCAGATACAAACATACAAAGCGTTACGTTACATCATTTTAAACATGGAAAAAATAAAATCATTTCTATAGTGACATCTGTGGACCCTACCCAAATATGCTAGTTGATGGGTTAAATTGTTCTTTTGATGTAAATGGAAGGAATTCTAAAATCCAGGCCTATAAAGGTGTACTTCAGAAGAGATGCATTAAAGGGAAGGAAGGGGAGGGGAAGAAAATGGTAGGATGATCTAATCTGATCGAAGTGATTTACTTGTTTTGGAAGTGAAATTTTTGAGGGAGAGCAAAGGGGAACGGGAGAGAGAGAGGGTGAACTTTCTTTATAAACTTTCTGATTTTGTTTACCTCTCTGATTTGGAATATAGAGGAGGTGAACTCCCTTCCCTTTTCTTTTCTTTCATTACACGACCGGTTTGTGGAGCACACTCGAAGTCTCTTTACTTGTGTTATTATATTTGATTTGTGTGTTGTAGTCCTCTATTACAAGTGCATTGCAAAGGAAACCGAGCTTGAATACTTACATGCATTAATGGACCAAAAAGTAATGCATCGCATTAAAACCCTACCCTACCCTAGATATTTTTTAATCCGTATCCTCTCAGGTATCTAATTCGAGCAAATTACAAACAGACAACTCAGATTAATCCTATCCAGGCCAAAATCAAACCGGTGCATATAAAAACTATAGGAGATCTGTGTTGAGATTCGTGTCAAGTTAAAAAAAGGTTCTAAATTGTCTGTTTGTAATTTGCTTGAGTCAGGTACCTAGAGTGATCCGAATTCAGATATGTTGCAATTATATATGGTGTGGAGTCTGCATCGATCCTCTGCATTAAACATATTGTTTGTGTTCAAATTTGACCTATCAATATAATTTGTGCTAATTCAGCACACCTGTAATGCACGGGTCCCTTTAAAATTTGTACTAATATGTAATGGACGGATCAGATTAAAACTCAAACAGTGAGTTAACACAGAGGATTTGAATTCTTTTAAGTGTGAGAAGATTGATGTCAGAACTTTGCTTTGTCCGATTTAGTGAGAAACCCTTGATCCTTTTTTAGTACGATTTTCAAGTAATTCTGAGTTTTTATTTCTTTTTTTCTTTTTCAAGTTATCATGCTTTCAGCTCAGTTACGGAGCACTCACTTTTTCAAAGATTGTGAGAGTTGATGTGCACGAGATGCTTGTAATTTTTGTGGATAATTTTTTTTAATTCATTGCAGTGTATTGTGTGTTTTTTGATATTTTTAATCAATTTAAGTATATTTAATAATCATAATATTATTGAAACCGACAAATAAACTCTAATTAATGCCTCTTAAATGTGGGTATATCTATCTATCTATACTAAAACAACAGATTTTTGGTACAATGTGTTGTGCATGATTGTTGATGTTTTTAATTCATTTAGATCTAGACCACATTTACGATTGGATTGAAAATAAGCTATTTTTGAAGTTAGGCTATTCGGGGTATGTTTGGATGTGTTAAGAATAAGAGCTATTTCAGAATAGCAATGTGCATCTAAACAATATTTTTGCTATTAGGAATAGCTAGAATAGCGGCTATTCTCTATTCCTTGTAAATGTTGGAATAACTACTATTCAGAAGTGTGAAGAGAGGGGGAGAAAATGCTTTATTCTCGAATTTTCGCCAACACAGTCTCGAAATAACAAAATTGACACAACTTTATGTTATCTCCACGTTGTGACAATTCGTTTAAGTCCCCACTTACCTATATTTCTTCTTAATTAGCACATTGTTAACACTATTATTTATCGGTTATAACTATTCACTATTCCAAATGTACAATCCAAACAATATTTTTACTAATCCGAATAGCACCATTTTCACACTAATCTAAAAATCACTGTTTTTTCTCTATTCTCATTTTATTCTTAAATTTCGCTATTCTAACTATTCTAGCTCCCATCCAAACGTACCCTCAGTGTTTGATTGGGTTAGAATAGCTAGAATAGTGAATCCAAACTTTTGTCTTATTAGAATAGACTATTCCTAAGAGTTTTTAGATTTGACTATTCTAATAAAACAAACAATAGCTATTCTTGATTTAGCTATTCTAGATATTCTTATTTTGCAACCAAACATACCCATTAAGATTATTAAAACTGACGGATAAATTCTAGTTTTTTAATACTAAAACAAACATATAAAATAATTCTTACATATAAAGTTATTGTAAAATAAATCTACAATGCGTTGTCCATGTCTTTTGATGTTTTTTAACCAATTTAGCTCTCATTATATTTGTAAAATTGATAAAATTGACGGATAAACTCGAGTTTATGTCTTTTAAATGTGCATAAATATATCAATATTAAATCAAACAAATACAACAGATATTATGCATAATATTATCCTAGAATGCATTTATATGTTCGTGCATGCTTTTAGTTAATTTAGGTCTCATTTGTGATTGTAAAATCATTAAAATTGACAGATAAACTATAATTTTTACGAGTACAAAACTTTCGATAACAAATCTTTTAACTTCAGCGAAGCTCTGTCAAACTTAATGACGGAGACATTTAATGTGAATAACAAAGTACATAAAGTGAATAAAAAATTATTTAAACCAAACGATAAAGCATTGAATGTGAATAATAATATATTTAAACTGTCAGACAATACTCCTGATGGCGCGGCGGGGGTCGGGTGCCGGCAGTCGGTCGGCGGGGTCGGGGGTCGATCGGGCGGAGAGATTTGGTGCGGCGGTTTTTTTTTTTGTAAACCTAAAACGCGCGAGTCAGAGAGTTGGCGCGTGGTTTTTCAGGGAATCTATTCAGCGACTGAGAAAATCAGTCGCAGAAAGATATTAGCGCCGGTCGCTGAAAGTCTCGTCTCCGATACTTTTTATTTTTTTTTTAACTAATTTCTTTTTTGGGTTTTCAGCGACCGACGATTGGACCGGTCGCTGAAAACCTGTTTTGCTGTAGTGTAAGAACTAGCTCTTTGTAGTGGTAAAGGCATGTGATTTTCACGTGAAATGTTATAAATTTGAAATTCAGATGGAGAAAATTATTTATTTAATAACAAAAGTATAAAATTTGAAAGCTTGATTTTCATCTTTCTTCCAAAAAAACTAAGATACTGAAAGAGAACAATAATGAACATCAATAACCTTAAAAATAATAATGAACACCAATTGAACCGCACTAAAACATATAACGTGAATACTAAAGCATTTATATTGAACAATAAAACAAATATACTGAATATTAAAGCATGTAATTAAATTGAATATCATGGACTAAATACAAAATCATTTAAACTAAAAGACATATACTAAATACAAATTTTAAATTAAATAATAAAGCACATTGATTGAATCATAAATAATTTTAACTGAATAATAAAAGGACAAATACTAAAGTATGCCATTTACTATTTATATATGGTGAATGTTTTATTATTCACGTTCACTGTTATTATTATTCACCTTAATTACTTGTTTATTATTTATAGAAAGCTGATATGAGCACTCGCATCATACCCGCACCTTAACTGTCATAACTATTTGGGGGGATCGCAAAAATTATAATGCTGAATTTTTTTTCTAAAGTATTTATACCTATGTGCAGAAATATGTATATCTATGCACAGAGGTATTTATACCTATGAGGTGAACAATATTTACGTAAATAATTGTCTCCCTAACCAAATCTCCCAAAACGTACCTATGAGGGACCACTCAAACTACATGGGGGACCATACAAATTTTTAGAGGTGATTTTTTTTTCTCCGTTCAATCTCGTTCATATTTCTGACGATCTGTGAGAAATTTTGTAAATTTAAAACCACGAACGTCTTCTATGCAATTTTCTCTTTCAAATGAGATCCATGATGATGTACTTTCGGGCTCGTCGTCACGCAATGATTTATACCTTTTCCTGCAAGTATTTAGACCTATACTTGCAAGTACTTCAAGTATTTATACCTATGTGGTCAACTATTTTTATTAAAGAAAGGTTGACGCGGGACGATTGGGGGACTGGAAAAGGGATGATCATAACAAGTTACGCATCAAAGTATTAATATCTTATTTTTCAAGTGTTAATATTTTATCTTCCAAGTAATTATATCTATGAAGGTTGACGTTGGGACAAGTGCGGAGACTGGAAAAAGGGGACCATAGAAGAAGAGTGCTGCAGGGATTTTAGAATAATAATTAGTGGGGACCATATAATATCTTTTTAGAATAATAATTAATGGGGACCATATAATAATATTAATTTGAGGAGGGTTCAAATGTTGAAATTTTTAAATATATTTCTGCCAAAAAAAAAAACAAAAGACCACAGAATCTAGGGAATTTCATATTTACTAGGGCCGTAACGACAAATGGTGGCTCCATTCTTGGAGGCCGCCATTTGTTGTTGGGGCCCACAAAAACCAAAAAAATACCTTATTACGGTGAGTTTTAATTGATTTGTTAATGATTTTCAAAAATAGAAAGAACAACTAATAATTTGAATATGTTAGAAAGAACATTAAACAAAATAGATAAAATATCTTATAATTTAGATATACTAGAAGGACTCCGAAACATTTTTCAAGCAGCATTTTTCCCGGATGTAAAAAATATTAAACTATTTCTTGGTTTGTTATTGGAAAAAATAATAAAAATGCTTTGGTTCTGAATTATTGATCCCGGTTCAAAAGTCACTTCTAGTAAATAAAGAAATTATCATGATCCTTCTAGTACATTCAAATTATAAGATACTCCATCTATGTTTTAGAAAAAAAAATTGACTTGATATTTCGTAATGATGACAATTTTATTTTTCGAAAATAGATGAAGTATCTTACAACTTGAATGTACTAGAAGGACCACGATAATTTCTTTATTTACTAGAAGTGACTTTTGAACCGGGATCAATAATTCAGATCCAAAATATTTTTATTTTTTTCCAGTAACACACCAAGAAATAGTTTAATTTTTTTTACAGCCGGGAAAAATCCTGCATGAAAAATGTTTCGGAGTCCTTCTAGTACATCTAAATTATAAGATGTTTTATTTATTTTGTTTGAAAATCATTAAACAAATTAATTAAAACTTAGTGAAAGATTTGGAAAATTTTGGTTATCGGGGGGCCGCAACGACAAATTGCGACCCCTAAAGAATGGGTCCGCCATTTCACGTTGCGGCCCGGGTAAATATCGAATTCTCACATATCAGTGGTATTTTAGTTTATTTTTTTGTGGAAGATATCTTTAAAAATTTCGAGTTCAAATGTCTTCATTTTTAAAATTTAAAACTGAATTAGATGTCAAAGTAAAACCGTTAGATATAATATATATATATATATATATATATATATATATATATATATAGAATTATGCTATTGTGCTTTGCAAAGTAAAGCCATCGTTTTACTTCGGCTTACTTTTTGGATTTTCAAAGTCCAAAACTTCGATCCGACCGTTCAAGTTGATCTACATATTGACATGTGCTTGCAGACCAAATTTTACATTTTTGGAATTTTTTTACTATTTATTAAGCCACTTTGAAAATTGCTGATCACATGGTCCAGAATTTTGTTGCACTGTTTTTTCTGGACCATGTGATCAGCAATTTTCAAAGTGGCTTAATAAATAGTAAAAAAATTCCAAAAAATGTAAAATTTGGTCTGCAAGCACATTTCAATATGTAGATCAACTTGAACGGTCGGATCGACGTTTTGGACTTTGAAAATCCAAAAAGTAAGCCGAAGTAAAACGATGGCTTTACTTTGCAAAGCACAATAGCCCTACTCTATATATATATAGTAGAACTAGGGTGCTCCTAAGCTCACCAAGCCCTTCGTGAGCGCGACTCTAAAACCTATCGAATTGACTTCAAATGACATTTTCAAACCATTAGATGTTCAATCTATATAAAATGTGCTTGGAGACCAAATTTTACATTTTTTGGAATTTTTTTACTATTTATTAAGATGGTTTGAAAATCGCTGTTTTTATTAAAATTCTGCACCATTGGAAAACAGCGATTTTCAATCCATCTTAATAAATAGTAAAAAAATTCCAAAAATGTAAAATTTGGTCTCAAAGCACATTTTAATATAGATTAAATATCTAACGGTTTGGATCGATTGTTTGAACTTTGAAAATCGGAGAACCGAATCGTTTGCACCAAGGCCTTGGTGCAAATGTTTGTATCTTAGCCACTCTCTCTCTCTATATATATTTTATGTATACGTAAAAGATCACATCATTTCGATTTTATTTTCATTAGTATCAAGAGTTTGGAAGAATTGATATAGATAAATTATGAACGTTAATTTTTAGTTTATTGATTCATATAAATATAAATTAAAAAGTGATGATTTTTATGTACATGTAAAGAAAATAATATAAATCGTATTTAATTGTTTTATTTTGATATATAACTTTTAAAAAAAATATTATTAAATTTTTTAAAATAAAGATATTTTAAACCTTATTTTATTTGATATATAACTTTTTAAAAAAATATTATTAAATTAATTTTTTAAAAATAAAGATATTTTAAACCTTACTCCGTCAATTTTGACAGTTTAAATTTGTTATTCCAAATCAAGATAGATCACAGAACTAAAAACTCACCGAAAACTTTTAATCGTTTGAAGTAAATCATAAACCATAGTGAGTTATTGTCAGCTACTGTCATCCACAAAGAGCACCAAAGACCATCTCTCCTTTCTCGACGTGACCTCGGTCCTCGGGCTCAGAGACATAGAGGCATCGTCATGACGCCATGCGCTCGTTGCACACTTTCTTCTATCTTCTCTCCACGTCGCACCTCATCCCTCTCCAGATGGCTTCATGCATGCTTCCCCTCCCCTTTATTTAATAACCTCACTTTATCACTGATCAATTCAAGTCTCAAGTCACAATTACCATCTCTAGCTCCATTTCATAACACTTATCTAATTAACATGGCCTCAATGGCCAGTGCTCATCGACCTCTGTTACCTATTCTTCTTCTTATAATTTTTGCTTCTGTTGCTTTCTCCTTCCAATCTGGTAACCCCTGTGACTGCCACTCGAGTTGTAGTGTGTTTGAAGGGGAGGCGAAGGAGAAGTGCATGAGGATATGCACGCAAATATGCAGAGAAGAGCCGGGTATAAAGGATGAGGCTAGAAGAAGAGGAAGAGAAAGAGAAGAAAGGCACCCCTATCACTTTGGAAAGGAAAGGTACTTTGATAATGTCAATATGTGGTTTATTTGTTATTATCAATTTCAATTTTTACTTAAATTACATGGTACACTTAGTGTAGTCATTAAATAAAATGAAAATTGCATGTATATATTTTGACTTGAAATTTAGGAGGCTTAATATTTTTCAATAATTTCAGTACTGTCATAACTCGTATCTTTTTTTTAATAAACATAAATTAATTTCTCACTTCATTAAAAAAACTCATCCCTCTTAATTTTCATCTGGCTCTAATTTTGTGTAAAATGTTCAAATCTCAGAGGAAAATGAGTTTTAAATTATATTCTAAGTGCAATAGTAGTGAATTTAGGATCTGATCTCGTCTTTCTTAAGCACAATTAGTGAACTTGGGGGAAATTAAAAGCTAAAATTAAGTGAATTTTGAGTTGATTTACAGGTTTGAGGAAGTAGCAAGAACTCAAGAAGGGCATTTCAGAGTTCTTGAAAATTTCTCAAGTAGATCAAGGTTATTGAAGGGGATTGAGAAGTACCGTGTCGCAATTCTAGAGACAGGGCCGAGAACCTTTGCCATGCCGAGCCACATTGATGCAGATGAGCTGTTTTATGTCATTTCAGGTAACTATTTTACTTAGTTTGCTTTCATTTATTCTCGAAAGCAATGCATGCATATGATTAAGATTTAAGAGTACCAAAGAAAACAATAGTTAATAAGAAAAATGATAAAAATTACATCTAGATATCACATCAATATTTTGGAACCTAAGAGCTTGTAACAACTTATTTTCCCTGTTTCATGCAAAAGTGACCTCCTGTTTTACCTAGTTTTGTTAGCTCATGTAAAAGTCACTGGGACTTAATTTCATAACGAAAGAACTGTGTCCTTGAATAATTGACAAAAGTGAGTTCACTTATGTTGTCCTTTTCATTCATCAATTCTAGGAATTATTATTTTTAGTCATAATAGACTATTACAACTAATAAGATACTCCTATTACAAAACAAAAAAAATTGCTGAATTATTTTGATGATCTGTATGACTGTATGTTGATAAACATAAATGATTTACAACTTTCATTATGCCTGTTGATTGTGAAATAGGGGAGGGAATGATCAGTATACTGTATGGGGAAAAGAGAGAATCATACGAAATCAGACAGGGAGATGTTATGATGATACCATCCGGGTCGATCATGTATCAGGTTAACAAACATCAAAAGGAGAGCCTTCGAATTGCAATGCTGCTGTGCCCAGTTTCCTTGCCTGGGCATTTTGAGGTGAAGCTACCCCCACCCCACCCACACACACACAAAATTAACCCCCCAACTTTTTAAATTTTGTTGACTGAATGTCTTTGTGCACTTTTCTTAAGGAATTCATGCAAGCCGGAGGACAGAGACCTGAGACGTTCTGGAATAGTTTCAGCCATGAAATTCTTGAAGCAGCATTTAATGTGAGTCGAGGTTTCTATCTCAAGCATAATATTCCCTTCTATACTATAAATGGTAATATTCGTAGTTTTTGGGCAGGCAGGATGACAAAGTAGTAGGGCATTATCCAATTATCTTAATTTCAGAACATGTTTTGCTGTAAACTTGCATATTAAGGTGCCCAACATGGCTTCTTATCTTTAATTCGCATGTGTAGTACCCCTTGACCAATGAAAAATTAAAAGAGAAGTTACTCTTTTAAGTTAAAATTTTGCTAAAATTCAATTTTGAATTAGGCACCAAGAGAGAGGTTTGAGAGAGTCTTCCAGAAGCAGAGAAAAGGAGAAATATTCAAAGCATCTGATGAACAAATCAAGGCGCTAAGTAAATCGACCAAAGAAGGTAAATTGGGAAAGCCGTTTAACCTCCTTAAAAAGCGGCCATCTTTTTCGAACAACCATGGACAGTTATTTGAGGCCACTTCTGGTGATTATTCACAACTAAAGGGGCATGATGTAGATGTCTCCATAGCTAACATCAGCAGTGTAAGTATTTGTTTTTGTTCTTATTTCTCAAAAAGAGATTACTATATGCATCATGTACCAAGATGTTGCAATGCTATTGAGCTACCTTTTTTTGATAATGTGCTATTGAGATATTTTTTTATCGAAATGTTCATTTGCTGTCTACTTGATACACTCTGATACACTCTGATGTGAATATTTCAAAGAAAAGGTTATGCTTATGATCTCATCGTATCAATTTATATAGGGTTCAATGATGGCACCGAACTACAACTCCAGAGCTACAAAGATTGCTATGGTTGTGGAAGGATGTGTTGACTTTGAAATGGCATGTCCCCACCTCTCGCATGAGTCCGGAGAAGAGGAAGAAAAAGAGAGAGAGTGGGGAAGAGAGGAGGAAAGAGAGAGGCGATGGGAAAGGGAGAGAGGAAGAGAGAGGGAACACGGAAGAGAGATAGGTGAAGAAGAAGGACACAGTTACCAGTTAGTTCGGTCAAGGGCATGCCGTGGCGATGTTTTCGTCATACCGGCATCTCACCCAGTGGTGGCAGTTGCCTCAAGGGACAATCTTCAAATCTTGTGCTTCGGCATCAGAGCCGAGGACAATAGGAAAATTTTCCTTGCCGGTAATTTAATAATAAATGTTCTTAATTAATTTGTGTCCCTTTTATTGGAAATTAGACATAAGCATTACATTATCACGATTGTTATGCTACCTACCTGATTTGGTACCAGTACGGCACTAATAGTTCAATACACACTCATGTGTTACTGGTATAGTATAACACAGAAAATGCGAGTGTATACATCTCATACTTTTCCTTTTAATTCATTATTTGAGGTGTGATAATGTGCACCAGGACAACATACAATGTAAGATTGTATTTATACTGAAACTGAGCAAAAAATTTAATCTGAGTACAGGGAAGAACAATGTGTTGAAGCAAATGGAGAAAGAGGCAAAGGAGCTGGCATTCGGCACGTCGGCAACAGAAGTGGATCAACTTCTGAATGCACAATCAGAGAGTGCGTTCCTTCCCGGACCCGGTAAGTCCCGAGGCGGCCACAGTCATGCTATTAAATAAATACGGTAACAAGCAAGTGTAATAATGTTGTTGTAAATGTGTTGGAAATAAGGGCTTTCTCTAGTTTGTGAGTCTTTTGTGCTATAATGTTGTATGCATTACAGAATGTTAGTGACAAGTACTAGTTCTAGTGTGTTTTCCTAAATTTTGAGCACTTGTAGGTTGTCTGTGTATTTTATATTTATATAAGCGCCTTCATAATTATAGATGTCTTCACCTAGAGTGAGGCTATGGTACTATGCATGTATTGCACGAATTGGTCCGTTCTACGGATTAATATTTTTAGTGTTTAAAATTTTAACGATCGATTCAGAGTATGGTCCATCCATATGGATAGGTACTTGTAAACTAAATTTTATATTTTTTAAAAACCTTTTACTCTTCTTTAGATGGGTAGTAAATCACTGTTTTTGGATAGTTCAGAATTTTCAGATCAAGTAATTTTCTATTCATTTAAAAAAATAATCCATCTAAAAAAATAACACAAAAAATAGTTTATAAAAATATTCTAAATATTGTAAAATGTAGTTTACTAGTATATTCATATCTATATCATATGGATATAGAGACTATGTTGGTTTAGATCGACGATTAGAACTTTTAAATTGAAAATTTACGATTAAAACTTTTAATTAACTGAAAATTTACGATTGAAACTTTTAAACTGAAAATTTAAGTTATACGCTATATATGCATAGTACCATATTTATACGCTATGCATAGTATCATAGCCTCCTTCACCCAAAGGAAAACAGATTTAACTAGTTAACATAAAAGGGTGGTGCATGATCGACCGACTCTGCATATATATGACAAGATGCCTCCACCTGCATTATAATGGAAAAAATAGTTATTTTTAAATCAATTTTAACTTATTTAAACATAAAAAGTATATTTGTAGATATATTATTCTACATATGGATGACTTAATCATCTAATTTTGATTTTATTTGATTGATGTTGTATTATTTGGACTACGAAATTTAAAATTATACGGTGAAAGAAGTCGTAATATTAACTTCCGAGCTGGTGAACCTGATATTTTTACATACATGATATGTATATTATATATAGATTATGCATGTCAAATGCAGTTTATTATATATGGAGAGTTATTTGCAGTAGCCGCATGTTTTTAACCCATGCAAAAGATGTTGCATGCACATCCATACAATTGATCAATTGCATGAGCCCCATGCAAATGAGAATCATTAGCTACATATTCAACTAAACGAGCTCATTAATTTGTCTGTGTACGTACGTTACCTATTCAATTATTGGCATCACTTGCATGGGCAGCTAGCCCATGCATATGAATTTTTTTTTCATACTAATAATACAAATTATAGTAGTGTGCGTGTTAGCAAAAAAGAGTGCAAATAATGTATAAATTAACTTTATGATGCAAATCTATTATATATATATAATCCTCATAGGGTCGCTACAGTATATTCTACAGTAAATGCTACATTAATTGCTACAGTGACAAATAGTAAAAAAATTCTAAAAATTCTAAAATTTGGTCTCCAAGCATATTTTATTATAAAAGTCATGTTAAGCGGTTCGGATCGACTGTTCGGACTTTGAAAATGCAGAAAAAAGATTGGGTGCATTGGGAGTATAGAAATTTGGGTGCATTGGGAGTATAGAAATTTGGGTGCATTTGAATCCTCTAACTTTATATATAGTTAGAAAATCACAAATTAATGAATATGGTATACCGGTATAACTTTATACAGTAACAACTTGATTTTGTGATTTTGAATTCATTAATATAGCATTTTGTTTATAACTGGTATAACTTTATATATAGTTAGATGTTTATCTTAATAGTTAATTATCTTTTTTTTCGGTAATATCCTGATACAATCTTTTTACATTCCTCCCGATAATAGCCGCCGAAGCAAAGCGAGGCTCACTTCTAGTTCTAGATGGTTCAAGCTAGAGCAACAAACATGATTGCATATATATGATCGTATCCTGATAAATTGATTATCTGCATTGGTGTAACAATATGGACCGCCAGATGTTGATCGGACGATCGAGCAACTTCCTCCACTAAAAGCAATAATAATATATCAACCAGCAGCTGCCAAATTTAGATCGGAAAGTAGCACGGTAATCTTTTCCGGAGACGGGGACATTGACATTGTGGTTGAACTGTTGAACTGTTGAAGGGCCCATCTTATGCCTCTACGCATGATCGCGCGGTGTAATCATCGGTAATAATCTGCACTCCATGTTTGTTTCACATAAATTAACACAAGAGGATCGTGATGTCCGATACATTGAGGCGAGTTGTGTTGGGGCAAATTTTTTAATTGTATAATTATTTAAACACAAACGCATTTTTGTAATTTTTAAAAAACACATGACATAAGAAATATATTTGGACCAGTATATATGCAAGTACCTTCTCTTGGGTTTTATTGGCTTCGTCCCTATCCCCTCTTTGTACTTGAGGGTGCAATTGAAAGAAAAAACGGTATGGATTTAATCCCAACCAGGCCAAAAGGAATCCGGTGCCAAATAGATTTAGGAGGTTCATTTTGAGATTCGTGCTAGAGTCATGGTTTATACATTATTAATTAATTAATTTATGCAGAGTCGGTCGATCATGGCGATACTATATATGCATAAGTCGCACAAGATACTTTTGGCCGATCATGGTCGATCATCGACTTGATCATGGCGATACTTGTGCACCAAGATACTATTCACCGCCGAAGGGTGGTGCATGTTCGACTTGTGCTAGAGGTTCATTTTAAATATTTTTTATTTAATAATTTATAACAAAATTAATTAATCCAACATTTATATATTTTTTAATTAGTAAATTATGAAATTGATTTATACACCGTTTTAAATCGTGTTATTTAATAAATATTTTATTTTTAAAATAATAGAATAGAAAATTATAAATTTATAATATTACGTTAATATATTTATTTATTTGTTATATTTTGGATTAAATTAAGCTATCAATTTATTTGATAACTATCATTATTGTTAGTTATCTGTTAGCCTTAACGGGTAAGTCTTAATGGATAAGAATATGATATAGATAAAACTAGTACTTAATACATAAAGATAGAATATGAATAAGACTAATTTTATACGAATGCGAATATGAACATGTATTCATCGAATACATATCATATCCATTGATGTCCCTACCTAAGGGCCGATGGTAGGAGAAATTGAGACCGTTCGGCAACAGAAATATAATTAATCTTAATTAATTTGTATTAGAAACTCATGTGCGGTTGTTTTAACTGTAGATAAAGACTAAAGAGAATTGATCTGAGACTAACTGAGATGATCTTAATACTCACTGAGAAACTAATGTTCAAAATAATGAAACGCCTAAGAACATTGAAGCAGGCTTAAGAGACTTAAGAAGACTCGCGGAACATCACCATAGTGGATATCCACCTGATGTTAACTTTAGGCCCGTTAAAGCTTTCAAAATTTTAATAAAAATGAAACCGAGGCCCAAATACTAATTGGGCCATCTCTGTACCTTGGTAGAAGCTTTTCTTGCTGCCTAAGCACCAACTAAAGAGAAAAAACCCTTCTTCTCTCTCCATACTTTCGATCCAAGCAAGATCGACTAGCGCTGTCTGTCTCTCGTTCTTCTCGGAAAAGGATTTTAATCTAGGACAATGGAGTGCGTGTTCGGGCTTGTTGGGAAGGGTTTTGCTCTTGTGGCGGCTGATACTTCGGCGGTGAATAGTATCTTGGTGCACAAGTCGAACGAGGATAAGGTCATGGTTCTTGACTCGCACAAGCTCCTTGGCGCCTCTGGTGAACCTGGCGATCGGTTAGTTTTTGTTTTGCTAGTAGATTTTGATCGAGTATCAGCTGGTAATTAAATTTGGGATAATTAATTTAGTGCTGGAAGTCGAGAGTTTCGGATCACAGTTTAATGTAGTTGCTTTTTGACCACTTATTTGTTCATTCTTTAGTTTCCTTCAAGCCAGGATATCTATCATTGTTTTCTAATTCTGTCAAATCTGGACGAAGTGATTTTAGATTAATAATTGGTTTGATTGGTCTTCCCTATTTCCACTGTAAATATGATTTTTATAACAAGACCAACTGATCTTTTGTTCAGTTTAAGAAAAATAGAGGATACATTATGAGAGGATTAGGGTTAAGTTAAATACATTTTGATGGAGTTTGGCAAGAGTGGTATTAGGAATAGGGAATTGAAAACTTTTCCATTTTATTACACACTGTGTTTGGCAAATAGAATAGATCCAATTCCCATGCTGGCAGAATATCTCCTATTCCAACCCCATCATTTGTCTAGAATAAATATTCCATCCCCCACGGGATATCTTATTATTTCAAGTTGGATTAGAGGGGGTGGGGGTTCTAATTGCAAAATATCTTCTCTATTTTGCATTATTTCTGTTCCATCATCGTTACACTCTATTTCATCCAATTCCAAACGTGTTTGGCACCTATTTCACTCTTTTTCACTAAATTCCAGTCTATTCCATTTTATCCAACACTGCCAAACAAGCGGTTTGGTCAAAACGAGGTCCGGTAGCACTTGTTTCACATTTGGGGATCCATAACATCTTGATTCGATGCTAATTTTTGGTTAATTGTATCATATAACACTGCAAAGTCAAGATCTGTATGCCTTTCATTGCCTGTAATTTCCTTGATTTTAGCACTTCTAGTGAGTTCACCAATATAATTATTTCAATGAGATGCATGAGAGCCCCTTTCCATTCTTTTTTTGTTTCATTTCTTTCAGAGTACAGTTTACTGAATACATTCAGAAGAATTTGCACCTGTACCAATTCCGCAATGGTATGCCTCTCACCACTGCTGCAACTGCCAATTTCACTCGTGGCGAGCTTGCAACTGCTCTCAGAAAGGTACTTGTTTTTGGTACACAACTCGTACGCATTATACATAACCTCAAATTTTATCTTATGCCTAGGCAAGACCTGTAGTATTGTATAAAACATTACAACTTCAATGCATTGAAAATAAAATCTGCTAAAACTGGGAAAAATGTACTATTTTATTTGTGAAGATACCAGAGTTATTCTCCCAAGGTTCTCATTATTTGAACAATGAGAAAGAAAATAGGATTAATAGGGCACCTTTTGCATGGCTGAACTTTTCAGGATGATACATGATTACCCATTTATTAGTTATACAATAATACAAAGTAATTTATGTGCCTTCACATTATATTTGTCTATTAGTTTTTGGGTTTCAATGTCGTGAATTGCATGGCCATGGTACAGTCGATGCTCATTTTTTTATGATATTTGGAAAGAGTTCCGTTAACTACTCGTAAGTACAGTTAAATGTGGCACTCATATACACTGGTACAGGAATTTAACCTTAGAACTATTCTAGACCCAAAGCTATGCTATGCCATGGTGAAATGAATTGTTTACCTGGATTAACAGCACTAACCTTCTTTTTTACCAGAACCCATACTCTGTAAACCTACTACTGGCAGGCTATGACAAGGGCGTGGGCCCCTCAATGTACTACATCGACTACATCGCCACCCTTCACAAGATTGAGAAGGGTGCTTTTGGGTATGGTTCATACTTCTGTCTCTCAATCATGGACCGCTACTACCACCCCGACATGTCAATCGAGGAGGCGATCGATCTCCTTGACAAGATCATCATCGAGATCCGCACCCGACTTGTTGTTGCACCGCCGAATTTCGTGATCAAGATCGTCGATCAGGATGGTGCCCGGGAGTACGCATGGCGCGAGAGCATCAAGAGCCCTGATGTCACAATGGCTTGATTTCGTAAAGTTTGTGGGATGATTGTAAGAAAGAAATTGTTGATTGTTCTGTAGTGGAGTACTAGGATTGTTATTATTATGACTTTTGGATCTGTTTCCTTTTCTGTGTTTGGCACAATTTCTTTCATATTATATTGGAAAAGTTTAATGATGTTTAGGTATTTTGGGGAACCTGAGAAATTGCTATTTATTTTTCTGTTATGTAGTCATGTTTGGTTCAAGTGTTGCAGATCAGGCCATGGTTGACTTTACAGGGTACAAAAATTTGAGGTTAAAATTGTGGATTGAGGTTGAATTGGGTTTTAAATTGTTCTGTTTTGGATTACTTTCGGGTTAGCTTGTGTTCATTTGGCTTCATATCATACTTGGATTTCTGGTTGTTTCTTGTCAGGTCAGCATTGTGTATGAGTTGTTCGGGGTTTTGATCGGATATTGAGCTTTGGATTGGGTTAAGATCAGTTTGTTTTGAGTCGGTCAGTTTAGGTCACAGTTTTTTCAGGATTTAGTTGGGTCAAGTTCGAATAGTCTTAAATTAAATTTACTTTTCAGGTTTCAGATAATTAAGGTATGAATCAGGTCGGGTTTCAGGTTGTGTATCATTGTGCCATCTTGGATTTCAGGTTGTTCGTGTTTGCGTCAGGTTGGCTTCTGAAATCGTCTGGCTTTTTGTGTCATCTCCTGTCATGGGTTGGAATTATTTCTAGTTGTTCGATTTGAGTCTGATCGGATTTGAATTAATTCTAACTTTTCAAACATTGTGTAAAGTGTAGTACGGTTTGAATTTGAATTGGATTGGACGGATTTCTCAGATTTGAGTCAGGTTTGTCAAATTTTGTTATTGACACTCGCACCAAATGATGTCAGAAGATTTGGTGAACTATGTTGTGAGTGCAAAAGGTTGTGGGAGAACTGAGAACTCTGTTGATCTGGTACTCTTGTGATTCGTTATCCTTTCTAGTGGCTTATATTTTGCTTACCTCCTTTCCATCGCTACATGTGGACCCAAATCATCTGCTCGTACAAAAGCTATGGTGATTCCGATTAATTCATATCACTAACAAAATATTTTGTTTAGATCCGGATCGTTTGATCAGAATCCACACTAATATTAAAGGAACCGTGCATTTCATCTCGGCCGGATTGGTTTGGATTCTGATCGAACAGTCCGGATCTAAATAAAAATATTATGTTACCTCACAGGATATGGAATCGATTCCGATTCCGATCTGGTTAAAATAGAAAAAAAAAAAAAAAAATGAAGGTCTAATAGATAGGGCCTGAAATTGCTATTGCTAAAGTTCGGCTTGATGGCACTGAATGAAAATAAGACTACGTTGCAGATTGGGCCTTTTTGGGTCTTATCTCGGGTCACCATATTAAATATTACTAATTACCCAATCCGCGAGATATACCTGTTCAAGCTCTCATGCAATTTTTTTTTTTTTTTCGGTATACGAATTGTTGCTAATTGTTAGGCAGTATTCTTTGAAGGGTTTGATGTTTATTTTTGGAAGAATATTAATAAAAGATTCACAATAGCCTCCAATTTTTTGTTTATTTGTTCTCATTGAAGTTCTTTATGAGTATATATAAACACAAACAACATTCAACGCTTGCTGTATTCCCTTCAGAACTACTCGGTCATTTCTACAAGGGGCTACCTTTCACGAAATTTTTAATTCCTCTATATACAACTTTTTTTTTGTCAACTCTGCTAAAATGCTCACTTATTTAAGTTAAATTAAACACTATTTTATTTCAGTTCATAATAATTAATCATTGACAGTCGTTACAAAATTGTTCAAAGTTTGAACACGTTTTTGATAACTATCAATAATTATTTTTAACATCTAAATTCATAATCCACATTTTATAATACACACTCCTTTTGGTCAGAATAATACTTCTTTCAAGTTTCAACTGAAATACACATTGATTTGAATAAAACGAATACTTGACAATTTATTATCTTTTCTTTTGAAATTATAAGAATGCAGTGAACATTTAAAAGGCTAGTGTGTTTGGATGCGGAGAGAATAGCGCTGTTCTTTTCGCTATTCTCCGTTTGGATCACACAAAGAATAGCGCTATTATCTGAGTTAGCGCTATTCTCGTTAATCCATCCAAAACATGAGTTAGTGCTAACCCCAGAACAATGTTATTCTCGCTATTCCTGTGCAACATCCAAACGCACTGTTAATAGAAACTCTTTCATTAAAAGGATCCCATAATTTTCTCACTAGGATTAATTAAAACTGTCGAAATACATACATTAAATAACAAGAACCATAATAAAGAATGTGCCGTGATTTTTATTAATATCCAAAGTTAATTACAAATTAATAAATATACCCAAGTTGCATTGGAATTTATAAAACTACCCATACCGGCTATTTTCTGGCCGATTTTAATTGTTTTCGGTACCGGCCAGAAAATGGCCGTACCTTCCCTTTTTTTTTTAAGAGACCAATAGAAAAAATGCTGAAATTTAACACTAAAAAATATATTTTTTTAAAATATTGTTAGATTATTTTTTTGATATATAATTAGCATATTTATACTAAAATACGCTAAATTACTTCAAATTATATTAAATTACGTTGAATTACACTAAATTACTCTAAATTACAATAATTATGTTAAATTATGCTAAAATACGGTAAATTATGTTAAATTACGTATGAATAGGGATGATATCTTCACTGAGAAGGCGAAAAACGACGACGAAACTTCAAACGGCCATAAAACGGCACTCGAGTGTCCGATTTTAGCAAATGACCACTTTTCGGAAAGCTTGCAAAAATACGCATGCGTCAGTGCCCACTTTGTCAGATTTTAAAATTTAGAATTGCCAAAAAACAAAGGAAAGAGCCTCAAAACTTGAGTTGAAGTTTCCGATTAAGATTTTCATTTCTATTATTCAATTTACATAGCGCATTAAATTAGTTATATATAAACATGTAGAATACCAATTTTTATTATTTTTTGAATTTTTTTACTATTTTTTATGATTTATGAAAGATGGCACAAAATCGACCATATTCATATTTAATTTAGCGTAATTTACTATATTTTATCATAATTTAACATAATTATTGTAATTTAGCGTAATTTAGTGTAATGCAGTGTAATTTAACATAATTTGAAGTAATTTAGCATATTTTAGTATAAATATGCTAATTATATATCAAAAAAAGTAATCTAACAAAATATTTAAAAAAAAATTTAATTTTTTAGTGTTAGATTTCAGCATTTTTGCTATTGGTCTCTTAAAACCGGTCAAAAAATAGCCGGTATGGATAGTTTTATAAATTTTAATGCAACTTGGGTATATTTATTAATTTGTAATTAACTTTGGATATTAATAAATGTCGGAAGAATGTGCCCTGCTACATTAAATTACCAATTCCAAATTCAAATGTCTGTACTGTACTAGAAAATTTACATGTCCTACTCATAAAAACTAAAATAATATTTCAGAATTTCAATTATAACGAAGTTAGCTATTAAATAGATGAAGTTCTCCTGACGCTTTTTTGGGCTCAATCTCTGCAAAAACACACACACACACACACACACAAACACAACAAAATCTATTCGCAGCTGGGCCACCTCAAGACGACAAGTGTACTGTAAGCATGCTCTTGGCACGTGCAACTACAGTCCAAAGGCACCCGTCTTTATCACACAATCATTCTTATTTAATTGAAAAATGAGCCCCATTAAAACTAGATTTAAGAACTGGTCATGTGGGATAGTGATTGTACACTTGGTGGGTGACATGCATGGGTTACAAAGACAGCACAATTTTTAAATCTTTAGGCAAAGTAATTAAAGAATCTAAGGTTATCATAATCAATTCACGTAAAAACCGCCTTCTCATTCGCTGGGTTTCATTGCCGTGTTATATCTGCTTTAGCATGGGTCGCTTTATATCTAGAAAGCTTTTTTTGAGGTTACTAATATCTATGTGATCAATGATATGAACATCTATGTGATCAATGATATGAACATCTGCTTTCTTTAGCTAGGTTAAATTAATGCGGTTTATATATAGTGTATTGACAAAATCCGTGGACCGCCAGACCCGTGGTTTTTTCCCGGACCGTGCCCCAAACCCGTCCCGAATCGTGGTTAGGCATGATCCGGTTCGGAGACAGGACGGTTTTTTTTTTCAAACCAGACCCGCCTATATCTGGACTGTCCTAACCCGTCTACCTGTCCCGGACCGGACCGCCCCAGACCCGTCGGACCCGCCTACTTTACCCGTTGGACTCGCCCCAGATCCGTTGGACTTGTCGACTTTACTTGTTGGAGCCGTCACAGACCCGTCGGACCCGTCCTACCCGCCTACTTTATCCGCTGGACCCGTTGAACCCGCCAGACCCGCAAAAAAAAACAGCAAAAAAAAACAGAAAAAAAAACCCGGACCGTCCAACCCTTGCTTGGACCGTGGATCGTGGGAACTACGGTCCAAGCACGAGGCGGATTTGCCCTCCCAAAAATAAATCTGCTGGATCCGGTCCGACAAACCCGTCAAACCCGCCGGACCCGTGGACCGTCTAACCCATAGACCGGGCGGGTTTGGACCGGACCGGCCTGTGTTCAAAACACTAGGTTTATAGGTTGACAGGTTCATAGAGTTAGTTTAGTTGGGGTTAGGGCTGCTCATGAGCCGAGTTGAGTCCGAGTTAAGGACAACTTGGATTCAACTCGCAAACTCATGAGCCGAGTTGAGTCCGAGTCGCTAATCCAATTCCGAGTCAAAAACTCCGATTTGGAATCAACTCGCAAACAACTCGAGTCGAAGTGAGTCGACTCGTGACTCATAAAGTAATACATAGTGAGGCGGTCTAATTTAATTCTAACAAAAAAAATATGACATAGTTTACAAAAATAATACACAATTAAAGGCAATACATAATGAGATAATGGCTAACACATAATTAAAAATTACGAAAACACCAAAATAGTACATAATTAAAAATTACCAAACCGATAAAGTCTAACAAAACAGTATAGAGTCTAATAAATTAACAAAACAAAAGAAATAACACATAGTTCATCAAATTACTAAATATTATGATGTCTAACAAAATATTACACAATTATCAAATTACCAAACAGAATTACCAAAAAAAATTAGGGTTTGGTGTGATGAGTCCAACCGAGTTGATTCCGAACCGAGTTAGGCCTAACTTGGAATCGACTCATAAATTAACCGAGTCAGTAAACTCGAGTCAGTTTTGACTCGAGTCAGTTTTAACTCGAGTTATAGTGAGTTGAATCCGAACTGATTCCGAACTGAGTTTCGAGTCATGAGCTTTTTGTGCACCCCTAGTTGGGGTGAGGTTTTCTTCTCCAGTCCATCCAAATCATCATCCCCTCTCTGCGGTCATTACTATAGATAATTATGTTCTTTGAAGAATAGCTTGTGATTACTATTATAATAATAATAAAATATTATAAATTTTATTGCATTATTATTGCAATTTTATTATTACTATAATTATTAAACAAGGGCTCTTTTAGGCTGCTTTAGCCGACATTAACTACGCAAAAATTGTGTGTTAATTAAATGCAAAATTAGCAGCTAAAATTTAATTTGGAATGAGTTAGGGGAATTTTTTTATACATGTAGTTTTACTGAATAATTAGTTGTTATAATTATCGCATGACTTTGTAATTGAAACAAACCCGATTATAAAATTTATATCAAGCCAAGTAAACTAAATAAACAGTCCTTCAATAAACCATTTTTTAACCTCTGAGTGCCAAATTATTCTTACAACTAAATACCCTAAATTCTTTCATGTTTCCAAACAATAAAGGAACAATTACATATTGTTGCTAATAATTTAACAAATTAAGACGACTACTAATAAAATTATAATTTTTCTTGGCAACCAGATGATGAAGCCAAAACATATAGCGCAAATAACTATATTTTCTTCCGAAAAATGGCGAAAAGTGAATGTAAAGTAGTCAATTTTCCGATTTATTTACCGCAAACGTGTTTTTAAGTCTTTTTGGCAGGTTTTTGAGAAAGTTGCGTATTTAAGCCAAAAACAGAGCAAAAGTGTCATATTTAGGCAATTTCTAAAGATGACGTCAAAACAGGGCATCAATGGAGCATGCAACACCTCATACGAAGTGCACAACATGCGAAATGGTGAAAAATACAGAAAATCCGCTAAGTCAGGAAGCCGTGCGACCTCCTCCTATGCCGCACGATCCGTGGACTTAATCCGTGGACTGTTTTCTTTGGATCAGATCATCCACCGTTGATGCTATTTTCGGTAGAATTCTTCTGAAAGGACGTGATTGCTTCACCGGCAAGCTTTCATAGCTATTTTTGGCTTCATCTATCCAAACTTGAAGTGCATTCCAAGTTTCCTTCACCTCCACTACTTCTACTATTCCATCTCTCACTTAGGAAAGCTACAAATACCCCTCTTGTAATAGAATTTGGTGTGCGTATTTAATTATGTTAAGTCCATAGAATGAGATTAGCAATCCTCATTGCTAGGTTAGGTTAGAGAGTACTTAAAGAGAGAAGGGTAGCCATCGGAAGCCAAGCAGGAGAAGAAGGCGTCATCTAAGGAGGCAGAGGTTCATCCATCTTCAATTGGGTTGTAATTATGTTATCTTTATTTTATTCCTTTTATTTTACCATGGCCATGAGAATTTAAATTTCTCATCTCTAGGGTGAGGGTTGTATTCGAATTCTTAATTATGTTTTAGTATAAGTTTATGTTGATTTGAGTTTTCTTTATTATTTAAATTCTTTTTTATTAAGTCCTTGCATACATAATTTTGTCTACTATATGCCAATGACCCTCCATATACCAATAGGTGCTTAGTCATTGCATCTTGGTGTGAGTGGAATAATATATGTAAGTACTATAGGCACTTCAGCTAACGAGGCTTGGCAGTGGTTCAAAGACTAGGGTTAGAACCCAGTGGGTTCCCTTGGCAGGATAACGTAAATTATACATTTAGATTATATTAGGAAATACCTAGATTAGGTAGGGTCTTTGAGATATTTCAACTGTGAGGTAGTATAGGAAAATAATATACTTACGTACCTAAAACACTTAGCCTTGGTATCCCAAAAGTCGATCGCAAGATCAGAAAACTTTTCAAATCGCATAAGCAAAAACCCAGCAAGCCCTGTGGGGTAGTGACAGTGCCTCATGCGGGATAGCTGTGGGACAATCTAGGCAGCATGCGACAGTGACGCATGCGACATAGAGAGACGTCGAAATTTATACTTTGCATAATTAAAAATGAGAGAACCTGATCTAGATAACCTCTATCTACTGTTTAATTCTAACCTTAGCACAATTAGCGCCACCACATCAAACTTTTAAACCCCCCTGAGAACCTAGACTAGTGAAAAATGTTTAAAATCCAATACACTATCCATGTGGATCGACACTCAATTATACTACATGATAGGATCATGTGTTTGTGATCTAAACATAGGTAGAAATTAGAGTTTATAAATCTTTAAAAGTAGTAGTTCAATTTAAAATCATCACAACCATCCAAACATCCTATAAGGGGAGCTTTACCACTAAACTCATCTCATTTTAAATGAAAAAAGAAAGGGCAACAAAAAAAAATTCTTCAACCTAACTACATTGGTGTATGTAGATATTATAAGAGGATGTCATTGAGTGAGTGATTGGCCGACTGGAGGAGAAGAAGGCTTTAAAAATGTTAAAATATGATATATATTTCGGTGGAGGGAAGAGAGACAAATTCTAAATCTTATACTTTTTCTCTCTTACATACTTCATAGAATACAACTCAATTTATAGACTCTTAATTTTAAAAAATAGACTCTTAAAATTTATATACAAAATAATTATAAAACAGAATCCTAAACAACAACACTTAATTCTAACCCTTGGTTATTAAAACTGCCATTACTTATTATAGGGAAATCCAAACGACATGAAACTTGAACCATCTGAATCTAGACTCCAAAACACGTCAAATACATAATTAATTTGCCAAAATAATGATCTAGAATTGCCCCTTCAACTTCGCATTTAATATCGCCTTAAAATCTGTCTCTGTTTTTTTAGCTTATTCTTTAACAAATTCCTCCCTTAAACTCAAACTTTTTCCATCCCTCATTCTAATTATCATCTTAAAATTTTCGAATAACATAGTTGGTAGCGGTTTTGTAAAGATACCCACCACTTGATCACGACTCGCAACATGAATCATTCGCACATTACCTTCCTTGACATGTTCCCGAATAAAATGAAAACGAACATCTATATGCTTACTCCTCTCATGTTGCATCGGATTCTTTGCCAACTCAATTGCTGATTTATTGTCGACTCGTATTTCAGTTGCCTCGTGTTGCTGGAGTTTTAGCTCGTATAGCAAATTTCTTATTAAAATTATATATCTTAATAAAAAATATATGTCTTAAAAAATTATCTTATTAAAATTATATATCTTAACAAAAATATATATCTTTATATATCTTATAAATATATCTTAATAAAAAAAATATATCTTATAAATATATCTATCTAAAAAAAAAAGAAAAAAAAAATTTGAACTGCCCCAACAAGAGACGGTTAGATTGGAGTAGTGGGCCGCCCCCTTGCTGGACGGTTAACTTGGCACACTGGACCGCCCCAAAGGGACGGTTAGGGCATTTTTAAAAACAAATGCTCAGCTCAGGACATATTTGTTATTTTTCTTTTTCTTTCAGGGTATTAATAAAAAATCGGCAGTGCCAGTGGCCAAGCTTCTTTTCACGCAAAAAAAGGCAAATTGGGGATTTAATTGTGGAAGAGGAGCTTGTCAATATGGGGCCAACCCCTGAGAGAGGCTACCAGGTGCCTTCTAAAAGGAGGCTCCCGTTTCCAAGTGGAATCCAACTCCTCCACCAATGACCATTCTCTCCTTTATTTACTAGCCCCCCCCCCCCCCCCCCCCCCCCCCCCCCGCTCTCTCTCTAGTGGGGCTAGGCTAGCTCTGCTTCCCCTCCTGCCAAGTACAACCCCAAAATGCACCCTTAACAACCTTGCTTTAGTAATTTGGTTTCATTCGTTTATTTATGTTTTGGTGTGCAAATATTCCATCTACATGTTATATAGCTATCATTGGAGTACTTGTTAGAAAGGGATGCAACTTTTAAATCTATCATGTGTTCAAGCTAAAGTCTCAAATTATATGTGTTCTCCATCATAAGGAAAAAAGTTGCACTAGTATTCTAGCTAGTACTATCATGAGGAATAACATTGTGACAAAAAATGGACCTTTTCTAGTAAATGGTGTTACTTATACTTGAGACTTAAAGTCTCTCAGGAATGATCTTAGTGGCTTATCTTCAGCAAATATAGTGAATGATAATGCCACCACTTTACCACATTCATTTTTTTTTGGGGTTCAAGAACAAGATACATACCTACAAGAATGACAATTGAAATTGGAAGTTACTGACTAAACAGCTTGTAAACTCAATAGCAATCTTGCATTTCTATACCTCCAATCATTAACCTAGCTAATTGTTTAGTTCCTTTAAAAAAAAAATATACTTAGGATGGTTTCATATAGTCAAGTATGTAACAGATGGCACCACCGTGTCGATCTCATCCATGTCAGTCGCACAACCGGTATCGATGATACTTTATAACCGGCACTGATGATATATATATTTTGTACAAGTGTGTTCATTTCAGGATAGTTTAAATATATAATCATGAGTATGGAAGTTCAAATTTGTTGGAAATATAAACTTAATTATATATGTTAATTGGTAGTCAATTATAATATATAAATAATAATTAATTAGCTGAGAAGTCATGTTTGAAATCTTCTAGCTGTCATGGGAAGTTGAAATTTGATCTTAAAAAGTATAGAGTTGAAATTTATATGAGTCCATAATATGTAGGTGTCTTTTGGATTTTAAGAGAGTAAGAAAATAGTCTAGCTAGTAGAATGAAAATTTTATGCTCGAGAGTATACATTTGTTGAGAAGGGGTGGTAGTACAGTTAGATAGGAAAAAAAGTTCTAAGACTGTAGTTATTCAAAGGTTGAGAGTTCGAGTTTTGCTCATGATTTTGTAGCCTCTCTGGAGATTTTCAAAAAAAGAGAGTATACAATTGTTATCTTTCACCACTGCGCATACAGTACCACTAAAATTATACTAAATTTGTTTCAAATATTATATAGATTGCGCATTATGAAATTTGAGTCTCTGGAGATAAAAATAATTGTTGACAGTTGTAAAAAATACATTTTAATTTGAAAAGTATATAATTATTGGGTGTGCATTATGTAATATTTAAGTAAACATTCAAAGTGCATGGATCGAAAAACTTGAGTAAAAAGTATTTAGAAAGTCAATTTAATTCTATAATACTTTTATGCGATATTTTTTTTTTTGAGTAATACTTTTATGCGATATTAAATATTAATTATCATAAGATAGTTTTTGTGATAGTTTAAAACCGTTTTATGTAATTGTTTTTATCGATTTAGTTACGACATATTGAGAATTATTATTTAAAACGTTGGCATCGTTTTAGTGTGGTTGAAGAAAATAAGTTGTACTGCTAAAAATTACTATGATAATTAAAGGTAGAAAAGTTAATAAATTTTTAGGTTCTTGTCATTGTCATTAAATTTTGACGTGCATTATGTTGATAGTATAATAAAAACAAACAGAAGCACATGTTTCAAATTAATTACTTAAGCTACATTGGGGACTACTATAGTTTTCTAAACCCCAAAATAGTTCAAAGTGTCAACATTTCACAGTTCAACGCCTGACAGCTTTACCGATTTACATTGTTCAAATCTTGAATTGCAAATAAAATAGTGCATGCCTTTTTGTTAACAGACAATTAATATTACAATTGGGTTTGTGACGCATCATGATAAATGAATATTTCTTTATTAAAATATAAATTTCAAATGAAAAAGTAATTCAATATACTAATATTATGTTATATCATAATAAATAAATTTTAAGATTTTGAAACACATAGACATTGCTCTCACTTAAAACTAGATTAATGATTTGATTTTTCTCCTGAAATCTCTTAAAATATCAATTGGATTCCCCCTCATAATTTATTGTAATATCAACAAATCAGACAAAAGTCATCTGTGTGTGAGATCTCAAGTTCAAAATTTGAATAAATATATAGTTCTTCAAAAACATTGGAATTTAGAAAGCTTAGATCTTTGTCGACTCTCTCTTATAAAAAAAAAAAAAAAATCAGACAAAATGGAGAGTGAGATATTGCAAATTGTTGGTAGTGTATAGCGTTCTAGTAGCTTTTATTGTAGTAAAAGGATATTCCGAGGATACAACCGTTTAAAGCAGGTAGCTAGTGAACAATTTTAAATTTATAAAACAATGGAGTTATTGACAACGCTGAGATTCCACTGGCTCTTTTGAGGTTGGACTGACAGAGATCCAAGTTGGCAAAAGGTTAAAGTAAGGTAATTGCCAATTTAAAAATGGATTAATTAATCTTATTTCAAAGCTTAATCATAGGATTAAGTACATAAACAAGTGCATTCTCTTATGGGATCAACGTTACTGGTCAAGGGAGCAAGTGGTTTGGCATGCTAAATTAATGCATGTCTCTTGGTTCAACAACAGTGAATCCAATCTTCTATTATTATTTTTATGAATACATGCAAGAGGTCAAATTTCTCTCTGCGTGTTCCAGCTCAACAGTCAGTTTAATATATATTAATTGTGAAATTTAATTTAAAGAGGTTGACTTTGACAATTCATCTTCTTCTTCTTTTGAATAAAGTGGTAGTAGCTACCAGCAAAACTTTGACAATTCATCAACACATCTTTTGTGCACTTAAAATATATACCGTCAAAATACCACTTAATTAATTAGTTCCTCAAAAAAAAAATTGCATTACTTTGAATCATGTTGCAATGTGGCTTTTTCAGCCCAAAAAAAAAAGAAAGAAAAAAAAAAGATTAAGGAGATGATCATGCATGATAAGTTTATTTTTCAAGTATCAAATATATAATGTGTTCCATCATAGTGATCATATCGTTTATAGGGCAGTGGAATGCATATATATGAGTTTTGCTAGTATGACATCAGTGTCATTTCAGCCTATATAATACAAACTCCAAAACCTATCGAATCGACTTCAAACGGTGAACCCAAACCGTTCAAACTGATATATTTCATTAGTTGTGTGTGTACATGCAAAATTTATAATTTTTTGAATTTATTTAGTATCAAGTCAAGCGGTAAAATGTGTGGGTTTTTAAGTTAATTTCAATGTATTCATTTTTCAACATTTTTTACCGCTTGATTTGATACTAAAATAACTAGAAAATATAAATTTTTTGCATGCAAACGCATCACTCATAAAAGTAAATCGGTTTGGATTAGTCATTTGAAATCTATCCAATCAATTTTATAATTGGTATCATATAACACCGATGTCATACTAGCCGGCCTAGAGAGAGAACGGGGGAGCCCCTATACAATGAAAAATTTAAAGACACTTACTGTATAAAATCCTGTATAAAATTAATACTAGTGGAATCCTGTATAAAATCAAATTACAAGACACTTACTTATCCGTCCTTCTAATTTCAATTTTCTGTTTTCATTCTTAATTGTTTATACCCTTTGGTCTTTATATTAGTCACTGATATTCTGAACTTTGTGATCAAGTGTCTGAAATGAGTTGTACTGGCTAGCTCCCTCTGGTACATATTGAACGCCTAGGCCTAGCTACCAATTTATCATAGATGTGCACCCGGGTAAGCATTAAGGTTACTCATGTGCTTAGTTTAATTAATTGCATGCAACCATGTCAGGTTTATACATCAACTATACGTCAAAGTGCTTTTGTACCCATATCAATTAATTAAGAGTGAGGCTATGGTGCTGTGCATAGCACGGATGACTAGTGTACTACGGCTCAATATGGTACTTTTTAAAATCCTAACGGTCGATCCGAACCGTTCAATATGATAACCATATGAATATGTACTTGCAAACTAAATTTTATATTTTTTTGAATTTTTTTACTATTTTTTTAGATAGATAGAATTTTGATGGTCCAGAATTTTCAAAAAATACTGATTTTTCTACCTATCTAAAAAAATAGTAAAAAAATTTGAAAAAATATAAAATTTAGTTTGCAAGTACATATTCATATGAATATCACATTGAATGGTTCGGATCGACCGTTATGATTTTAAAAAGTACCATATTGAGCCGTAGTACACTAGCCATTGGTGCTATGCATAGCACCATAGCCTTGCTCATTAATTAATATCAGACAAGCCACGCCGGAAATAAATCTGCTGTTATTCCAATCCTAACAATTCAACTTTGTAATTAAGATTCGTGTATGAAAAAATTTCATTGTGATTCGCATAGAAAATTTTTTAATGGTTAGGATCGAAATAACAGGAACCTATTATTCAATTGGAATAACAGCAGATTTATATCCCATGCCATCGACTTTATGTGAATCCTATGGAAGGAGAGGAACCACTACATCTTTCAAAATTCTCCAAAAACGGCGTGAGAACTTGATCCTTAAAAAATGTACTGTTCTAAAAAGCAAATAATTAAATACATTTGTTCATCTTTTATTCTTAAGTAAATTAATAACATAATTGATCCGTAAAGTATATTATTCATTTATTGCGTTGATCTTTACAGTTTTAAAAGTATCAATTTGGTCCCTAAATTTTTTAATATATACCGAATTAATCATAATTTTAACATATATTGTAAAAAAATATTTTCATCTATAATAGTATCATATTTTGGGATTACAACTAATGTTGATGCAGTCACACAAATAAGACAAAAAAAAGTAGAACTAATATAATTATGTATGAAATTGGATGTTAAATAAAATCGATACTAGTAATGATGTTTATGTATTCATAAATAATTAAAAAAATAATATATAATTTTTTATCGGTGAAGACCAAAATGATAAATAAGTGATGCTTTAAGGATGATTTATATGACTAAAAAATATAATTAATTAGATGTATTAAAGTTTTTCTATTTACAAATACTTACTTCTTTGACATACGAAAAAAAAAAATTAAGAAAGTTGGAATCAGGGGGTCATTTGTTCAAATCTTCCCCTGCATCCTTGGCGGAATGGACTCTGCTGCTTTTCCGACAGAAAAGCAAGGCATACCACCATTCAAAATTTTCAATTTCACGCATCTCGATACATACACTTTTTCATACACAAACCTCAACGAATTTGAATAGTTGAATCTGAAAAAACTGGTTGCTGCTTAGAGTCGGACCCATCCTTAGCCTTGTTATGGGAATATTTTATTTTGAACAAAAGAAAAATATGGAAAAGAAGCATGCCTTTAACCAAGGGAAGTAGTACTGCACGATTATAGAGGAATTTGATCCAATAGAATCTACAACTGTACCGTTACTAAAGTTGCATTGAATATTCAATTTATTTTTGATTAATGTGGAATCTTTTTCGTCGGAGATCTCAATGACAAAACTTATCAATTATAAATATCATTTAAAGGTTTAAATAGCGTTTACTGCGTCATAGCGGAACGGCTGAAAAAACAGCGCTATGCCCATACAACACTGTTATAGCGCGAAATAATACGCTATAACGGTAATAGCGTCATAGACCAGCGGCGCTATAACAGCACTATAGTGCGCTATTTAGAACTTTGATAAATATTACAGTAATAGTAGTGTCATTTTGCATCACATTGGTTTCAAGCATAGAAACATGCTTGCAGACAGATTTAAGTACCTAAAACTTTGACTGCTATATATATATATATATATATATAAGTAATTACCCAGAATAAACATATGCATTTGACTATTTCAAGGGACCAATCAGATACCGGTCACCAGTCAACGTAGGTAGCCCCTAGGGGCAAGAAGACATGGCACATGACAAAATTACAGCTTTACATGCAATCCAAGAAGACATTAATTGCAATGTATTTTTGTGGTTAGGTGTTGTTTTGTTCCGAAAATTTTATAGTTAACAAAGAAAAAAAATTAAATTAATTGATTACTACTCTTTCGAGCGTAATTTCAATCCTACCACCTACGCGGACCGGGTTCGCGCATCAAGATAGCGCGGTGCACAAACTAGGTTGGGGCACCAAAATCTTGGTGCGCGGACTGGGTTGGCGCACCAAACCCTTGTAGTTCTGTTTTGAATCAACCACGCAAAAATATTTTTGGTGCGCCAACTACAAAAAAAAAAATTGGTGCACTAACCCAGTTTGCGCACAAAAAAAAAAAAATCAATTTGGGGCACCGGCTCAGCACCAACTTGGTGCGCGAACTGGGTCCGCGTGGGTGGTAAGATTGAAAAAAAAAAAAAAAGATGGTGGTAATCAATTAATTTGATTTTTTTTCTTTGGTAACTATAAAAATTTCGGTGTTTTGTTTGAAGCATTGGAAAAACAAATTTACAAAATATGGCTTTTTTTATTTGTTTTTGTTTTTGAAATACTAGGTAATTTCTTACTAATAATTCATACATTCTGCAATTATGTAATTTCCTATGTTTTCCATTTTGATATTATGATGTATTCCCAGTAATTCCCACCAAGAAAAAAGTAGGATGTATGTTATTGACTGTGTGCTAATGCGGGAGATCTCTGAGAATTTTCTTAGAAAAAAGGAAAAGAAAAAGGAGCAGTGTTTTCTATAAATAATGCTTAATTGATAAGAGGTAAACGATAGACAGTGCCTTAATATTAATCGTGAATTAAATAGTTGATAAATCTAAACTAACAAGTCTTTTATCAAAAGAAAATTCACCCGAAATTAATTAATTTCTGCAAACAAGTTGTCCCAAAAACAGAAAAAAGTTGCTATCAAACTCTAGAAAGTCAAGTTATTTGTCACTTTTCATGAATAATTTAGGCTTCCCCAGTTTTCACCTCTTCCTTAATTTGGCAACATATACATCTACCTTTTTTTATAACAAAAATAGAGCCCTTCAAGTATCCTAAATTAAGTTTTAAACAAATGGCGCATTTAGTCAAAATCAACTTTATTCAAAAATAGGAAATTTGCATTTACCACATTTCATTGCACTGATAGGGATATTCAGGCGAATTACATGAACTTGAACTGATCCAAATAGAAAAGGCAGGAGGTTACAAGATTGGTGATCTTTTGCTTATTAGTACTAGATATATAGATCTTGAATCAAGCTATATATTATATTCTTAGAAGTCCCTTTCTTACTTTATTTAGTGAAATAATTGAAAATCATTGCAAATGTTTTTAACTAGCTAAAGAGTTCTGAGGTGCAATGTACTTGGTTGGTTACCAGCTAGCCTTTATCAAAGATGTCAAATTTGTTAATAAAGGTTAGAGCAAGTGCAGGGAGAGAGGGAAAATGGACCCCAAATCCATATGTAGAAACTATTTGTACTTTCTTCACTGGAGATTTTGGAAGTAGAAATTATTTGGACCACTACACTGAATGGCAGTCACATGATTTTTATTTTTCTCCCTTTTGTTTTGCCTAGGACAAAAATGGATATTGTTTCTAATTAAATTTATTAAGCAATACCCAGAAACAATGGAAAGTTTGATGTTGATATTAATTATGAACTTGAAGCAAGATCTTGGTGGGTCAAAGCTAAGGGGTACTTAGCCATATATATATATTGCATTATTTTAAGTTTTATAGTTCATTTCCTTGGAAAATATCAAATGTGTGCTTGTAGCTTAGTGGTTAGAATTTTAATTTGTGATTGTGGAGACTTAAGTTCAAATTTTAGTAATGTATTTTAAGTTCCAACTTCCAATCTAATTTTTTTAGACCCCCCCTGTATATACATCAATTAAACCTCCCGTGCTAAATGGTTTGTTTGTTTTTTTATTTTTTTAAGTTTCTAGTTAAGCATATCTAAAAGCATGCATGAATGCATGCATGCATATTTTTTCTGTTTATAAGTGAATTTTATTTTAATATCAATTTCAAATTTCTTTGGCACCATGCATGATGGTTTCTTTTGTTTTTAATCAGGAAAAGTAAGAGCATATCCTTTTAGCATAAAACTAAAAGCAACAGTCCTTTTCTCCTATGAATCAGTATTTAATATTTTTATGATTTATTTCTATTTTCTTTAGCATATATATTGAATTTCAAAATTTTAATCTCAAATACCAAAAACAATATTGTCTTATCCAACTGTATTATATATATATTAATTCTTAATTTTAATTTTCTACTCTTGGTTTTTCATTATTTATCTCTCTATGCGTCTGTATGCATGTGCGCTAGTGTGTGTGAGATATATAAAAGAATGACACAAATATGCAAAGTCCTATAGGAAGAAAATATTTGTCATTACTTCCATTTCTTACATTGAAAAACCTAATTACAAGATCTAGATTTTTTTTTTTTTTTTTTTCACAAGCTTCTTTTCTTAAGAGCTAGAAAAGCCATCTTAAACGCTTTCAAGCCCAATTGAAGCAGGCCCGCCAAAAAAGAGGGGATATTCAATTAATTACTACATAGGAAAACATAAATTTTCTTTTCTAGGGGGTATCTTAATTCTCCATTCCTCCTAAACTAACTTAACAGAATACATTTGACAATTGACCCACCACCTATTCATTAAGTAATTAATTAATTAGCTAATGATTAATTTAGTATGGTTGATGGGCTGTTAATTAACACCAGTTTTCACACCCTTTGTCTAGCTAGCTAGCCTTGAGTGCGCTTCCACTTGACTAGCTTAAGCAAAAAATCCATGACCTACACAAGAGTCATAATTCAAAGAACCAAATCAACCACTTAGTAAATTAGAATGAATAGCAAAAAATTAAAAGGTGGATGCATATATCATGGAAGTGGTCCAAGAGGGAAGGGGGTTAAAATAGTCAATATGCTAGCTAGATATATAATATCCCAAAAGCATCTAAAAATAAAGAATCAAGTGTACTTGCCTCGGCTGGCTCCTGGAGAGAATATGAGGCATTTGTCTCCTTCGGACACTTCGAAACAAGAATACCTATTCCTTGACCCCTCTCTCTAAGTACCTAGATTGAAATATCAACACATTGGTTGTTATTATAAATTAATGATCGATGTTGGGTCAAAGATTTTGTCCCCAATAATTAATATTGCTAATGATTTGCATTGACCCCAAGTTAGAAACTTGTAAGCCAAGTTTGATCATCATTTAGAAATAGATTTAACAGTACCTTGAAAGCATCCTCGTCTGTTCGGTCGTCACCGATATACACAGGTAAGACATTGTTGCAGTCGGCAAATCCTAAGGAAATAATTATGAGCAAAGGGAATATTAGTGATAGAAACATTACTGGTATCTTTGGAAATGCTGAAGGAGTGAAGGCCATAAAATGAATGTGTTGTTGTTTTCTAAGTATGATTAAGTAAAGAAAGAATATTAGATCAAAAGAAGGGAATATTAATTGAAGAAAGGGATGTGATGTGATGTGATGTAATTAATGTATATATGTTTTAAGTCATGCTTTAGAACTCACCAAGGGACTCCAACAGAAACTCTAGTGCTTTCCCCTTGTCCCATTTAATAGTAGGCCGGATCTCAAATACCTATACTCAAAAAGATATATCATCCAATTAAGATAAAGTTATTGTATTTAACAATTAATTAATTAGGTAAATTTGTGTAGCATTAAATGCATAGACCAAGGCAAGGAAAATAATTACCTTTCTTCCTTGAGAGAGCCTTAGCTTGGGGTATCCCTTCATGACAGATCCCACAATCTCCGCCAATGCACCCCAACTCTGTGAAGTAGGAGAGATTTTATGAGTCAGAAAGGAGCTCTTCTTTTCTCAAGTAGTGCAACATAAATTAATAAAAGAAAAAGGAAGCATGCAAATCCAAAAAAATATATAATAATCAATTAGTTGTTAAATGTTTAATTGTTCCGTACTTTTTCATCTACACATCTATAATGGACGGACACGCAGAACCTGTTGTTCTCCACCTTTGCTCCAGCTATTTGTTTTGTTTTCTCCATGAGTAACTTATAAACCTAGTCAGAAGTTCAATATATATACAGCTCGTGTTAATTTAGCTTGCATGAAATGATGAGAGTAGAAGGAGAGAAAAATATATATTAATTAATTAACAATGAGAAACGAACCTGATCTATCATGGGGAGAAACTCACTAGCTGGTTGAAAGTGAACCGCCTTAGCCTGAGCCACACAAAGAGAACCAGAGATAAGCACATAAAAGGAGGAAGAGAATCAAACAAGAGAGAGACCAGCAATGAGATCGACCATAGATGTGATATGTTGTATTTGACTGTTTGTCACTATATACAAAGAGTACATATAGAAGAGACCAAACCTTAGCTTTAGTGTACTTGTGGCCTTTAGCAGGGCCTTTTATGTCCATGCCATGGCTCCCTGCATAGTACAGCTCCGCCAACCTCACAAAATTATACACCTGAAATTACTCATAATGGAAAAATTATATGTTAGGTATGAAACACCCATAAAACATCCTTTGTTTTTTTTTTTCTTATTTTTTTGTGGAATGTTTTGGCTGGAGTACACAAAAGCAATAATGCTAATGTACCTTGTCTCTGCACCTCCCGCTTACTATGGCTGTCGGGAAGTATCTGGCGACGCTCCGTACCGCCTTTCTCATCTAATAAAATTACAAAATACACTCATAAGTACTCATATAATAAGTATGAAAAACATCTCACTTATTACTAAAGGAAAAAAAAAAAATCAAGAGTAGCAATGAATTAAATTGCATACAGTGTCAGACATGAAGGCTGAGTCCGGATCATCAACTATTGGAGAAAGTGTGCCATCATAATCCAAGAACATGACGATCTGCTTCCCGTTAGAAGCTGACATGATCTGCTCAAACTTAGAAAGCGCCGATGGGTGCCGATTCTACAAAAAGATAAAAAGAAAAACAAAGAACAAATCAAATTCAGTTTCAACCTCACCAATAAAAATAATAATAAAAGAACGAAGTCCAAAGCAAAAGTAAATTGCAATCCATCATTCACCATCCAATTAGCGGCATATTCCTCGAGGGAGAGAGACGGGGAGGCGAGTGCCACCGCAGCTTTGGCGTGGGTTGGCGAGGACGCCTTCATCGACTCCACCCATCCATTGAGGCGTGAACCGGACATCTCGAGTTGTGCCGTCACAAACTTCTTCTTCATCGCCATGCCTCCGGTCCCACAGCCACGGGGAGGAGGGTATGACACCGCCGCTGCCATAGCAGCAGCCATCGTAACACCTCCGTTTGATATCTCGGGCACCACCACATTTTGCTTTGTCATGGTTTGAAAAGTTGAAACTTCAATGAAAGCCAGAGAGAGAGAGAGAGATAGAGAGAGGTGTGTGTGTGGGTAAGGGGGGGATATTTAGAGAGAGAGAGAGAGCGAGAGTGGTGGAGGTGAGAAGGCGGTAGCGGGGAGGGATTTATAGGTGCAAGAGGGAGGAACTTGTGGGCCCGGGCCCAGTCTAGAAGGCATGTCGTTGTATAGATTATGGGCCCCGCCACTGAGTCTGTCCTCTCTGTTTTTTTTATCTATTGCCTTTTCAATGTTAGTCTACGCGCCGCTTTCAAAGGAGTAAATTGCACGTGCCGCGGCCCGTGTGAATTCTATACTGCGATTCAAGAATTTCAAGTTCTTAATCTTGGTAAAGCCCAAAAACTGAACCGGAATTCCAGGTCAGATAGACCAATTAATGTTGAGATTCGTGATAATATGATCATGTTTGGTTGCTACTTAATTTAAAAAAAATATTTATTTCATTTTATACTTTGTTTGATATATAGCTTAAATGTGAAGTAAATTAAGAGTAAGATGTTGGAAAATAAATCTTTGTTTATGACAGTTGGCATTACAAATGAAGTGTGAAGTGAGTTAATTTATTTGAAGAGGTGTTTAACTTACTCTGCCTTTGCGTTATCTTACTTCTATTTTACTCATCGTTTGACAACTTGACTGTGAAGTAAGAGGCATGGCCTTGTAATGTATTTTATTGACCTACGTGGAGAGAAGAACAATTAACTATTCAAATGTGAGAACCGGCTTTTAGTCTAATGACAAAAGATAATGCTCTTTGTATGAAAGGTCGCAGGTTCGAAACTCGGATGGAAAAATCCTTTATGAATATTAAATAGTTGGGTGGTTTACTTCCTACTTTTACTCAAAAAAAATTAACTAGTCAAATGTGATTACAAGTCATTTTTGTTGGAATTTAAATTTTCAGATAGTTATTTTTTGCTTTAGAATTTTCAAAAATATATTGAGAGAAAACACTCACTTATCAAAGTGTTTACTCTGAGCTAGTGACATTTTCTGTAAAACTAAAAAAGTTTATATTCATGATCCCTGCAAATATTTCACACTTTTGTATGTTTAATTATGTACATTATATATGTATTTTCTTCGTATGTTAATCTACAACTAATTAGGGGTCCTTAGCTATCTCTACAATTAATATTAAAAGTTTAATTAGGAGAGTTTAAATGCTTTTATTTTTTGTGTCTCATTATGCCTCCATTATTAAAATTTTAACGACTCAAAATTTAAAACGTAAATGTCAAAATAAAATCTTTAGATATGACCTGTATCATTTTCCCTATACACATGTAATAGATTATGACATTTCAACTATGTTTTGATTGTTATTAAGAGTTTGCAAAAATACACTGATGTTGATAATTTATAGATGTCGATTTTTCAACTTATTAATTCTCATAAAAACAGATTGATTTTTTTTTATATATATAAAGAAATAACATATATTACATCTAACAGTTTTTAAGCATATAAATTTTATAATAATTATTATTAAAAAATAAAAGTATGATGGAGACAAAAAATAAAGACATTTGAATTCTTAAAAAAGTTTAATTATGTATAGTGAGAATCTAATTTTTTTTTTTTAATTTTTTATATGATTCAGTCTTCCTCAGAAAAATATTAAATATAAACTACAAATTAGTGAATAGAATTTCACTCTATACCTGTGGACACTTAATTCAAATCCTATCTACCGCATAATATTTATTTTATAATTTAGTCAACTAATCAAAATTTTCTAATTTTGTTTCTACTTTTTTTTCGTCTACAAAATTTTGTCCATTGGGACTGTTCGGCAACAAAAGATTAAGAGTAAAGGATTAGGAGCTTAAGAATCTCTAAAAAACCGATGTTTGGTTGTCTAAAAAAGTAACTCCATGTAATGGGAGTTACATCCATTACATGGAGTTACTTTTATAATCCGTTGGTGAAATCTAAGAAAACTAAAAGAAGGGGTAGATGTGTCTTAAAGTCTGGACAGATAATTAAGATCCGGGCAAAAGGAGGTTAAAAGAAGTAATCTTAATCCGCGCTAAGAAATCGGTGTTCGACAAAATTAAGCTACTAAGAAAGCTAAAAAGACGTATTAAGTCTTAAGGAAGCTTAATTAATCCTGTTGCCGAACAGCATTGGGTTTACAATTTTAACCGCTGAAGTTTTGAAATCTCACTAAAATTCATTTCGGAGTTCCGATGAATCATGAATGGCGACAAGCGAGAAAAGGTTTTGACGGTGTTGAATTCAATTCAATACTTGTTTTTGGTTTTTGAGCAAGAAACACAATTCAATACTTGTATTTATCCTTTTCTTCTTTTGTACATCGGAAATTGAATTTGATTAAAAAGGAAAGAATAAGTTGATATATTTACCGCTCTGCTTACATTTGGTTCCGAAAGCAACAAAACACACGTTGAAGCATCAGAAATTAAAATTGAATTCTCAAGTTCAGGTTCCAATGTAGGTGGTAGAATCAATGACCGTTCACACTGTGTTGATCAATAGCGTGAGTCGGTTTTAATGTTTCCATGGTAGTTTTGATATGCCCCCGGCCCCGGGTCCGGATCCCCTAAAGTAACTCAATTTTTGGGTTTTGATTCAAGACTGTCCGAATCGAATCCGTCGCTCGAGATCGTCTCGGAATTCAAACCTGTCTCTCGGGATACGTGTGTTTCACTTTAATTGGATGATCACGGATTCGAATCAGACGGTCCCGATCCAAAACCCAATTTTTGAGTTACTTCACTAGATCTGAATTCCCGGCCCCCGGGATTTGTTCCTCAAAAAGAAAACAGGGAAGAATTTCATATATCCCTCAAAAATATTAAAATTGTTTAGTTTTCTTTCTAAATTTCATAATATCATATACACTTCTAAATTTTCAAAACTCACAAATACATTCAATTTATTATCTTTTTTTTTTTTGTTAAACTCATTTTAAATTTATAAAGTTCTCGTCTTATCTTTTAAAAAAATAAAAAATATGCAGCATGTGTCAGAGAAATATTTAGTTTTTTATCTTATCAGTTTGTGAGAACAAATGGTTTATTTTTCTACCGGTGATACATACACAATAACATTTAGACATACTTTTGTGTGCACGTCACAAGTAGGAAGATTAACCATTTGTCATCACAAAACGGTCAATTAGAAGGTTGATCATTTCTCTTACACGGAACATAGTTTTTATTTTAAATAAAGGGTAAAATGAAAATTTTATAAATTTAAAATGTGTTTAAACAGAAAAAATAATAAATTGAATAAATTGTTGAATTGTTGAAATTTAGAAAAGTAAATATGATATTATGAATTTTAGATGGGACAAAATAATAACAAGTTTTGAGTAGAAAATCACGACCTAAAAAATAGTTTTTTTGTTAAGATGGTTGAAAATCGCATGATATAAAAAGTATAAACCATCCAAAAACAGTGATTTTCTAGTTTCTACCTATTAAAAAGTAATGAAGTTCTTAAAATTATAAAAATTAGTCTGCAACTACATTTTCATATGGAGATCATGTTTAACGGTTCAGATCGATCTGTAATATGTATACTAACATTTCCTCACTCATAATAATCATAATAATCATAATAATAGTAATAATAATAATAATAATAATAATAATAATAATAATAATAATAATAATAAATGTCTCTTTTGCTAGCAATTTGACAATTAGTTGTTTTAGGTTGCACTAATAGCACCTACCACAACAACAAAAAGAATGATTTTAATTAATATTAATATTAATATATAATCAAATATTAATATTAATAGTACAAATTATAGCAATATTAACAATAACGACGCTAGTTGTGATAATGATGATGATGATATGAATAGCAACAGTTAAAATGTTATTATAAGATATCATTATAATTAATATTTCTAATATTTTTAAATTAAAAAGAAAAATATTAGAGAAGAAATGATCAATAAATAAAAGGAAAGAAAATGAATTGCAAATAGTAATGAAAGGTGGAATAATTTAGATTTCTTTTCAGAAGATCCCCTCTTCGATCTAAGAGTAAGAAGAAAAATAATTCGACATTTTTGGTTTGGGATATCAAACACCCGCTTGGAAAATTTTGGATTTTGATCGTTCAATTTTTACAAGAAAACCAAGATGGTTTTTAACTTCTTAAGTGCACCACATTGATTTTTGGACTTTAAAAAAAGAGAAAATTGGTTATTTGCCACTCCAAAACCTTCAAATTATAAAAATGTCATCCCGAAATTTGAAATTGTAAAAATGTCACTCTAAACTTCATTAATTTCTAATTTTGTCATTTATACTGTATTAGTCTTGTTAAAAAAAAAAAATTTAGGAATAAAATACCCTTCTCTCTCTCTCAAATTTTCGCAACAATTGAGACGAAATTCCGATACTTTCCATCTGTACCAGCAACAGAGCCAGAGTTGCGCCAGCTCCAGTTCCTTCTCTAGAGTGAAAGTCGAGTTGCAGCAACTGATACTGGAGATTTTGGATGATCCAGTCGTGAGCCAGGTATTTGGAGAAGCTGGGTTTAGGAGCTCCGATATAAAGATCGCTGTTTTACGACCCGCACCTCCTCCTATCCTTCGGTTTCCCCGTAGGTTCCAAGGTCCCGAAATCACAGTGGGAAACAGAGAGGAGAGGGAGAGAGAGAAATCAAGGGTATACAGAAATACGTATACCAAAACAATATTTTTCAGTTAATTTTTAATAAAAATAGTACAAGAATACAGTATAAATGGCAAAATTAGAAATTAATGAAGTTTAGAGTGACATTTTTACAATTTCAAATTTCGAGATGACATTTTTACAATTTGAAAGTTTCGGAGTGACAAATAACCAATTTTCTCTTAAAAAAAAATTAAGTTACGTTGTTCTTTGGATTTCATAAACTAATCCGACAACTTATATTTGTAAATAATTCATCGCTTGAATTTTTCAAAAGATTTAGTACTTATATTATTTTAAATAACAAAATTTAGTCCTTTTGAAAAGAACATATTGAAGAACTAAGACGTGACATCCGCTATCATTAAAGGGAATTTGATCAGTAGGAGTTGTGAATCATCTAGTTAAAATTGAGAGTCTCAAATTCATAAAAACAAAAAGTCAAATGATTCGGTTTATTTGAGTGAGTCTATGCTACAGCACGGATTGATCCGAAATACGAATTAATATTTTTATTTTCAAAATTTTAACGGTTATTCCGAACCATTCAACATGATTCTCATATGAATATATATATTTGCAAAACAAATTTAATATTTTTAGAATTTTTTTACTATTTTATGAAATAGGTATAAAATTACTATTTTTGGTCCAGAATTTTCAGATCAAATTATTTTCTACCTATCTGAAAATAGTAAAAAAAAGTTCTAAAAAAAAATATAAAATTCGGTCTGCAAATACATATTCATATGGGTATCATGTTGAACGGTTCGGATTGATAGTTAGGATTTTGAAAATGAAAATATTAATATGTATTACAGACCAATTCGTGATATGCATAGTACCATAGACTCACCCGCGGGATGTCAATATTTTTGTGGCAACTTATGCATATTCAGGACTAATATAATTTGAGAGAATTTCAAGCACAATACTTATTTTTTTAATTTGACGATCAACTTGATTCTCTTTTAGAAGTTAAGTACTAATTTGATGCGAATTAAAGTCTAGTAAACTTTTTGTTTATTCAAAATTTAAGAACCAACATATTTTATAATTCTACAATCGATTTGGTGAAAACAAAAGTTCTTTTTTTTTTTATCGAAGGTTAGAGATGAGAAGCTAGCTAGTTGTCAATATTTAAAAATGGCAAATTCTTCTATAGACATAAGGACCTATTTGTAAAATGAACATATTTTTATTTTCAAAGTTCAAACAGTCGATCCGACCGTTCAACATTATCTCCATATTAAAATGTACTTGGAGGTCAAATTTTACATTTTTTTGAATTTTTTACTATTTACTAAGTATTTTACAAAATTCAATGGTCTGAATTTGACTAGTTTTTGTAAAATACTTAATAAATAGTAAAAAAATTCAAAAAAATGTAAAATTTGACCTCCAAGTACATTTTAATATGGAGATAATGTTGAACGGTCGGATCAACTGTTTGAACTTTGAAAATGAAAATATGTTCATTTTACAAATATGTCCTTATGTCCATAGAAGCATTCCTCTTTAAAAATTCATAAAAAGTCTCATCCAGATTCCAACCTCCTGCAAAAAAGACTATGTCATATTACTTTAGTTCTATGTTACTCCGATACTTCAGATTGGACTTCGTACTCGTATCGGACACGTATCGGATACCGATACGCACCCGATACGGCACCTATTCGTATTCGATTCGCCAGCTGGCGTATCGGCTTACGTGGCGTATCCGATTCGCCAGCTGGCGTATCCTTAATCAGTTGATACGGTCATCGATACGCTTTGAAGCACCTGGATAATGACAAGATTCGCGAATAATTCGGATTTGAACCGGTGGTAAAGCAATCCTTCTATTATTCGGTTTCCCGAATTTATCCCGAATTATTCGTGAATTTTACAAATTTTACGAATTATTTGTGGTTTTTTTTTTTTGCTCTCTTGTAGACTAAGATCTTCGGTCAAGACTTAAATGTATAATTCCAAATTATACCTAAATTATTCTCGAGTTACGAAATTTTACCCACCGAATCTTTCCCGAATTATTAAGTTGTCACTATGTTTCTAGCTTGTTTGACTCTGAGTCTGTTACACAAAAAATGACACAGACTGGAACCACAGAGGATCATAAAGCATAGTTTCAGATTTACCACAAAAAATCAACAAAAAAAATGTATGCAAACTTTTGTAAAAGCTACTAACAATGGGGAAGGTGCCGCAGGTCGGCAGGTGGCCGCTTTATATGCTTTTGTAGGTTTTTTAATTCACCTCTTTTTTCTCATAAATAACAAAAGCCATCGTTTATTAAATACACATCTTCCTTAGATTTGTATTTCTTTCCCGTTATCTTATCAATCTTTTGCCATATAAAAAATATATTTAACTGGTCCCACCAATTTGTGAAAACAAGCAGCTGCAACCTGCCCAGGAAGCAAAACCAGCAAACATATTTGCACTTTAATTTTCTATTAGAAACCTTTCACAATTGTTCCAATAATTGACAAGATACTCTACATATTTTATGGTGGCATTTTAACCAAAGGGAGGTCTTTAAAATTTGTGGTAGTCATGTGGATATTTTTTTTTTGCATGCAAGCATTAACTCATGTTGCAAATTGAATGATATTTTTCTCTTAAATATAATATAATGCTAACTCTGTGCTTGGGATTCTCTAAAACTTGGGAAGAGTCCAAAGCAAAAGACAGATGTTACAATCCCTAGTACAAACCTTGTATTTCACTCTTGAATTTATATTGAATTTTTTTATAGTTTAATTAGTTTCTCTCTTGAAACATTAAGTATGTGGTTTTCATTTAATTAGTTGTTAGAATTTTATTTTGTAATTGTGAAAATTTAAGTTCAAATTCTAACAATTACACATAAATTTATAAATATTATGTATTTACAGTTCACTAGTTATAAGTGATAATTATAACGACCTTACAGTAACAAGTTGGAATTGACAACAGGCTCACCAGTTGGTTTGAATCATCTTTAATTTACATATATATCTTGACAACTACTGTCAAGATTTTAAAAAGAAAAATAATCATCTCTGCGTAGATAGAAGGTAATAATGAGTCGAATATTGCCGGATTTGTGTCAAGTTTATGTCCGTACCTTCGTATTAATTTAATTTTGTCTTCGATAAAATTTATTATATTTAATTTCGATCAAATTCGCCTCGAACTTATATTTTTCAATGAATAAATAAATTTTAATTTTAAAAAGCTTTTACTATATTGTTATGTTATATATATACACACATAAGTCGAGATTAGTTACTCCACTTATATAAGCATATGAGGGCATATATATACTTACAAGTCATTTTTGCGTTTTCAAAGTTCAAATAGTCGATATGAACATGTTCTCCATATTAAATGTGCTTGGAGACCAAATTTTACATTTTTTGAAAAAATTTCAAAACAGTGATTTTTCATTTTTTTTTTTTTGAAATCACTATTTTGAAAATTTCTAAAAAAATTAGTAAAAAATTTCCAAAGATTGTAAAATTTGATCTCCAAGCACATTTTTATATAGAGAACATATTGAGTGCTTCAGGTGACTTATAACTATATGCCCTCATATACTTATATAAGCAAAGTAGCCAACCTCCACATAAGTCTATATAATTATTTAAGATAAAAATATATTGGTAGTTATAATAAGGTGATTACTGAAAATGTGAATTTAAGATAAAAAATAATGATTTGTTAAATAACATTAAAAATATACATAATATACAAGAAGTACACAAAACATCTTAATATATACATATACATATACTATGTGAGGCTCGAATTGACGAGTAAACAACTTCTCATCTGTAGGGTGGGACATGGATCGGGTTCAAACCAATTAACTAATTGAGGTTGAATCCATTAAGTAAATAAGTATTAAATAAAAAAACAACAGAAATAGTCTTTTATATAATAAAATAACAAAAAGATCTCTTACATAAGAAATAAGAAAATAATAAAATATAGTATTCATAAAAACAACAAAAACAACAGAGAGAAAAAATTAATTTCCAGGAGTCAAATTAATCTGAGCCTATTAAATCAAAATTATTTTTCAAAATTTAGGAAGAACATTTGTAATGTCTTGGGGAAATCCTCTATATATTTTTTTTTTGAAGGTTAGTGGTTTTAATACCTATTAACAATTTGATTGATAAAAAAACATATTTATAACGAGTCAAGTGACTCTAATTTCTAAATCTACTCATTTATTCTCACGAAATAATCTAAATTACTTAAAATTAATCTAATCACTCTTAATCACCCTCTAAATTCTTAGATCTACTTTTTAACTAGATCTACTCTTCTAATCTTACTTATATACACTCATAATCACTCTAATACCTTAATCCCTTCTCGTTCCACGACCGGATCCGCTCTTCTGACAGCCGTTGTACTCCGACGATCGGATCTACTTACCGTCGCACTTCGATCGAGATGGAGATACTACGCTCCGAGCTCCGACGATACCGCGCTTTCGGCTCCGGTCGGCTCGATTTCCTCCCCTCTCTCATTCTCCTCTCCGCTCGAAGAGTTAGAGCCGAACGAGAGGATGATGATGTATCGGAGATGAGACCTAGAAATAGTGGAGAGGACAGACGGACGGATGTGGGGTGAAGGGAGGGGGGGGGGCTGGCGGCTCTAAGGTCTGTCGCTTGGGAAATTGCCTCTTTCCAAATAGCGAAATATTAGCGCCCCCTCTGCCTTACTTTTTGAAATGTGTTGAGAAATTTTCTATATTAATACATATATAGATATTTGAAATGTGTTGGGTGACTTTGACTTCCAACTCATATTTCAAAAGAACATACAAGAGCGGCAATGGAATCATGTTGGCAACTTTTATCTCTTGATATCTTAATTGAATTCCAGGTAAGAGCTTGTCGATCTTGTATAGTTCAATCTTTAATTTGACATTAGACAGACTTGTTAAATAGTTGTATCACAACTACACTGCATATATAGACATGCACTTTCTCAACCTATACCTTCATATATTGAGATGTCGAGAGATATCATATGATCAGTATAAAAGAGAGACAAACTCCGTCTGAATCGATCGTTCATATTTCTTAGCTCGAGTCATAGCATACTTCGAGTGCTACTTTTATTGTTATTTGGTTATAATTAATGTGTGATAACAAAGTGTATATAATTCATATAAAAAACTGTGATGATCTCATGTCAAAGAATTAAACATGCATGTCCATTATATGAGACCATCTAATGACACTTACATAACGATTTATATAACCGCTCTGTTTTATATCATGTTTATCAACATGTATTCATTTAATTAACTTGGTATTTTAGATCTATGATCTGTAAAACATAACAATGTATAATATATCAAATCAGTGGCATCCCAACTGATGATAATGATCAATAGGGGTGTTCATTGGGTCCGGTTTAGTCGGTTTTGAACCGAACCGAATTAGTTTGGACCAAACGGTTCGGTTTTTTTGGTTTAATAGTTCAGTTTAGTTTGCTTTTTAAAACCAAATTATAATTTCGGTTCGGTTCAGTTTGGTAATTTTCAAAACCGAAATAACCGAACCGACCGAACTTTTATATATTATGAATTTGGTCTGGACCGCCCCGGTTTATTTCTTAATACCCCGGTTTAATTCTTAATCAATTGCTTTAAATACTTCGGTTTATTTCTTAATATACTTTGGTTTATTATAAATCAATTGCTTTAAATAAAAAAATAATATATTTTGGTTTGAACCGAACAAACCGAAATAAAACTTTGGTTTGGTTCGGTTCGGTTCGGTTCGGTTGCAATACTAAATCGGTTCAGTTCTGTTCTATTTTAGAAACCGGATTATCACTTTGGTTGCCTAGTTCGGTTCGGTTTCAACTGAACCGAACCGATGAACACTACCCCTAATGATCAATAATCATATTCGTAATTTGTCACTTGAGCATATCACAAACAAAAGAAAAAGAAAAACATAATTAGAATTCACATAAATTGCATATAATTTTTAGGTTATCGAGAGACATTCTAATATAGGTTGGTTCGTCTATAATCATCTTCACCCCTCTCCTTGAATCTACACGATTGGTCAAATTCGCCTCGTCGGCTTACGGCCAGCTCGATCTGCACCGTGCAACTCTTTTTCATTTTCCTTTTCGTTTTCTAATTGATATTCTATGGCCATGGCTTTTATGTGCCGGGTTATGAAATTTTTTTGGTACGAATTAATTGATTGGTAAAAAGAAATTTCTTAATGTGGTGGATTATTACAGTGAGTACTCCACAGTTAATTAATGTATTATAAAAGAATAACGTGATGGATACACATGCGGATATAAATGGCTAAAAATAAGAAAAAATACGTACAAGTTGTTAGACGTGCCGTATTTTTAGAAATTTTGTATTTCAAATTTTTGAAACAGGACACGCCACAATATATTCTGCACACATAAATACAGCACGAGCACGACCGAAAACATGACACAACATGTTATAACCACAACTGCTCCAATTGCCATGTGAAAACGGAAAAGAGGCTGCGAATTAATTAGATCTCATCTCGAGAATTAACGACTGATGGCGCCATAACTCCTTTAATCCTTTGTTTCTTCTTATATAAATTTAACCATGTATTTTACCAACTTTTTGTTCTTGTTTCTTCTCCCTTTGTACTTTTTAAACTTAGTTTAAAAGAAAATTCAATTATCACTGCGCCGATGTGAACTCGCCAGCTGCATGCGTACATATTTTGTCGTGGTATACACTTTTGAACTATTGAAGGTTTATATTTAACTGACGTTGAATTACCTTTTCAAATGCTGCTTTCTAGCTTCTTCTCGTGACTGTCTAATTGAAATGTACTTCGACATGTTCTGATTCGAAAACTCATCTCCTACTTTATAGCACATCATGCACTTTATTGTTCAATACAGGATATGAACAGGTGCATTAGTATACAACGAACCAATTACATCTCTCAGACATGCAGGAGAAGTTTCATCAGAATTCACATCACTTCAGGTTACGACTGAAGACAATTACGTACGATCGGACGGTTCTTTTAACATGGCACGAATCTCAAAACAGACCCCCTACAGTCTTCATAGGCACCGGATTGAGTTTGACCCAAATAGATTTAATCTGAGCCGTCCGTTTCAATTTGCTTGAGTCAGGTACCTGGGAGGATAAGGATCCGTTTCATCGAGCTAAAAAAAAGTATAGAAGAGGAGGAGCCCACTGAAAAAGAAATTCACATCCTCTGAGATATCTCAACTTTTGCGTGTTTTTATGGAAAATCACAATCATTCAAATAGTTCTGCACGAATCTCAAAGCACAAATAATACTAGCCCCTGCGCTATCCCCGAATAGGCAACGGACACGTCGGTCACGCAAAAGTTGAGATATCTCAGAGGATACGCACTCCTGAAAAGACACTGGATACAATGAACCAAAACGATGAATTAGACGAATCTGGTGACACGTGGTTGATCGGACCAGAGAGGTCAAGCAGTCAAGCATCAAACTTTGTCACGTGTCCCAAGCTTGCAACCGTAGGTGTTTACCAGATGAGGCACTACCTGCTGCCCATTTTTGCTAGCTTCTGTTCAGCTCTCTGACATGACCAGAACTATCTATCTATCGGCCATGCATGTCTACATCCACCCTTCTCCAAATTTGCTTATTCCTCTCCGAAATACCATTGTGTTGCATGCTTGCAATAACTTCCATTGGTTCATTTATGATCGTATGGAAATATGAAAAATGAGTAGAATTTAAATGACTTGTGTCTTCTATGTCTCATCCATGCTTTATATTTTTATTTTCGTTTTCAAGTTATAAATAATCAATTCGAACCGCTTAACATGATCATATTAAAATATATTTAGAGATCTAGTTTTATATATTTTTTTGAAATTATTTTACTACCTTTTACATAGAGACAAAATCATTATTTTTGAATGATCCAAAATCTTATAAAACAGTAATTTTGTATCTATGTAAACGAATAGTATAAAGTTAGAAAAAACATAAAAATTGATCTCCAAACACATTTAACATAAAGATCATGTTGAATGGTTCGGATCAACTATTTTGACTTTGAAAATGAAAATAAAAACATGAAACACACAAGTCATTTAAACCCTACTGATATTTGAAAATTAGATTGTTTATATATATTACACATCAAAAAGTTACCAATTTGAACAATGAGGGTTGTCAAGGTCTTTTGTATGCAGCCAATTACATGATACACTGGATTAATTTATCACCAAATGACATTATTCATATAACATTAAGGACGGAGTGAAAAATATTTTGAACCACATGTCATGTCAAATATTAGATATCATACAATTATCTGATATGGATTTTAAATATGAAGTCAATAATGAATTATTCACGTAAATTTTGATGGATAAACTTTCTTGAAATGTTCTATTTATAACACAAAATAATAACATATATGTGTATAATATGATAAAAAGAAGAGATTTTGACAATCTATGTATAACATATAAAAGAGAGGCAATGTCCTCCGTGTGAGAGGTCGCATGATCGAAATTCGAATAGAGAAATTTCTGGTGAATAATAAGATATTATATTTTATAACACAAAACATAACATTATGATAAAATAAAGAGATTTTGACAATATATGTATAACATATAGAAGAGAGGCGATGTTCTTCATGTGAGAGGTCGTATGTTCGAAATCCGGATGAAAAATTCTCTTATAGAATACTTGCGGATATATTAAATAATGGAATGACTTGATCTTCAACCTTTACTAAAAAAAACGTACATAAGAGCCAAGAATTAAAGAAACAGAGACATCCAATACTAAACATCTATGAATTTTAAATTTCTCTTGAATCAAACCTTTTATATATTCTTTTGAAGTTCTGAAACATATCAGTTCAAATTTAAATATCTGGACACACTTTTGGTTAATTCAATTCACAAAAATAATTTGGGGTTCAAGAAATTAATTGAACTACCGAACTTAATCATTATAAAATATGATGGACCACCACTCTTGTATAATAAATTTGACTGTGAGGATTGAAATGACATACTATAGATATGTTTGTAAAGATATTGTATGTGATTCAGCAAACTAATAGATGAAGTACAAAATTAGTATAATAATGACTTTTACAAGTACGTAGTAGCTTCAAATATAAGAAGACCTTATATATACGACGAGGGAAGATCAGATGACTTCTTGCACTAAAAAAAATGTCACACATGCATGTCAAAAGTTTTCATGAGAAAAATTGCATACGCATGAGATAAATATATTATTGCGGAGGATAGTTAAACTTCTTTATTAATTATTATTCACCCACTATCAATTCGCGGTGAGCAGCACCCACTGCAGATGAGATGAGACACTTCTCTGATTCTCTCTGTTTCTTCTCGTTTACTAAAAGTGTAACCAACAACAAGCAAAGCAACCAGCCAACCACATCAAGACTGAGCTGAGTTCTCGTCTGGACCGCTATTCTGAGTCCTGTACCGGTACCGGTCAAGTTCAGAGAGTTAGTGTAGTCTTATAAGTGTAAAGAGACATGTAGACGGGACATATCGTCTTTATGACTTACACTTGCATGTATAGCTAGCTTCCACTTATAGACACTAGGGTTTCTTTTGCATATATAAAAGGCACTTCTGAGTACTGACAATATGGCATTTATTGTACTTTCCAAGTATTATTTCATGCTATTTATTCTTTCTGTTTAACAGTCTGTGATCCCGTCTGTTACTATTTCAATTTTTTTACCTTTTTGAATGTTGTTATGAGTAACGAGTTTTGGACGCGTGCCAGTACACGGCGAGACCAAGCTGCCACGTGTCCAGTATGTGCACATGCTAGGCTGTGCACAAGCTAAGTTACCTTTACAAATAATTTTGGCTAGTATTAAACCTTCTGTCAGAGAAAAAAAGAAAGACAGCTAATTCATTTTTTAAGATATATAACGACCAATGCCATAGAGTTGAATGCTCGACTTCATGGTCGGTGGCTGTATATGATACATATCTTTTTTATCTTTTTTTAATAAATAAAGGCGCTACATGATATATATATAATTGTGCATGGAATCTCTGACCTTGTCAGATATGTTAGCTAGCCACCTCGTAATGCAAATTATTTACCACACTAATTAGAGCATGTGTGTGCCTCTAAAGTGTGTCTACTAGCTCTTTTGTTCACATTACAACGTGTCAACAGTTAGGTATAGTTGCTTATTGTTATTGATTCGTTGAAAGGAAACTTCACATACACTTTATAGGTTGTCACCTTTTGTCAAATTATTAGACCTATGCGAGCAGCAATTCCAACAACAACAGCCTCCTTAATTATGTATACATATAACCCAATAATATATAATGAGTAGTGATACTGAGGTGTTTGCTTCAAAGCCACAAACTGTATGCAGTTTTGTTTGTTAAAAATACTGTTTTGACCAATTATTAAGTGATATGGTGCCAAATTTCTCATGTGCAAACCTAGAGGTAGGGAGAAGCTTAGCACAGGACGCAACACATATGATGTTATGGTGTTATATATGATGCATGATTGAATGAGAGATAAGTTGTGCGTGAGTATATGCACATAAGCATGCATGTTGTGTAAGAGAGACGAGATACGAAATTGCTTTTTTAATTACTTTTTAGACTTTTAAGCCCCTCATGCGCGTTTGGTGCATCACTCTCCCTCTGGAATCGTCAAGAAATTAATTACCAAGGCATGTGATTCCCAGAATATATGAGAAATCTCGTATTTCGTCATCACCTATGCAACATATTAATATATCATAAAACTACCCACATTTGTTCTTGCATTTTTAATGAATTTTTTTCACCTAATTAGCCCTAATACATAGGACCGCCAAATATCTCGCATTGAAACGAATCCTCTAAAAGCTTTTTAAGATTTGCAACCTTTTTTGACAGACTGCACAAATTAGTGTTTTTTGATATATATGATCCTGTGGACACTATTAAATAGTACTAGACTAAATATATTCTTATATACTGATAGATACCCATTAAGCGTTCAATATTTTAATTATTTAAAGTAATGTTATTGTGTTTTTGTGACTGCGTCACGTGGATGTAAAGTTTTAACCAATTATATATTTTGTGATGAATAATAATTGTAGAGTGCTTCTCGTTACATGTTTAATATATATATGAGGAGGGATCGGATTACGCTGTTTTTTGGTGACATCGAATGACATTGTCCATTTTCAAAGTCCAAACAGTCGATCCAAACCGTTCAATATGATGGATATATTAAAATGTGCTTGCAGATCAAATTTTACATTTTTTTAAATTTTTTTACTATTTATTAAGATGGGTACAAAATTCAGTGGTCTGAAAACAACAATTTTGTAAAGTACTTAATAAATAGTAAAAAAATTAAAAAAATGTAAAATTTGATCTGCAAGCACATTTTAATATATCCCATCATATTGAACGGTTTGGCTCGACTGTTTGGACTTTGAAAACTTTGAAAATGAACGATGTAATTCGATGTCACCAAAAACGGTGTAATCCGATCCCTCCTCTATATATATATGAGTAGAGTTAATTGCACCATTGTTTTGTGCTCCCAATCATGCTCCACAATTTTTTTCTCCATTTTCAAAGTTCGAACAATTGATCGAACTGCTCTAGTATGATCTTCATATTAAAATGTGCTTGGAGACAAAATTTTATATTTAAAAAAAAATTATTATATTTTAGATAGGTACAAAATCACGGTTTTGGATTGGTCCAGAATATTTTTAAAACAGTGATTTGTTACCTATCTAAAAAATTAGTAAAAAAATTTCAAAAATATAAAATTTGGTTTTCCAGCACATTTTAATACAAATATCATGATGAACGGTTCGGATCGACTGTTTGAACTTTGAAAATGAAAATAAGATGTGGAGCATGATTGGAGCACAAAACCAATTGTGCATTTTAACCCTACTCTCTCTCTCTCTCTCTCTCTATAACTTCATTTTCAAAGTTTCAAATAGTCAATTCGACCCTCCAACATGATCATCATATTTAAAATGTACTTGGAGACAAAATTTTACAATTTTTGAACCTTTTTACTAATTTTTTTAGAATTTTTGAAAAATCATAGCTATTCCATAAATAAGAAAAATAAAAAAAATTCAGAAAAAACAATGATTTTAAAAAATTCTAAAAAAAATTCCAAAAAATATAAAATTTGGTCTCCAAATACATTTCAATAGAAGCTCATGTTGAGAAATTTAGATTGATTATTTAAACTTTGAATATAAAGATATGAGCGAAAAGTAAAACATCATCTTACTTTCTAAGCAATCGTTTTGCCTACTATATATATATACACACACAGGGGCGGACCCAGAGTATTTTGAGTTTTAGTGGAGATTTATCGGTCTCGACCGACATTGTCCAATTGGAATTTTTTTTTGCCCCCCCTCTGGACATTTGATTTGTAATCCGGGTTAAATTTAGGTTTAAAATTGAAATAAATTTGTTGAAGTGTGATTGGTAATTAAAATTATAAGTTAGAGCATCAGAAATTACACAAAAGTATAAGTTAAACATTATTTTTTATGGAGTACTTAATAGTTAATAGATTTAAATCTGATTAGATATTTAAACCGATTTGATATTTTTTTGCTCCGACGACCAAAATCCTTCTGTATATACAGACACGTACCAAAGGCCGTAATTTATCAGTGTATCTTTTTGAGAAAGACGTGCATTTTCAAGCCACTTGACCAAAGTGACGAAGTTTATAATTGGGCTTATGCATGAAAACATACTAGTGTTTTGTCGGTGCTAGTTACCAGGTTAAAACGGAAAGGATAAAGATCCTCTGCGGACTTACTACTGCTTTTTGCGTGTAATGGATACATTTCCGTGCTGAAGCAGTGATTGTATTTTTTTTATGTAATGGTATAATTAAACCTGGATAGGTTCATGCACAATTAAATGGAAGTTGGTATATAAAAAAGGTGGGAAGAGGTCTGTTGATCGATATGCACCGTCACAGAATGCACTATTTAGGAAAGTCCACAGAAGATCTGTGCATAGTGATGGCAGCGCATAGCTCAAGAGTCGTGAACTCAAGGCAGAAGCTTTTGACCATTGCCACGTAAGCTAAGATAAAAAGGCACATGGAGGTAGGAATCCGGTTTGTGTGGGTTTGGACCAGTATTCTCCGCGGAGTTATTCTTGTGGAGCTTTACAGAGCTTTTAATTTGGTATGTTTGTTTTGATCAGACAGATCAGATCAAATCTTATCCGGTAGGAGAATTTTGATTTTTTGTTTTCAATTCGGTAAGATCAATATGGCCCGTCTGATCAAAACGAACGAATCAGATTAAAAGCTCCGCACGACTCCGCAAAAGATAACTCTGCAGAGGATACGAATTCGGTTTGTGTGGCGCGAGCCAATTGGCTGTCATCCAGACTCCTCTTGCATCATGATCAGTGGCTAGATTGGGACTTTCTTCTACGGCAAAAAAGGAGAAAAACGAATTTTTTTCTCAAATCGAAATATTTTCAAACTTGAAAAGAATTTATTGCCTTTAATTTTTATAAGTTTATATGCCTCTATTTATAATTTCAGTCTTCTCATATACATTATTTAAATAATTTTGGTCTTCTCGATCATATACGTAAATATTGCTACAGTGAAGGATTTGTAATCAAACCAGTAGGGAATAAACTTGCGGTTTATAGTGAGAGACACCAAGATTAATCCCTTACGCCTTGTTTGGATGGAGAGCAGAGGAAGGCAGGGAATGGAAAGGAAATAATTTTTTTTCTAGAATTGTGTTTTGGTTGATAAATTTATGTCGGAGGTAAATGGATACATGAGGTAAAAGATTTAATTCTGCATGATTATAATTAATAGAATCAATTTTCCTTCCAATTTGAAATGTAACGGAAGAAAATAAATTTTGTTACAAATATTTTCAGAAAAAATGACACAGATACAGGGGCAAACCCACACAGAGCTAGTGGGGGGGGGGGGGCAGCTGTCCCTCCCTGAATTTTGAAATTAAGTGGAAAAATACGGGTCCAGTATTTTTTGCCCCTCCCTGGAAATTGCTTTGCCCTCTCTGGAACTGGAAAGCCCGTCAGACCAGTCCAAAATCACTATTTATGAGAAATTTTGTTGTTTTTATAGAAATTTTATAGAAATTTATGGATCTGGACCAACTTTGTTGTCTTTTAATATGTAAAATGATATTATTTTGTTGTTTTTTTATTATGTAAGACTATACTATTTTTATTATTATTATTATGTTGATTATTTTTTATTTAGTTTCCGACTAGTTAATGGGTTTGAACCTGATAAACTATTTTAACTCGATTTCTGCCCTCCTTGACAGAAATCATGCGTCCGTTCCTATATCTTACCTATAATTCTCATCCAAGTTGCTTTGTCACAAACCTACAACAGCCACCAAATTTCTCATTAACCTTCTAAATTTTAATTAACTAAACAAGAAATAAGATGGAAAGAAAAGTTAAATTTATTTGTCCTCATTAATCATTAAAACATGAAGAGGTTAAATATGGTAATCTTCTTTTCTATTACATTCCATTCCATTATATTCTTCACCTCTCTTCCTTTCCTTTACTCTCCATCCAAACAAGGTGTTAGAGGATACGACCGGAATGTTTGCCGGAATTAGGCGGAGTTTCTGATAGTCCTTTGCTAGTAAAAGAGAGTGACATTTTCCTTCGTGTGAGATTTGATGGCCCTATGTATTAGAAGACGTGAGAAAGAGACTGACACTCACTTTGTGTTTTTTAACTTGCGAAAAAGATTGAGAGAGCTCTAACTCATGCTAAACCCTATCATCCATATCCTTATTAGGAATAAGAAGGAATAAGAAGATAGTATATTTGTTAATTTTATTTTTAAAATAACAAAATATAATATTATAGAAGAAAAAACGTTAAGTTTTTATAGGATAATGAATATTATGGTGTTTTATGAGGAATTGACTATTTTGAAAGTTTGTATGGGTACACTGGAAATTCTTTCCAAACATTATGGGTGTCGATAGCATTCTTTTACCTGTTTACCAGACCCATACTGTACCCAAACTATATTCGATAAAATGAGTACGAGTAAGATATTTTTTTTTTAGATTATTGGGTACGGGGAAGGGCATAGGTTTTTTTTTCTATTAACATGACGGTAAGGGTTGAATAAGAACTATTTCTTACTCATTATCCTATACGGTAATATTAAAAATAAAAATTATAAATATATATATATATATATATATAGAGTAGGGCTATTGTACTTCGCGAAGTAAAACGAAGTTTTACTTCACACTCATACTCCCATTTCCAAAATCCAAATCGTCGATCCGAACCGTTCAAGTTGTTCTCCATATTGAAATGTGCTTGGAGACCAAATTTTACATTTTTTGGAATTTTTTTACTATTTATTAAGCCACTTTGAAAATTGCTGATCCATTGTGAACAGTAAAAAATTCTAGACCAATGGATCAGCGATTTTCAAAGTAGCTTAATAAATAGTAAAAAAATTCCAAAAAATGTAAAATTTGGTCTCCAAGCACATTTCAATATGGAGAACAACTTGAACGGTCGGATTGACGTTTTGGATTTTGAAAATGGAAATATGACCGTGAAGTAAAATATTGGGTTTACTTCGCGAAGTACAATAGCAAAATTATATATATAGTGCTGGGCTTAGCTACTTCATGGAGTAAACGACTTGGTGCTCCACGCCTCATTATTTGAGTTTTCAAAATCCAAACGACCGATCCGAACCACTCAAGGTTCTCCATATTGATATGTGCTTGGAGACCAAATTTTACATTTTTGGAATTTTTTACTATTTATTAAGCCACTTTGAAAATCACTGATCTGGCGGTCCAGAAATTTTTACTGTTTTTTACTGTTCATAAGGATTTTCAGATTTTCAAAGTGGCTTAATAAATAGTAAAAAAATTCCAAAAAATGTAAAATTTGGTCTCCAAGTACATTTCAATATGAAGAACATGTTGGAAGGTTCGAATCGACTATTTGAACTTTGAAAATGAAGATATGGCGTGAAGTACAAAGTCGTTTTACTTCATGAAGTAGCTAAGTCCATCTCATATATATATAGAGACTGACTAAGCTCAAAACGTTTGCACCAAGCCCTTGGTGCAAACGTTTTGGTTCTCCTATTTGCAAAGTCCAAACGGTCGATCCAAACCGTTAGATATTTAATCCATTAAAATGTGCTTGGAGACCAAATTTCACATTTTTTGGAATTTTTTTGCTATTTATTAAGCCACTTTGAAAGTTGCTGATTCGGGTGAACAGTAAAAACAGTGCAATCAAATTCTGGACCGTGTGATCAACAACTTTCAAAGTGGCTTAATAAATAGCAAAAAAATTCCAAAAAATGTAAATTTGGTCTCCAAGCACATTTCAATATAGAGAACAACTTGAACAGTTCGGATCGACCGTTTGGACTTCGGAAATCCGAAAACAAATCGTTTGCACCAAACCCTTGGTGTAAACGTTTTGAGCTTAGCCACTCTCTCTCTCTCTCTCTCTCTCTCTATATATATATATATATATAGTGGCTAAGCTACAAACGTTTGCACCAAGCCCTTGGTGCAAACGATTTTGTTCTCTTATTTGCAAAGTCCAAACGGTCGATCCAACCGTTAGATATTTAATCCATTAAAATGTGCTTGGAGACCAAATTTTACATTTTTTGGAATTTTTTTACTATTTATTGCCACTTTGAAAGTTGCTGATCCGGGTGAACAGTAAAAACAGTGCAATAAAATTCTGGACCGTGTGATCAGCAACTTTCAAAGTGGCTTAATAAATAGTAAAAAATTCCAAAAAATGTAAAATTTGGTCTCCAAGCACATTTCAATATGGAGAACAAGTGAACGTTTGGATCGACCGTTTGAACTTTGGAAATTCGAAAACAATTCGTTTGCACCAAACCCTTGGTGCAAACATTTTGAGCTTAGCCACTCACTATATATATATATATATATAGAGT